>JAWDJE010000004.1:260229441-260829441 GCA_035047345.1 Bradypodion ventrale | reverse complement strand
CTCGACAGTTACCTGCGTTTGGGCGAGTGAACGGAGGCTCGGACGGGGCTAGTGGGGCCTGGTGCAACATCCTTTGTCACATTCCAACAGTTAACGCACCATTTTATAGGTATAGATAATATGTTTAGTTCATTGTAACAAAATAGTAATTTTCTCATCACTATTATGCTTTTTTAATGCAAAACCCTCATATTTTACAGAAAAAACTATATGTGATGAGGAAAATTTAGGTCATTTTTGGATTCAGCACACTAGAAAATATAAAATTTATTAAAAATATCCTATGCAGCTGTTTGTTTGGTGTGTTGTTGTTGTTTTGCAGACCTGTGTAATTTATATCACCTTTTTAATGCCTTTATATTATCTTTTTAATGATGTAAGCCAAATTGAGTCCTTTTACTGGAGAAAGACAAAGTAATCATAATTTTAAATAATAAATTTGTTCAGGTGAATGTTAATTCAAGTGAATGTTTGGCCTGGAAAAGCCTAGTGAAGACTGCTGCACAGACGAAGGCATGGTGCTGTTCAGGTTATATTTATTCTGCTTTTTAAAGAAGTACAAACAGATTTACTTGCAGTTTGCTATTTACTAAAAGCAACTTTACAAGACTGTGGTGGAATGCTTTTTTGTCCTTTAGGCCAATTATTATTTCTGTGATCCACATGCCAACATGGCTGCCATTTAACTGTTCCATGCTAACTCCACATCCTGTTTATCCCAAATCTAGAGTACAGCCATTTTTGCTCTTTGAAGAAACAGAAAATTACAGTGAATTTAAGGGCAGACAATACAATTGTGGGCGCTACCAGTTCTGATGGCCACAAAATGAGAATCATGAATGAAAGGAACAATTCCCCTACTTTGCATACAATTTTGCTTCTTTCAACAGTCTGTGGCATTATTGTGAACCTCCAAGACCATCAACGCTTTAAATTTACAACAGTGGCATGCAGGATTAGAATGCAGCAGCCTACTGAGCATCATCAGCCTTGGGCAGTCATGGTTATTGTAGAATGTGCTTATCAAACTGCTACCATCATCCTCTGTGACAACATAGCTATGCTAAAACAGATCTCAGGACTCTTTACATGAAGACAAATAAAGTTCAGTTAAATGCATGGAGATCTATAAGAGCAATGGATCTTTTAAATTCTGGAACACTCCATGTATTCAAATTCCTGCTTACGTATTGCTTAGCAAAGCATTTTAGGGAAGTCATTTGTATTCTTCGAAAAGCTATCTGCAATATAGGAGCTAATTGTCTTTGTGCCAGCAGTAAAGTGCCAAAAACAACTATGTCAAAATGCCTGGTGTGTCTTTGGAAATATTAAAGGCATTGAAGAAGACACTGAAAGATAGACACAACAGAATCCAGTTACCCCAATATTTCAGATGTTAATGATTAAGCTGAAAATGCTCTGGTTCATACATTTGAGGCTATATGTCACCTCCATAATTAGCACAAGCTGAAAAACAGATTCTTCTACCTTCCTCACAAAAGCACTGTAATTAGAAGCGATGGAAAATGGAATACTCCACATTACCCCTGGCTGGAAAATCATATCCTTCTCTCCTTCCCTAGCAATTTCCTTGTAAAGATAGCTTGAGGAATAGTTTTCTTATTATTCGTAGATACACTGTGGCCGTTCAGGTCTTCATAAAGTGTTTTAATTTCTCTCAAAGAACACTCCAGTTGTGGGCATGTTCCAAATCTCTGTCTTCTTCTGCCATATCCGAATCCAAATATTTACGATCCCCATGACGATCAACCATGAAGACCGTCCTGAGAATATAATACAGTGACCTTTTATCTGCCTTCTGCATCGCAGCATGACACCTGTACTACTGGCCCAGTTCCACGAGTCACTTTCTGGTCCTGACCTCTTTTGACACACAAAGTCCTCATCAGCCCCAGACCTGACACTCTGCGTTGAGTCACTGGCCATACGGTGAATCTATTACCATAGCAGGATAACCTAGCCAAAGAGTCTCTTTGAAGGAGTCTATTTCATTTTGGAGTTTATCAAGTAAATTCATTCCCTTAACAAAATATATACTAAGATTTAGCATTAAGTTATTCAAGATAATGGACAGGGTCCATACATACATACACACACCAGGCAGAAGATATGTTTCCAAATGGATATCAACTTCAGACTGACTGGCCACACTGATAGTACTTCCTCATCTTGTGCTACTCATGAAAATGTTGGTATGCTGGGTCATTCCATCCATCACAGAAACCCCTTCTCTGCTTCAGCATCTCTACAGTTTTGTTTATTCCCACATCCACAAGTATGAAGGATACTGATATAATACCTTCAAAAACAGCTAAAAATTTATTTATGGAGGCACTGGTGATTATTTGTTTTGATTAGAATGAATTTGTTCTGTTATTAATTTTTATTAACTTTGCTATGAGTTATAAATATAAGATCTTGAGGGATGCCATCACCAGAAAGGTGATTTAGAGAATGTTTGATTTGATATTTGTGGATTTATTGTATTAGTAAGGTAATAATTTTTGATTGTTCTTTTTAACTGGTTGTATTGAGCTTATTTGTGGTTCTTTGTTGTTGTACACCGCCTAGGGTAGTGGAACACACTAGACTGGCAGTATATAAATTTGGCAAACAAACAAACAAATCTATTTTTGATCTGAATCTACCACAAGGCCCTTCTGGTCCTACAATTTCATATACTATTTCATTTTGCATCTTTTTGTGTGGACAAATCACACAAATGCAACAAACAAGTCTTTAGCACCCTCTCCTGTTCAAATGCTGACCATGCACTTTTATTGTTTTATTTTAATGTACTTCATTGTTCTAAAAATAAGAATAAGCTTCAACCACAGCATGTGAAACGCCAACCAGAGGCTGCTAATCGAAATCTGTCCAAAGTAATTTAAATTTAATCTAGGATTAGGCAGGTAGCACTATCAAATATTAAACAGCTATGTAAGTCATTTGGCTTCTCTTGTACTGCATTTTAGAATTTTCAAACTAATGAAATTGGGCATCTACACACAACTGAGATAAGCCTTAAACAGCTTTGGATCGGCATTATCTAGATACAAGGCAGATGAAAAGGTAGTTCACATGTATACTGGAATCCTAATTTTTCTTTATACAGCCAAATTGTTTGCCTCAGCACTGCAGGTGGTATTTAAGACAATAATATTGCTTGTACATTCAATATTCTTAATTTCTGAGTAATGGAAGGAACATGACCATAAGCTTGCCCCATAAACACTGCATTTGTTTCACACACAAGATAAGGCACCACCTTTCATCCTTCTCAATGTCCAGAAGGATGACAATGCTACTGTTTGGAGAGAATTTTTTATTATTATTATACTGTTTTCCATGCCCACAACAAACCAGAAGACAGCATAGCTTCTGCAATTAGAACATATAAAAGACATAAGTGGTGCACTGTTGCCTTCCACTACACTTTATTTTGCAAAGACCCATGTCCTGTTAATTGCTGGGGTGCTGGATCTGTATAGTACTAACAAAAGTTAGCTAGAGTGTCACCAATGATGCCCAGTAGTTGCCCTGAAGAGGGTGAATGCATCTTAGTCTGGTTTCTTGGCTGTGATCATTCCACCTTGAGTGACCGGCTAGAAGTCCAGGCTCATTACAGAGTCTGACCTAATGGCATTGCTCTCAAGATTTACTAACACACCCAAACTGTTCCACCTTGCTAAGATATGCATCTAAGAAAAGGAAATATTCCTACATGTTATAAATTTATTTAATGTAGTCCAAGGAACTTTACACACTTATTATTCTTTCTTCAAGATACATAGAAATAATCTTGTACTTTTAAATCAAACTGATTAAAGCAACTTAACATATTGGTTTGAACATTTGGCTGCTTAGTAGCCAAACAGATCATTGAAAGACAAGCATATGTGTTATAAGTAAGGCCTGGACTTGAGAGGCATAAAACCTAATCAAGTTGCAAAATATTAATATCTGAAATAGCTATCAGGGCAAATTCTTAGACTTTCCCCCTTCATTAGCACTAGAACACTGAAGTTAAGGAAGTGAGCAGAAATCTTAAATATTTATTGAGGTATCTTGGTTAATGTTTGCTCTTCCTTTTTTATTTTAAGCTTCCCTATAGCCAAATAAACTTCTGATTGTTTGTTTATTTTTAAAAAAATTACCTGAAGGATGTTGTTCTATTCTCTCTTATTTTTTTTCTCTGAACAGGAGATGCTTGAAACGACAGAATTTTGTTTCCTGGCAGGGCAATTTGTTTCACAAGGGAGCCTAAAAAATATGAACAATCCAAAGCATAAAGCAAAATCCAAGTTGACATTCAATGCATATTTGGATGAGAAATCTGAGAAGACCAGATCCTGTTTTAAAATTAGAGCAGCATATTCGAGTTCTCAGTTACATTAACTGCATTGGTCATTTTACTAAAAACACAGACAATTTAATAGTGACTATTGGACATGCAAGTCAGCTCCAGGTATGAATGATAAATGGTGCACATCTGTGTATCTAGCATCCATGCATATATATCCCAACATATGTTTTCTCCAATAAAAGCAGAAATAGAAAAGTGGTTAACATTTGCAAAAACTTTCCACTGGCTCCATTCTATTACATTACCAGCTGGGTACTGGTACTAACAGGATCCAACATCCGCCTGAACAGAGTGACTGAAATTCAGTATTGCAAACAAAGCAGGCCCATTAAGCCAATGTAACTTATATATAGGTGTTGTCTCACCAATTCCTTACTGATTCAATGGGCCTAACTCTGCTTGGATTCCTGGTCTAATAGCAAAACACTAACCTGATGTACAATGAGGAATTCAAGCAAAGACTCACAAATCAGAAGCAATTTGCTACTACAATTTAAACCAATGTCCTTCCACCGGTAATATTTATATAAGATGATTATTTCCAATATAACTGAAGAGAAAGACTCAATTCAGACAACTTGCTGAACTATTAAGTTTATCTAATATGGCATGTGCATTTATTGAGCATATTTGCAAATCATAGTTGCAAACATACAAAATACAGTGTAAATTTAGATGCTTATAATTTTAAATGAAGTAGCTCCCAAAAATCATGATTTGAACATAGTCTCAAAATCTAGATGTACCTGCATGAAGTTGACTAGCCTGGATAAGATCATTTAATGACATTTTCCCACCTGACTTATCCATAGGGCATGCTGAAGCCTGTTGAACTGAGGTCACTTTCTTTAAGCTGTTTTCTGATGGTTGCTGGACTATCTGTATGGGGGGGGGGAGAGGTATCCCATAATACAAATGATGAGCATTAATCATAGAACACAGATATAAGCAGTAACAACACAGAGATCATTACAGATATGTGATGTTTATACCCAACATTACCAAGTTGTGCAACTATAGGATGAAGATAGCAAACAACTTGAGAAACAACCATACCCATACTTCTTGGTGCTCATATTCACAATATTTTAATGGCACACACAAGCTTGCATTTATTTAAGCTACCTACTCTCATATAAGCCTATTTCCACCACAAAATGAAAAAGAATGGGGCAATGAATAGGTCTCCCCATTGATGTCACTAACCTGGAGAAAGTTTCCTTTTTTAGTATTGTTTTTTTTAAAAGGATTTGGAATCTATTGAGTTCACAAATCTAGTGAAATATTTAGGCTTCTTACATAATCACGTTTGCTTCCTTTATGGAACACTTAATGTTGGCTTTAAAAATGCTTTGAAGACTCTGCTAGAAGCAAGCTAAAATAACGTTAAATCCATTTACTCATAGAAATCAAACATAGTTAATGATAACATTCAAAGGACAAGCAATTGGGAAGAGATTTTGATTTTCCCTGCACTCCTCAAATTTTGCAAGATGAAAAACCCATTTAAACTACCGTATTTTATTTCTGCCATATACCATGAACCTAAAATTAGACTGGTGATGAAAACTGTTGGAGTAACAGCAATCTTGCATGAACTAACACTGTCTCAGTGGAAGCGGCTCTACAACCTAATATGATTGATAAAGTTCTTTTCCTGCTTCTGACATTTAAAGCAAGTCCCTCTCTTCCTGTTTTGTTTCTGCTTCTATTGTTTTGTTGATACAAGTTCTTCTTCCTCTGACCTTCCTCCAAGCAACCAGCGTAAAAGGTTTTCCACATCCTCAGGCCTCCATTTTTTTCTGCCTGTAACTACAGATAGCAACCATACGATATAATTCAAATGCTTCTAGGCAGATTTTTATTATACAAAATGTTGCTCTGTGTACAAAAAACAAAAAGGGGATGGCTGGTAAAACTGAATTGCTATCTCCATTTTTCTGAGTTGTTTTTTTTTTCTGTTTCATACTCTGCTACCAAAAGGGAATAATCAAAATTCCCAAACAAAAATACTCTCCATTCATCACAAGGGCATTGTTTATCCCCGCCAAATCAAAGGGCTATACTTGACCAGGAGAAGAATGGAATAGCCTTCAACAGTGAACAAGCCAACAGGAAAAATAATCATCATTTGCAGTAAAATGTCTTGAGAAAGGAGACAATACTAGAAATAGTACTAGAGATTAGGAAGAGAATTTTATCTTCTGGAAGTCCTGTCATACCTCATGGAGCCCTATGTAAGATGTGTGCATGTCTCTTTCCTACTCCCACCCACCTCCACTGTGGATGTCATACAGATTCTCAAAATAAGAAAGTTCTTTTCAGCCAGAAGGCATAACAGTGCTGGAAGGATGCTCATTTTCCTCCTGCACTGGAAGATTTACTTCTTTTTGCATGGTCTTCTACCAAGTGATAATTGGAAGGAAAAGATCATTAAGTCCATTCATTTGGCCTTTAAAAATTAAAAGCTATTTGAAGCAACAGAAACTATACATTTGTACACCCAGTTTATGAACATTTCCTGGCCCAGTACACAGACTTGGATCTATGTAGCATTGTTAGGGCTCCGAAGCATTAATTTCTAATTAGCCAAAGGGCATGTTCTGATTTGGATGCCTGCATTAAATATGGGGGTTGGACTCAGTGACTTCATAGGCACCTTCCAAGTTAATTATGCTATGTGTACATGATCTAAGATTTTTTTCCAGTTATTTGTTGGGGTACACAGAAAGAGCATCCTTGAAGATTGCAATATTTTTTTTAACCACAATCAAGCATACCCTGAGAAACATCAACCTTGTGCCAGCTAATCTTCCTCACACTGTCAGACAGAAGGAACTATGGAATGAGTTCACCAAAAAGTGACATTATTTTGACAGTTTCACATCTGACCTAGACACAATGAAGCAGAAGCAGCTGTTTGTTTAAGGCTCTTATAGCAAGAAATTGAAAGAAACTTGAAGTCAGGACCCATCAATTGCAGGGACTCTCCTGGATTCATTGCACGAGAACATCTTCAAAATTAACTTTTTCAGACTTAGATATATTTCAATCTGCTATTCACTTGGCAGCTGAAATCCATTTGAAAAAGGATGGGAAATTGCAAAAGGTAGCTTAGATGCATCTTGGAGGAAATTTTCGACAGGCTTTTGTATCAAGTTACAGAGTTCTTTACAGTCAAGCACTCAGATATACCCAGACCATTTCTACTTTTGCAACGATTTTAAGTGTACCTCTCATACATCAGTTATGCAAAGTATACAACGGGCACAATACAAATACTATTCCAACTCTATATGCCTCAGCCTCACTAGTATGAGGCCTGAATGTACACTCCTACTTTTCAAGCTCATCTGTGTTGCTGAATCTTGCCCTTGATGACCATTCAGAGGCTGCAGCTAGTCCAGAATGCGGCGGCCCGGGTGGTGATGGGGCGTGGACGATATGCCCACGCCTTGGCGCTACTTCGGGAACTGCACTGGCTACCAGTTTGCCTCCGGGTGCAATTCAGTTTGCTGGTTTTGATCTTTAAAGCCCTATATGGCAGTGGGCCAGGATACCTTAGAAACCACATCACCCCATGAGTGTCTGCCCGTCCAACTAGAGCGGACCGGAGGAGCTCTCTAGTTGTGCCATCAACTAGAGAGGAACATCTATCTAGTCTTCGAAAGAGGGCCTTCTCCGTGTCTGTACCAGCCCTCTGGAACCTCCTGCCAACAGATCTATGACTACAAACAGAACTGCTGCCCTTCAGGAAAGGTTTGAAGACCTGGCTGGCAGGGCAGGTGTGGGGCCCTAATGGGAATATGGTCCCCGCCTGCTGGCTCACAGCCAGATAACAATCAGGAGCCCTCTCTGTCTCTTTTTTTACAGTGGGTGGGTGGGATAACTAGGGGTTTTATGTGTTTTTATATGTTTTTAAAATTGTTGTAATGCCGCCCTGAGTCGGGTTTTACCTGAGTGGGCGGCGTATAAGTGTGACTATTAAATTAAATTAATAGACCAACTTCCATAAAACACATACCAAAGCTTTGCAAGCCAACTTTACAGAGAAAAATCCTCTTACCAGTTGCCTAACCTTTACAGCCTGTGAAGTCTGGGAAATGATGGAATTGGGATGCACAACTCGAATCATGATCGGTTTCCCAGCAACTGATGTTCCCGAAGATGCAGTTGCCAACGTAACAGAGGCTGATGCACAAGCTGACTTCACCGATTGAACAGTTGTTGCCACAAGAGGCGAGGAGACTGACTTGACAGAACTCAGAAGAGTACGTGCAGTCGAAGACATGATAGGAAGGTTGACTGGTTTTACAGTCTGAAGGGAAGTGTTTCCTATTGCCTGCACTGTAGTAGCAGAAGAAGATGGGGCTGGCTGCACAACTTTCACACTATTTAGTGCTGATGCCAGCTGAACAGAGGAAGTCAGACTGGCACCTTTCAGAGACATTGGCACCGTAGTCAAGGCATGGGCTGTCTGAGCAAGCTGAAGAGAAGCAGATCCTCTTGCCATCAAAGATGTAGAAGGAATTGGACATGATGTCTTTGAAGAGGTTATCCCTATTGGGCTTATCCTAGGGAGTGGCCTCGCAGAGTGAACAGAGATTGTAGTCACAGGAGTGCTGTTAGTGACTGTAGAAACAGTAGATGGTGCAGTAAGACAAGGAGCCGTTTGTGGCACCGATTGCTGGAGACACTGCTGTATAAAGGCCTGAGGGTTGGGTGTTAATTGACGTAAAGCAATCAGACTTTTCTAGGTAAAGAAGAAAACAGTACATTAGAATATTCCCTTCATAATCCATAATGACTCCAGCACCTTTTAAGTATATTTAGGCAAATGTACTCAGATTCCTTATCAAATCTCAACACATAGTGGATTGAAGAGGACCCTGTGCAGAAGCATTCATCAAGTTACATTTCTCTAATGCAAACCAATGTGCTGCTCAATTATCTCCTGGATCTGATTTTCAAAATTCACATTTAATGTAATACAGAGTTGTAGATCATTATTACAAACCACTTGATCCCAGTAGTACATTTATTTACAACCAACAGAAAATCAATAAATATTTAGTGCAAAGGTGATGCTACATACACCTGCTTTAGCCACTAAGGATCACATTAGACATTATAAATTCTTTCATAGATGGCTTGTTATGTGTTCCTTTACTACTGGTTATCAGATTTATCCATTAAAATTTTGAAAGAAATCTTCAGCTTTCTGACACATATGCCATTAAATTTGATGGAAAAGAAATCTGTTATGCATCATTAATACATCTGCTTTGAACAGAAAGTTTAACACTTGAAAAGCGATAAACCGACTCACTGTCCTCCAAAAACTGCAAGCTTTCCATCTCCCTGTTCTTGACTTCTCTCTGTTCTAATTTGTTATATTTAATTTTTTAATATATATTTATTGTATAGTTGTATTAAATTTTTATTTATTGTTTATCGGTTTTTGTATACTTTTTCTGGTTTTGTAAACTTGTGAGCTGCCCAGAGTAGTGCATTTGCACTACAGTAAAACTTCGGATAACGACCGCATTGCATAATGCTAAAATCGGATAACAACCCGATATTATTTATTTATTTATTTATTGGGGGGGGGAATTGCATCGGATAACACTTGCAGCAGTGCCTTAGAAGGTTGGGGGACGTCGAAACAGCGAAGATCGGGTCCCCTGACCCTCCCAGAGGCAGACGGCTTATTATTATTTTTTAGCAATATCCGATGCATGCATCAGATAAAGCTAAAAATCAGATAATGACCAGACTTGTGGAACCAAGTTTGGTCATTATCTGAGGTATTACTGTAATTGTTGAAGCACACAAAGTCAAACAATTAATCTTCTCTACTCACCACTACTCTACAGTGAAACTGAATTGAACTACATAATATTTTTTACTACTGAGAATAGAAATGAGTACAAATTAAGCAACTAAAATTATAGTCCTAAAGTAGTATTTTTGCTGCATGTTTATGAGCAGTAAGCACATCTGGGCCACTGAATAAATAGAAAGTTAAAGGGTACACAGTGGAACCCCGACATAGAAACGGTTCGACTTACAAAAAATTCGACATACAAATAGAAATCCTGGCTAAAAAAAATTCAACATACAAATTTTCAATAGGAAAAATTCGACATACAAAAATATACGGTGACATCTCGTGGCTCTTCTGGTAATACAATGTGTTTTCAACATACAATTTTTTTCGACATACAAATAACCTCATGGAACGGAAAGAATTTGTATGTAGAGGTTTTACTGTACAGTATAATTCTTATAAATGTTATGTATAAATTCATGCTACACCACCTGATTTGCTGGAGCAGAAATGGGAGCCCATTTATAAAGCTAGTATCATTGAATGATACAGCTATAAAACACTATCTGAGGGGTAATGACAGACAGGACTTCAGTGGCAGGATGCTGTGTCACTTCCTTACACAGGCTGCTTTGTTTTACCTTCTTCTTATGTCATATCTGATTCTGAATCTTGGCGACCATCATAGCAATCAGCCATAAATGCCGCCCTGAGTCGGGTTCTGCCTGAGTGGGCGGCATATACAAATGTGACTTATAAATAAATAAATAAAAAATCAGCCATAAAGACTGTCCTGAGAATATAATGCAGTGGCCTTTCATCTGCCTTTTACATCACAGCATGAGCCCAGTACCATTGACCCAGCTCCATGAGTCACTTTCTGGCCCCGAGGCATTTTGGCACACAAATGCCTCATCAGCCCCAGTCCAGTCCAGTAATACCTCATACAAAGTCCGCTTCGTACAACATTGAATTCATACATCATCTCCTAATTCCTTGAAAAAAGTTGCCTCATACAAAGTCGTTGCGACTTTGTATGAGGCACTGGGATTTTTCCCAGGTTGCATTGTGCCTGGGCAGTATAAATGGCAGGACACCTGCATGCATTGCACTTGTGGATTTTGCATGAGGTGAAGAGTGTTTAGGAGCAGTTTTGAGCGCGATTTTGGATTTTTTTTATTTTTTCGTCAGAATTTTTTGAAGCATTCCTGGGATTTTTGCAGCATTCTTCAGGTTCTTGGACAATCAGGGTTGTTTGACATGTTTTTGTAATGTTTTTAGCCTTTAGACAATGATTTCTTAAAGTTCTGTCAGTTTCCTTGACTTTGCCCTGAAGTCTGTGCTGTTACAGTACAATGTATCTCTATGGAAACGACGTTGTACAAGGCATCGCGGCAAGGATTTAGACGTTGTATGAGGCATCGCGGCTAGGATTTTGCATGCCTCGTACAAATTCCAAATCCGTATAAAGTCCAAACTTGTGGAACCAAGTTTGGACGTTGTATGAGGTATCACTGTTTTTTATGAAGCTGTTGCCCTCCATCAAGATGGGATTCAATTGGGATTTAATCCACTTGGAGACCATCACCCCTCCTAGTGGACCTCGCCACCCAAGGCTGATTTAATTTAATTGATCTGGTATTCCAAACTTATTTCTCACTTTCTTATAAAGGACCATCACCACACTGAATCGTGACAGCTGTGCACCAAATGCTGTGTCTGAAATATTTGAGAGAAATACCTTGAGGAAAGGAACAAGATATGGCTGTGGGGAAGACTTGAGTTCAACGTACAGCTCTTTGGTAAATTCCTCTGGTTCAATTTTTGCTTCCTAGGCAGAAAACAAAATTGTAGCACTAATGCAATGTGTAGTTCCTACAGGTACAACAGATCCCACTGATTTGCTGACAATCCTAGAGCTAACAAGCTTCACAGCTGCATATTTTAATAATAAGGAATGTGGCAACCATGACAAATAAGACAAATGTCCAAGCTCCTAAAAAAAATTAAAAATGCATTGAGTTGCAGCTCTTAGTAGGCTTCATATTTTGAATGACAGATGGGTTCCATGGAATATTTGTTACCATGGGATTAAATAAAGGCTACATGAGAGCCACAGAGTCACTTTCCTATTAAATTAGGATGGGAATGGGCAGCTTGGTAACATTTGGGACCTTTGTCCACTCCTCCAGTCTTGTGCAGCCCACATCACTTTCCCTTGCCCTGATAAAGTTATAACATTTAGAAGGCCATTTCTGCTTTGTTTTTTGAAAAACCAGGTTTAGTTATACAAAGTGGCCATTCAACAATTACGTGATCCTAGAGGGGGGGAAAGGGGGTCTGCCATCTGAATTATGGAAAATTACGTGGGGGCGGGGGGCGGTGTCAAGTCAAAGACTACGTAATCCATTTGGAGCTGTTGTGGTTTCAAAACATGGCACTTTTTTAGGTTTAAAAATTATCTCCGGGAATTTTGATCCGATTTGAGATTATTGAATCCTCACCGATACATTCTGCATTAGGCACCAATAGTGAAAAACTCTAAAAATTAGAGTTTTGATACAAAAGCTCTGGATTACGTAATTTTAAAGGGAGGGGGGTTCGAAGTTAAAATTATAGTAGGATTATGTGGGGGGGAGGGTCAATTTCCCCCCAAAAATGGATCACGTAATTGTTGAATGGCCACAAATACACAATTGCCTCCTTTTCCCTCCTCCCAAAATATTTTATAGTAATATCAATTTTCTGATAATACTACAAATTATTTGAAACAGAGATGAGCACTGAACCCTAGAGTCGGATGCAACTGGTTTTCGAGCAGGGGAAACCTTTACCTTACAAATGATTACGAGTTTCAGATTGTTTATGCTGGAAAGCTCCCTCCCTTTCTACACTGAGTTTATAAAACGAAATATAACATGGAGATGGTAATTATGGTCATGGTAACTCTGGGATCCAGTCTACATAGAATTACAGCTTACAGTTAAGGTCCAAATAAAATCAGTCCCAAACAAAAACATTTAAGATCAGGGCAAAAATACTTGCAGATGAACTTTTACCAACAGACTTTGTACCAGGTTCTTCACATTCTGCCCCATTTCAGATGTTTGAGGTCCACTGGATGACAGTTTTATAAGTGTTGCTAGGAAGTTTTTGCACTTTTTCACATTTTCCAGCATTTCCTGACATGACATCAAAAGCAAGAGTGTGATTAAATCCTGTTCAGTTGTTTTGAAATGGAGTAGAGGTATACGATCTTGGATTATTTTATGCTTACCGAAGAGGTGGTTTGTGCTATTGTTGCAGCTTCTATGTCAGGAAGAGGCTTGGGAACAACATGCAATTCAGGAGAACCAGAAGAAGGAGGGACTGTTGATGGGTTGGTGACCAAAGACTTTGTAGTCAGGATTGTGCTGTTACTATTTGTTGATGCTATTGACTGGGGGTGGAAATTAAATACTTGTGTAACTTGTCACTGACTGGAAGGTCGGAGTTCAATTTCTGGGTACTGCAGGATAGAGTAAGCTTCCGTCTTTGTCCCAGCTCCTGCCAACCTAGCAGTTCGAAAGCAAGAAATTGCAAGTAGATAAATAGGGACCACTTCGGTGGGAAGGTAAACAGTGTTCTATGCACTCCAGTATTGAGGCATGCCTGCCACATGTCCATGGAAACGGCTGCAAACGCAGACAGCATTGGCCCTTTGGCTATAAAAGGAGATGAGCACTGACCCCTAGATTTGGATACGACTGGCTTTCAAGCAAGGGTGATCTTTACCTTGTCAATTTTATTATTGGCCAGAGTAAGAAATATGTAATTTCCTACTAGCTTCATTTATTTTATCAAAGCTATATTATAATTCTACAAGCAGGCAAAGTTTTGGTTTACATCCATGAAGGTGAGCTTTCAAGTTGAATAGTTCATTAATATTTTTGAGGACATACCTAGAAAGACCCAAGGAAAGATGTAGAAAGATTCACCTGTTCTGAGGAAGTGGATGGAAAATCACAAAAGCTCATATTAAAGTAAATCTATTTGTTAAGGTGTCAAAACCATTTTGTTTTTCCCCACACATACCAAAACCAATTAACACAGCTCCTATTTTGAAAATTCCTAGGAAAAGTATGCATAAAAATCACCTGAGGCAATGCCTTTTTTTTTACAACAGCAACCAGAATATGGACGTCTCCTTAAACATTAAAACTCATATCGAAACACATTCAAGTACTGAATATGTAAAGTTTTTATTAAAATACTTGAGGAAGTATTTTATTGATCATCGAAGCCACCTTACAGAGTTGATCTAAAAGGCAGGGATTTGTAAAAATTAGTAACAAATGATCATAAACAAGTATCAAGAAGCTTTTTTAAAATACAGGTAAAAACAGGAACTAAAAGCTGGGGAAGCTGGCAATGTATGTAAAAAACATGCCTAAAGCCATTCCCTCTAAAGTAAAAATGTACAGATGTGCTGATCTGGGGTGGTGGTCTATAATCCCTGGAAATACTTGAAGAATTCTGGGAATTTCAATTTAAAAAACACACAAAAATCACATGCCTAGGAAAGAACTGCCTTTCTCTCTCTGCTTTATAAACTTCCTGCTCCCAATTGATAACAACTCTGTTGCTTGGCTAAAGCTTCTCTACCACCAGGGTGGCTACCATATGTTCCTATAACTTCATACAATTTGAACATTTACACTTGTGACTGCACATTTTCATCAGCTACCACAAAATGAAAATCCGTAATTGGCAAGGGTATTTCTTCCTACTCCACCAGGAACACAAATGGCAAATGCCATTTATGGATGACTATCCTAACCAAGCAATCGCTGACCAAGGTTGTTTAAAATGAATGGCTAGGAAAACATTTCTATTCTGTACTTGGTTTCAAATAATGAAAAACATGCTTTATAATACTTTTCCCATCTTAGAATTGTGATCCAAGAAAACTCTGAACAAAAGTTTAAGCTTGTGCTCACACCTGAGTTTTAGTAGCTTTCTTAACAGCAGAGGTGACAGAATGAGTTGTTCGACACATTGTTTTAACCGGAGCTGCAAGTACTTTCAGCATCTGACTTCCAGAGTTCTTTTAGAAAAACAAAAATAGAAATAGATTAGCTAAAAATATCAAAATCAAGTATCAGGTAGGTGTTACAGTTTATGGTTAACTGGACACAGAATTAATTTTCCCCAGTACATTTTAAGTTGCGGCA
Source organism: Bradypodion ventrale (assembly GCA_035047345.1). Lineage (NCBI taxonomy): Eukaryota > Metazoa > Chordata > Lepidosauria > Squamata > Chamaeleonidae > Bradypodion > Bradypodion ventrale. The sequence goes on along the minus strand of JAWDJE010000004.1, from coordinate 260,814,011 downwards.
CAGTTATATTTGAAATGAAAAGATGTTGTAACAGAAAGAAATGTTGAAATACACAGCAAGTAGCAAAGACAGTTAGAACAGAAATATTGCAGCTCATTGCCACCAAGAAATGTGACAATATGACTGCATGCTTCCATTGGGACCCATAGAAGGAAACATACTTGCATCCATTAACTAGTACAGTGATACCTCATACAACGTCCAAACTTGGTTCCACAAGTTTGGACTTTACACGGATTTGGACTTTGTATGAGGCATGCAAAATCCTAGCCGTGATGCCTCGTACAACGCCCAAATCCTTGCCGCGATGCCTCGTACAACGTCGTTTCCATAGAGATACATTGTACTGTAACAGCACAGACTTCAGGGCAAAGTCAAGGAAACAGACAGGAAACTGACAGAACTTTAAGAAATCATTGTCTAAAGGCTAAAAACATTACAAAAACATGTCAAACAACCCTGATTGTCCAAGAACCTGAAGAATGCTGCAAAAATCCCAGGAATGCTAAAAAATTCTGACAAAAAAATTCAAAAATCCAAAATCGCGCTCAAAACCACTCCTAAACACTCTTCGCTTCATGCAAAACCCACAAGAGCAATGCATGCATGTGTTCTGCCTTTTATACTGCCCAGGCACAATGCAACCTGGGAAAATCCCAATGCCTCATACAAAGTCGCACGACTTTGTATGAGGCAACTTTTTTCAAGGAATTAGGAGATATTGTATGAATCCGATGTTGTATGAAGCGGACTTTGTATGAGGTCCTGTATCAGGAAATTAAAAGGGCAAGACCAGAAAACATCTACAGTATATACCGTACACGTAATAGGAAATTGGATCCATCTTAAAAGACAAGTTCTCTCCAGACAAGCTCTACAAACAATTCTGCCTCTAAACTAGATCTGCTTCACTCTAAAGCTTTTTTTCTGAAAGTGATATTATACAATCCAGTTTCTGAGGCAATCTACAGCAGCAAGAACATTTAGAAAATACATTTTAAAAGGCTACTCTTACCTGTGGAGTCTGTATTTTGACTGCAGGTTTATTAGCAGGTATTGACCATATACTTGTGTTGTTTTGGGCTTGGACTAGGGCTTGCTGAGATATTAACATCAGCTGACCAGTATTACTTCTGATAAGGACTGTTCCTGCAGGAGAGATCATAACACGTGTTAGACATTAGTGAAGAGCAAGTATGCAAACAGAAATCACATTAAGCGTTAAATATAACTCTTAATGTCTATGGAGTTCTGTGTTGTATTAATTCAGACACGTTTGTCCTTATTTCAGAAATACTGAAATATTGTAAAAACACTTCCATTTCTTTTCTATGTTGCTCTTTAAAGCAGCAGACTGCTATATTTTCATACTTGCCCAATATTGTTAGCTATGCAAATATTTTGCATATATAAATACCGTAGCTAAAATGCAAATATCAGTATAAGAACTACCTGATATTATATTTATTTAGTAATCAACTGCATACACTAACAGTACATCCTATAAACCTTACACCAGGGATTCTCCACCTACGGCCCATGAGTCTGATGCAGCCCTTGGCACCATTTCAGGAAGTGCCATATGGTGGAGGAAGGGCAAAATGGCTGTCCGGCCTGAAGCTGTCTGAGGGAGCATGACCCGGCCCCCGGCTTTAAAAGGTTGAGAACTTCTGCTTTACACAAATAACTTCCTACTGCCACTACACCAAAGCCTTCTATTTAACACTGCTGTGCTAAAAACTCCTCCCTCTGGAGAGATCTTGCACAAACAGATTAGGCAATCATATTTTCACACACCTCAGAAAAGACAGTGAATTTCTCATTCACTGTTTTTTCACTCTTAAATACAACATATACAATGATGCTGTAGTAAAGTTTAGACTCCCTGAGGATGATCACAGAGCTGGTAGTAAATCTATCTTACACATCTCTAGAACGGCACCTATGCTGCTCATGTTAAAAAGGAATGCTCTCATATTGCTGATGTTGCTTCGGTTGTCATGAAATTAGGAAAATACGGTATTCACAATCACTCACAAATGTGTCTAAACTGAAATAAAGTCAGTTGTATTAAAAGCGAGAAATAAGTAAAATAAGAACTTAGTTTGTCACTTTTTTCTTGAAAAATATTTGCCAAGAAAATTATAAACATGTTTTGCTTTTGGTGGGAAGAGATAAACTCTGTCAGAGCTGCAAGTATTTATGGTTATAGTAGTCTCTGTCCATTAGGAAACCTCTAAAAAACACAGACTCATAATCCCTTGTACCTCTCAAGGATCGTAACCCTGCCCACACATTTCTCTTGTTTTCTCCACAGAACAAAAAAGGATAAATTCATTAACTTAACAAGAACTTGTATCTTATTCATGTTTAGTATCAATTTTATCTTGCTTGGATTATTTTGTTTGATGTCATTGTTTTGCAGTTTGTCTACTTCACTGTTGCAAGTCGCTCAGAGTTGTGCCTGCACCAAGTGTGGTGGAGTTACTGCACAATGGAGTGAGTTCCCATCGTCTGTCCCAGCTTCTGCCAACCTAGCGGTTCAATGGCAAGAAATTAGGTCGCTCTTGCTGACTCTAGGGTCCAGTGCTCATCTCTATTTATAGCCAAAAAGCCAGCATTGTCTGAGTCTGCAGACATTTCTGTGGATATGTGGAAGCCATGCTTCAACATGGAACACTGTTTACCTTCTCACCAAAGTGGTCCCTATTTATCTACTTGCAATTTCTTGCTTTCGAACTGCTAGGTCAACAGTAACTGGGACAGAGATGGAAGCTCACTCCGTCATGCAGTAACCAGGATTCGAACTCCAACCTTCCAGTCAGCAAGCTCAGCATTGATAAATAGGTACCATTTTGGCAGGAAAAGTAACAGCTTTCCATGTGCTTCAATATCTAGTCATGCCAGCCACATGACCACGGAAACATCTGCAGATGCAGAAAGTGCTGACTTTTGGCCTGTAAATGGAGATGACCACTGTCCCCTAGAGTCGGACATGACTGGCTTTCAAGCTAGGGAGACCTTTACCTTATAAAATAAATAAATAATAATAAGTATAAAAAATCTGTCAGGATTTTAATTTCTTGATTAAACCCCTAGGGCAGGAGTTCTCAACTTTTTTAAGCCAAGGGCCTGGCCACACTCCCTCACAGCTTTGGGGGCTGGATGGCCATTTTGCCCTTCCTCCAGCACATGGCACTTCATGGTATGGTGGAGATGGGGGGGGGGCACATGAAATGGTGTTGAGGGCTGCATCCAGCCCACGGACTGCAGGTTGAGAATCCTTGCCCTAGAAGTTAGGCTGGTAGCATTCCTGAAGTCTTATATTATTTTCTAAATGCTTCTGAGAAGTGCACAAGTGAGACAGGAGTATATCTGGTATTTGCCATTTATTTTCCCCAGGAAGAGATATAGACAGGGATAGTGCCTTTGATAGGGGAAATAACATAACCATCTCGACCATATCAAAGCCATCCAAATAGACAAACACCAGCACATCTAATAATTGTTTGTGCTGTGTGTCAAGTGTTTCTATACATACTCACTTTCCCAATCTGAAAGCACCAAAAATTGTAACCCTGCTTCATAAAAAGGTTTAACCCAGATCCTCTATAGTTTTCACAACCATGTTTCTGCACTTTTAACAGTTCTTCAATAGATGTTGAGGAGTAGCTACCACAACTATACTGTATATACTTCATAGGATCAAAATGTATTCAGTATTTTTAGCATGGCCATACCACTGGTTATACTGACAGTTCCATTTTGCAATGTTTGAAGTGGTGGTCGTGTTAGTCTGTGCAAGCATATTTGAGAGTAAAAATAGAACAGCAAAAAAAAGGCAAAAAAAATGTTGTGGCACCTTAAAGACTAAGTTGTGTATTTAAATGAGAGCTTTTGTGGACCAAGTCCACTTCTTGGTCCACGAAAGCTCACATTTAAATACACGAGTTAGTCTTTAAGTTGGTATATCATGTGGCATTAATAAAATGTACTAACAATACCCATAGACCAGTGGTTCCCAATGTGGGGCCCATGCACCACAGGTGGATTTCAATTACCAGAAACCTAAGTTAGTACATTGGCTGATCAGTACTTCTGGGAATTGAAGTCCAAAACTCAAATGTTGGGAAACACTGCAGTAGACTAAGACACATGAAATAACCAGTGAAATTGTTTTTACCATCCTTGGTTAGAAACTACAACAGAAGACTGTACAACACTGCCATCTAATGGTACAGCCGATAAGTATATTTCATATTAATTTACCAATTCAATCCTATTCCATCCATTCATGTTTCAATATGTAACTGGGAAATTACACTGTCGAACAGACGCAAGCATTCTCCGTTTGGATAACTGATGCTATACTACTTTGAACAGTGCTCTTGAGGTTGCACATTACTCAGCATAGAAAAGGGGCACAAACTGGAAGAACTAGCTAGTGATATGCTGCCCAGGAAGGCAACCCACAGGCAAATGCTTACCTTGCCATCAAATGGGGGTGGGGGCGCTATCATTGTACTAGTATGCATAGGACCCTAGACAGGCTGTATCTCCTGGGCAAACTCCCATGCTCTCGCTTTGGCTTTCAAAGCTACAAATTATTATGGCATTAAAGAATGGCATGTGAATTTTACCCCCATTTTTCCAATCTGATAGTGTTAGACTAGTGACTTCTTAAAACCTGACTGAAGAAGAGTCCAGCAATCAACTCAAGGAAGGCTCAAGGGCCATGAAAACTCTTGCTAGTCAAGAGTTGATTAAATGGACTAATGGTTTAATCCAGGGATTCTCAACCTATGGCCCACGGTGCCAAATAATCAGCCCCTCGCCCTCGCTCCAGCTGCTGCAACCACTGCTGGAATTGGTCGTGGACTCATTTACGGCTGTTGTATATGCATTTACAACCGCCACAGACTCATTTACAGCTGTTGTAAATGTGTTTATGACAGCCATGGACTCATTTACGGCTGTTATGCCCACCAACTGTTTGAGGGAGTGTGACCAGTCCCGGACCTGAAGAATGCTGCAAAAATCCCAGGAATGCTTCTAAAAATTCTGACGAAAAAATTCAAAAAAATCCAAAATCGTGCTCAAAACTACTCCTAAACACTCTTCACCTCATGCAAAACCCACAAGAGCAAGGCATACATGCGTCCTGCCTTTTATACTGCCCAGGCACAAGGCAACCTGGGAAAATCCCAATGCCACATACAAAGTCGCACAACTTTGTATGAGGCAACTTTTTTCAAGGAATTAGGCGATGTTGTATGAATCCGATGTTGTATGAAGCAGACTTTGTATGTGGTATTACTGGTATTTGCAATTTCTTGTTTTGAACTGCTAGGTTGACAAGAGCAGGGACAGACAATTTGGATCTCACTTGGTTGTCTACTCATGCCTTGGGTCTCAAACTGTTGACCTGCCAACCTTCTAGTCATCAAGCTCAGCATCTTATCAGCATCTTAACAAATAAGCCACCACAGCCCCTGTTCCACCAAAGCTACAGATCTCAAAATCCTGTTGGATGGCGGTCTAACAGTTAAAGTGATATCAAACTGCTACAACTATACAGTATAAGTATGCTCCAAGTCTAAAACTTGTCCCTAGACATCTAACACAGACATTTTAAGTCACATCCAAATATCAAGGCACTCACTGGGGATGCTAATCAGATTTTTCTTTTTATGTTAACCAGACCAAATAGCAAGGAAGCCACTGTGCATGAAGCCAACTTTAGCAACAGTTACTCCAGTTTCTTCTAAAAACTTCTACCATTCTCTCACTTGAGTACAAAGACACGTGCATTGCTACACAATGAAGACAACGACCAATACAACAGCAATAATGTTGACTGGTATTTTAAAAGACACAGTTGCATCAATTGTTCTGGCATAACAAATATTTTGAACCATTTGAAAGTAAACCAGACTCAAAGGCAGCAAAGACGTTCAAAGCTGGATCTCCAATGTGTTATGACAAATCTTCAAAGGTACAAAAAATGATGTCCCGGCATTTTAGCTAGGGGTTTGGCTAGATGGCCAAATTGGAGCGGGCTAGAGTAAGCTAAATAGGGTCACTTAAGACAATTTTTGCACCCACATGCAATGATCATATAGTTTTGGGTCAGGAAACCACACTGCACCTCAAGCAATCCTTTTTAGAATCACCGAGATCTTTTTTTCCTTTTAAAAGTGAAAACTCTGAAAATCATAAAGCAACTGCCTGGCAGTTCTTTTGGAGAAGCCATTAATTATCCTGACAATTGGAAGCCTTCCATTCAGCTATGGGAGAAGTTTTGTTTCTTTTTAATATTTGCTATTCCGTGCACACAGGTGTTTAGTCATGCCTGCCACATGACCACGGAAATGTCTGCAGAAGCAGACAGCGCTGGCTCTTTGGCTTTGAAACAAAGAGGAGCGCTGGACCCTAGAGTTGGATACGACTGACTTTCGAGCAAGGGAAACCTTTACCTTTACTATTCAATGTTCTTAAAAACCCTGACAAAGCATTGCTGATGCATTATATCAGGTAGGTAAATGTCGCACTTGCTCAAAAGCACGTTGAATCTGACTCTAGGGCAGTGATGGTGAACCTTTTAGAGACCGAGTGCCCAAACTGCAACCCAAAATCCACTTATTTATCGCAAAGTGCCAACACAGCAACAGGGAAGGGAGGAAACACTCCCATTGGGCTGCTGAACAGAGGGGCGGGATGAACTCTGCGCTGGGGAAAGGAAGCACTCTCATTGGGTTGCTGGGCAGAGCAGACTCTGTGCTGGGGTGACCACACTGGTGCCCACAGAGAGGGCTCCGAGTGCCACCTCTGGCACACATGCCATAGGTTTGCCACCACTGTACAGGTGTAGTGCTCATTTCTGTCAAAAACCAAAGAGTCAGTGCTGTCAGCAGACATTTTTGTGGCCATGTGGCAGCCGTGGCTAGACACCAGAGTGCACAAAACACTGTTACCTTCCCACTGAAGCAGTACCTATTTATCTACTTGCAATTTCTTGCTTTTGAACTGCTAGGTTGGCAGGAGCTTGGACAGACACAATTCCATCCTGCAGCACTTGGTTTCTGAACTGCTGACCTGCAGACCTTCCAGTTCAGCATCTTAATCACTAAGCCATTGCAGTCCTTATTATGTCAGGTAGCAACCATTAAAAAGAAATGCAAAACTTCTCCTCCAAAGGTGAGCTGCAAGCAAGATTTAAAGGGAAAGTTACCCATTTCTCAAGCACTTTAGAGTTCTTCAAAGGGACATCCAACCAGCTAATTAATGAGTTTGATAAATCCCTTTAAAGAGACACACTTTTTCCTTTTAAAGGGAAAGAAGGGACAGCCAGGCAGCTGCTTTTGTTTGATGCCAGAAATCACACTGGATTTACAGCATCTGGTCACTTTAGAAAAGGGGTTCCCAAACTTTTCATGCCGTGGGCCAGTCATGTGGTTCCTCCCACTGGAAGCAGATGTAAAACATGCCTGCACATGTGCAAAATTCTGCTGTAAATGCACCAACGGCTGTTGTAAACACATGATCTGGCCCATGGCACCATTCCATATAGCCTGTGCCCTCGCTCCAGCCGTTGCTTCCGCTGCCACCTTCATACAATATCTGCCCTGCTACAGAATGCCATCAGGGACACGCCAAGCCAAGAGGAGAAAACAAGGATTGAGGCAGTGGCAGCAGAAGCCTGCATCGTCAGCCCAGGGACCACTCTGGCAGAGAGCAGCTTTTCCTGCAAGCACTGTGCAGCCACCTGCATCTTTCATGGGGGCTGCTCTGGCCGAGCACAGGCAAGGACAGGTAGGACCCTTCCTTCACTCATGTCATGCAGTTCCTCCTGGCTGTCAAGCAGGGAAGGGGGTGGGGGTGGTGGCAGCTCAGGGTGGTCCTACTGCCTGTGGCAGCAATGGTGGGGAAGTGTCAGGGGCCCAGGGTTGTCCCGCCACCAGTAGTGGGGGGGGAGTAGTGGGGGCTCAGGGTGGTCCCGCTGGTAGCGGCGGGGATAGTGGTGGTGGGGGCTCAAGGCGGTCCTGCTGCCTGTTGCAGGGGGAGTGGTAGGGGCTTGGGGCGGTCCTGCCACCTTTGGCAGCAGTGGGACTACGAGTCTGACCACAAATAGTGAGAGGACATGAACTGGCCCTGGGCTTTAAAAGGTTGAGGACCCCTGCCATAAAGCTTACCATTCCAAACTGTTTGCCAGCCTCCAAAGTCTAGAGATCAACTTTTTTGTCTCTCTACTGCTGTAAAGAAAGGACAGCAGTGGCTTAGTGGTTAAGACGCTGAACTTGATGACTGGAAGGTTGTCAGGTCAGCATTTCAAGACCTGAGTGCTGCATGATGGAGTGAGCTCCCAGCTCTGTCCCAGCTCCTGCCAACCTAGCAGTTCAAAAGCAAGAAATTGCAAGCAGGACCCTTCTGCCAACCTAGCAGTTCGAAAGCAAGAAATTGCAAGTAGATAAATAGGGACCACTTCGGTGGGAAGGTAAACAGCATTCCATGCACTCCGGTGTCTAGTTATGCCTGCCACATGTCCACGGAAACATCTGCAAACACAGACAGCGCTGGCTCTTATGTTTATGTTGTTTATGTTTATGTTTATTCAATTTTATATCCCGCCCTACTCAACACATGGCCGACTCAGGGCAGCTAACAAGATATAAATGACCCTGGGACACCCCACAGGGTTTACATAAAGATACAATATTCAAATTATAATAATAAATACAATGTTATAAGTAAATACAGTATAAGGCAAGACAGTCGACAATAATAAAATAATACAAATATCAGCACCACATCAAAATAATATATCAATAATACATATCTGTTTCTTTGACTAGAAACAGAGGCGAGCACTGAACCCTAGAGTCAGATACGGCTGGCTTGCGACCTTTGCCTTAATGCAGTACTGTGAAAGCAATGCACTAAAGGGAAATCATAATAAAGGGAAATTTAAAATATATATATATATTGGGAATATTCCTTTTTTAAAATACTGTACTTCATTTCCCAAGGTGGCAATGGGCAGTTTTCAGTATAACCTGAACCAGAAATAAGCAGCTACCTTGTGGAATTTGAAAGTTTGCAGGCAACTGGATCGTCGTGGTGGTTGGGGCTTTCGACGCCGCCCCAACTCCGGGGGCAGGTAGCCTGGTCCCCGCCTTGGGGGGCAGTTGATCCGGAGTGGCGGGCGCTCCTTTCGTCCCCATGGTCTCCATGGCAGGCGAGCCCATCCGGGGCTGTCCCTTGAGGACCCCCTCCCCTCCCCTCCCCTTGTCCCTCTCTCTCACTCCTGCCCTGGTCAACGCCCTACACCACCGAGACCCGCCCCGCTTATAACACCGGTGCCTCCTGCTATCTGCCGCCGCCGACTCCTAGTCCATGTTTATATAGCCACGTGGAGTGTCGGCGCACGCGCACAAGCTCCCGCGCCGGCGGCCATTTGATTGGGCGCTGCGCGCTCCTTGAGGCCGCCAAGAGGAAGGGGAAGAAAAGCCTTTATTGGGCGTCTGAGTGGAAAGGCGTCGGGGTTAATGAACGAGACGCGGCGGGGCTGCCGTGGCTCAGGGGTTAAGAAGCTCGCCCGGGTTAGTTGGCAGTGCACGTCCGTGGTTCGAGACCCGAGTGCTCCAGGAGGGGGCGGCGAGCGCCCCTCCTGCCCCTAGCACCGGGATGGCGAACCTTGGCACTCCAGATGTTCTTGGACTTCAATTCCCAGAAAGCCAAGCCCGCTGTGAACCCACACAAATGGGTTTGCTGCGATTCATATGGCCCCGCGCTGCCCTCGCCACTCCCGGAAGCGGAAGTAAAACGCGCCCGTATGGGAGCAACGAGGGCGGCGCCGGCCGGATGAATCGCAGTAAACCCATTTGTGTGGATTCACAGGGGGCTTGGGCTTCTGGGAATTGAAGTCCAAGAACATCTGGAGTGCCAAGGTTCGCCATCATGGCCCTAGCAGTTCGAAAGAAATGGCATAGGGCAGGGATGCCCATACTACAGACCTGGGCCCGGATTCCCCTACCCCCAATGCCAATTCATCCATATTGCGAAGCCCTCGTCACATGCCCATACCATTTCCAGGAGCAACGAGGGCTTTCGGGGGCCAGATCCAGCCCCCAGGCCATAGTGACTGGCTCCCTGAACTATGCGACCAGCCTGTGGCCCAAAAATGTTTGAGCACCTCTGGCATAGATCAATAAGGGACCACTTTGGTGTAAGAAAAATTGCTTGGGGACATGAAAGGAGCAAAAAAATCCTTACAATCCAGAAATCACCTTTGTGTGCTTCTAACACAATTTTGAAAAAAAAAATGGCCATGTTCCGTGATGCCATGGAACATGGGCATCAGAGGGAAAGTTATTGGGGTTAATTAAAAAGACAAAATCCAGCCCACGTGTGTGAGTTCCAAGGAGGAGGGAAGAAGGCTGGGGAATGTCTATAACATGATTCCATACTAGTTTTTTTTTTTAATTAGCACAATTACGCTCAGGCGGTTAAGATGCTGAAGTCGACAACTGGAAGGTTGGACTTCGATTCCTGAATCGAAAAGATTCCTTCATGACGGAATGAGTGCCTGTCTCCATCCCAGCTCCTGCCAACCTAGCAGTTTGAAAGCAAGAAATTGCAAGTAGATAAATAGGGACCACATTGGTGGAAAGGTAAACAGCGTTCTGAGTTGAGCCATGCCTGCCATGTGTCCATAGAAACGTCTGCAGATGCAGACAGCGCTGGCTCTTTGGCTATAAACAGAGATGAGCACTGAACCCTAGAGTCGGATACAACTGGCTTTCGAGCAAGTGCAACCTTACCACCCCATAGCGCTTAGTGCACTCTCCAACCAGTTCACAAGTTAATTAGCATTTTACCCCCCAACATGCTAGTTACTCATTTTACCGACCTTAGAAGGATGGAAGGCTGAGTCATCCTTTAAACTAGGAGTTCTCAACCTTTTTAAGCCGGGGGCTAGATCATGCTCCCTCAGACAGCTTTGGGGGCCAGACAGCCATTCTGCCCTTCCTCCACTATATGGCACTTCCTGGCGTGGTGGAGGCGTGGGGGGGGGGCACATGAGATGGTGCCACAGGCTGCATCCGGCTCATGGACCGCAGGTTGAGAATCCCTGCTTTAAACTGTCAGGATTGAAGTTACAGTGTTTTGGGCAGTGCACCACCAGGGCTCTTATAAAATAAAAAATAGGAACAGCGTGAAATAATAAGTCTGTTTACATCATTTCTGTCTGGCTTGTGTTATTATGCTATTGAGGTTGGCTACCTTTTTCTCCTGGATAGTTGACATTTTGGTAACATTCTTGCAGAGTTGCTCTGCTTTTACAGGGACATAGGATGTAGAGGGGTTATGCTGCACGGTGGATTGGCTTGATCTGAGGGTACACAGAAAAAAGAGCCCCCTTGAAGATTATGCTATTTTTGAACTACAATTGGGCGTACCCTGGTAATGGCAACCTTGTGTTGCCAGCTTATCTTTCTCACACTAGGTCAGGTGAAAGGAACTGTAGAATCAACTCACCAAAAGATTCCTTCATTTTGTCAGTTTTACATCTGGCCGAGACACGGAAGAAGAAGCTTGTAGCAATTGCAGAGTAATTAACCACTTGGAAGACTGAAAATGGGGGAAATAGCAATTATACTTATATACGACGAATAGTACTTAGTGAACTCCCTAGGAGGTTCACAAGTTATTTAATTGCTGTTTATTAATTTAGAAAGTACACTTCTAGACAGTGCAAGAAGTTAAAGAACTCAGAACATTGAAAGAAAAGCTTCTAGCATGCTTGCTGTGCAGGCAGAAAGCAGTACTATTAGGCAGTTCTGTCTCTTGCAGGAGGAGGAAGAGGAGGAGGAGAAGTGAAGACTGACCACAAAAGGAAGGAAGAATGTAGATCTGGAAAAGAAAAGGAGTAGATACTTTACACTTGCCCACAGCCCCATGTCTAAGACCTCCATGCATTGGCTCATCGACAGCAACTTGTATCTGAGAATGCGTTTTTTTCCTGAAGCAGGAAAAATGTAATTGGCTGGAATTTGTTTAATATGGATCCCAGCTTGCCATGAAGTGACCCCACACATTATGATCTCGATCTCAGAGCCATCCCCTGCGGCAAACACAAAATGAGATGTGCAGGATTCAACACCGGGTCTGCAATGGACTGCTGCATCCTTGAGGATATTGACAAGGTGCACCTTCACAGCCAGTCCATCTGGCATGGCCTCTTCTGCCTCCATGACCGTTGGGAATCAGAGTTCCTCCTCCATTCATTTTGCAGTTGGACCATTATGATGGTTTCCAATGGCATTTCTTCCACTGAAGGGGACCATCACCTCACCTAAAGGGGCTCATCCACCCATAGCCGTTGGCTCCTTTAGTGAGTCAGGTTAGTTAACCACCTCCTGACACTCGGTGTTGAGTTGCTGGCTGTACAGTCTACTCCATTACATAGCGGGATGTCCGGCCAAGTCTGGCATTGGCTACACCTAGTCCTATTAACTAGGTATCGTTTCCATTATGACTACAGCTAGTCCAATTAACTAGGTATTGTTTCCATTATGAGAAATTGCTAGGAAATACATGTAGGGAAAGCATTTAGTCCTGTTTTCGTTTGCTCATGCCTTCTCAGCCTGACCTACCTGAAAAAGTTGTTTTTAGAATAAAATGATATGGAAAACCATTATTCTGCTTTGGCTTAATTGGTTGGCCACTGTAAACAGAATGCTTGATCAGCTGCACCTTTGGTCTCATCTAGCTTAGCTCTTAGGTTATTAGAAGGGCTTCTGTGTTAGTATGTGAAGCAAAGTATCATCCTGAAGATGGGCAAATCCGTTATGACATAAATGGCCATGGGCTAGAGTCCCCTCCTTCAACAAGACTCCAATTTCTAGATCCAGTTGGGGCTGACCTCAAATATTTATTACATATTTTGACAGCAATCCTGATTTATCTCAGTGGCTGAAATCCTGTTGCACAGCTACATGGGCATAACTTAGTATTACACCTGCAGCAGCTATAACAGAGCCAATGAGGAAGTACTATCCATAAAGCACTTATGCTGGCACATTACACAACCAGTTGCTTTATGATAGCAACAGGTTGCAATGGAAACCACACAACCACATTATTAATTAAAGTGTAATCTGCTTTGTTGGGGAATAATGCTCAACAAAATTATGTTAGCATAACTCCAAGTTACTGAATTTTGACCATACAAACATTCATCGACTGATGCTGTTCATCATCTTTTCCAAGAGTAGCCCTGTTCTAAAATATCTGTTATATAATATTGGCCAGAATCCTGTTTGTGTAAAGTTATGTGTCAGAATCTGACGATGTCATCAGGTTTTGAGCTAACCTAGGGTTCTCTTCTACTGTGGAAAAGTCTTTCAAAGCCTTGAATGGGGGAAGAGCCTTTAAAAGTCAAAGATCACCGCATAATTGCCACCACTGATCCTCATCCCTAGTCCCGGAAAGACTTCTCTCAGGAAGGAAAGTCTTATAATCCAGAAAGGGGGCATAAAGGTAAAGATCACCCTTGCTTGAAAGCCAATTGTACAGTAAACCCCCGGTTAACAATGCTTTGGGACAACGTCATTTTCGGTTAACGACATGTCCTTTTTTGAAAAGGACATTCTCAGTTAATGACGTCATTATCCGGGAGTGACCATCACCTCTCGGTTAATGATGTCATTATCTGGGAGGTCTCCATAGGGAGCAATTTTTCCCCCGTCGTTAACTGGGATTTCCTGGTTAACATTTCCCTGTTAACGACATGACGGTGGGAACCAAGGAACATCGTTAACTGGGGGTTTACTGTATCTGACTCTAGGGTTCAGTGTTCATCTCTGTTTACAACCAAAGAACCAGCACTGTCTGCATCTGCAGATGTTTTATAAACAGCTTTTCATTAACTGCTACATGCACCACCTGATGATGTCATTAGCTTCTGCTGCCTAACTTTATTCAAAAAATTTTTTTGTCCATTATTCATTTAGTAACATACAGTAAAACCTGGGATATGACTGTCCTGGGTTACGTTTGCCCCGGGATATGACTGTGAATTTAATTAAAATAATGCCTCAGCTTATGACTGATTTCCAGTTTACGATCATCCCCCTCCCCACAAAAGCAACAGAGCAATCTCCTTACCTTTTCCACAGTGTTTGGGGACCTTATCTGACAATGATGATGGCATCTCTGGAGCAATAAACAGTTCAGGTGGAGGGTAACAGTTGGATCAGGGCCGCGAAGCGGCTGTTGGTTCCGGAGGAGACTGGTCAAGCAATGAGACACGAGGTAAGATGGAGCGAAGACCAGTGATTTAATGAAGGCAAATCATCAGTATTTATCATGCATGCAAAAGAACTGCGATCTGACAGGATCCACATGCCATGTTTGCATGAGTTAATTGGGAAACTCTTCAGGGGAGTTAATTAACTAACTTAATCAATGACAGGGGAACTCCATTGTTCCAAGCTATCTGGGATAAACATGTGGCTGGTATTGGTTTTAGGACTTAGAGTAATCCGCAGATGTGACTAGCGAGTTAGTCATTAGCTTCCTATTGTCTGAGCTGCTTGTCAGGTCAGCTGTAGGTGAATTAAACCCTATCTAATATTTCCCCCCCCCCCCCCCAATTTCTGTCCCTTCAGGAACCCCTGGTAATGAGGTGATCACCCATCACCGGGGTTCTGTCGGGGCCAGTATACCAATTGTGTGCGTGGATACCACAGGCAGCCACCTTATGTCCCAAAATGGTGGTGTCAGCCATTTTGAACTGCCTAGATTTCTGGGATATGTAGTCCTGAACAACAAAATGGCCAGCACCACCATTTTAAAACTTTTCAAACTGTAATCACATTATTTGCATTTATTTATGGATTTGTCCTTGTGGTAAGAAATATGTTGGAAAATCTTCAAGACCCATTAAGATACGAATTGGAGAACATAGGTCCAGAATTAGAAACCAGACATTACAAGCATCTTTAGTCATACACTATATCAAGGAGGGTCACACAGACGAGCATTTCAAATTAGTAGTTCTTGAAGTTGTGCAACCTAAACCTTTTGGAAAAACCAATATTGATAAATTGTTGTTGCAGAGAGAAGCATTTTATATTCGCTGTCTAAAGACTTTGGTTCCATCAGGTTTGAATAATGAGTTGGACCTTTCTTGTTTTTTATAATAATTTGCATGTTTTTATAATTCTGAGCATGTTGTCACATTAAAAATCAAGCCATTTCTGCCTCCTTGCTGTATCTTTAAAAGAAAAGGAAAATTATTTCTCATGAATACATCACTTGACACAATATATATTGCAAACATTGTATCATATGTTTTAATGTCTTTAAGCTCATCATGATAGAATATACTCCTCCCTGCATAAAAAAACCTTGGTATGTACTATGTTTAGATATCTTGATTTAAGGCTCACAGCCAAACTATAATGTGTTGTCAGAGTGTATGACTTTGTTTTCATTCTATTGTCTACAGAAAAATACTTAAGATTACATCCTGATGAAGAAAAATTATTTTGAAAAACAGGCAATACTGGAACAGTTTTGATGATACATATGTTATTTCTTCACTCCTTTGCATTCTTGCAGTAAAAGAGACTTGAAAGATACTTCTGCCTCAAACGATTTCTTTCTCTCATTTGCATCTGCACCATTTGGCCCTATTTTTGTATAAATGTGTTTACAACAGCCATGGATGCATTTATGGTAGCATTCTGTGCATGCACGGGTGCGTTTTACTTCTGCTTCCAGTGAGAGGAACCATGTGAACCGCCCACTGAACCACGTGAATGGTCTGTGGCCCGAAAGGTTTGGGCACCCCTGCTGTAAATGGACAAAGCTGATATATCGGCTTTTCCTTCTCTATTTTTAAAATAACCTTTTATCCATCTCATTCTGGCTAGACTTATATGGAACAAATTGGGCAAAAAGTGAGATATGAATGGAGTTCCTCCTCTAGAACAGCGAATGTGTATTGCTGTGCTGTTGAGAAAATGCCCCTTCAACAACTACCAGTCTAAGAGCTCATTGTACACTGGGAGGAAAGTGATGGTTGAAGGAGGCACAAAATGATAACAAATATTGATCCCATCATAGACAAAGAAGCCCTCCTGTTTCTTATTTACGTGCCCAAAATATAGGTGAATAATTATGCAATGTATAGACACATACAAAGAATGAGGAAGTCAGCCAGAAATGTAGAAAGGTTAAACAATGGGAATCCAAAGATTCAGAAGGACAACAATCAATCCTTTAGCTTTCAAAATAGTTGAGGCTTTTCCATAGTCTGGCTCAAGGAATATACTAACTAGGCAGATCTATTTAAAAAACAAAACAAGATTACTTGGTATGTGCTCTTGATCTGTGCATATATACTATATTTCCAGATGTTTAAGACACACCCCAGGTTTTATACACATGTTTAAGGGGGGGGAAATGCAATATGCCGACGATACTGCATCGCCTGCTCTCACACCCGAGAAGTTGCAACAGTCAGTCAATTGTTTCAAGAATGAATGTGATCATTTTGGCCTCACCATTAATGCTCAGAAAACTAAGGTACTTGCACAACCTGCTTCAAGGACAGTCTTTCCAGAGTTCAGTAATACCATCTCAGATTTGACACTGGAACAGGTAGAGCATTTTTCTTACCTTTGTAGCATCCTGTCTAAAAACTGCACCTATGAACAGGATGTGAAGAGAATTGGTGCTGCCCATTCTGCCTTTGGATGTCTATCACACCGGGTCTTCATGAACAAAGATTTGACAAACCAGACTAAGTTCATGATTTAACAACCCAGACTAACATTGAGATAACAACCAAGCTATTGTTATCTCAACGTTACTGTATGGCTGTGAAACATGGACCCTCTATCGCCAAGACATCAAAAAGCTTGAGTGCTTGAGTACTTTCACCAACAGAAACTAAGATCCATCTTGAACATCAAGTGGGATGACTATGTCACCAACATTGCAGTCCTCGAGAAGGCAAATCTAAACAGTATTGAAGCTTGCTTCATAGGCCATCATCTTAGATGGATAGGGCATGTCTGCCATATGCCAAATTCTTTATGGAGAACTTAGCTCTGGTACAAGACCTTGCAAAGCTCCTTTGATACGTTATAAGGACCAGCTGAAACGAACTATGAAGGTGTCAGGTATAAACCCACAAACTTGGAAGGTAGCAGCAGAAGCGTCAGGAACAAGTTTACTCACGAGAAGGACTGCCTGCCCACAATACAATTCTGGCTTCCCTATTTTTCCTTTATGGGTCCAATTTAAGATGATCAACTCTTTCTCTCATACCTTTCCTACTATAGTAGTCAGAAAAGCATTATTGGCTATACTTCTGTGTGCCAAGCACTTGTCAAATGCACAGATCCATGATGGCTAACCTTGGCACTCCAAGTGTTCTTGGACTTCAATTCCCAGAAGCCCTTATCAGCAGGAGTGCTGACTTAGGCTTCTCGTAATTGAAGTCCAAGAACACCTGGAGTGCCAAGGTTAGCCATCATTGGTAGATCCACCACCCAAAGAATTCTTGCCCAGACATATTTTCTTCTGCCACTTTACCATAGTTGGTATGTTCTCTAATTTTAAAAGTCAGCGTTATGCAGTTTATCTCGTTTCCTGGAAAGACAAGACTGTCTTACAATAGATTTTAGTAATACACTTATATGCAGTAAAGGAGCTACAGGAACCAGGAAAAGAGTTTGGAGCTGCACTATGAGATTGGTGTACTTGATGAACCTGAACATCTTCAAAACTCCTATATGAATATTTCTTAGAAATAAGTAGGCTTTTAAAGGCACACTATTGAGAGTGATGATGGAACATGCACACTCAAATAGCATGTGCAATCAGATCTATTTTCTCGTTGGTTAAATAAAATAACCACTGATAGGTGGATGATTCTGACTGCATATGCTAACAGCATACAGAGCTAAAATCTTAATATAAAAAATGTCCAAAATATGTAAGAACATCTGGAGTTTTCAAGACTAAAAATATTTTAAATTAAGCAAGAATGATTGAATACATTTCCTGTCTTCATTCTTTATATTGGTATGTTGCATTGTTATGCTTGTTCAAAGGATACACATTAATTTTATTTTCCTATTTATTTCACTTCATTTATATTCCATAAAATAGGCTGGTTATCATTGGGACTACTGTAGCACATATATAAACATATATAAAGTTGTATTGTAAATCTTGACTAGGGCAATGATCCTAATTACACTCATTCACAATTAATTCTGCCCAGATGCATAGAATTTAAAAGGAGCAGGTTAATCACATTGCAGATCTATGGTTGGCTTTGTTAGAAGAAAAGAAGCAAAATTACTGGATACCAGAAAATGAATCTATACAGAACTTAATACTACTCACATTGCATTAACTAAATAGGGCATGTATTTCCAAGTGAAGAAATAGCTTTCCAAATCCCCCACTTCAAAATTTGGTGTAAGTGCCATACAGTATTTAATTTTTTTTAATGCGTCGAGTATATCTTTTCCTCTGTAGCAGATGCACAAAAGTAATCATGTGAACTGCAGTATGTTTTCCTTGAAATATTAATTGTAAAAACTATTCTACAAAATTGTATGTTAACAAAACTGATTGCCACACTGTGGAAATTAGGATGGTAATTTCTCCCTAAATAATACACAAAATTATGTTTTCATATGCTTTCCCAGAACCCTTTCATGCCCGTAATGTTCTCAGTACAAGGCTTCTCGCAGCATATTATAAATTAGCATCAATTACTATAGCTCACGGCACTGTCAGTCTGGAGGCAGAGACAACAGAAGTCACATAACATTGTACCACCAGATGCTAAGAGACACCTTGTGCACTTCATAAATTTTCAATTGAAAAGCACAGTTGCCAGCTAAAATAATTTATATCAATTCTATACAGGTGCCATTTGTTTATTCCTATTTAAATAATCATTCCTACCTGTAGCAGCTGGTTTCTAACTTTTATTTTCTATATATTATTTTTATTTCAAACAATAAAGTACAATCCTACTAATCAAAAATACTAACAATACACTTTATTTACAGGCATATAAGACACACTTTTCCTCCTTAAAATACGCTTGAAAATGGAGTGTGTCTTATGTGCAGGTAATCAACATTATCATGTCGATCAGGGTGGCTAGAGCCGTGCGAAGAGCAGCTTCTGTCATGGCCCCCTTCCCAGATCTCCTGTCGGACTCAGAGAGTTCAGGTGAGGAGGTGCCTGGACCAGAACCAACCAACTTCAGAAGCCGAACCACCCACATTGGCAATTGGGAAGTCCCAGCTCTTGACAGTTCTGTAAGCTCTGCTGAGTCTGAACATTGAACTACCCATTGCAGGGAACAGCTACAAAAAGATTTGCAACTGTGTTGAAGGTCAGCCCAAGAGCAACATCAAAAGAAGTTGCCGGCTGGGTCCCCCTACGCTTAATGAGGATATTGCCTGCTTAACCAGCATACCAAGGCAAGCACTTTCGTTGGAGCAACATGCCTGTAATGACCTCCTGCTGAGGCTCTTGTTGAAACAGTGGTACCTCGCATAACGAACGCTTTGCATAACGAAAAATTCACACAACGAAGCATTCATTATGCAGGGTTATATCTGGTCTATGGGAACTCCAGATAACAAACATTTATTGTTCGTTATCTGGGGCATCTCCCATTAGCTTCACATAATAAAAAAACCTGCATAGCGAAGCAACTTGCAGAATTGAGTTTTTTCGTTATGCGGGGTTCTACCGTACCCTGTCTTCAACCTCTGTTAGATTTTCTGGCTGAACCTTTGAACCTTCGATACTGGACCTGGCCTTGCCTTTTGGACTGTCCTTCTGAACCTGTAAGTTATTTCTGGAATAGTGAACCTTGGCTACTCCTGATTACTCTTAACTCAGACTCTTCTTTGAAAGACTGTTTGCCATCTCTCTTCTGAAGCAGTGCCTTGCTCCTTGCTTAGTCAAATACACAGTGGCTCGACGGTAGGTGATAACCAATGCACAAACGAAATCCGTCAAAATAAATTCCTTTACTTCAGGTCAAGAATATGTATATACAGAATCCAAAAAGGTTATATTGAGTAGCAGAAAACCAAAGCTATCCGGTGTACAGCTTTTCGAATACTTCAACAGGGTTTTCTATAGTGATACAAAATAATAATAATCAATATATCTATATACATACATACACACATATAATACACTGTTTATCTACAATATATAACAATATATTTTATCACAGTCCAGAGGATAAGCTTACCTTCTCAATAAGTTCCTAGAATGATAATAGATAGATTCATCTGCGTCATGGCCTCTTTGTTTTTTCATATGTGCCTCAACGTTGTACTCAATTGCAATTCAGTGATTTAAATACACTCAGCACATGATCCAGGTGTGTTCATTTACATCAGTGCTGTGTACTCTAAAAGCTATAGTGTGCAATTATAAGTAACAACTGAGGTCTAAATCAACATTAAGACCATGTGGTATTAAAGAATCAAAAAGATGGATATAGTAAGCTTCTCTACGTAATAAAGAATTATTCATATCAGTTGTTGCATGTTTTTTGGGGAGTACCTTTTCTAAGGCCAGAAACTTAATATCATCTTCAGTATGATTATTGTCAAGAAAATGTGATACGAGAGGGGCAGATGTTATGTGGCTACGTATACGGGACCGGTGTTGCAACACACGTACTTTGAGGGGCCGCCTGGTTAAACCGATATAAAATTTGCCACAGGGACAGATTATGGCATAAATAACGTTGCTGGAATTACAGTTAGTACATCCCAATAATCTAAGTTCACGGTCTTTTCCAGGTATCTTAACAGACTTGGTTTCGATGGCGAAACGGCAGGCAGCGCAACCCGAGCAGCGGTAATGCCCCCGAATAATGGGGGTAGGCAGTTTTAGATACTGGTCCGAGTTCACTATGGCGTTGCCAATAGTCTTGGTTCTCTTAAAACCAATGCATGGTCTCCGTGTGCACCCTGGGATAGCCTCAATCACATGCCAATGTTTATTAATCACCTTTTTAATTTTAAAAGCTAACAGAGAATATTCAAAGGAGCAACATAACATGGGGGAAGCATCCCGTGTTTTTTGAGTAAGGAACTGTTTCCTAGGTGTGCTACAAACTCTCTGAAATTGAAAGTCAATGGTACCATCCGGGTATCCTTTGTCCTGTAAGAATTTTTTGATGGTGGCTGCAGATTTAATAAAGTCCTCATTCTTAGTTGAGTTCCTCTTAGCCCTAGCTAGAAGACTAAAAGGAATATTTATTTTGAGGTGGCTCGGGTGGAAAGATCGGAAGTTCAGATATGAATTACGATCTGTCGGTTTCCTAAATAACCGCATGCATAATCTGTGCTCTGAGATATACACTGAAACATCTAAAAATGGAACAACAGTCTTATCAAATTGGCCAGAAAATTTCAAATTACTATCTAGTGAGTTTATCCAGTTGATGAAATCAGAAACAATATCTACAGAGTCAAATACAAAAAAGAGATCGTCTATAAACCGTTTGTACGAGAGCATGTGTTGATGGAATGGGTTTACTCTACTGTTAAAGATGTAAGTTTTTTCAAACCTTATCATATAACGATTAGCTACAGCTGGCGCGAGGGCGGACCCCATGGCGACTCCATGGACCTGGAGATAGAAGTCATCTTTAAATCTAAAAAAGTTATTCTCAAGTACCACATCTGCGAGGTCCAAAAGGAAGTGCGTCGGTGGGTTTAAAGATGTTCTCATGTCTAATGTAGCCTCTAAAATGGGTCTTACTGAATCTAGGGGGATGTTCATATATAGTGCTTGTACATCTAGCGTGAGAAGCCCTGCACCAGAGGGAATATGAATACCTTCAAGTTGATTAATAAAATCTGAGGAATCCCTGACAAAGGAGGGCATCTCCCTAGTAAAAGGATTAAAAAATGAATTCACATATTTAACACTTCTTTCTAATAAGGAACCCGTACTGGCCACAATAGGTCTTCCAGGGATGAGGCGGTTACTCTCACTGATTTTATGGAGTTTAGGTAAAGTGTAAAAAATAGGTGCCTTGAAAAAAGTCTGATTGAGGTACTGAAAGGTTTTTTCTGAAATATAATTAAAGGACAATCCCTCATACAAAACTGTTCTGAGAACAGTGATGACTCTATTGGTAGGATTTCCTTTCAGTTTTTTATAAAAACTCTCATTGCCAAGCTGTCTAAATATTTCATCTTCATAATCAGTAGTATTTTGAACCACGATACCCCCACCCTTGTCTGCCGGTTTTATAGTAATAGAAGAATCCTGAGCCAATCCATCAAGAGCCAGTTTTTCCGCAAAGGAGAAGTTCCTATAAAACCTCCCTTGAGTGCGTTCAATCTTAGTGATATCTTTAAGGACCAAGTTGTAAAAAACTTCAATGGCTGAACAATCTACTTGAGGTGTAAACAGGGACCTGGGTTTAAAGGTGTCACCACCGCCCGAGTCTAAGCCCTTAAAGAAATGTTTAAGTTTTAACATCCTAATAAGTTTAAACAAATAAATTCTAGTATTAAACGCATTATATATGGGCGTAGGTACAAAGTTTAGTCCCAGGGATAGCACACGTACCTCAAGAGATGAAAGAGTTAAAAATTATGTTTTCTTCTTCCCTCTGCGGGCGCGCTGACCTAAAAAAGACCCACTAGAAGTGGAAGGCTCAACTCTATCCTTGGTGTTCCTAAGTTCATAGGACTTGGAACTTCTCGGGGGCATTACCGCTGCTCGGGTTGCGCTGCCTGCCGTTTCGCTATCGAAACCAAGTCTGTTAAGATACCTGGAAAATACCATGAACTGAGATTATTGGGATGTACTAACTGTAATTCCAGCAACGTTATTTATGCCATAATCTGTCCCTGTGGCAAATTTTATATCGGTTTAACCGGGCGGCCCCTCAAAGTACGTGTGTTGGAACACCGGTCCCGTATACGTAGCCACATAACATCTGCCCCTCTCGTATCACATTTTCTTGACAATAATCATACCGAAGATGATATGAAGTTTCTGGCCTTAGAAAAGGTACTCCCCAAAAAACATGCAACAACTGATATGAATAATTCTTTATTACGTAGAGAAGCTTACTATATCCATCTTTTTGATTCTTTAATACCACATGGTCTTAATGTTGATTTAGACCTCAGTTGTTACTTATAATTGCACACTATAGCTTTTAGAGTACACAGCACTGATGTAAATGAACACACCTGGATCATGTGCTGAGTGTATTTAAATCACTGAATTGCAATTGAGTACAACGTCGAGGCACATATGAAAAAACAAAGAGGCCATGACGCAGATGAATCTATCTATTATCATTCTAGGAACTTATTGAGACGGTAAGCGTATCCTCTGGACTGTGATAAAATATATTGTTATATATTGTAGATAAACAGTGTATATGTGTGTATGTAAGTATGTATATAGATATATTGATTATTATTATTTTGTATCACTATAGAAAACCCTGTTGGAGTATTCGAAAAGCTGTACACCGGATAGCTTTGGTTTTCTGCTACTCGATATAACCTTTTTGGATTCTGTATATACATATTCTTGACCTGAAGTAAAGGAATTTATTTTGACAGATTTTGTTTGTGCATTGGTTGCTCCTTGCTTAGGCAGGCTTGCACAGCTTCAAAAGGAGCCTTCTTCCCCCACCAAGCCTGGGCACCATGGCTGACCACCAGGAGCTGGGGAGGGCAGCTGGAGGGGATTGGTGGCTGGAGAAAATTGGCAGTTGGAGACAGGAAAGGGCTATTTTTAAAGCCAACACACACACACACCCCTTGCTGGTGCGGATTGGTGGCTGGAGAGGATCAGCTGCCCACCAATCACACACACACCCATTTTTCATACAATAAATCATTTTGGAAATTCATGAAAAAATGTAGAAATATATTTTCCCCTTAAACATGTCTATAAAAATGGGGTGCATCTTATTCTCCAATGTGTCTTATACATCAGCAAATATGGTAAATCCAACCATGATAACAACTAAAACAGGTGTGGGAGAGGGATGTGGGAGAAAAAGCAAAAATACAATTAAAAATATATAATTACATCAACAAATATATGCACCCACCACCAATAGGACATTATTTGACTTCCCCTATTATCTGAGCATAACTTTCTCTTTCATGTCCCTATCCCCTACAATATTTCCAAAAAGTTATATACAGTATTCTTGTCTTGGTTTTACCCCTTTAGTTTTAACTAATATAGTACATAGTTAACAAATTCTCCCCAAATCTCCTTAAAATCATTATTTATCAGTCCCTTCTTTAACTTTAATTCACAAGTCAATTTAGGAATTATAGCTATATCCCATAATTATTTATGCCACTAATACTTAATTTTAAAGCACTATTTATTCGTAGAATTCTATTTAGAAGATAATGTATAACACCTTTTGGCCAAATGATCCTCTCGGGGCTGATCCCAGAACATAGTGACTGCAAGGTGATTGTTTAGTGTAGTAACCCACCCTAGAGTAGACCTGCTTGAATAAGTGAGGATTTGGTGAGTCAAATCCTTCATAGGTTCCACTTGAATCAAATATGCCTACTCTAGCTGTAACTTTAGGATAGCAACTAAAGCAATGGTTCCCAACCTTTTTTTGGCCATGCCCACCTAAGCATCTCTAAAATCCTGATGCCTGTCCCCTTGTGATATTTAATTCTTATTATTCAAAACTTATACTCCAATGAAATCCTAGTAGGAACAACAGAATTCATGTGTGATTGATAAAACTTTAGCCGCCCAAAAAAACTTTTGTGCAATCTCAGTCTTAAGGAAGCCAGATAAGATAATGTCATAATGGTGTGTGGTGGAGTTTTGTTTTGTTTTATTTCATCTAATGG
This sequence comes from Bradypodion ventrale, assembly GCA_035047345.1. Lineage (NCBI taxonomy): Eukaryota > Metazoa > Chordata > Lepidosauria > Squamata > Chamaeleonidae > Bradypodion > Bradypodion ventrale. Next base: position 260,789,064 of record JAWDJE010000004.1, on the reverse strand, counting down.
GTTTGCTTGTGGTTCATATGTCGAATACAGACTTATGTGTAAGAGATTCCCTTTCAAAAACCAAAACCAGGACTTTGAAAGATTTTGTCAATATTTCTTGCTCCCATTAGTGCCAACTGCTGTGCAAAACATGCTTTTCATATTCTAAAATATGTATATTTTCAAAGTAACCATGTCAGAGAGCAGAATCAGAATTTAGCATCACTGTGAGTCTTATTTTGTTATGATCTCTCTGGAACATATCTCAGATACCAGGTTTTGCAAACAAGTTGTATTGCTTGGTCATTCATTTTTATATCAGAACTCTGAGGCTCGTATTTTAGGTGTTACTTTTTGAATGTTCCACCCAAAACCCAATGCAAATAATAAATGTCAAAAATGAAATAGCCAGCCAAGACAAAATAAACCAACAAATGGAATAAAGTCAATGCAGTTTTCTCTGCTGATATAACCCCTTACATCCAATAAAGCAACATCACAAGGAAAATTACATCACATCACCCCACATAGCTTTTTTCACAATCCATGACACCTCATCTATCATGCTAGCAACTAAAAGAACAATTGTGAGAAACTCAGAAATGGAAAAACCTCATTGGCAATAGCCTTAAGCAAGTAACGATCACTGGAATGTACAGCACTAAGGTTGCTTCCATAGAAATAAGTCCCACTGACCAGCAAAATTTGTTTCTAAATCATTAAGTTAGGGCCAAGTTCAACGTGTCATTAAGTTAAGCAGAATTTTTAGATCATCTTTTTCTGCAGCACATTCAATTTCTGTAATTTAGAACGAGGAAGCTAACATGAAGAAGCAGAGAAAATTGTTTTGTGGTGCTCATGTCAAATTGTCATTGCCTGCTCAAACACTAGGGTTTGTCATGAACTGGCAATAAAAAAGAAACAAACATTACTAACTTGTAGTGCAGAGATTAATAGGTCTCTAATGCTGAAATCTTAGTCTGGCCAGGTTATCCTGCTATGGTCTAGTAGACCATACTGCCAGCTACTCTGTAGCTACATACGGAACTACACCCCTTCAGAAAGGCCCTAAAAACTTGGCTGTGCCAGCGGGCATGGGGGGCATCTGGCACTATATCTCAGCCCTACTGGCTAATCTAGCCCGGACTGGGGGGTGGGGTTAAGAAGGGGTTAAGATGTGTATCTTTGTGGATATTTTAAGTATTTTATTGTTTTAATTCAGTTTTAAAGTTGTTTTATATTGATGTAAGCTGCCTTGGGTCACTGAGGCGAGGAAGGCGGCGATATACGTTTGATAAATGAATAAATAAATGCCAAGCATCAGGCAGCGGATAACTAACCTGGCAACCCTGAGTGGCCTTGGTGAAGTCCACAAGGAAGGGTGAAGGTCCCCAAGTGGATTAAATCCCACTTGAATCCTTCTTGATGGAGGGCAGAAGCTTAATCAATACTGGTCCGGGACTGAGGACAATCTTGCATGCCAAAAGGGCTCAGGACCAGAAAGTGACTTGCGGAGCTGGATCAGTGGTATGGATGTCACGCTGTGATGCGGAAGGCAGATGAGAGGTCACTGCATTATATTTGCAGGGCAGTCTTCATGGCTGCTCGCCATGATGATCGCCAATATTTGAAATTGTATACAGCACAAGAAGAATAAGAATGCTGAAATAGTACTGAGGATGTACTGTAGCCAGGTAAGACATCTCTGAGAAATGGTTGCAGTGTGCATGCACTCCTGTCCACCAATGAAATCTGGGCATCCAGGCTCAGGGATGAACCTGGGAGCACACCAAAGCTGCAAATCTGTGTTTTCATGGGGAATATAGCCCTATCTAACACATGAAGAGTTCTTGTTACTGGATCTGACATTTAACTGAACAAGAACAAACAGGAATTTAACACAGATCTCCAAGTCCCATCCAACAGAGATAGCCCAGAAGGATACCAGTGAAAGTTGCCAGAATGTCCAGCAGAACAAACAGGAACACACACCTTCTGCCCATTTCCTGGCATAGGCCAGACTGTGTCCCATGATAAAACCTGAAGTCAGATTAAAATGGATTTAGATAATCTGCCTCATTCAGGAACTCTTGGAGTTGAGAAACCACCACAAGCTCCAATACCTTGCTTAGGAGTGGAATATTTGAGACTTGCCATTGATAATCCAATACCAAGTTGTTGTGTCCCTATGGTTTAATCCTCCACATGGATAACAATGTATCGGAACCAATGTAACCTTGCCTATGGGTAACAATGTAACCTTCAGCTGTATCACATAAACCCTGTAATAGGACGCGAGCTAATGACCACCAGCGGGCAGCAGCGAGCGTCCAAGCTCTCTTGGTCCAAACTCATCAAAGGCAACAGCGCGGGAAGTTTTCCCGCCACCACCTACACCTGGACAAGAAGGGCGTGACCAGCAATGACGTCACGCAGACAGTAGCCAATGGGCTATCATGGAACCACGTTCAAATGTGTTACTACTGTATATAAAGAGCTTTTGATCCGCCATTACCTCATGTTCCCTCTGACCACCATGCAATAAACCTGAGTTAACCCAGCCCGAGGCTGTGTCCTGTGTCTTGGTTTTCATACACCAAATTGGCGACGAAGGTGGGATTATGGATCCCCAAGGAGCAGCCGGGGCGCAGAGCGGGTTCAACATCACCAAACCGCAAGACTGGGAGCTTCTTGAGATGGACTTCCAGGCGGCACTGGTGGAACTCAAAGTCAAAGAAGACGATGAGGAGAGGAAGAGGGCCATCCTCACCAGAATGCTTGGGATAGAAACCAAGCGAACGCTGGTGGGCATCATTGCACCGAAGAAGGTGAGCGAATTCAAAGCAGATGACATCATGAAGCTGCTGCGTGAGCGTTTCCGACCCTCGAGGGCAATGTTTCCCGCTCGGAGCGCGTTTTGGAGGCGAGTCCAAGCGCCGGACGAGTCGGTTGAGGCATTCGTAACAGCCATGAGAATAGCCGCCGCCCCCTGCAGATGGGACAACCTAGAGATGGCCCTCAGGGACGGAGTTCTGTGTGGCCTGAAGGACAAGGAGGTGCAGCGCAGCTTGATGAACAAGGAGCCACCACCCACGCTGGCAGAGGTTGTAGAGGCCGCGGAAGCCGCGGAGTCCACGAATGCTGGAGTGGACGAAATGCACCAGTGGCATGAGTGGCGTCCTAGAGCCGGCAAAGCGGAAAATTCGGTGCACGGAAAGTCCGGACAGTCGGTGCACGCAACCCGACGGGCCTCAAAGTCGTCTACGGAAGGCAGCGACGGCGAGGAGGTCCAGAAGGTCCGAAAAGGAGGGCGCCGCTGCGATGGGTGCGGAGCGGCCCATGAGCGCGCGAGGTGCCCATTCAGAAAAGCCGAGTGTCACTCCTGCGGCCGTCGGGGGCACATCGCCAAGGCGTGCAGAAAACGGAAGGAGGGCCGGAGGCAGTCACAAGACCGTTCGACCAGACCGGACCGTCCAGCAAGGTCCAAAGATGGCGCCCAGACCACGAGGAAGCAGGACGGCGTGGGCCGCATCTCGGACGACAGCGAGGACGACGCTCCAGTGTTCAGCGTGTCCGCGGGACAGTCCCATTACTTCGTTGAGGTACTAGTACAAGGGGCCCCTATCAGGATGGAAATTGACTCGGGGTCCTCCTATTCTATAATTCCCCAGAAAGAGTTCTTGAAAATCGACCCCCACGTGCGACCCAAACTTAAAACGTTGAGGTCCACGCTACGAGATGTACAGGGGAACAGCATTCCAGTGTTGGGGGTCGGGAAATTTCGGGTCAGTTTTAAGAGACATTCTGCGGAACTGCCCCTAGTTGTCCTTAAGGGGGGAAGTTGTAGCCTCCTAGGGACGCAGTGGTTTCAGCCCTTAGGTTTGTTCATAGGGGGAGTGCATACCGTGGGGGTGGATCCAATACAAGCGGTGTGCGACGCGCATCCCGCCGTTTTTAAAAAAGGACTTGGAAAGTTCAAAGGACCCCCTGTAGCCTTCGACCTAGACCCGGAGGTCCGCCCGATAAGACTCAAACCGCGCAGGGTGCCGTTCGCACTAAAGGACAAAATAGAGGCGGAACTGGACAAGCTGGTGGGCCAGGGGATTCTGATTCCTGTTGATTCCGCGGAGTGGGAAACTCCAATTGTAACAGCGCTGAAGGCTAACGGGGAGGTGCGCATTTGCGCTGATTATAAGTGTACAATTAACAAGGCGATCCGCCCTAATGCATACCCGGTGCCGGTGGTCAGCCACCTTCTGGCCAGGCTGAATGGGGGAAAGTGTTTCGCTAAACTCGATTTGGCTCAAGCTTATCAGCAACTCCCTGTGACTCCCGCCACGGCCGCGGCACAAACGATAGTCACACATAAAGGGGCGTTCCAGGTGTCGCGTTTACAGTTCGGCGTGAACTCGGCACCCAGCCTTTTTCAGTCGCTTGTGGAACGCCTCCTGAAGGGGCTGGAGGGGGTGTTGCCTTATTTTGATGACGTGTTGATAACAGGGGGGAGTGAGGCCGAACTGGCAAAGAGATTGGATAAAGTTCTGACTGTCTTCGAGAAAGCGGGGCTACGACTGAGAAAAGACAAATGTGTCTTTTTCGAAACTGAGGTTGAGTTTCTAGGGTTTCGGGTCACACCGGAGGGTATTAAGCCGTCTAAATCCAAAGTAGCCGCCATCAAGAATGCCCCTCGCCCCACATCCAAAACCGAGCTACAGTCATTTCTGGGGCTCCTCAATTTTTACCATACCTTCCTTCCACGGAAGGCGTCCGTGGCCGAGCCACTCCATCGGTTGCTAAAAAAGGAGGAAACATGGATGTGGGGCGACGAGCAAGAGAGGGCGTTTAAAGAGTTGAAGCAACTCCTAACATCTGAGGCAATCCTGACGCACTTCGACCCCAAACGGCCAGTGGTCCTAGTCTGTGACGCATCCCTGGTGGGGGTGGGGGCGGTGCTTTGCCACCTGTTGGACGACGGAAGGGAAGCCCCGATAGCGTTCTATTCAAGGTCCCTGTCCCAAGCAGAGCGTAATTACGCACAGACCGACAGGGAGGCATTAGCGATAGTAGCGGGAACCAAAAAATTTCACGATTTTTTGTACGGTCGGCCGTTCAAAATCGTGACTGATCACAAGCCCCTATTAGGAATTTTCACTGCAAGTAAGCCCAAGCCACAGATCCTGTCCCCAAGAATGCTGCGGTGGGCTATTTTTCTCAACTCATACCAGCATGAGTTGGAATACCGGCCCGGGAAGCAGATCAGCCATGCCGACGCACTCTCGAGGTCTCCTTTGCCCTTGTCGAGCGCCCAAAAGGGAAGGGTAGAGAGAGATCACCAGGTTTTGTTAATAGAGGTTTTAGACTCACCCCCAATAGTACCAGCCGACATTGCCAGGGCCACCGGCAAGGACAGAACGCTAGAAAAAGTTAGCTCATGGGTACAGAAGGGGTGGCCGGCGTCATCCCCAGGTACGGAATTCGACCCATTTTTTCGGAAAAAAATAGAGTTGTCCCTAGAGAGGGGCTGCCTTTTGTGGGGCCAACGGGTGGTGGTTCCTTCGTCCCTGCGACCGAGGGTACTCGAACTGCTGCACGTCAGCCACCCGGGCATCGTCCGGTCCAAGGCGCTGGCCCGGAGTTACTTCTGGTGGCCACAGCTGGACGCGGACATTGAGCACATGGTCGGCACTTGTGAGGCATGCCAGGGCTTCCGACCAGAGGCGGCCCGTCTCCCGCATAGGGAATGGGACACAGCAAGGGGACCATGGTCCAGGGTGCACGTAGACTTCGCTGGCCCATTCCGAGGAACCATTTTCCTCCTGGTGGTGGATGCGTTCTCCAAGTGGTTGGAGGTTATCCCAGTAAAGAGTACGTCTTCCGCCACTACAATTAGCCAGCTAAGGAGAGTCTTTTCCACGTTCGGTTTACCCGACACTTTAGTCAGCGATAACGCTAGTTGTTTCACCTTCGCTGAATTCAGGGCATTCATGGAGGCAAACGCCATTCGGCATGTCACATCCGCGCCGTTTCACCCGGCCACGAATGGCCAAGTGGAACGGCTGGTGCGTACAACAAAGGATGCGCTGCGGCGCATGGGCCCGGGGGACCTAAATCACCAAGTATGTCAGTTTTTGCTAGCGTATAGGGTGACCCCCTTAGCGTCAGGTTACTCGCCGGCAGAGCTGTTGATGCGGCGAAAACTGACCATGATCCTGTCCAGGCTAGACCCGACGAGAGTCGAGGACAAAGGAAAAAACGTAGGGTTGGCAGTCTCGAAAGGTTTCGCCGCCGGCGATCCTGTTCACTGCAGGAACTACGCCAGCGCAGGTCCAGCCTGGGTACCAGGGACGGTTGTGGAACGGACGGGGCCAGTGTCGTACCGGGTCGAGACTAGCACGGGTCTCCTCTGGAGGAGGCACGCGGACCAACTTAGGCACCGAGTGAGTGGGGGGCCGGTCTGTGGAGCTCAGCAACAGGGTTCAGCGTTAGGGTTCTCCCCCACCCGTTTAGCCCAAGGGGGAGACAGCAATGGACAACGGTCCCAAGCAAGGGGGGAAAGCAGCGGCCCCGAGTCATACCCTTTTGATACGCCAGCTCTATCAGAGGCTGGGGAAGGGGGAGAGGAGTTCGCGACCGCTGCCCCCGAATTTAATTCTGATTTTGATTTTGCGAGCCGGGGGGGTTTTCGGGAGTGTTCCCCCACCCGTCCAAGCGAGAAGAGGGGTTTTTCGTTAGCCCCCAGTGCCCCCGGTTCTTCCCCAATAAAGCACACACCTCCCAACAACGCCGCGGAGCCGCGGCAAGTCACTAACGAGTCTCCCTCTCCAATTACAGGACAGGAAACCAGGGGACAAAGAGAAGGTAGCAAACCCGGGGGAAGGCAGCCCGCACCGAGACCCCAGCGTGTTCGAAATAAGCCATCTTGGCTGAGAGACTTTGTCTCATCCTAGGGGGGGGGAGTGTGGTTTCGAGACTTCGTCTCATCCTAGGGGGGAGGGGTGTTGTGTCCCTATGGTTTAATCCTCCACATGGATAACAATGTATCGGAACCAATGTAACCTTGCCTATGGGTAACAATGTAACCTTCAGCTGTATCACATAAACCCTGTAATAGGACGCGAGCTAATGACCACCAGCGGGCAGCAGCGAGCGTCCAAGCTCTCTTGGTCCAAACTCATCAAAGGCAACAGCGCGGGAAGTTTTCCCGCCACCACCTACACCTGGACAAGAAGGGCGTGACCAGCAATGACGTCACGCAGACAGTAGCCAATGGGCTATCATGGAACCACGTTCAAATGTGTTACTACTGTATATAAAGAGCTTTTGATCCGCCATTACCTCATGTTCCCTCTGACCACCATGCAATAAACCTGAGTTAACCCAGCCCGAGGCTGTGTCCTGTGTCTTGGTTTTCATACACCAAACAAGTGTTGCAATGAGCCTTATTCAGTGGAGAGACATAATAACACACAGTCTTCTGGAATCAGGTTGACGGCTTAATTGCTTTATTTTACATCACTTATTTATATCATTGGAATCCATGTATATTAAATAACATTATATATGATTTTGGGGTTAACATGGGTCCTAACTAATAGGCATTACTACAGCCATGGTATTATTTTTCAGCAAATCTTACTATTACAGTACTTCTTTTAAACATACTGGGATCCTGTCCTACTGCAGGGAGTCATTCACCATTCTTACTCACTCAGCCAATCCCAAGCAGGTTTTATAACCAAAGGTCCATCATACATGCGGTGGCCCTAACCTCTCTGAGGGTTTTGTCCACATCCTTAGATTGAAAGAACTTACCCATTATAACAAGACAAGCAGGGGCCAAAGTTACATTCACAGGAACCTGTATCAACTACAGCATCCAACTCACAGGAGATCTGAACAATATTGCCTACAATGTATAAATATATAATGTTTCTCTCTCTGATTTATGTGGAAGCTTCCCGTCCCCTTGTGGGTTATAATGAAATTGCAAAGGAGTACAAGCTTGTAGAACAACCAGATACACATTTATTGGAAAAAACAACAACAAGAGTTATAAAGAAGTTGTTTATTGTACAACAGCATAAATAGAAATCAAAGAAATTTCAGGGCAGAATGGGGAACGCCTGAAGATTTTATACAACCTGTAGCCTCTTTGGTGGGTCCTTGGGACTGATCCTCCTGGAGTGGGCAGTGATGCACTGCAATTTTTTTTACTACCTACTCTGTGGGCTGGCCAAATCTGTGGGCGGGGCCAAATCTATGGGCATGGCCTAACATCCTGCATTATGGGCTATGGAGGTGGGCGTGGCCAACCAAGTGGGCTTGGCCTGGGGAATTTCTGCTACCGGTTCTGCAGAATCTGACAGACAGAACCTGCTGCAGTGCATCACTGCTCCTGGGCAAGTGAAACACCTATCTTTGGCAAGACGAATGATAATACATTACAGGGTTACCAATATCTAAATTGGCTTCTGCCATGTGGAGCCAACATGGCAGAGGGTTATGGGCAAATGGAACACAGCTCCTGAAGATAAAAGTGGATTGAAGAACATAAATGGAGTAAAAATGAGGCAGGAATGACAAAACCAACAGGATTTGGTGTATGCCATTAAAAGCACTAAATGGTCAATTTATTTTAGTTTATAACAGTTTTAACCAAGGATATGTTGCCTTTTCTGTCACTAGTAATGAAATGTCTTTACATTCCTCTGTTTAGGATGGCATCAGCTATATACAATATGTTGCCACATCAACTAATTCTTAAGTTGCTCCAGGAGATTGATCCATGAAAACTAACATTTAAACACATTAAAATATAGTAGTCTTTAAGGTGCCACAATGTTTTTTTGCCTTGTTTTGTTTTATTTACTCTCTGAGGGGAAACAGACACATTAAAAAAATCTGACTTGTTTTGAGGTACCAGTACATCATTTGACTGTATCTGCATGCACTTAATAAGTGTATATCTATCTATTCTGTTAAACCGAAAGAATTTCAGGAATGCTAAGTTAATTAACAGAAATGTTTAATGGGTTTTAAAATGTTTTAAATTTGTTTATAATCTTATTTAAAAAATTAGATGTTTAATTGTTTTTTAAAAATATAGTTGTATAAATGTTTGAAGTGGTAGCCTTGTCAGTCTGTGCAATACATATCGGACAGTAAACAAAACAGCAAAAAAGGACAAAAAATGTTGTGGCACCTTAAAGACTAACTCCTGTTTTTAAATGTGAGCTTTCGTGGACCAAATCCACAGGAGTTAGTCTTTCAGGTGCCACAACATTTTTTGTCTCTCTTTTGTTTTTTTGCTGTTTTGTTTTGTTTAAAGGAAAAAGTTTCCGTTGCTTGAAAGCCAGTCATATCCGACTCTAGGGTTCAGTGCTCATTTCTGTTTCAAAGCCAAAGAGCCAGCGTTGTCTACTTCTGCAGACATTTCCATGGTTATGTGGCAGGCATGACTAGCGCACGGAATGCTGTTACCTTCCCACCAAAGTGGTCCCTATTTATCTACTTGCAATTTCTTGCTTTCAAACTGCTAGGTTGGCAGGAGCTGGGACAAAGACGGGAGCTCATTCCGTCCTGCAGGACTCGGGAATCAAACTGCTGACCTTCCGCCTCCCATTCAGCGTCTTAACCACTTAAGCCACTGCAGTCCTTTGTTTTGTTTACTCTGACATTTACATGGTATTTTTAAATTGCTGATTGTTTTATAGTTTTAGTTGTTATGTGCTGCCTCAGGTTACCGATAGATAGATAGATAGATAGATAGATAGATAGATAGATAGATAGATAGATAGATAGATAGATAGATAGATAGATAAGATAGTCTTTCAAGTGCTGTAGTGTTTTTATTCTTGTTTTGTTTTCTGATACGCCAAGAATAAATAGTGCTTGTCTTAGAGGGCTGACAGATGTTTTGCTCTATTAGTTAAAAACCGAACCCTGCAGCAAAAATCTCTCCCTGATGGACTTCACTCCTAAAGGGATAGTCTTGCTTTTGCCGCTCTTGAGCGCCTAACTTCAGAATTTCCAGACTGCAGTGGCTCAAGTGCCTAAGACGCTGACTGGGAGGCGGAAGGTCAGCAGTTCGATTCCCGAGTACTGCAGGACGGAATGCGCTCCCGTCTTTGTCTCAGCTCCTGCCAACCTAGCAGTTCGAAAGCAATGAAATTGCAAGTAGATAAATAGGAACCACTTCGGTGGGAAGGTAACAGTGTTCCGTGCGCTTCGGTGTCCAGTCATGCCTGCCACATGTCCACGGAAACGTCTGCAGCAGCAGACAGCGCTGGCTCTTCGGCTTTGAAACAGAGATGAGCACTGCACCCTAGAGTTGGATACGACTGGCTTTCGAGCAAGGGAGAGAAACCTTGGTTCTGGCAGGGAAGAGCGGATTGAGCCATTGCCGCGAGGACGGGGAGGGGGGAGGAGCAAGGCGTCACGAGCGAACTCCTCCTCCTCCTCCCCACACGGTGTGGTTCGTTCCTCTCCCGGCAGCAGCAGTAACATTTGTTGACGCTCTCGGGCCTCGAAGGAGGTCGGGTAGGGAACGTACCACTACGGTGGAGAGGGGAGCTCAGTACTTTTTAAAAAAAATATCCTCAAGGGGACGACACCAAGCCAAAACCCAATTCGTTCAAAACCCGCCAATGGAATTACAAAAAACGGGTAGAAACGAAGTGGCACCTTATAGGCCTGCCCTCACCACCACTCTCGGTTGGGCTTTGGTAATGAGGCGTCCCCTCCCCCCCATCTTTCCAGGAAAATGGCTCCGCCCAACGGACAACTGCTTCCTCCTCTTCTTCCTTTTGCTGTCGCCTCCGCCGCGCCGCCGCCGCCTCTTCAGAGAGCGCGTGAGCCGGGAGGGAGGAGGAGGGAGGAGGAGGAGGGCTCCGTCCGACTCCGAGGCGGGAGTCGCGCCGCGCCTTCTCCGGTGGCCGAGATGTCGGTGGCGTTCGTGGCCCCCCGGCAGAGGGGGAAGGGCGAGATAACGCCGGCTGCTATCCAGAAGGTGGGCGCGGAGGGGCCTAGAGCTGGGGAAGGCGGGCAAGCACGGAAAGGAGGAAGGTTAGCCCTGGGCTGCGTTTCTTCGCCCCTTGGCAGAAAGCCCAGTGAAGCAGCAGCGTCCGGTATAGGGCCGTCTCTACCTCAGTGGCTCAAGTGGTTAAGGTGTTGAACTTGAAGACTGGAAGGTCGGCACGCAGTTCGAGAGACCCGAATACTGCACGGCGGAGTGAGCACCCGTCTCTGTTCCCACCTCCTGCCAACTTAGCAGTTTGAAAACAAGAAATTGCAAGTAGATAAATAGGGACCTATTTAATAAATAGGGACTGCAGTGGCTCAAGTGGCTAAGACGCTGACTGGCAGGCGGAAGGTCAGCAGTTCGATTCCTGAGTACTGCAGGACGGAATGAGCTCCTGTCTTTGTCCCAGCGCCTGCCAACCTAGCAGTTCGAAAGCAAGTAATTACAAGTAGATAAATAGGGCACTTCAGAGGGAAGGTAACAGCGTTCCGTGCACTCCTGTGTCTAGTCATGCCTGTCACGTGACCACGGAAATGTCTGCAGAAGCAGACAGCGCTGGATCTTCAGCTTTGAAATAGAGATGAGCACTGAACCCTAGAGTCGGATATGACTGGCTTTCGAGCAAGGGAAACCTTTACCTTAAATAGGGACCACTTCGGTGGGAAGGTTAAAAAGCATTCCGTGCACTCCGGTGGCTAAGCATGCCTGCCACATGACCACACGGAAACAGCTGCAAGGACAGACAGCGGTGGCTCTTTGGCTATAAACAGACATGAGCACCAAACTCTAGAGTCGGATACGGCTGGCTTTCGAGCAACGGTGACCTTTACCTTACCTCAGTGGCCCGCATTTCTCGCCAGGGAGTTAAGATTTAGGTGGATGAGGGATTAAATGCCATATGATCGTTAATTAATAATCTGGGTTTGTGTGATTGCAGCTTTTTGCTCTTGTCTCCTCCCACGATCCACTTATTCTTCTTTAATTTACTAATTTCATCATTTTGGATTTTGCTTCTTCTTTCGTGTCCAGATCAGACTTTGTACTGACAAAACAAAGCCACCAAATTAGATCTTTGTCAGTACATGTTTCTGGTAGTGATGGACAGACCAGCAAATGATTCGAATTCTGTATCTACACATTCACACAGCGTATTGTTGTCTGTCAGCAGCCCCACTTGAGCATGTCCGTCTCTGACTCTCAGTCTACTCAGGGTCCTCTAAGTGATGTAAGGGAGATTGACTTCCTCAGCCATATCCTCCTTTAATATTATTTGTTGCTCATTTACTGGTCTGCTGATTACTGTCAGAAACATGCACTGATGAGGACGTAAGTTTGGCCAACGACAAAGTCAAGGAAGTGGCTTCATTTTCATAGTCCAGGGTTTGATCAGGACATAAAAGAAGAAGTTGCTTGGTGACCTTCCTTCATATTCTAATTGATCTTGCTCCTGTGTACCCTCAAGAATGTTTGTTCTTGCCATAAAGCTCTTCCTGGATCTGAGCTGGCAGACTTTAGGCTCATGTGTTCAGAGGATGTTGAGGGTTATTCTCTTGCTTAGTTCTCTCGGTGTCCATTGCTACTTCTTTCCTTAGGTGGAGTGATACCAACAAGAGGGTATATTTTCCTCAACTGGTGTAGGTTTGAGGCATCCTGTCGCTATACACATTGCTTCAATACATGATCCATCTAAATACTTGAAACTACTTCTACAGTGAGGGAAATAAGTATTTGATCCCCTGCTGGTTTTGTCCATGTGCCCTCTGACAAAGAAATGACCAGGCCATAAATGTAATGGTAGGTTTATTGTATCTGTGAGAGACAGAATAACAACAAACAAACCCTCAAAAACCCAGTGCCCAAAAGTCAGAGATGGATTTGCATTGTAGTGAGGGAAATAAGTATTTGATCCCTTCACAAAAGATGTCTTAGTACTTGGTGGCAAAACCCTTGTTGGCAGTCACAGAAGTCAGACGTTTCTTGTAGTTGGCCACCAGGTTTGCACACATTTCAGGAGGGATGTTGTCCCACTCCTCCTTGCAGATCCTCTCCCAAGTCAGAAAGGTTTCGAGGCTGATGTGTGGCAACGCGAACCTTCAGCTCCCTCCACAGATTTTCTATGGGGTTAAGGTCTGGAGACTGGCTGGGCCACTCCAGGACCTTCATGTGCTTCTTTTTGAGCCACTCCTTTGTTGCCTTGGCTGAGTGTTTTGGGTCATTGTCATGCTAGAATACCCATCCACGACCCATTCGCAATGCCCTGGCTGAGAGAAGGTGCTCACCCAAGATCTGACGGTATATGGTCCCATCCATAGTCCCTTTTGATGCAGTGAAGATGTCCTATCCCCTTAGCAAAAAAATAAATAAATAAAAACACCCCCCCCCCAAAAAAAAAGCATAATGTGTCTACCTCCATGTTTGACGGTGGGGATGGTGTTCTTGGGCTCATAGGCAACATTCTTCCTCCACACACGGCAAGTTGAGTTGATGCCAAAGAGCTCGATTTTAGTCTCATCTGACCACAACACTTTCACCCAGTTCTCCTCTGGATCATTCAGCTGTGCATTGGCAAACTGCAGACGGGCCTGTACATGTACTGTCTTGAGCAGGGGAACCTTGTGGGCACTGCAAGATTTCAGTCCTTCATGGTGTAGTGTGTTACCAATTGTTTTCTTGGTGACTATGGTTCCATCTATGGTTCCAGCTGCCCTGAGATCATTGACAAGTTCACCTTGTGTAGTTCTGGGCTGCTTTGTCACCGTTCTCATGATCATTGCAACTCCACGAGGTGAGATCTTGCATGGAGCTCTAGACTGAGGGAGATTGACAGTTATTTTGTGTTTCTTCCATTTGCGAATTATCGTGCCTACTGTTGTCACCTTCTCACCAAGCTGCTTGGCGATAGTCTTGTAGCCCAGTCCAGCCTTGTGCAGGTCTACAACCTTGTCCCTGACATCCTTTGACAACTCTTTGGTCTTGGGCATGGTGGTGAGGTTAGAATCTGATTGATTGATTGCTTCTATGGACAGGTGTCTCTTATACAGGTACTGTAACAAGCTGGGATTAGGAGTACCCCCTTACAGAGGGTGTTCCTCATCTCAGCTCATTACCTGGGAGCCTGAAATCTTGCTGATTGATAGGGGATCAAATACTTATTTCCTTCACTACAATGCAAATCCATCTCTGACTTTTGGACACTGGGTTTTTGAGGGTTTGTTTGTTGTTATTCTGTCTCTCACAGCTACAATACACCTACCATTACAATTATGGCCTGGTCATTTCTTTGTCAGAGGGCACACAGACAAAATCACCAGGGGATCAAATACTTATTTCCCTCACTGTATATGTCATTTTCCCTGGAAATACATCTTACGAGAAGAATGAGACTTAACTTTTCAGTGGGTAATGTGCATGAATGAACTTATTGATAGAGGAGTACCACACATAATTTCTGTAGGTCTTACAGCAGCCTTGTAAGATTAGAATTAGAATCCTTTATTGGCCAAGTGTGCTATAACACACCAGGAATTTGTCTTTGGTACATATGCTTCACTTAATGATAAAATGCAATAACAACACAATTTAGTTATTCTGTTCAGCAAGTTGATAGCATTTGATAATAAACTGTCCTTGTATCTGGTTGTTCTAGTATGTAGTGCTCTGAAACGTCGTTTTGACAATAGAAGCTGGAGCAGATTATTACCGGGATGTGTGGCGTCTTTGTATGTTTTCTCTGCTCTCTTTTTGGCTCGTGTAATATATAGATCTTCAATAGAAGGTAGATTAACAGTAATAATTTTTTCTGCAGTTCTGATTACTCGTTGGAGTCTGTTTATGTCTTGCTTAGATGCAGAACGAAACCAGACAATTATAGAGGTGCAGATGATAGACTCTATAATCCCTCGGTAAAATTACCAGTCGTTTTAACCTCATATGAAAGGGCTGGGGCAATATATTCCAATAAATCTATGCCTTGGTGAGTTTCACCAGCATGTTTTGTTTTTTTGTTACACGTCACCACAATGGTGTAGCTTTCATTACTTGTTAGTGTAGTTTGTATTGTATTATGAGACAGGGAAGTTAAATAATTCAGACAAACTCTAGTGCAGGGATGGGCAACATGTGGTGCTTCAGAAGTTGTGGGTGCAGATCTGGCATGGCCCCTTCCGTCTCCATGACCAATGGGAATCAGAGTTCCTCCTCCACTCATTTTGCCATTGGACCCAATATGGTGGTTTCTAGTGGCATTTCCTCCACTGAGGGGACCATCACCCTACCTAAAGGGGTTCATCTGCCCATAGCCATTAGCCCCTTTAGGGAGTCGGGTTGTTTACTGCCTCCCAACACTCGGTGTAAAGTCGCTGGCTGTATGGTCTGCTCTATTACCACAGCGGGATGTTCGGTCAGACATGATAAAACAAGCAGGTAGACATAATGCACTGGAAAAAGCCATTGGTATATAGTGTAAAAGGGATAGCAGTTTTTGTGAAACTTATGGTAGAAAGACTGAAGAGAATATGTGAGATTTTGCCACCTACATGTGGAAGTATGAGGAATGTTCTGAAAATTATCCACTTTTTTGTCCCTTAGTGCTTCACCCCCGCCTCCGAAATACACAGAATGGAAGCCAGTTCTGTGTACTCTACCTAGAAAATCTTGAAAAAGGGTGCCATAAGTCAGAATTGACCTGATGACAAATAATCGTTATTATTTATTATGTACTGTTAGGATTAAAGTATTGAAAGTAAAAATCAGTTAAGACGTCCTCCCCTCCAAGTCTATTTCCAAATTTATGCTTCATTCTTTACGGTTTGGTAATGGTTAGATTTAAAGGAAGTAGAAGGAAACTATACTCAAGACAGGCATCAGCTCAAATACTCTTAGGTGAACAGTTTGTGAGAGTACTGTATTAGATTCAGTAGTCTAGGAGAAAAAGCAAGATCCCAGCTTTGAAATGATTGCTCATGGTTAGAACAATCATGCTTCACATGAAAGATGGAGAAAGAAATACCAGTGGAGATGGCACTCCATGTACTGCTGTCATTTAAAATACTTTAGATTTTACAATTACTACTCTAAGGATTAGTTGGATCATAGGATCTTACACATGAGCATCAAACTATGCTGGCTGGTTTGGATATGAGACTAGATTGTTGAGACTGTACCTGCAAAGTTTGCAAATGCTTGTAGGACTGGTAAGACCATTGTTGAAAGTGTGTAGGTGTTTGTGGCTGTTAGTATTCAATTTGCAACAGTGATAACTTGCTATTGTTCATGTTGGTACATGTTGCAGACATCCAGGCTGCAATTTTCAAACAAGATTGGTTGGATCAATGTAATAATTTCAGGACTGTTTCTAAATCTAGAAGATACATTTATTTCTGGCTTAGTAAAGTGTATAAAAATGAACTAGGAATAAAGAAATTTTGGGGAAGCCATCGTTTTGGTTTGGTGTAAGTCTTTACTTAAATCTATTTTCCTTCCCTACTATATGAGTTTAATAATACAGTACTGATCTCTTTATGAGACTGTGTAGTGGCTAGCTGTGTTCAAAGTAATATCTAAATGGCAACTACTGATTTCTGACTATATAAAAAATGCTCATGTGAAATGAAAACAATTTTATAACTTTTTGTAGCTGGCTTTATGAAAGAGTAACTTTAGAATTTTTGAGGAAATTGTTGAAAAGAGAAATCAAGCACTTGCCTTTTATTGAGGATAGCACTTGAGAGTGATTTTCAGACCTGACTGCAAGATTAGGAACCCAGCGATTAGTACATTAGTGTTGCCAATGCATGTCTTGTGTAGGATTGCAAGTCTGACACAAGATTGGTGTATACAACACAGTACTGTACTAGTAGTTTCTGTCCAAAACAAATGCTGTTATATTTGCAATTGGAAAATAAACTGATTTTAAGGCTAATTGATAAAAGTTTATTTTTCTTACTTGTACTGAACAACCTGTAAATCTTAGAGGGAAAGGTCAGAAATGGTTACTGCTCTAATTTAGTGATAATGCCAATAATCTCATTTTGACCTCGGTTTCAGCACCGTATGAGTACCCAGCTTATCCATACCTAAGGCTGGCTCTGTGCGTTATCAGAGCTTTGCTCTGATAAACAGTTTTGGTGGTACAGATATCAGGTTGTGATATTGTGATGTTATGGTATTTGCTTTAACAGGCACCCCATGGAAGCAGCCATTGCTAACTTTTACTTCTAAAGATGATGCTTCTTGTTGCAGGAGGAAATCCTGATACCATGAAAATGCCCAGGCAGAGATACGGTCCAGCCGGCTGCCTGGGGAGAGCTCTCTTGAACCACCCCAACCAGTATCTTTTATTGCCAAAATTCAACAGTAGATAAGAATACAGGAACAATAGTGCATTCAATAGAAAGGGAGCAAAATGGGTTGCAAAATGAACAATAGAGAGTATTCAGCCACAGGTTACATTTGGCATACATTGTTTCTAACATTAGGATACCGTGTGAGAATCATGCAAGCTGCAGTACGTCCTGATTGGTTAGAGCAGCTAAGATAGCATACTAGCCTCATGAAACCTGTGTGATCAGTCTTTCCATAGACTGACATTTTTTCAGGGAAAGATTGAAACATAGTAAAGGGATGCAGGACATCTCTCGGGAGAAACTCATAAGCCAAACAGGAGTGTTTGCACTCTCATGAACTTGGCTTATGGTTCATCCCTATCAGATTCCCACATGCCCCCACCATCCTCCAACAGTTTCCAAGTGAAAAATTGACACCACTTTTTCATGTGGAGGTTTGGTTTGAACTGCTTTAATTTTGAATGTCTGCCTTGTCTTATTCTGACATTGTAATTACTTCTTTTGAATCTAAACCTTGTTCCTTCCACTAGCTAGTTCTACTTTGTAATATGATATCCTGGCTGTGTATCATTTTGGAGAGTACTTGTTCGTTATGGAATGGCATAGAATTTAATAATTAAATAATTTGATGTGTTCAAAATTGTAGTATAAATGTTCAAATGAAAGAAAACATTGAAAACTTTCCCACTCTCTCCATTCTATTTTGTAGGGAAAGTACAGTACATTAAACTTTAGCTACAATCAGAAGCTAGTTTCATCATCATTGCTGCTAGAATGCTACAATGGGCAGACCAAAGATTTGCCTGTTGTCTCAGCATACTGGCATATCCCAAGAGCCCTCCACACATTGGGCAACTAATGTCTGCAGTAGGGAATCACCTCACAAAGATGATAAATTGGGTGAATAACAGCAGCAGAAGTGGAACTAAACCCAACATTCTTCCAGAGGGCCTGGCAAAGTTTATGCTCTTGATTGAAAAGAACAGTTGAACTGCAAGTCTAGTAAGGATGAGTCCTCCTTACTAATAAATAATAATTCTAAAAAGATGAAATGCGTTTGCTAAATTTTCAGAAATAATTGGGTTAATACCAGTAGCATATATAAAAGTGAATTTCTGAAAAAAATGAAAAAATAAATAAAGAGAAAATAGTGGAAACAAGTTTTCAATTTGATCTTGAACATTTGATCATTCAAAATTTCAGGTAGAACATCCAGTTGGGCAGAGTGGAGTGTAATATATATTTGAAAAGTTAATCTTATTGTGAGCATCTGTTTTATTTCAGATGTTGGATGAAAACAATCACCTTATTCAATGTATAATGGACTACCAGAACAAAGGCAAGACTACAGAATGCTCTCAGTAAGTTCTTTATCTGAATGTAGTTCATGTTAACTTTGATTATCTTCTAAAGTACACAAACTAAATTATGTGCATTAGTAGAACCATAGTCTATAGAAAATATATATGAAGAAATAATCACTGGTGTCTGGTTGCACAATGTTACTGTCAGTTACTCAGTTTACATAGTTAAAATTTCCTCCTGGGTAATTAGCTTGCTAGTATACCTGTTCTGTAACATGCAAATAAGTATATGCTACCATGCTGAGTAGGCAAGTTAAGACAACGTCAAGAATATTCTAGCAGCATTACTAAAAGAGTGAACAACCAGCAAGGCTTCACTCTTATCAACCTCCTAAACAGGAAGAAACACATAGTAGAAAAGTTTGTGTGTAGACTGTGACAAGAAACCTGTTCCAAGCTTTAAATGTCAAAGTCAACAAATTGAAACAGTCTCTAAAATTAATTGGTAGGCACTATATGCAAGCCATAATTGCAGTAGCCTGCTTCCTTCTATACTGGTGAGTACTGTATTATATTCTGCACCAGTTGTCTTTTGTGGGCTGTTTTCAAGAGCATCATTTACATGATGGTATCATTTAAATAACCACATTACATTTTGGGGGTGGGGATAGTGTCTTCCGAATATTAAGCTTATTTAATGTACTTTTCTGTTTTTTAAAAATAGATACCAACAGTTGTTACATACAAACTTGGTATACCTAGCTACAATAGCAGACTCCAATCAAAATATGCAATCTATACTGCCACCGGTAAGTACCCTGTGAATACCCTATGAAAGCAATTATGTATATTCTCTGTGTCAAGATACAGTATTTGTATAAAACACATCACATCTGTATATTTTTCCCAGTGTATTTTTTTATATAAAATAAGAAAATAATAGTAGTTTCTAACTTCAGGTATCAGTAATACTGCTAATAGTAATTCTGATTTACAGCAACCTTTTCCAGAGTTTTCTTGATAGAGAATATACGGAAGTGGTTTAGTCCCTCTTTTCCTGGGAGGCTTCACAGCCAGATATTAACACCTGCTGATAATCCAGAGTAGTTTCCCAGTGTTAAATAGAATTCACTTTGGTTGCTAAAGCTTGAGATTACAAAAATACAAATAAGTAATTGTATGTTGAGTGATCTAGTGGAAAAGGCTTCCCCCTCCCTTTTTTAAAACCTGCCGGAATTTATGAAAAGCTCTCCTGAACTTAGACATCCAAGTGCAGAAGTGGACTTAGAAGTGTTCTAACAATGAGAGCCAAACTGAGACATAGTCTTGATTACCATCTTCATTTGCAACATATCATTTCCTAAATGTGAAGCTGTCATGATTTCTGTCCTTACTGCAGTCCGTTGTCCAAGCCCATTATGACTTTCAATGAAGCAGTTTCTCTGATCTTTGCTTTTTCCATCACACTCAAATAATCTGAGGCTGTATTCTTAAATGAAAGAAGATCATTGAGATTTGTGTACTACAAGCAATAATTTGGCTTCCTGTGATTTTAAAATTTAGATCTGGTAGAGGAGGGTCAAGATTGAGCTGTAAGAAACCCCCATAGTAAATGCTCTGAAAATGTCAAGTAATTATGCATCTTCATTTTCTGTCACATCCTGCCAGGAGCACTAGGGCATAGCTTCAACCTTTGCTATTTATTAAAGCTACATGTCTAAAAATTAGTAACCTTAGGTGGTAAATTAAAGCAGAAATCTTAATTTTAAAATTCATGAAGAATCAGAATCTTATTTAAATACAGACTAATTTAGTCTGACCTGTAATACTCTTGTCTAGAATCCAAGCTAGAACAGAATCTAGTTCTTCCATTCCACCTTAATACTTCCAGTAATGGAAGAGGGAATAGAATGTATCACCTTGCCACTTTCTTCCCTGATGTCAGCAATGCTGTTGAAGTACATACAAGGCACAGTGGTAGCTTTTCTCAATGCAAATCAACAATTCTGAGCACTACTTGCATTTAGTATTTAGTTGTAGCAGTATGCCAGATTTCTTTTCCCATGCTGCTCAGACAAAAATAATCCAGCTTTGCCTGCAATAGCTTGCAAATAGTTTAAATGTTTAGACACCTTCGTTAATTCTCCCCAACAGGCCATGCTGGCTGGGAATAATAGGAATTGTATCACCATTTGTCTGGCGGTTACTGAAAAACTGTCCTAGAGTGCACGTTGTGTATGTGATTAGACAATCCAAGGGAAAGCAAGAGAATACCGTTAGAGGATATCCATATCAGAAACTACAAAAAAGAAAATATATACCAGAGATTCTCAATCTGCAGACCACGGGGTGAATGCGGCCCATGGTGCCATTTCATGTGGTCCCCGCCACCTCTACCACACCAGGAAGTGCCATCTGGTGGAGGAAGGGCAAAATTGCCGTCCAGCCCCTGAAGCTATCCGAGGGAGCGTGACCTTAAAAAGGTTGAGAACTCCTGATATAGTGCAATTCTTAATGAGGCAACTGGATTAAAGTTGCACAGATGTTAGAATCTGCAGTTTTAGAATATGAATTAGAAGCAGCATTGGAATCGACTGTGCAACAACAACAAAAAGGGAGCTTGGATCTGTCAAAATCTTAGCAAGGATAATCTAACAAATGTAGAACTGAATGTTCAATGTGCATTCTTGTCTCAAAGAAGGGAATCTTCAAAGATAATTGCACTTATTGGACCATCATCTTAATTTCCCACTTTCTAAGCAAATGAATCATGAGATTTTACAACAGAGGTTGTCACATGTGGAGTGAGAGCTTCCAGCTACTTAAGATGGATTCAGAAAAGGCACTAGGGGTTGTATTGCAACTGGATTCTACCAAAGAACTTCAGAAGAACATTACTTTATGTTTTATAGATTATAGTAAGGCTTTTCGTTGTGTGGCTCATGGAAAAACTATGAATTATTCTAAAAGAGATGAGTGATTCACAACATTTATTCTGGTATGTAATCTATAATCTGAATAAGGCTATAGTTAGATCAAAATATAGAAAAAGGATGTTTTACAGTTGGTAGAGGTATTAGAGAAGGATGTATATTCCTCTCTATTGTCTAGGTAAATAAAATTATTCAGAAAGCTGGATTAGATCTAGGTGAAAGTGGAGTGCAAACTGGAAAAACAAATATAAGTAATTTAGAACACTTGGTACAACTTTATTGGCAGAAAATGACAATGATCAGAAACATTACTGAATGCTAAAGAAGAAAGTGGAAAGTAGAATTACAGTTAAAAAAAACAGGACCAATAACTACAAAAATGTTACATTGAAAAAAATGACATGGAAAGGCAGCCATGAGTGAGCTAGAAGAGCTTGTTAAGTATAAATACATGATACTGGGAACCAAAGTTGAGATCATTCAGATTGTGTTATTGTGTATGGACATGGAATATGGGAAGTAAGGAAAGTTGATGGGTGGGAGAGAATTGTTTAATTTGAAATATACACAACTAAAAAGCAAATAAGAGAAATAATTGTAAGGTGTTTTGGCTTAATAAAAGAGACTGTGGTCTTTAATTTACAAATTCTGAACAGGACTATTAATGATAGAGAATTTTGAAGGTTATTAATTGATAGGGTTGCTATAGGTTGAAAGCCACTTGATAGCATTAAAAAAATGGGGTAATGTGGGATCAGGTTGTAGAGGTGGCCTTTCAAATTCCAGGGCTGGGTGCAGGTGAACCCTTGTCAGATAGAAGATTAAAAACCACTGCATTAGAGAGGTGGTTTTGAGTGGGGAGGGTGAGGGTAACATAAACATAAAAGGTGGGAAGCCTTTCCAGGTCATGTCTTCCAGATATTTGTGTAGTAACCCTTGTGTGCCCCGGTCATTATGAGCAGTACATTATGAGCAGTACATTATGTGTACTGTAGTTCAATAAATTTTGAGGGTACCAGACTAAGAAAACAACTTTAAAAATTTTGAAAAACGTAAAGATTAACAAGGATAACACATTTCTTTATACCCATCATTTGTTTTTTCTTTGGCTTTTGAAGCAAATGAAAGTTTTTTTTTTTTTTACAATATCACGTGGAAGAGAATATAAATTTACACTGAAAAGATTGTCTTAGCACTTATTGTACAGTACTGTACAGTGGAACCTCATACAACAATTGCCCTGTATAGCAATGAAATTGCATAACAATTAGGTTGGGGGGGGATGGTGTCCCGCATAACAATTTTCCCTATGGAAAAAATCGTACAACAATTTTTCAATGGGAAAAACCACTTAGCAAAAAAATAAAAATAAATCGTTGTACAATGCATCTCAGGGGAAATCGCTAAAAGATGCATGGAACAGATTAAAATAGTTGTATGAGGTACCACTGCACAGTGGAACTCCGGATAATGACAAGGCCCAAAACTGCAGCCAACGAAGGAGTTTTACCCAAAATTTTGCCTTCCAGCAGTCCGGGCAGGTTGGGTGGGTGTTTGAAAAAAGCCGTAATCGGCTCCCCCTAGGATCAGAGAGGCACCTGGGGTGCCTCTGCCCACCCCCACCCCAAAAAGGATGACATAGTCTCCTATCTGTTCATGCTGGCTGTGGAGGAAAAAAATCTCTCCCTGACCCGACAAACAGCTGATAAGAGTTGCGGTGGCCATTTTGCTTTCTGTTTTTTTGGACTTCAATACCCAGAAAGCCAAAGCTTCCTGTAAAAATGCATGCGGCAGCCATTTTCTTGTACAGGAAGCTTTGTGCAGGAAGCTGCAGTTTTGGGCTTGCAGTAGCATCCAGGCCGGGGGCGGGGGGGGGGGGGGGGTTTGGAAAAGCTCCAGTTGACTCCCCTGAGCCTCAGAGAGACACCCGCGCTGGCTGAGAACCCAAATACGATCCATTCGTATAATGACGTCACGTCGTTGTTTGGGGCATGACATTTCAAAAAAATACTGCGTCGTCATTCAGATTCGATGTTATTCGGGGTTCCAATGTATTTGATATTTTAATAACAGTCTGCAGGTAGAGATAGGAAGAAACAGGATTGGTGAAGCTGTCTTTGCCAAAGCCCTGTTAGACTTGAACAGAAGGAATAGGAAGACCACTATAGAAATTCTCTTTTCACTTTGTTTTTTCTTTTGAAAATTGGCATACATATTTGTTGGCATGTTATAGGAATGCTTGGATATCAACAAAAAGGATAAAAGGATTCTGTGTATCTGATTGTACCCACATTTTCTAACAACATGCATTCAAATCTGCATTCCCTGTATTCTACAAACTTCAGTGAGACATGTATCTCAGAAATTGTTTTGCAAGAATAGGAGAGCGATTCTAGTTCACGTCCATCCCTTCTAAAGCAGACCTTCCTCTCTATCTCTCTCTGTCTTCCAAAAACGGACATTCAAGCTGCCCTCTAGGAGGTTCTCCCAGAGATAATAGGATTGCAGTTTGAATGCAGCCCTTGCGAACCATGATAATGAAAGTCACTGTCTGTATTGGTGAGTTTGAGGGTTTTTCCCCTTTCAACTTTTTGCATGTTGGCTTCAGATACTCCTTAATATATGGAAGAAAATGGTTTTTTTTACAAGAGGTAAAGGTAAAGGTTTCCCTTGCTCGAAAGCCAGTCATATCCAACTCTAGGGTTCAGTGCTCATCTCTGTTTCAAAGCCGAAGAGCCAGCGCATGGTCATGTGGCAGGCGCATATATATATATTGCTTGCTCCAACTCTTACCCTTTTTGCCCTTTACTTGGCTGCCATGCAATATGAAACGCCTAATAACAATACAGGTGTAGAGATTAAATAACTTTTCGATGGAGGACTCTTTAATTTGGCTAGACTACACTCCCAAAAACTAACCAGTGCTAACAATATAACGGAAATGCAATATGCCGATGATACTGCATCTCCTGCTTTCACATCTAAGGAGCTGCAACAGACAGTCAGTTGTTTTAAGAATGCTTGTGATCGTTTTGGCCTCACCATAAATGCTCAGAAAACTAAGATACTTGCACAACCTGCCCCAAGGACAGCCCTTTCAGAGTTCAGTATCACCATCTCAGATTCATCACTGGAACAGGTAGACCATTTTTCTTACGTTGGTAGCATCCTGTCTTAAAACTGCACCCGTAAACAGGGATGTGGTGAAGAGAATTGGTGCTGTCCATTCTGCCTTTGGACATCTATCACGCCGGATCTTCATGAACAAAGATTTAACAACCCAGACTAACCTCATGGTATACTAAGCTGTTGTTATCTCAGTGTTACAGTATGGCTGTGAAACATGGACCCTCTATCGCCAAGACATTAAAAAGCTTGAGTGCTTTCACCAACAGAAGCTAAGATCCATCTTGAACATCAAGTAGGATGACTATGTCACTAACATTGCAGTCCTCGAGAAGGCAAATCTAAACAGTATTGAAGCTTCCATCATAGGCCATTGTCTTAGATGGATAAGGTATGTCCTGCCGTATGAATGGTTCCAAGCTTCCTCACCAAATTCTTTATGGGGAACTTAGTACAAGACCTTGCGGAGCTCCTCAAGCACTATAAGGACCAGCTGAAACAAACCAAGAAGGTGTCAGGTATAAACCCACAAACTTGTAAGGCTGTGGCCAAAGATCACCCATTTGGGCGCCAAACCATCTCTGCTGCTACCAATCACTTTGAAGGGGAACACCACAGACAAGAAGAGGTTAAGCAACACGTAAGGACGTTTCATCAAACTCAACTACGCCCTCCAGTGTAATGTGTGTGGTCGCATGTTTCATGCGGCTTATTTAGTCACCAGAGACACATCCATCAACGGAGAAAATAATGACTTTCAGGAAAAAATATATGCTCGGACACAAGTAGCTGCTGACAACAACAAATTCCGTAATCCAGTAGTAGGTCCCTGTTGCATTTAATAATTTTGTATGTTTATTCCAGTGGTCATAGAAGACTTTAGTACTTTTAATAGTTTTTCTTGTGAGAGATGCAAAATGCTGAAACCTGAATACTGGTTAACTTTTCTTGTGCAAAAGATTCTCATATTCATAAAAGTATTTAAGGGCGAGGTAGACTCAAAAATATTTTGGCGTTAGCATAGCAAGGAGAATCAGACTACCTGCTATACATCTAAGTCTTCCAGAATTTCTTTTCTCTCTTTATTTTCTTTTCCTTGACTGAAGTTTAGTGTCACTCTGTTTTCACCCTATTTCAACTTTATTAACAAATGTACCCAAAATATCCTTAGGAGATTAACAACTGTGACTGTTAAACTGTGGTGTCATAAAAGGAGATTAGTCCCAAGGGTGGAAACCTGAAATTATTTGCAGTGCAGAATCATTTGTAAGAGGTGCATGTTATTAATACTATCTGTGTTCGCAAAGTCTCAAAAAGAATTGATTGGATCCAGTGGTGCTTTTCTATGAGTTCAAGGACCTTTGATTCAGCAGAAATTCCTGTTACTAAAAGAGGACAGTGACTTTACTGGTGCCCCCTTCTCATTTTGTACTTGCTGCAGTGGATGGTTCCCCTGTTCTTCAGAGCAGAGGGGCTGTAACGGGTGGTGGAAAACACTTCTTCCAATTAGTGGGTATCAGGAGCACACCTTCTGTGAGTGGAAATATTCTCATAGGGTCTTGGAATAGTTTCTGGAGGTTTAATGGGGTTAATGGCTGAGTATACAATGTGATTCAACTGTTGAAAAGGAAAATTAAGGTAGATTCTTTGATTTACTTTGTAACGGAAGGTGAAAAAACAAACTTAACTATTAATACACTGTGGGAGGAAAGGGAAGGGTTACTGTTCCTTTTGGAAGACAATGCTTTACTTACTGTATGACCTAACATGATGATAACTGAAGATACTGTGCAAAGGTAAAATGTTCCCAGCTCCTGCCAACCTAGCAGTTCGGAAGTAAGAAATTGCAAGTAGATAAATAGGGACCACTTTGGTGGGAAAATGTCTTGGGGACATGAAAAGGAGCCTCCTTCGGGCATCCTCTGAGCAGAGTTCCTCCAGCAAAAAATCCGTTCAACACAGAAAGCACCTTTGTGTGCTTCTAACATGATTTTAAAAATGGAGAGTATGTTTGGATAGTATAGCCATACCTTACGTCTGTGCTGTGAATTTGTTGGATGAACTGTTCATGTTTTGCTGAATTGTCTTTCAGCCACCTACACAGAATGTGCCAATGGGGCCAGGCGGAATGAGTCAGGGTGGCCCTCCCCCACCTCCACGTTCTCATAATATGGGTTCAGATGGTATGGTAGGTGGGGGGCCTCCTGCACCACATATGCAGAACCAGATGAATGGCCAGATGCCTGGTAAGTTTTTCTCCTCAAAGACAATAATGCCAGGGTTGCTCAGCAACTGAAAAAAACATGTGAGCTCAAGGGATAGAAGATTGTTGATGACAAAACTGCTTTGAATGCCCCTGAGTACATGCTCTCTTAGAATTTGTTAGCTGCAGAGCTACGTGACCTGTATTCTGTGTTGATCATGCTGCCCTTGGGCTTTGATGTAGCTGACACACAGCATTCCTCTGAACAGAATAGCTAAATTTAAACTGTGAATTCATACAGTCTAGCTGTATTTAGAGGGCTTACCGGAGAAAGGTATTGGCCTGTGGCAAAATAAATTGTCCTTAGAAGAAATTATCTAAAACTGCCATTACTAGGTTAATGGGATAGATAGGAGATGAAATTAGTAGAATAGTCATTGGGAGGGGGGATGAATTTCCATCAATTTTTGTATAAATCAGAAGATAAAAAATGCCAAGCTGTGTATTAAGCAATTGTTTGAAGTCTAAACCTAAACAGTTATTGTTTCAAGTTCAAATGTAAAGCTGGCTTTTATAAATTACAGGACAGAATAATGTAAAATGTTAGATTTTCATGAGTCACTACTGCCTCAGTTAAATTAGTATTCTATGGTAATATACTGGGACTTCTGTCCATAGATCTGCCCCTGCTACTGGTCAGAAATACTAAATGTGTTCCTTCATGCTGTTGTATAAACACTCTTGGGATACCACGACTTCTTCTTCAGCCTTCACTTCACTCTATGGAAGAATTCTAATTCAGCCTTTTAAAAAAAACTTTAATTGTTTAATCCGCTTTGGGATCAGGGCGGTTGGGGTTCAAGCATCCTCCACCCACCCTGATCCCAAAGCGGACAGCCGGGCGGCTCTGCACTTTGGGATCAGGGGGGGAGGGTCCTTCTCCCCCCCCCCACTGATCCCAAAGCAGGCAGCCCGGGCGGGCAAAGACCTCCGAGGTGCGCTTGCTGTTTCGAGCTGTCCGTTTTGGGATCAGGGTGGGGTGTAAGTGGAAGGACCCTCCACCCACCCTGGTCCCAAAGCGCAGAGCCCGGCTGGGCTGTCTGTTTTGGGATCACGGTGGGTGGGGGTTCAAACACCCTCCACCCACCCTGATCTCAAAGCGCAGAGCCCGCCTGGGCTGTCCATTTTGGGATCAGGGTGTGTGGGGGTGCAAGCACTCTACACCCACCCTGATCCCAAACCTCAGAGCCTGCCCTATCTGTTCATTTTGGGATCATGGTGGGTGGAGACAAATATTACTCAAGAGGAGACAAATCCTGGCCAATTAAAGAAGCTAAGTAGCCCTGACCAATATCAGAACAGTATACTTTGCAAAGAAAGACATTCGAGTACAGTTAGAGTGCCTGTTTGCTGTGAGGCATCATGTTGTAGGTAGAAGACTGGCAATGGTAGATAAAATGTCTTTAAAAATAAATGTCCACTGCTACTTATAATCTGCTAAAGGAACACCTACTGAGTGGCATGTCTGTTTTTAACCCTTTTAAGTGTTAATTTAAAATGTTTTAAAGCCATAAAGCTAGAGCTAGTCTCTTCTGTCTTAGTCATCAACAGGGTACTGTGATCAGTGTGTATAAAACTACCACAGAATTTAAGAAAGGCCAACAGTAATGTAAAACATTTATTTTGAAGGATAGCGTGATTAAATTGTATAGGTAACATCAGCCTGTAGTTTGTAACATTTTTAAATGAGTGATTGTATTAATTTGCCTAGATTAGTTAACCATTGATTTGCATATAATTAAAGTGGTTAAAATTGTTAGGTGTTTTCAGGATGCATAAAGGATGTACTTTTTTCCTTCAAAGGACCTAACCACATGCCTATGCAGGGACCTGGACCTGGGCCGAACCAGCTCAACATGACAAACAATTCCATGAACATGCCTGCAAGCAGTCATGGGTCTATGGGAGGTTATAATCATTCGGTGCCATCATCTCAAAGTTTGCCTGGACAGAATCAAATGACAATGAGCCAAGGACAGCCTATGGCCAACTATGGTCCCAGACCAAATATAAGCATGCCACCAAACCAAGGTTAGTAAATAAAAAATGTATATGTCTTCTGTTAAATTCAGAATACTGTGCTTTTTCAAATGTTCTAAAAAAGGAATACTAGCATCTGTTCTTCTATGACTTTGACAATTGTTCGATCTGCATCAGTACATCTGTATCTGTTCATTTGAGAGTCCTGTTAGTCCTACTTTATGGCACAACATATCTGTACTGTACTAAAAAAATATTTATTTTCACTGAATGCTCAAAAGATAGCCCTTTTAGTATAGAAGAGCAGAAAACGTTAGTAGCAATATGTTGCCATATTGTGCAATGGTTTCTATGATGCACTGTACATGTAAGATAATGCAGCTAGGTTACCTGAAGGAGATTCCTGACCACAGATTGTTGTAGGAGTATCTCGTCTGTAGCCTATCATCAGGAGAAGTTTGGTTGGCTAGAATGCTGATGAGAACTTTCTCTTTAAAAAATTATTTCTCCCTCATCAACAATGTTCCATTTTTATGCTAATAACTTCTGTTAAATAGATTATAAGCCATATTTTGATTTTCTATAACCATTGGAAAGCCAGGATTTACATGTTTTTATCAATAGTCTTACAACTCTTTAAACTGTATGGGGGGCTCTCATTGGCCTAACCTTCCTAGAGCAAATTAATGCAGTGGAGCTGAGGTGGCTATTTCTGTCTTCTTCACAGCCAAGGCACATGGAACGAAGCAGATGATGGCTTTTGATTTCTCCTTTCCCAATCCCAGAAGTCTGTCTGAGAGATTCTAGGCAGCTTCTTGGACTAGAAATCCTAGAATTCAGGAAGTTCCAATCTCTATTAAAATAGATCAGCAAGAATAAATGCTCATTTTAGATGTGGGAATTTTATTTTTAAAATATATTTCCATAGCAGATCATTCTTCTGTATGCCATATGGTCATATCATATGGAAAATATGGCTAATATTGCCTTGTACAGTATTACCTGTGAAACTCCATGTTTTCTAGGTTTTGATGCTTGCATTAGTGTGTTTGCTTCCCTTGAATAAATTCATTACTGTAGATACATTTTAATTGAGTAAATTGTTACTAAGATATTTTACAGTTTTCTGACACAAACTAAATAATTATCAAGTTAGTTGTTAGAGTTAATTGCCTTCATTCATCTTTTAAATTATGATTAACATTTTAATTTTTTTTTACATTGTTTGAGAAGTAAACCATATTAAAACTGCTTCTTCTCTACATTTGCTGTTGAATATATTTATAATATTTATTCAAAATCTTGTTTTGGTCTTTCTGATAAATACTGTAACAGTTCATATTCAAGGTGAAGGAGACAAAATACTGGTATTTTTTATAGTAAGGGTTGCCTTTATAAAATGTAATACTGTTTATTCAGAATCAGAGATCAAATACCACATTTGTTCAAGCTTACCACAAGTAATGCGTATCGTAAAAATCAAGCTTTCTTATGAATTAGATAGAATTTTAAAAGAATAATTTCTTTCAAATTAAGGTCTGTTGTCTAAAAGAAGAATTGATTTTTGTTCCACACATACATTCTGTTGGGCAAAAGTAATGTTGGTATGCTACTATGCAATGAAACAAGAGGAAAGATAACTGAATGTAAGTTGAAGGTTTTGCAAGTCTTTCATGAACTTACTTATTTTAAGTAATTTACTTATAAGTTATAAGTTAAGTAATTTACTTATTTTAAGTAAATGCAAATGCTTGGTTGTATTCTTGTGGGAAATTTTAAATTACAGTCTTCCAACGCCTATGCTGTATTGGGTCTGGTGATGTAAATAAAACTCTTCTTTAGAATCTTCAATATTTATCAATTGCTTCCTTCCTTTTGACTTGATTTTATGTCGTTCCTAAAGTGCTTCCCATTTATCAACTGCCAATTTCAACCTTACCTCTTGAAGGAACAGATCAATCAATCAATCAGTTTAATTTGTATCCCGCCTTTCTCAGCCAAAGGCCGACTCAAATACTTCATTTATGTTAGTTGTTTGTTTATTTCTGTTTGTCATACCCTTCTGTTGTGGTTTTGGCTTAACTTTTGTGTAGGTTATAACGTATTAGAAAGTTCAAAAGTTGCTATGTTTTTTCTCACATTAGGCCCAATGATGCACCAGCAACCACCAGCTCAACAGTACAATATGCCCCAGGGAGGTGGACAGCATTATCAGGGGCAGCAGCCACCAATGGGAATGATGGGTCAAGTTAATCAAGGAAACCATATGATGGGACAAAGGCAAATTCCACCATACAGACCACCACAGCAAGGTAAGATGAGAGTTGCATGCTTAAATCCTTCACTAGCACATGAAAAAAATAATCTAAATAGTAGGACTGGGGGGTGGAGAATCAAATAGTGGAATACTCAAGTTTCTGGACACAATTCTGCTCTACTCCACCTACTCACAACAGTCCACACACTGTGCCCGCTGAAGTTGATCAGTGCTCATTTTGCTGTCTTAGGCTTTTACCTTTCTAAAGCTTTTTCCACCATCACCTCTTGTCCTTCTATACATTTGGGAGATTTACCCAAATGTGCTTATATTCCTCCTTTTTATTATTTATTTTTATTTTGCTTAAGTGATGCTATTTCCACTACGCAACGGCCCACCCTGAATTTCTTTTGATTGCAGTAGTGTAATCTATCTGAATTCCAACATGCACCCTATATTTCTTTATATGAACTTTTGGAATATCCAGCAAAATTAATTGTGCGAAAATGGGTTTTAAAAAAAAGTCTATCTGCCTATTTTCTTTGGGTCATTGCAGGCCTAAAGGAACCACATTTTAAAGTTTAACTTCTTGACGGCAAATCTTGCTTGCCACAAGCACCTTCAAAAGCAGCTATTTACAAGCCTGTACTATTTTATTTTCCTGAAAAATAGTACCTGAAACTAAATGGTTGATAGTTTTAACTGAATGTTAATATCTTTATTTTTAAAAAGATTAACAAGTGTTTTTATATAAATTGTTACAATGTTTTTGAACATCGATATTCACAATCTGATATTAAATGCAGTCAAATTGCTTTGTGTAATACATACATGTCTTAAGTATGTTTTCCAAAAGCATTAAGTATGCTTTCCAAAAGTCAGTGACATGGGTGGGGGAAGTCTTTAGATGAGTGTTGTTTCTCATTCATATTAAACAAAAATCAGTGAGCGTGCTGAAAAAGAAAATAAGTTATTTACATATTGACTGGTTGTGGTTTTTCAGGCCCACCACAGCAGTACTCAGGCCAGGAAGACTATTATGGGGACCAATACAGTCATGGTGGACAAGGTCCTCCAGAAGGCATGAACCAGCAATATTACCCTGATGGTAATTTCTCATAATGTTAACTTTCCCATTTTACATACCTGCCCATTATTATACTCACATTAATAGTTATACACAAAATTACTGGATGATTTGAAGCCCAAAGAATAACTTTTTTACAGTTAGAAATATAAAACTATATCTAATACCATGACACAGATTTTTATATTTTTTATAAGAATTCCCTGATTTGACTATAGATATGGAAAGATCTTTACCATATGTGGATGGCTGATGAAATATATCTGCTTCCAAATATGTAATATATCTGCATACAGTAAAGTTTTATTTATTAAAGGAGTTAAAATTGGGATTGGTGGACTGTATTGATATGAAGCCCCTTAATAAAAATGGTTGGTATTTTTCTCTGTTATGCATGCATGTTAAAGAGAGTGTAGTGATTTGTGTACATAGTTGTGTGTTGTGTGCAGATAATGCAGCTTTAATATTTTTCTGATTTTGAAAACCATGTAAATTGTAGAATCTTTTGCATTGCAAGGGATAGTAAAGTGTCATTCAGGGTTACACAAAATAATTAACTTAAATTGCACATCACTGAGCTATATTGTCCAAAATTCTGGTGAGGAAAACACATGCATTTGTGCAAACATTTTCATTAATGGCATTTGTACATATAGTTTCATCATGTGGCCTAGTACACAACCAAGTGTACCATCATTTTATGCAGCTGGTAGATATAAGAGAGTGTGATAGATGGACAGCTAAAGAGGCAGAAATGCTTGTACAGTGGAACCCCGGATAACGACAAAACTTGGTTCCACAAGTTGTGTTGTTATGCGGTTTTTGTCGTTGTTCGGTGCATGCATGCATTGGACAATAACAAAAAAGCTGCTTTCCCCCAAAGCACGCACTGTGCGGGGTTTCCGCTTGTAGATCAGGCTGGATAGGGGTGCCTGGCACCTCCATCCAGCCCAATCTACAAGCAAACAGCCGGTGCGGGGTGTCTGCTTGTAGATCAGGCTGGGTGGAGGTGCCAGGCGCCCCCACCCAGTCCGATCTACAAGCAAATAGCCCGTGCAGAGCCTGGGGGCCCAGCGGAGTGGAGATGCCCCCCCGGGACACCCCAATATTAAAGAGGACAAACCATCCGGTTTGTCCTCTTTAATATCAGGGTGTCCGTGGGGTGCCAGGCTCCGGAAGGGTTGGGGGGACAGACCCCTTTTGTCCCTGCCATTCTGCAAAGCCCCAATGCCTTGCTGCAGTCGAGAAAGTCCCCCGGACTTTTTCCATTGCAGCAAGGCATCGGAGCTTCGCAGAATAGCTAGTTTAAAAGGGGTCTGTCCTCCCAACCCTCCCAGAGAGCCTGGGGATCTGGCGGAGAGGGGATGCCCCCTGGACACCCCGATATTAAAGAGGACAAACTGGGCGGTTTGTCTGATCCCTGGGTTGGTTTCGGAGGAGGTAGCCATTCGGTTTGTCCTCTTTAATATCGTGGTGTCGGGGGGGGGGGGTGCCATCTCCTCTCCGCTGGGTCCCCAGGCTCCAGAAGGGTTGGGGGGACAGATCCCTTTTGTCCCCGCCATTCTGCAAAGCCCCAATGCCTTGCTGCAATGGGAAACGTCCGGAGGACTTTCTCGACTGCAGCGAGAAATCGGCTTCGCAGAATGGCGGGGACAAAAGGGGTCTGTCCTCCTAACACTTCTGGATCAGTTTATAGAATGTTGTGGCAAACTTCAGGAACCTTGGTAAAGAGCATTTTCAAACTGTAAAAACAACTCTGGTCAGTACATCAGAGCAAAACCATTTCAGGAGGAGGAGGAGAGCACCTGAACATCAGCTGAACAGGATGGCTCAGCATCAGTTTTTTGTTTTTTGAACCACCTGCCCAGCGTCTGCTGCTTTCCATGGTTCTTGAGTTTCTCTCCGACAGCAGGAACCAAGCTGGCAGCATCCATGGCAAAAAAGTACAGCTGTGTCCTTCAAGGGGTGGTAAGCCATGAGTCTCTGATACACTTTGTGAGCGTCCAGCCATGTCTTCAGCTCACTGGTGGGCATGTCCACAATCCTCTTCTTTGGCCCCTCATCCTCATCAGTTGAAGACTCCAGCAACTCCTCATCCTGCCTCTGAAGCTCTATCAGTTCCTGGGTGGACAGCTCAGTCAGGTCATGGCTGTCCACCAGCTCCTCCACGTCATCATCGTCCATCTCCAGCCCAATGGACCGGCCCAGGTCAACAATCTCGCTGACCACCACATCATCGTCCAGTTGCTCCAATGGAGCAGCTTCAAGCTCAACAGCAGCCAGAGAACTGTCTGGCCACAGAGGACACCAGGCAGCAACAAGATTTTGCTGACTGACACCATCCCACGCCCTTTTAATCATGTTCAGGCAGTCCACAATGTCAAAGTGCTCCTTACAGAACTGTTGGATGGTGAGTTTGAAGCACCCTGTGACATCAGCACACCGCCTGAACAGTTCCCAGGTGTAAAGTTTTTTGAAGTTCGAGATCACCTGCTGGTCCATGGGCTGGAGAATGGGGCGTTGTGTTTTGGGGCAGGAGCACAATGTTAATGAATCTCTTCTCTGCCCTGAGCTCCTTTTCAAGCCCTGGAGGATGGGCCGGGCAGTTGTCTAGAAGCAAAACTGCCTTTATGGGCAGGTTGTTGTCCTCCAGGTAGTGCCGCACAGATGGACCAAAGACGTGGTTGACCCAGGTGACGAAAATGGGCCGGGTCACCCACACACTGTTTGTTGCTCTCCAAAACACACCCATGTCATCCTTGCTCACCCTGCGTTTCTTGAGGGCCCTCGGGTTCAATGAGTTGTATACCAGCAGGGGCTTTACCTTGAGGTCCCAGCTCGCGTTGGCACAAAACAACAGGGTGAGCTGGTCCTTTCTTTCTTTGTGCCCTGGCAATGTTGTGGCCTCGGTGACGAAGGTCCTCTTGGGCATCCGCTTCCAAAAGAAGCCTGTTTCGTCCGTGTTGAAAACCTGCTGCGGCGTGTAGCCCTTGGTCTGGATCAGTTTATAGAAGGTCATGGCAAAATCCTCTGCAGCTGCAACATCGCAGCTGGCTGCTTCACCATGTCTGGCCACGCTGTGTATTTTGGACCATCACCTGAATCGGGCAAACCATCCGTTGCTGGCCGTGAAGACCTCCTCCCTCTCATCTGATGGTCCAGGTGGTTGTGCAATGAGATCCGCATGAAGCTGCCTCACCTTCTCTCGAAAGATGGCCTCGGTGACAGTGTCTGATGCCTGCTGTCTGTCCCGGACCCACAGCAGGAGCAATTTCTCCACCTCATCCAAGACTGGTGTCCGTTGCTTCTCCAGCCTTGGCCACTGCTCTCTCCGTGAACTTCTCCCTATGTTGGATGATGGTGGCAACTGTGGATCAGGGCCTTCCATACATCATCATATTTCTTGACCATCACCTTTTACTCTTCCACCAAAATCTGTTCCATCTTTCCTCTGTTGGCAGATGGTTTTTCCGATGTGGATGCCATGACACACGTATGAACTCTAGGATCAGCAAAAGAATACACATTTTAGTTTTGTAGCAAACCGGCCCTGCATAGTATCAGGCTACAAAATGGAAGACTACATGTCCCAGGATGCAATGTCTGCACCTCCTGCCTGCTATGTGCTCAGGACTCCATTTTAGAGGAAAACAGGTCCTGCATAGAATCAGGCTGGAGGACAACATGTCCCAGCATGCAACAGTGCCAGCAACTCCAGCCTGCCATGTGCTCAGAACTAAGGACTCCATTTTAGAGGGATACAGGGCCTGAGTCACCAAAATGGAGGAGAAAAAGTCCCGGCCACAGAGAACACAGTGGGCAGGTCCTCCCCAAAAAACCAAAAAAATTCAAAGAATTTTAACTTTTAAACACCCCCCTCCCCCAAAAAAATAGCCAACTGTGCAGAAATGCCACAAAATCACACACACACACAAGGCCACAACCAAAAAAATCTGTAAAGAATTTTAACTTTTAAACACCCATCCTCCTCCCCCCCAAAAAGAGCCAAATGTGCAGAAATGCCACAAAATCACTCACACTCACACTCACACACAAGACCACAACCAAAAAAATTGCAAATTTTTACTTTTAAACACCCGCCCTCCCCCCAAAAAGAGCCAACTGTGCAGAAATGCCAAAAATAAATCAATCTCTCTCTCTCTCTCTCTCTCTCACACACACACACACACAAGGCTGCAACCAAAAAAATTGCAAATATTTTAAACTTTTAAACACCCACCCTCCCCTCCCAAACGAGCCAACTGCAGAAATGCCACAAAATATCTCTCTCTCTCTCACACACACACACACATACACACACACAGAGAGAGAGTACACAAGGCCACAGAGGAAAACCATTGGCAGGTCCACCCCCCAAAAAGCAAAAAATCAGCAATTTAATTTAGCTTTGAAAAACACACATTGACTCCATCCTCCCTTGCCCTCTCCATCGCCCCCCCCCAGCTAATCACATGTGCCTACCTGTGCCAAAGAATCGTCGAACAAACAGCAGAAGAAAATGGCTCTGAAATCACTAGATTCGCTCTGCAACCGCTCTGGAAATCGCTCTGAAACTCGCTCTCAAAATCCTCCACCTCTGCACTCCCTCACCTCGTGCAACCCACAAGGGGAAGCAGTGTCTGCACGCCACTTTTTAAACCCCCCAGGTGCAAGGCAACACGAGAGGGAAAAAGCAGGAAGTGTGGATTTTTTTTGGCAAGTCATCATCTGCACAATGATGTGACTTCGTTGTGCGAATGGTGACTTTGCATCACTAATCAAATGTCATTAGTCGAACGCGTCATTAGGCGGGGGTCCACTCTATGCTTCTCATGAAACAAATATAGTAAGATGCTGCTCATGAAACAAAATGCTTAAGTTTCATTTTAAAAAATGATACAGAAGATAGCCTGGACAAATATTGATAGATTCATGGCCACTATAAGAGCCAGCAGGTCACTGTGAATGTTAGTTTATGAAGATCAGAGAAAATAGATTAGTCCTTTTTGCAGCATTAATCCTTTCAGAACAACTATTCATTCAGTTGTGAAGTTTTTTCTAAGCATTTTCAAGTTGGGTTTGCAAGGTTTTAAACTACAGTACCCATTTTCTATGGGCACCATCATGCTCATGGTAGAAATTTTTGAAATGGTACCCATGTTAGTCTGTGCAAGCATATCAGAGAGTAAACAAGACAAAACAAGACACTGTGGCACTTTAAAGACTAACTCCTGTATTTTAATGTTAACTTTCATGGATCAAATCCACTTCGTCAGACATAAGAATGAATTTTCATGGTATCAATTTATACATATCAGGTACAGAGGCACACAGTGTTTGGTTGGTATAATGGATAAGTTTGCAAATCAGTGTGCTATTGCTTATTTACAACCAGTGCATATAACTGGTTGTAAATAGCACACTGATTTGTAAACTTATCTGTTATGCCAAACAACCATTGTATGCCTCTGTACCTGATATGTATAAATTGATATGATGAAAACTCACTCTTATGTCTGATGAAGAGGACTTAATCCATGAAAACTAACATTAAAATACAGTACAGGAGTTAGTCTTTAAGGTGCCACAAAGTTTTTTGTCTTGTTTTGTTTTCTTTCATATCATACTCATGGTTTATTTAATTCATATGTCATGATGTAGTTTTGTACTGAATTGGCTTAGAGTTAGTTTTGCGACATGTAGCAGTACAGTAAGACAAAATTGCTATGTTGCAAACATTGTTAATAATTTGCAAAAGTCATTGCATGCATAAGCCAGTATAGGCGAACCTATGGCATGCATGCCAGAGGTGACACTTAGAGCCTTTTCTGTTGGCATGTGGACTGTTGCGGCAAAACCCCTCCCTCCCTGCTGGCAAGCCCTGCCCTGCTGCTTCCCTATCAAGGCAGGCTCATCCAATCCGGCCCCATGACATGGAAGGCATCATGTCCCGGGGCCAACAGCGTTCGAGGAGCGGGTGCTAAGCCTGAGGAGAGATGGGAAGGGGGCAGTTGCGAGGGGAAAACCAATGGGGAACAGCTTGAAATAGAAAAACCACTTCCTGAAATCGTGTACAGCAGTATTTTTTAAATATCTGTAGAGAGAGGAAACTGAATGGGTGGCGGCTGGAACACCACCCACTCACCCCACACTGCTGAATGACATGCTGCCTCCGCCGCCACATCTCAGTGAGCCCCACCACCACCCTGTGCCATGCTGGGCCTGTCTGGGGTGGTGGCTGTGGCAGGGCCTGTCCGGGGCTGCTGTGCTAGGTTTGTCCGGTGGTGGTGGTGGTAGAGCTTTGTCTGGAGCCTGTTGCTGCTGTACTGAGCTTGTCCAGGGTGGTGGTGATGGCAGGGCCTTGTCCTGAGCCTGGCACTGCCACGCTGGGCTTTTCTAAGTGGATGACACAGCCTTGTCTGGAGCCTGGCGCTGCTGCACTGTGCTTGTCTGAGAGGTGGCGGGGCCTTGTCTGGAGCCTGGCATGGTGGCGGGAGGTTTCTCCGGAGAGTGTTACAAAGCTTGGTGGTGCACATGTGCACGCACATGTGCAGCTTGAAGCATGCAGTGACACACATGATGGCTGCCCCCATCTCCCCCCCCCCCTTTTGAGCACCTAAAAGGTTTGCCACCACTGGCATAAGCAATTATAGTACAAGAATTTTCAGGAACTAAGCTGTGGCTTGGATAATCCATGCAAGCATTTTTGGACATGTAATTACAGCTAGATTACCTAGGACCAAAGTTCACTCTGTTTTGAAAATATGCTGTTCTCCAACCATTTAAATGTATAAATCTAGTTAGTTGCTATAAAATGATTTGTCTGTACAAACAGAAAAGTAACAGAAGATAGCATTGACACACTATAAGCAAAATTAATTAAAGGTGTGCTGTTCAATGAAATACAGGGTATCCCAAACATCGCCATACATAGGGAGATGGGAAATTGTAACTAAATGTACCTTTAAGTACAAAATTTTCATTTTGCAATACAAAAATTGTTACAAAATACTGTATTTACAAAATATTCTCTACAAGTTGGTCACCTCTTTCTACACACACAAAGTCTTTCCCACTCATGGTGAAAGTTCCAAGATATATGTTGTTATGCAACTGTTGCTATGTATGATGACTTTTGGGTCAACCTGCATGCAATATTTATAATCTAGAAACTGTATAAACAGATAGTGGTCATGAAACTCAGGTATTTTGATGAAATGTAGTGTACTTTTTAATGAAAAAAGTAAAGAAGAATTATTACAAACTATTCTCAACAATGTAATTTATAATCAATTTTCTAACTGCAAACAGAATTATGAGAAATCTTGGAAGGAATTTCAGGTCAACTGGGTCTGAATGGTGGATGTCTGTAATTTTTATGACTGTTATGATAGGGTAGAATTTGTAAGGAAATGTGTCCTTTTCACTCAGATGTGCAAATAATGCTATTTCATCATAATAATACAAAAATGGTATAAACGTAATGCAGAAGTTCACTGAGATTTACTTCTTGTAGTTCACACTTTTTAGCAGCATATGCTTTTGAATTGGAAATCAGTAGAACAGGTGTTCAACAAAGTATGGTAATTGGTTTCTTTGTTCATTATAATTAAATTCGGGTTATTTACATGTGAAAGGCCAAAATGCTTTCAATTTTTTAAAAAAAGACAAAGTATTTCCCTTTCTAACAAAGATTATCAGAAAGCTTAAGACCATTCCTTACTGTGATGTCGCTAAAACTACTTTCATTAGCTGATTTTTTTCCATGTCGCATGTTAATTCAATATGAAAGGAAGTCCTATTGGTAAATCCTTCTAATTCAATTTGAAGGTTCTTTTTTATGTATTTCCAGTTGACACTAATTTTTTTAGTAAGATGAAATCTTTTTAGGGGTTTCACTCAGAGGCCATTAACGTTTCTTCCTGTCTCTTGTCGAATTGATGTAGGTCATAGTGATTACGGTTATCAGCAACCGTCGTATCCTGAACAAGGCTACGATAGGCCTTATGAGGATTCCTCCCAACATTACTACGAAGGAGGTATCTATATACCTTCACACACACACACACGTGCACATACATTCCTTTCCCTTTCCCCTTCCACAAAGGAACACAAATTCTTGCACAATATAACTTGTTTCCTACCCATGCAAAGTTGTTGTAGACTTCTAGTTGCTGGCTGTTGAAAACTGCAGGGAACCTGAAGCATTCAAAAATAGCTCCCCTTCCCCTTCCACCTGAACATCTAAAATTATAACCTTAAATATGTCATTTCTAACAGCAATAAAATGACTAAAACACTGTTAGCATTCTTCTCCCCTCCCCAAAGTATATTTTTATTTCAACATAAACCCATTGGTCCAGTTTTATATTTTGATTGTATGTATACATGCAAATATAGTGCCATTAGGAAACAGCTTGCTGATTTGTGTAGCTAGTTTGTGCTCTGTAGCTGTCTTTAATTTTGTCCTTTTCCCCCCATTTAGCATAGTTGTGGCCTTACCAAGTCACGGTGTTATGTTCCAACAAACTTTAATGCTCGTTTGCCAGAGATGCTGAAAATGCTGCAGTTTAGCCTTGCAAAATCTGGCTTTAACTGCAGTTTGTTTGGCTGAATTCCTTCTGTTTTTGGTTTGTTTCCTTTGTTCAGTTTTTGAAATCAAAACTGCACTTTCATTTTGTTTTGTGGCGTTCGCTGCGCATCTGAAAAGAGAAAGTAGAACCAGAGAAAATGCCTTTAATTGTTTTTGCTTAACCTCATCTTTCAGGAAATTCGCAATATGCCCAACAACAAGATGCATATCAAGCGCCACCTCAACAGCAAGGATATCAACAGCAACCGTACCCAGGTCAGCAAGGTTACCCCGGACAACAGCAAGGTTATGGTAAGTCAACAGTAGCTCCAGAAAAGAAAATGTTTGTGTGTTGGCGGGGCACAGACGGAATAAAGCATAGTTCTGAATGGAGAAGTTTTATCTCACATGTTAAAATCTCTGGAAAAAAATAATATATTTCACTTATACATAGGTTTGCCATAAGTCAGATAAGACTTCACAGCATGTAACAGTGACATATTTCATGCTTAAAACTGGTTTCCTAAATACACACTCTCTGAAATAACTTACACTGATTAACGGAATGCGTTTTTAAGGTAGTGTGTATTAACCAGATTGCAGCTGTCTGGATAGCTCAGGAGTTTAGGTATCTGGCTAGCAGTGCCAGGGGTTTGCAGTTTTATTCCCCACTATGCCTCTTGTGAAATGAATCAGCCTGTGTAGTCCTGGGCAAGCTGCACAGTCACAGGATGCCCCCAGAAAAAGGAAATGGTAAACCACTTGTGAGTACTCTCTACCTAGAAACCCTTTTAAAAGGGGGCTGTAAGTTATAATTGACTTGATGGCACACAATTATTAATTATTAAACAGATTAGAATTACAATTAAAACATATTTAAAACAGTTAAACTAAAAGTGGCTTTCAGACAATGCAGAGTTGATACACAAATATTTGTTTACATTCAGACAGCTGTTAATTTGGATAACTTTAGAAACTGATTAGATCAATCTGTAAAAATCAAAGCCACCAATGGCTACTAGTCAGGATAGCTGTGTATCACCTCCAGTAGCAGAGGCAATATGCCTATGTATATTAAATTATATTTTAAAAGGGGCTGTGGTGGCTCAGTGGTTAAGAAGCTTGCCTTGTTAGCTGGAAGGCTGGCAAGTTGGCAGTTCAAGACCTGGGCACTGTATGACAGATTGAGCGCCCGTCTCTGTCCTAGCTCTTGGGCACATGAAAGGAACCTCATTTGGGCATTCACTGAGCAGAGTTTCTTCTGCAAAAATCTTTTCAACCCAGAATAATTTCTGGCATGAAATTATTATTAATATAAATATTAAAATGTTTTGTTTAATAAAGCTACACTTCATGAGCTACAGTCCATCAAATTGTACGCCAAGTAAAATATGCTAGTTTTACTTGTTGCATTACTTTACATTTATTTAATTATTTATACTTATATCCCACCCTCTTGCCCTAGGGCAACTACCATTATTACAGTTGCTGCAAAGGACTAACATGTCTACCCCCTTTGATATTTCTGCAGTGGAATAAGTAAAATATACTTCGACAATATGCAGAATAAGTGCAATTTTAATTGTAACATCTAATATAACCTTTCTGTAAATTGGAATACACCTCCTATCCTCCATTATTTTTAAAAACACTAGTTTAAATTTTTCCAGTTCTTTTCTGGTCAATTTTGCATAAAATCATACAGCAGCATGCATGTACTAGGTTGCAGGCCAAGTATTCCTGAAAGAAAACACAAAACATGTATATATACTGCCAGTCTTGAGTCATAGAGTTCATATTGATATACAAGTCAGCCCATTGGATGAAGAATTGAAAAAATTTCTGTGAACTTTTAAAGAACTTTCAAAGCAAATTAGAACATGGATATAATACATCTCAACCCTTTTAATTTAATAATTTAATAACTTTTTAGCTTAATTATATCTTACAGAAATTTTCTAATTGCTGGCATACTTGATCCCAATAGCTATGTTCTAATGTTTTCCCTAGTAGTAAAACAGAGAAACCCTGGCATCAAAGCTATAAAGAGAATGGGTTACTTGGGAGGGGCCAACTAAGATTTTCATAAGAATTATTTCTCTTGCCTTTGGTGGACACCTCTTTTGGATGTTCGTACAGAAAAGGGAAGTTGGGAACAAGCAAATGGTAACAACTTTCTTTAAATATCTGTGCTCTGACCTTGACCAGAGGGAACTGGCAATTATAATTTGAACTTGTTAAAGTCACATTTATGAAATATTTAAAATGTTCATGTTTCTGTAGCAGTAAGCATTTGAAAATTTAGAACAATATAAAATATCTTCAGTTAATTTGGTATACTCTTGCAGCTCCTCAAATAGGATGCCATATAGCGATGAACACCATTGATCTGGATGTCACTGTTGGGAAAGAAAGGGAAAGGTGTCTCTGGCTTTGTATATTGAATGTTTTAATTAGTCCCATATTGTTCCCTAAAACATTTTAGGCCCTTCCCAAAGTGCACCAGGACCTCAGTATTCTAATTATCCTCAAGGACAAGGTCAGCAGTATGGAGGATATAGGCCTACACAGCCTGGTCCCCCACAACCGCCACAGCAAAGGCCTTATGGCTATGACCAGGTACATTTTTATGTTTTAATGAAATTTTACAAATGTTGAATTTTATATAGATATTTTATCTGCAAGAAAAATGATAAAATGTTAAGTATCAAATATGTGAGTGTGCATATACATCCTTTTATGCCTGAGGTGCCAGGTGCCCAAACATTTTGGTCTGAAGGCTGGTCACGTGGTTGAACGTGTTGGTCATATGGTTCCTTCCTCCCACTGGAAGCAAAAGTACAACACGC
The DNA here is from genome assembly GCA_035047345.1 of Bradypodion ventrale. Lineage (NCBI taxonomy): Eukaryota > Metazoa > Chordata > Lepidosauria > Squamata > Chamaeleonidae > Bradypodion > Bradypodion ventrale. Next base: position 260,745,350 of record JAWDJE010000004.1, on the reverse strand, counting down.
ATGCGCATAACACTGCTGTAAATGACCTGCAGCTGTTGTAAATGCATGTGTGTTTTACTTCTGCTTCTGGGGGCGGCGTGGGCCAGATTAATTGGTGTGGGCCAGATCCAGCCTGCGGGCTGTAGTTTGAGCATCCCTGTTTTATACTTTCCTACTTTTTGTAAATTTGCAACTATCTTAATACATGTTAATTCTGAGCATTGTAACTAAAAAGGATTATTCTACTACTGCTGATATTCTGAAGGTTTTCAGGGAGAATGTGTATTACTCTTGTATAGTAAATGTTCTTCAGCATAATTTGCTCTTAGTGCCTTTTGTAGTGTATCAAATTGACCAAATACAACAATACAGAAACCACAGGGAATCAAGAGGTGTAGCTGACCTGCTATATTCAGAAACATTTTCTAGGGAAGTAGACAGTGTCAGAGTAGCTTATATACTACAACAAAACAAAGGAAATCACATAATAGCAACTTGAGCAACCAGGAGAAATCCAGAGGAATATGCCAAAGGCTGATTGAGATCTAAAGTAAGTTTTACATCCCTGTAACGTTCAGGCTGACACTGTTTTTTAAACTGTGATAATATGCAAGATAATACTTTGTTTAAATTGTGATAATATGTATGATGGGAGGATACTGGCATAGAAACGGGCAAACCACGGCAGTAGGTTTGCCAATAGAACCCTATTGACCAAAACAAAAAGGCAAAACAAAGGGGAAATTAGATGAAACAGGATGCTTAGCACATCAGATCGAAAGAAGGGGAGGGACAGGAAAGGGGGAGGAGATATACAGTGTTGTAAGGAACAATACTACATAGGAACATGGAGCGTGAGATCGATGAACCAAGGAAAACTGGAAGTGGTAAAAATGAAATGGAAAGAATAAGCATTGACATCTTGGGAATCAGTGAGATAAAATGGACAGGGATGGGCGAGTTCAGCTCTGGAAACTGTCATATCTACTACTGTGGACAAGAAAACCTCAGAAAAAACAGAGTAGTCATAAATGTCAACAAAAGAGTGAGAAAAGCAGTAATGGGATACAATCTAAAAATGATAGAATTGTGTCACTCAGAATACAAGGCAAACCTTTCAATACCCCAGCAAGGGGGGTGGGGGCCAGGACGCCGGTGGAGTGGGCGGTCCTGAGCCCTCCGTCCCAGCTGCAGGTGGGTCCCAGGAGACAGCGAAGTTCTCCCGTGGCTGCTCCTTTTGAGACCCCAGCAAGGGGGTGGGGTGGGGGCCAGGACGGCGGTGGAGTGGGCAGTCCCGAGCCCTCCGTCTCAGCTGCAGGTGGGTCCCGGGAGACATCATGCAGGAGGCAGCAGGGAAAACCATACCAAAAGAAAAGAAGCATAAGAAAGCAAAGTGGTTGTCTGATGAGGCTCTTAAAATAGAGGAAAGAAGGAATGCAAAAGGCAAAGGAGAAAGGAAAGAATACAATCACTTGAATACAGAATTTCAAAGAAAAGCAAGGCAAGACAAGGAAACCTACCTAAATGAACAGTGCAAAGAAATAGAGGAAAAAAACACAAGAGACAGGACTAGAGATCTTTTTTGAAAAAATGGGGAAATCAAGGGAACATTCAAAGCAAAAATGACCACGATAAGCGACAAAGACGGCAAGGAGTTAGCTGATGCTGAAGAGATTAAGAAAAGATGGGAAAAGTACACAGAGGAACTTTACAAAAAAGGACCTCAACACCCCTGATAATCACAATGAGGAGAACATTGAACTTGAGCAAGACATCCTAGAGAGTGAAGTCAGGAAGGCCCTAAAAAGCACTGTAAACAGCAAAGCCAGTGGAGATGATGATATCCCAGTTGAATTTTTCAAAGCCCTAAAAGATGATGGAATCAAGTTACTGCATTTTATATGCCAGCAGATTTGGAAAACAAAACAGTGGCCACAGGATTGGAAAAGATCAGTATACATTCCAATCCCAAAAAAGGGTAATGCCAAATAATGTTCAAATTATCGAACAATTGCGCTCATCCCAAACGCTAGCAAGGTGATGCTCAAGATAATACAGGATAGACTGCAGCAGCACGTGGAAAGAGAATTACCCTGGACAGCGAGGAGAACAAGTAGGTCAATCTTAGAAGAGATCAGCCCTGACTGCTCCCTGGAAGGACAAATAGTAAAGATTAAGCTTAAGTACTTTGGACATCAAATGAGAAGATTCGCTTGAGAAAGCCTTCATGCTGGGAAAGGTAGAGGGCAAAAGAAGAATGGGGCGGCCAAAGATGAGATGGCTAGATGGTATTGTAGAAACAATGGGCACAGAGCTGGGCAGGTTGAGGAGGATGGTGGAGAACAGAGGTGCCTGGAGGACAATGGTTCGTATGGTCACAAAGGGTCGGAATCAACTGTGCGACTCACCAACAACAACAACAAAAGCTAGGCAGAAAAAGAATGCCTCATTTTAGTAAGTAACTTTCCGGATAATAGGGTTCAGTGTGCCTTATGATACTGTTTTCATTAGAGTTATTAAATGATATATAGGGGTTCTAAGTTTGTGACTGCAGTTAACACATAAAAGTTGAAGGAGATTATTGTATACTGAACTTCCCAGTTAAAGAAATTCAGTAATAGTATGAATTCCCTATGATCTCTGTCATTTTTAGCCAAACTTTAAACAGAAGGATGGTTAGGGTATATAGAGAACCACTTGGTGTGTGAACTGAAATAGTACTAGGATTGTCCAATATGTTCGTTATCCGAGGTATTACTGTATTATGGCATAAGAATCCATTTCATAGGTTTCATGCAAAAGCTCTATGCCACCATAAATTTATCAGTACTGTATTTGAAATGTTAAGTCCTGTTTGTTTTTTTAAAAAAATAACATGCTACCTAGCTGCACCTCTGGAAATCTCTTTCCATAGTACAGCTCCATAGTTATATTTAAAGAGCACAAAAAAGGTCCATTCAGCTTTAGGTAAATATCAACCTTGCTCCAAAGCCAGTCATATCCGACTATGGTGTGGTGCTCATCTCTGTTTGCAGCTAAAGAGCCAGCACTGTCCGCATCTGTTCCGTGGAGTGCACAGAACACTGTTATCTTTCCACCGAAGTGGTACCTATTTATCTACGTGCAATTTCTTGCTTTCGAGCTGCTAAATTGGCAGGACCTGGGACAGAGACGGGGTAACTCCATCATGCAGCACTCAGGTCTTGAACTACTGACCTGTCAACTGTCCAGTCATCAACTTCAGCATCTTAACCACTACCGCCGCCACATTCCCAACAGTTGCTTTAGCACAAACTAATAATATCACCAATATTTCTTATGCTGCTTTGAGTACAAACATGGAGTATAACAATATAATCTCAGGCAAGGAAGGATTTTTCTTGAAGATACTTGACATTCATGCATAGCAGAATACACTAAAACCTCAGATAACAACAAAACTTGGTTCCCCAAGTAACGTTGTTAACCGATTTTTGTCGTTATGCGATCCCTATGGAAGATGCTCCGCATAACGACAAAAAAAATTATCCGGACAACGACAAAAAATGTTGTTATCCGGATAACAACTTTTTTTGTCATTGTGCGGGGCATCACGTGGGGCATGACGGACACGTCATTATGCGGTTTTGATGTTATCTGAACGCGTCATTATCCGAATTACCACTGTGCTTAGAAAAGCAAACATAACAGTGATAAATAAATAAATATTTTGTTTCTCGTGTTTTCTGTAAGAGTACTTTGCAGGAGTGTCATCCTTTTGAGAGTTGATGGATGATGCAAGGCAAGATGTATTGCCAGGATCCAAAGAACAGTACAATAAGTTCCATGCTCCCAAGAAAGCTTTCTAATTTGATTTCTCGCATGACAAAGAACTTTCAGAACTGAGGAAACTTTAAGAAACAGCCTCATATTTCATTGAGTGAGAGAGAGAGAGAGAGAGAGAGAGAGTGTGTGTGTGTGTGTGTGGTAAACATTCTTACTGAATGTGCCATGTTCTTATTTATTTATTTTAGATTTATATACCACCCTGTCTTTTCTTTCAGTGTCAGGCCACATGCGTGAGAATTAACTCCAAGATGGTAGACCAAGGCACTTGAACAGTATTAAGATCTCTGATAATATCTTTCTCTTCATTCCTGATTCAATCTTTTTTTTCTTGTTATGTGTCTCAAGTCACTTCTGATTAATAGTGACGTTAAGAATTAATGTCCTCAGGTGCTGCAAACTCAAGACTGTAGCTTCTTTGAGCAAATCATTTCAGTTTTTCTCTTTTCCTGCTCGTTTCAACTTTTTCCATTGTCATTGCCTTTTCCAGTGAGTCTTGTGTTCTCATAATGTCTCCAAAGAACAATAGTCTTCGTTTAGTAATATTTGCTTTTAATGAGAGTTCAGGCTTGATTTTATCTAGCATCTCTCTTTCTGGTTGCTCGTGATAATGATAAAATTCTGCAACACTTTATTTTAAATGATTTTATTTTTGCTGGACATGAATAACCAAATCTTGTAGATCATACAAGAAAGTACAGTTGTATTTAATATGTTTTCTTTCTGTTGTTTTGGCAGTTGGACAACTTATCTGGGATAGTAAACAAAATTCTTAATGTATCATAATTTATATTAGAGGAACTAAAATAAGGAACCATTCCTCATCTCCTTAATGTGGGAATCCTAGAAAATGCAGATAATCTGTTGTTGTTCAGTCGCACAGTCGATTCCGACCCTTTGCGACCCTATGGACCATCGTTCTCCAGGCGCCTCTGTCCTCCACCATCCCCCTCAGTCCTCCCAGTTCTGTGCCCATTGTGTCTACAATACCATCTATCCATCTCATCCTTGGCCTCCCCCTTCTTCTTTTGCCCTCCACCTTTCCAACAGCACGGCCTTCTCAAGTGAATCCTCCCTTCTCATTTGATGCCCAAAGTACTTTAGCCTCATCTTTACTATTTGACCTTCCAATGAGCAGTCAGTGTTGATTTCTTCTAAGATTGACCTATTTTATTATTTATTATTTATTATTTTATTATTTATTATTTTTCAATAATCCAATCCAATGAGACCTGTATCTATAATACAAATTATTACCTGTATGTTGCAATCTTTGTAAATCTGGATTGGAAATGGTATACTTCTGTGTGTGCCAATGTACTGTAGAAAGTTTATCTTAAAATATTAATTAGATTTGTTTTCCAGATTCGATTTGAAGATTTATTCACGTGGAAAGATGTCTTTTCTGCTTTTATATTTAGTATTCACCCTTTATAAACTTACTGTTAATAATACTACCTAAATGGCTGTAGTTATCTATCCTCTGGTAATTTATAGGCTGGATTAGTCCAATATGATGTGGTGTAGGGTACAACCTGTCGGTACAGTTGTTTATTAATTCTGTTTATCCTAGCACTACTTGTCTGTATATTGCCCACCTCATTTTAAGCAGTTGGGGCAATGTTCTATTATTGTGTTTTCCTATTTTGTGGGCTTTGTTGTTTTTTTAAAATTATTAAAGGTAAAGGTAAAGGTTTCCCTTGCTCGAAAGCCAGTCGTATCCGACTCTAGGGGTCAGTGCTCATCTCTGTTTCAAAGCCAAAGAACCAGTGCTGTCTGCTTCTGCAGACGTTTCCGTGGTCATGTGGCAGACATGACTAGACACCAGAAGCCACGGAACGCTGTTACCTTCCCACCAAAGTGTCCCTATTTATCTACTTGCAATTTCTTGCTTTCGAACTGCTAGGTTGGCAGGAGCTGCGACAAAGACGGGAGCTCATTCCGTCCTGCAGTACTCGGGAATCGAACTGCTGACCTTCCACCTTCCAGTCAGCGTCTTAGTCACTTGAGCCACTGCAGTCCTTTTTAAAATTATTATTATTATATTATAGATTTATTTGTACCCCGCCTTACTCGCAACAGTGCAACTCAAAGCGGCAAACCACAATAAATACATATTACAAATAAAAGATAACAATGTCAGCATAATAAACCGATAAACCGATTACAGATTAATACAGAAAAACAATACTAAGCAATGAAAAGCCACACAATAACCCCCTCCCCGGGCTGGTGTTGCTGGGTGGACTTGGAGTGGGTGACACACCTGCCTCTCATCCCCGGGCCGGTGTTGCTGGCTCTGGGGAGAGGTGGAAGGTCCTCGGCGGCAGCAGCGGCAACAGCAGGGTCAGCGTCCTTTTGAGCCCTCCAGTCTGGGTGGGCTCGGAGGGGCGGGGCGGCGACACACCTGCCTCTCATCCCCGGGCTGGTGTTGCTGGCTCTGGGGAGAGGCGGAAAATCCTCAGTGGCTGCAGCGACAACAGCAGAGTCAGCATCCTTTTGAGCCCTCCAGTCTGGAGGGGCAGGATGGCGATACACCTGCCTCTCATCCCCGGGCTGGTGTTTCTGGCTCTGGGGAGAAGCGGAAAATCCTCGGCGGCTGCCACATAAGCTTTACTGCAGAGCATTTTTGCTACAGATTCCTTTGTGGCCAAGCAGTGTCCAGGAATGGGTAACACACAGAATTAATTGTTTCACAGCACATATCCTGGCAATAGGATACTAGCCATAGTAAATATATTTATTTGACTTGGTGGCTACTGTAAGGAAACCAGTACTTTTTCTGAAAACTGATGCTGGAAATGAAGTTGGGCTTCTACCAACTCTTGTTTTCTGTTGAAAAGATGGATTCCAGTTTTTAGGGAAGAGTATACACATGAAATTGTGAAATGATCACGTACTGCCATTATGCTAGAAGTAACAGTTTGATGGAGTGTACAAGTCTTGTGACTTCCAAAGTTGTGCTATGTGTGTTGTGTTGTTTTACGAAAGTGAGATAACTATATTCTGTTCATTCTTCCCATAATTTTAGGGGCAGTATGGAAATTATCAACAATGAAAAAATAATTTCAGTACAATAGCAGCCATGTCTCTCCAGTGCTGTGGACTCTCCTTTTGAAGAGAAGGAATCTTCAGTTCAGTTTATTTGGTGAAGGAAAAACCAGCAACTCCACACTGTTGATAAATGGCTACTTTGCAGACATTGCCTTCCTGCACTAGTTATAAAAAAATAGTCCTTAAAAAATTGTGTCTGTACCTCTAGATGGCAATATTGGACAGAAAATATACTCGCAAATGATTTTGCTGCGAGCTTAGAACTGTACATCAAACTAACTGTTACAGACTGAAATGTGTGAACAACATTGTATGTTTATGAAGGTTAAGGGAATTTAATATTTTTCCATAGATTCTTTTGTAAGGGGAAAGGGGAAATTTTTACAGCAGCAATATTTTATATATTATTGTTTTTCATAATGGAATATGCAAGACAGTACACTACACACTGTTCAAGGCTAGAAACCCATATAGATAAGAAATATAGATTGGGACCTGATGAAGTCTTCATTGTGTTGGTCTAAATGTTTTACATGAGGGTTGCTCATCATACAATTATTGCAGGCCATTGTACAAATAATTATATCCCAACTATTTGAACAAGATGATCATGCACAATAAAGACATATTTGAATATAAAGAATAAATTTTGAAATGTATTATGTGAAGCTCTTTTTTTAAAAAAAAAAACCTGGATTTTAGCAGTCGAGATTTTCGATATTTTTAACAGGAATATGTTTAAATTGAATTTGTAATGATCTTATTGGCTTCACATAGAACTGTGATCTTTTTCTGATTGCAGAAGCAAGGAATTTGGAGAAGGTATTCATTTAACACGACTTAACTACAAAGTATTTAAAAACAGATTATAGATAGGTTGGCATGTATTTTATTTCACATGTATTTAACTTTTAGTAGCCCAATGTCTATGTAATAAAAATAGTATAGCAGCTTTTGTAAAATTCTTGTTTGAACTTTGAGATTTAATATCTTTTAAGAAGAAAGGCATTTATTGTGTATGTCCATGTTTGTACTGGTAAGTATGAGACCAACAGCAAGTTTTAGTAAGATTTTTTAAATGCCAAATTATTTTGTGAACCGCATTAATCCTTATGACATTACATGTGAGGTAGCCACTTCCTGAATCAACAGCGGAGCTGCAGAAGATACAGACTTTCAGGAGACCATCCTGATGTTAATGTTTTAGGTGCATTCTTGAATAATGTATTGCATTTGGGAAATATTTAAAATGATGCAACTAAAACAGCCCAGGAGTTATGTATATTCATTATATATATATATTAATAGAGAGACAGCTGTAATGCAGCGAGACATAAAAAGTAACATTCCTGCATAACAGTAAATAAAGAACAAATTTATTTACACCGATTGCATCTTAAAATCAAGTTTTGAACTGAAAACGCAAAGCATGTTGGTATAAATAAGATTCCTCTAGGTTCTGTGCCAATTCTCTACCACTGTGTACTTAATTGCTATTTAAAACTGTATTCCATCGTCTCTAGCAGACAAATAAATTATTTGTGGTTTAAATTTCCTCATTTGCTCCTTTAAATTATATCTTTATCACTTTGTTATTTTATTTGGAGTCTTCACTGTGCAGTTTTATTTTGTATTTGCTCCAAAATAACCAAATTGTATGTGTATTCCACATTAATTAGAGTTAACTGTTCAGTAATCAGCATGTTGTATAAGATTTTTTTTGTTGCACAATCCTTTCTGAAAATGATGGTCTATGAGGTTATAATCAAGATGACTGAATTAGATAAATTAGTTGAGAAAAATGCACCAATTCAACCTTATAGATATATTATCTCTTGTAAAATAAGCTCAACTGACATTAAGAAATAATTTGTCTTTCAAGCCAATCTGTTGTCTTATTCGCATTTTTAATGGAAACTAAAATTGCAGTTTTAATAAGCAGAATTTCCTCCAGGGTTTTACTCCTAGGGAATAATATGTTTTCAAACTTTAATTGTTTCATAACAGTCCTGTTTCATAAAAGTTTTTAATTGATGGTGGCAAACATTACCTTATTCCTCTGATATTGTGTTAAAATAACAACTTAGGAGGTAGATCCCTATTGATGGTTTGCAATCTGTTCATTGTGTTCCAAAACCTAAGCTAGGTAGGATACAAAGACTAAATCACCAAATCAAAAGGATTGCAGTTTTAGGTAGGACTAAATGTACCAGAATTATTACGGAAAGAATATTACACAAAATGGTTTCATGCAATATATGTTGCATGACTACCAAATGTGTAATGCCGCAATGTTTATGTTGCATATATCTGCTAAGTATTTGCTACTTTTAACAGAACAAAGCTTCAAAGGAATAGATCTGACTATCAATCAGGGATCTTCAGCCATTGCCAAGTGTGAAATGCCATACCGACTCACATGATTTGCAATTTGTACGATGCATCAACTATTTTCCTTCTGTATCCCCATCTGGTTATGGGGACATGTATAAACGATCGTCATACAAAGCTCATGTCTGAAGAAGTGGACTTGATCCATGAAAGTTCACAGTACAATATAATCAAGTCTTGAAGGTGACCCAATGTTTTTGTCTCTTTTGTTTGTTTCTTGTCTGATATATGTTGTAAATAGCTGCTCTACAGTAAATAAAAATCCATTCCAGGAGATTATGGTAGAAGAATCTTCTCTTAGAATCAAGTACAGTGGTACCTCATAAAATTATTTTAATCCGTTCCAGGGGGCTCGTTGTTGTATGAAACAATTGCTATACGGTGCATGCATTGTATAATAATTTTTCCTTTGGGATGCATCGTACAAAGATTTTTTTCCCTGCTAAGTGTTTTTTCCCATTGAAAAATTGTACAATTTTTTCCATAGGGAAAATTGTTATGCGGGACGCCATTTCCCCCCAAAACCTAATTACATGATTTCGTTGCTATATGAGGTGATTGTTGTATGAGGTTCCACTGTATTTTCTGGGAGAAGAAGTAAGAAACAAGTAATTGGAGGGTGGGAATAAAGGACCTAACTTGAGCAAAATCCTGTTGTGCATGTCATAAACCTGCTCATTGTTATTAAATATTCATTCATGAACACAAATTCAGTTGTATGTTATGTGAACATTTCATTTCTATGCTACCTGATAAAAGGCAGCTCACAAATGGTTAAAAACAATGCAATTAAAAATACAGTAGTTACAACATTTGTAAAAAGTAAATATACAGTTCAAAAGGCTAGTAATTTATAAACAGTTTTTAAATACTTAAAAATCACAATGCAAATAATGTACAGCATTCCATAGTAAAACTTCTCTCCTGTCCAATTTAAGTGCTAAAAATGCCTAACTTGAAAGGGCTTTATCTGACACTGAAGGATAGCAGGTTATGGGGCCAGGCTGTAGGACGGCATTACACAGGCTTAAAAGCGTCCAGCAGAAAACCCTCATCATATTATCACCAAATATACCTGTGAAGGAAACAAAGAATGGCCATCCTAAAGATCTAACTGGTAATGGAGCAAAGAAAATGAAAAAAGTCTGTTAGCAAAGAAATAAGTTCATTGCAAATTCAATGTAGTTTGATGGGTTTTTTAAAAAAATTAATGCAAGTTGTGATGTTGGATTCCTAGTCAAGAAAACATTCCAGATCTGGATCCCTTGAGACTCAAAAATATAATACGAAGTTTATAATACTTAATTACGTTAAACTGTTCATATTAGCCTGGGATTTTTTCCTCAGTGCCAGTGTACTTGTCTAGGTGCAAATGTGTGGGAGCAAATATTCTTACTATGTTATTGTGCAGCAGAGCAAATCAACAACATTCTAACTTTGAAACTGGGCTTCAGATCAGCACCACAATTGGTACAGGTGCTTTTTTGTTCTTTCACTTTCAGTAAAATCGTCTCAGGATTTGTGAGACCATTCTCCACATAAGTTTTCAAATAGGGAAATCGGCTTCACATCTGGGGCAATCTGAACTTTTGACCCTGTCAATCAGGATCCAGTTAGCTGACTCTTAGCTAACTTTTTAAACTTAATAACTGCAGAGCTGGAAGGGACCCTATGGATAGAGTCCAGCTCCTGTCAAGGAAGCACAATGGGGAATTGAACTGCCAACTTCTGCTCTGTAGCTGAATACAGTACCTAACCCACTGAGCTACCCAGCAGTTCATTTTAACTGCTTCCTGGCTTAACAGGCATATCAGAATCATGCTTGCAGGAGGATTTAGTGTCTGGTGGTAAAAATTGAAACAAAATGATTTTTAAAAAATATAAGACATTGAAAATATTTTAAAATATGTTTTATAAGAAGAGGACAAATATTTAGAAGCTCACCTATTTAATTTGTAAAAATATTGTATTTTGCTGTGCGGCTGGAGATGGTCTTACCCAATGTTAGCAAAGCTTTGATTCCTATATCCTCTCATAGTCTCAACTATTCCACCTGTCTTTCACTATACAATTATTTATATGTGATGACTGTGTGAGTGAATGACTTCCTAAATGTCCTACCATTAACAGGCTCTTGCAAACCAACAGTGCCTCCTGTTAGGTCTTTCTTCCTAGCGCATCTACCCCCTTCCTAACAATATTGTCTTTTTTAGTACGTTTTGCTCAGGTCTTGAAAACTAACAGATGTGTATTCCTTTACTGGGTTGACCCATCCTATGTTAGGTCTTCCTCTTTCCATACTGGCCTCTACACTGCTTTTCCAGTGATACTGTCTTTTCCTGTTAGTTTTGTATCCTCATTATGTGTGCATGGTTGGATAGCTTCAGTTTTCTCATTTTTGAACTAGTAAGAGTTCAGATTTGGTTTGGTTGAATACCTGTTTATTTGCCTTTCTGGTGGTCTTTGTTATTAGTTTTCAAATGAGTTGATTCCCAACCCCCGGATCTTTCTTCACTGTCTTTTATGTAGTATGGATGATTTTGGGCTTGGTTTCAAGTGACAATATTTACTAATTCCCAATCCCCTTTTGATTGGAAAACAGGCAGGCAAAATCCAAAGATTTGAAACTGGAGGATTGCTTTCTAGTCTATATTCTGTGGAGAGGGGGTAGCAACATTAGTTTACCTGAGAAGTTAAAGGTTATTTTCTAGTGTAAAATGATGTTTTACTACATTTGTGCTTATTTTTAGTGTTAAACTAGCATATTTTGCCCAGTGGTGCCAGGCTCTTTAAAATGGGTTTGGAATGTTTTTGTTTTATGTTTATGCAAATGAGGTTAGTTTTTAATTATGGTTTTTTAAATTTTCATTTTTACGCATGGGCTGTTATAAACTGTGGTTTTTTTATTTTTTGTTTTTGGTTTTTAAAAAGAGGAAAGGATGATATAATTTTATATCATTATTGTATTTAACCAAATAATGTGTTACTATGTGAATTTTTTTAAATAGTTGTACCTTGGATAATTATTTTTAAAATTTGTAAGAATATTTTTTTAAAATCAATGTTTCTATACTGTGTTGAGATGTTTTGTTTTATTTTTTTGAGTGAAAACTGATTTTATTTTATTTTTTGAATTATTTCTGATTAGTGTGAATATTTTTGAATGTTTTGATAACTTATTTCAGTAATTTGGGAATGATTTGTAATTATTTTGATTATTTTTGAATGTTTTTTCTCTTGTGGCCTCTGGGTGGGGCTGGTGAGCTTTTCTTGTATTTTACTATTTTTCTCTACTGTCCTCTGGGTGTCGCTTCTCCTTCCGGTAAGTAGTCTCTTTCTTTCCTCAGTTTAGTTCCGGTCGTCATGGAGTGAGGACGTCTCCTGGTAAGCTCTCTGGTTTAAATTTTTTTGGGGGGTGGGTGGGTGTTTTGGGGGTTTTTTTTTGGGGGGGGGTTGTGTGTTTTTTATTGTTTGTGTTTGGATGTTTTTGTGTTTTCTTTTTCTGTCTTTTATTTTTGGTTTTGATTGTTTTTGACTGTTTCTGGATTGTATTTTTGGATGTTTTGTGTTTACTTTTTTGTTTTTATTTTGGTTTTGATTATTTTTTATTGGTTTTGGATGACTTTTTTTGTGTTGGGGTTGGGGGTATTTCCGTGGGCCGGTCTTGGGGGCTGGCCCGTGGAAATACCCTTGCTGCTTGATGCAGCGTTGGGGTGGTGGTATTTCCGTTGTCCGGCCTGGGTGGCCGGACCACAGAAATTGCCTCGCCGCTTCATGCGGCTTTGGGGTGGTTTTTTTTCGTGGGCCGGCCTTGGTGGCTGGCCCGTGGAAAGGTAAGGCAGCGGCCGGGGGGGGGGTTCTTTTTTTCTGCGGGCTGGGCTCAATGCCTGGCTCGTGGAAAGGAAAGGCAGCGGCCTGGGGGGGGATCTTTTCCGCGGGCTGGGCTTGGTGGCTGGCATGTGGAAAGGAAAGACAGCGGCCGGGGGGGGGGTTTATTTCCATTGGCTGGCATGGGTGGCCGGACCATGGGAATCCCATCACCGCTGTATGCGGCGGTGGGGGGGGGGGGGTATTCGCAGCCTGCCTTTTTTATTTTTATTTTTCGCGTGCCGGCTGCCTCAGCGTTCTGCGCTCTCATGGCGCACAGGACGCTGGGGCTTGTAGTTTGGCGTGCGTGATTTTAGTTAGTGCAGCGGTTTTTTCCTGCAGCTTCTTTTTGATTGGCCGCGGCGCGTTTCCGAACGTTCCTTTTGCTCGCGCCGCTCAGCCTGATTGGCTCTGGTGCAGTGAGGTGCAAGGAACGTTGGGAATTGAAGTTCCCATTTTTTGTTTGCATCCGGGGGGCTCCTGCCCCACTGGCGGAAATTTCAACCCGACAGTTACCTGCGAACCGGGTTCGGGCGAGTGAACGGAGGCCCATTACGGGCTAGTAGGGCCTGGCTAAACATCCTTTGTCACATTCCAACGGTTAACACACCATTTTATAGGTATAGATTAAGTTGCCTCTTAATACAAAAGGGCAAGTCGAGATGGGGAAGCACTTTGAATGAAGTGGGGTGATTCTGAAAAGTTTGGAAAGTATTAATTTACCATTTTTGTGTAAAAGCAGAGAGAAATTATTTAGAAGATGTAAAGCACACTGGCTAAACTGCTGTTAGTTGTTCAGTCGCACAATCGATTCCAACCCCCTGCAACCCCATGGACCATTGCATGCTAGGCACCCCTATCCTCCACCATCCTCCTCAATCCGCCCAACTCTGTGCCCATTGCATCAACAATACCATCTAGCCATCTCATTTTCTGCCTCCCCCTTCTTCTTTTGTCCTTGACCTTTCCCTGCATCAAAGCTTTCTCAAGTGAATCCTCTCTTCTCATTTGATGGCCAAAGTACTTTAGCTTCATCTTCACTATTTGACCTTCCAAAGAGCAGCCATGGTTGATATCTTCTAAGATCGACTTATTTGTTCTCCTCGCTATGCAGGGTACTCTCAAGACTCTCCTGTACTGCATCCAAAGCATTGTGAGTTTGATCCTGATAGGGATCAAGGTAAATTCAGCATTCCATCCTTCCGAGGTAGGTAAAATGAGTACCCAGCATGTTGGGGGCAAAATGCTAATTACCTGTAAACTGCCCAGAGAGTTCACTAAGTGTTATGGGGCGCTATACAAGTGTAATTGCTATAAGCAGGTCTTGTGTATTTATGTTAGTCTAATGAGGATTATCCAGAGGAAGTTCATCATGCTTTAGCATCATTGAAATCATCAATTTCTATCTATTCCCTCGATATTAATGGAACTAAAGTCTAAGTGTCTCTGGATCATATCCCTCTGCTTCTAGGCTTGTTAATGCCAGTAAATGAAAATCAACGAACAGTTACACTTGCATCACTGATTAGACTGTATCTTTGCATATGGAGATGAGTACCGTACCCTAGAGTCAGATACGACTGGTTTTTGAACAAGGACGAGTTTGGGTAATCAGAGTTACAAATTATCAGGAAGGAAGGCTTGAAGATTAATTTATCTTCTTTGACATGAGCTTTAACAGGTAATCGCTTATTTTATGCTCAGGAATGACATTTGATGGCACCAGATCTGAAGCATGACATATGTGCTGGGTTCAAACTAGTGTTTGAACAGGGGATGCAGCCACATTCTTGTGAGTTAGGTTTGTTTCCTGGTAAATCTTTAATGGCAAACCTATGCTAAATCTTGCATAGATTTCAACCAGACACTCATTTTTTGTCATTATGCAGCCTAACACAGTGAGCCTTAACACAATATATAGTGGCAGGCAGGTATGGCATAGTCCTCACCATGTTGGGCATAAATGTGCCTATTGAACTTGGCTGTAGCTGTGTGTGTGGTTGTTTTATTAAGAAGCTGCCAACATTTACAGATGTCTTCATTGTAAGATGAAAAGTAAATGTTTTAAAAGTTTTAATGGTAAGGAAGTAGGATGACAGATGTTCCCATCTCTAATTTTAGCACATGTTTAGGTAAATGTATTGTTAAGAGAAATTATTTTTAAGGAAAATAAATTGCAGTATTTGAACTCCTAAGGGTATGGTTTATGAAGAAAGCATTTTAAGTAGTGGCACAGGAGGCTAAGTCCAGATTCAATAGGACCCCCAGGGCCTTTTATGTTTTAAAAGAAAAAGAATAAAAAAAGGGAAAAATCCTGACTTGAGCTACAGTTCTTTTTGCATCTCTCTCTTCGCAATCTCTATGCAGAAATTCCTGTTTTAATCCATACAAGTTAGTACTTAGTCTTCACTCCTACATAAATACAATCATTTTGCAAACATGTTCTAATATTAATTATCCTCTTGGCACCAAAAGTCAGGATTTCCTGATGCGGCCCCACTAATGTAAAATACATTAGTGCAAATGCTGGCTCTGAGAGTTTAGATTTAGATTCTCTTAAATAAACTGAAGAAAGGAGTGGGGGTGAGGACCCATACAATTGGCTATTCTGAAAGACTAGTCTCTTCAACAAAACTACTGTCACCTATGTTTGATATAATAAAAGTTTCAAAAGCAAGAATATCAAGAGACAGACCAACAATATTTGGTTTGGCTTAAGGAGCACGACATCATCTTGGTTTCTGGTTGTCAGAGCTTTATGTTAAGAGGTAGTTCCCTCAAGCAGCAAATCATTACCCCCCCCCCCTTTATTCCAATCTTACAGTAATTACTACGGTTACCATTGTTTCATTTTTATTACTAGAAAGGGAAAAGGCACACTTTTGCCTCCGGCAGCGATATAATTTAACTGTCCTGGAGGTGGTTTTCTTGCCATATCTCATGTAGCAAAATGGTTTGTTTGGTTTGTTTTGCATTAGACTTTATGAAAACATCACTTTGTAGAACCATATGCAAGCTTTAGGTACAACCCCTGTTGTCTTCTTCTTTCATGTCCCAATCATACCTTGGACTGGCAAAACCAAGATACTTTCCTCGCTTTGCCATTGCCCAAGCCCAAGTCCTCATTGGTGCATGCCTCTGGCAGCAATCAGCAAACCAGTAAATGAGCCAGCTTCTGTGTATCTCCACATTCACACAATGTGTTATTGTCCACTAGCAAGCCCCCACTTGAGCATGTTGGTCTTGCATTTAAGGACTTCAACCCTCAGTCTATCCAGGTTTAACACCAGATCAAAAAAAAAAAAACTACTGTGTAGTCCATCCTTTTCCTATAGAGGACCCAGGATTTGTAAAATGGTCTGAAAGTGATTAGAGCACATCTATAGAAGTGTAATGGTTGTGGAAACAACAAATATGTCTCATTCAAAGCCACAGTTGAGACAAGACTTTCCTGTCTCACTTATTTTACTTGTACAATTTCTTTTTGTCCATTGGTGTCTATTGGAGCATATTATAGCATTATTATGCCCTTGAATGTATTGCATATTTCCCATTAGTGCATTTCAATCTTGTAGCTCTCTCAATGAGATCTAAAAAGCTAGATGTTACGAATATGAATCGGATTTAAAACAGTGCCAATATTGTGTTATCTTTCATGCTGACAGTTCTCACTAGCAACAATGACTTCTGCTTTTACATTGCCCCATATGCATTTTTTTAAAAAAAAATGCCTTGGAATTATGATGCATTCATAATGCCAAGCAAAATGCCTGAATATTATGGGTTTTTTCTTCTTCCTTCTGTTAGGAAGGAAAATTATGTGCCTTAGCCCTGCAAATAATTTTCTTTGTCATCAGAAGAAAAAACAAGCATAATATTCAGGCACTTTGCTTGGTATTATGGATGTGTATGTACAGGTGAACAGCAGGCTAGAAGTGTTGAAATCCTCTGTGTTCTCTCCTATCTGAGTTGTGGTCTTGTGTTATTTTTAGTCTGATCAGACACAGGAGAGGAGCAAATAGTGCCAAAGCTCAGATTAGAAATGGAAAGCAAAGCCGGAACTGCTCTGAGAATCAGTAGGTGCTCAGATACTACTGTGCTGAGTGTCATAGAAATGCCTATTAAAGAACCATCTTCATGCTTGGAAGAGCAGAACAAAGCTGTTAAAACCTTAGGCTCTGCCAACCCCCCACCCCACCCCAATAGTTCCTGTATGAAAATAATATTTGAGTTCTGCAGTTGCAGACACTGCGTCTTCAGAGTTGGAGGGTGGGTGCTGGAGATGCTTTGCTATTGCTGCAAGTGACAGAGTGGAGCAACAGGATGCATTGTGAATGGCAGCAGTACTTGGATGCAGGAAGGCCACCCAACAAAGAGATCTCACCAGACAAAACCTGTGCAACGGCTGAAAAATACTGCCTAATCTTTCAGTAGAAGGGCAAAGTCTCTGTTATTATCAAGAGCTTTTCAGATTGACCTAAAGCACGAAAGCTAGGTACTTTCTAGAGACACGTCCTTCCAATTCTGAAACTTTCTTAGGGTCCCAAGGGACAATGCACCCTAAAACAAAGACCACTATTCTTTGAATGGGAGACGCTGCAGGCTTGGGCTTCTAGCTTTCCTAGCTCAAAGGCAAACTTGATGTAGTCAAAAAGAATGTAAGACATCTAAGTATGATTGTGTGTGATGAACCCTGGTGGTGCAGTGGTTATACTGCTATACTATAACCAAAAGGTTGTGAGTTCAATCCTGACCAGGAGGGATCAAGGTAGACTCAGCCTTCCATCCTCCCAAGGTTGGTAAAATGAGTACCCAGCATGTTTGGGGGAAAATGCTAATTAACTTGTGAACCCCCCAGAGAGTGCACTAAGGACTATGGGGCAGTAGAGAAGTGTGATTGCTTTGCTGCATCTCTCTCCATTGGTTGCTACCATTCAGACCAGAAAAGCTGCTTCTCCCTGCCAGCACCAGTAAAAAAGGCTTCAATTGTGTGAAATATTCTTCAAGATCAGAACATGGACTTTTGGGTTTGCCTAGACATCTGCATCTGTGTCTGGAGGTAGCTGTCATGTAAGGAAGGCTACTGTGCACAGAAATGGAAGCAGCACAAGTTATACTGTTACCTGGTGGGGTTAAGGAGGCTGTCATTAACTGTCTGTGGATGGGACTGGCTCTCTTTTCAAGGCTGCACCTCTCAGATGTTTTGAAGTGGAACTCTTCCATAAAGGTACAGTGGAACCTCGGTTAACAAACAGCTCCGATAACATAAAAATCGCATAACAAAAGGAAATCCATAGAAAATAGTGGCTTGTTTTATGGAATTTTTTTCAGAATGGAATAATTGGTTTTCAATGCATTCCTATGGGAAACCAAGTTTTGGTTAAAGTATTTTGGTTTTCAATGTGTTCCTTTGGGAAAGTGCATTCAATGCATTCCTGTGGAAAATCCGGTTAAAGTTATTTTCGCTGTAAGAAACGTCCCAGAGAATGCATTAACTACATTAACAAGTTCCAATGTACTCATATTTAGGATCTGTCTTGATGGGCATTATGTTCGCTTTCTTTGGTGGGTTGTTCTTTCTTTTTTTATGATGTCAGATGTGTTGGATGCTGGAATTAGCCCAGCTCCTCCCTCCCCTCCCCACCCCCCCAAAAAAAAATAATAATCAGGGCTTTCCTCTTTTTTGTGACCTGGGGGGCCTAGGAAAAGGATATATGGGAACCTTACAAAAGTCAAAGCCAGCTTCCAGTGTAAACATTTGGTGTTCTGAAGTGGCTAACTAGCCCCTTTAGAAACTGAAAACTTCCCATGATCATTGTTGAATGTCAGGGAAAGTGGAACATTTTAATTTAATGTCTGCAGATCATTGCTGATGTGATGCATCACTTCATTTAAATTAAAAACAATTCTTTATCTGTATGTTGCCTATTAAAACTGTGGTTGTGGGCAGGTTCTTCACCAGCAATTCAAAGACAATTTTTTTTAAAAAATGAAATAAAATAAAATGATTCATTGCGTGATATATGGTCTACAATTTTTTTAAGAATTATTCCCCCTGACCGTTCACAGTCGAAGTGGACAAAGAGTCATTTCCTGTACAGATTCAAAGTGTACGTCAAATGGCCCATTGCAGCTCCTCGTATCTGAGCAATGCTTTTGTAGCCAATCCATCCTACACCTAAATAACCAGTATAGACATGAACCTATTTTCAGGTAAGGTAAAGGTAAAGATTTCCCTTGCCAGTCGTATCTGACTCTAGGGTTCAGTGCTCATCTCTGTTTCAAAGCCAGAGAGCCAGCGCTATCTTGCTTCTGCAGACGTTTCCGTGGTCAGATGGCATGCATGACTAGACACTGGAGCGCACGGAACACTGTTTACCTTCCCACCAAAGTGGTCCATATTTATCTGCTTGCAATTTCTTGCTTTTGAACTGCTAGGTTGTCAGCAGTTGGGACAGCGATGGGAGCTCATTCCGTCCTGCAGTACTCAGGAATCGAACTGCTGACCTCCCGCCTTTTAGCATACCTGTCAAGATGCGGTTGAGAAAATACGGGAAGCACTGCTGCTTTTGACGGGTGCGCATGCGCAGAAACCTCATGCATGCATGCCTCCGCCTCTGATGGGTGCACATGCGCAGTAACCCCTTCATACGCAGTAACCCCTTGCACATGCACAAAACCCCTCACGCATGTGTAGAAATCCCTTGCACATACGCAGAAACCCCTTGCGCATGCACACCTCTGCCTCTGATGAGTGTGCATGTGCAATAAACACCACCACCCTCTGGCCACTCCAAATTCGGGATGACGGCGGGAAAGGGGGAAAGGGGTAAAATACAGGATTTCCCGGCTAGAATGGGACACTTGACAGGTATGCTTTTAGCCATCTTTTCAGCATCCTTTTCCCTTTACAAGAGAAAATACATAAATATCAGTTCTGCTGTTAATATGGGATAAATTTATATTTCATGCTCTATGTCAGGATAACTCTGTGCAGGCATTGGTATTTAACCAGAATTGAAGCATACTGTACTACAAAGGAGACGGAGCTTCTCTTTGAAAGGAACCACATAATAGTTACTGTGTAGGGAATGAAAAAGAAAAGAGTGAGGAAACCCACTTGAAGGTTGCAGTCAACTGTTTGAGAAACATTCTTTAAGGTGTGTGTGTGTGTGTGTGTGTGTGTGTGTGTGTGTGTGTGTGTGTGTGTGTGTGTGTGTGTGTGTGTGTGTGTGTGTGTTTGTTGAGAAACATTCTTTAAGGTGTGTGTGTATGTGTGTGTGTGTGTGTGTGTGTGTGTGTGTGATTGATATCCTACCCTTCCTTTTGAGACCCAGGTGATGACAACTTTATTATGTATTTTCTATCAGGTTGAGCCAGTAAACATGGTCGCTGTGCTCATCTCCAGAAGGAATGAGGTGGGACCTGTTTTGGTACAACCAGCCTAGATAATGGTAGTGAAACTTATTAAGTCAGAATATAGCAGCTAATTTATTAACTGAAGCCTGTTAAGCAATAATATAATTTGCTAGTTGTAAAGGATCTTCACCCCCAGGTTTTATTTTGTTTTTGAATGTAGTCCACTGCCAATCATAACTAATGAAGTTGTCAATGCTCTGGAATAAGGCACTTGAAACAAAGGAGGCCTTTGTCTGACTGTTAGGATGTTCAATTTTGAATGAAGTAGAGAAAATCAAAGTGGAATCATTTATTATTTCATTTTATATTTACCTTCTCCCTTTCTTTCAAGTTGCAATTCTAGGAAACATACCTAGACCTTTACAGGCAATTTTCCAGTCAGGTACAGACAGACTCTGAGCTGCTAAGCTTCAACAAAGTGGGCACTATGTGTTCTGTAGCAGTGGGGTGCATTCTATAACTTCAGGGCATGTGGTACCCCCTACCTTTTCAATAGCCCACTCATGACCACACTGCCTGTTCTCCAAAGTGCTAGGAAGAACCTTGAGATGAAGGCAGGCAGGCAGGCATGCACAGACGCACAATATAAACATGTCTGGAAAAATATGTTGAATGAGAAATTATGATAGAGTATGATCACACCAGGGCCGTAGCCAGGATTCTAGATTTGGGGTGAGTGTGTGTGAATTTTTTTCAGGGGGGGCAACAATGTCACATCCACATATATAATTTTGGCACCACGGCCATGGGGGTGGGGGAGGGGTAGGCTGTTAGCTCAGGAGGGTTTTTGGCCCCCTGGCTACAGCCCTGGATCAAATCACAGAAGTCTTTCATTTCTCACCTTGGAGAAGTATAATATTGTTATTTGTAATATTAGGACATCCCTCACACCTTGGAAGAGTCAAGGAGGAAGGACACTTCCAATGAGGATTTTAAAAAGAAGTACTATATTCTGAAAACTTAAGTGTTTAGTATAAGAACTCTCTCTTCTTCCTTTTTATAGTGGATGGGATGGGTGGGTGGGATATAGGGGTTTTTTAAGGGGGTGGGTTGGGGGTTTTTATAATGTTTTAATGTATTTTGTGCATTGTTGTGATGCCGCCCTGAGTCGGGTTTGCCTGAGCGGGCGGCATATACAAATTTGACTAATAAATAAAATAATAAATAAATAAACACGGATTGACCCAAGTTTCCAACAATTCTCCTTCGTGTTGTTTGTGAAGCCACACTGATGGGTTCTGCGCTTGCGCGGGAGCCAGTATCGGAGCTGAAAGCTGATTAGCTAAAACTTTAAAACTATTTACCTTCTCCACCCGACCTTGGCGCCATTGTGCACCAAGTCCCTCTGTTCCTTTTTTCATGCTGCATCAGCAGGAGCCTTTTCGAGGAGCTCGTCCTTTGGACTATTTTCTTGCTCACCATTTTTGCCCCTTACAAAAGAAATTGTTTCCTTCATCAAATTATGACCTGACAGCTTTTCAGATTCTTCACCGCTGTGACAGTACATGTTTACAGATGAAACAGCTTCATGTTGATGCAATAAACTAATAGTTTTCAATACTAATTCCTCTCAAAGAAATGTGATACAAAACCAGCAATAACCTAAACCCTCAGTTTTTGAAGTATAAATTATTTGATTTTCTGTTTATTTTTTTTAAAATGTAAAACTATAGTAGAAGCTTGTCACCTGAAAGGTGTAGAATGGTCACAGATTTAAGAGAGCAATCATAGGAACATATTCCACATTACTGAACACTGGGTGAAAACTAAGTTCACTTCCATTGGGTGTACGTGTATTTGTCAGATCTCAGAAGCAGTAATGCAGTGTACACAGAAACCAGATGGGACCTGGCCACCTTTATGGCATTCTCTCTGCTTATCAGTTGAAAAGAATCCAGATCTGTGAAACTCAGTCACAGGGAGAAACCCTTTTATCCAACATGACCCTTCACCACCCTGTCATATTCTGACCAATGTAAATCAGAAGACAGGCCTTAAATATTACACCTGCTTTCCTTGTAGACAAAGCCATGCTTTTCCCCATCTTTCTTGGTTGGTGCAAAAGTGCGCTCCGCTACCCAGGATAAATGACTTGGGGAAAGGGGATGTAGTTAAATTCTCATCGGCTTGGCAAAAAAAAAAAAATCTCTACTGGAAATTAGTATTTTTAAAATGGAGAATCAAAACCCATCTGAGAATGTGGAAGAGGGCACAAATACTTGTTTGGCTAACACTACAGCAGTCACAGCTAACAGACATGTATTTGTAAGAATGCAAGCGCGGCGCCAAAATGGCCGCCGCGCTCTTTGCGGGCCCCCCCCACAGGACGAAGAATCCGGGTAGTTTAGGGCGTGGCCAGCTCCCTTATAAAAGGGGTGGCCACGAGGCAGCCGCGCTGCCATTTTACCTCAGCGACGGAGCGGAGAAGTTTTTCCCCTGTGTCTCCGTCGCTCCTTACGGGAAGCCTTTTGGCGGCGAATCTTATTTTCGGCTTCCCTCTCCTGCGTTGAGATGCCTTCGAAGAAGAAGGCAGCTTCGAGTGCGGCTCGAGCTGTGAGGAGGCGCAACCCGGGTCGGAGGACCACAGCTGCACCTCCCCAGCAGCCGCCTGTCCAGGCCCCCGGCGGAATGGGGTCTATCGCCCCTTGGCCGAACGCGGGGGACCAGAATGCGGGTGCGGCAGGGGCTTCGGCCCGCGGCCCGCGAGCGGTGGACACCGCTACTCCCTCTGCCCATCCTGTTGGGCCTGCCTCTATTCCTCCTGGGCCTTCTAGCCTGGGTGGGTGGTGTGGCCCCCCACCTTGGCAGGTTCCTGCACCGACCCTACCGGGCTTCGGTATTGGGCAATGGCCCTATTCGGGTCCTGGGGTACAGGGACCTGTACCCGCGCCCGGACTTGGCGGGCCGGCCGGCCCTTGGCCCCAGATCGACGTGCAGGCATTACTGGCCCACCTTGCGGCCCTTGAAGCGTCTTTAGCTCGGGCCAGCCAGGCTGGGGCTCCTTTTGGCGTCCCTTTTGCGGCGCCGTCGGCGGGAGGACAACAGGCGGCAGGCAGGGTTGAGCTGCCTCAGGCGGGTGGCGTGGCTTCGGCCACTGCCCCGCAGCTCCCCAGCCAGCATACGAGTGCAGGTCAGGCCCCGATGATGAGCCCTACGTCGGTCGTGAGCTCCGACGCCCCCAGTGGGCCGGAAGCCCCGGTGGGGGCGGCCCGCGGGGGTGCAGCATGTGAGTATGCGGTCCAAGCCAGTACACCTACACACATTCCTTCTATGGGGGGAGCTTTTCAATGGCCTTGGCCGCGCTCGGGTGGTGCGGTGGCACAGCAGCCGGCACTCCACTCGGCGACGGTAACTGCCACCCAGGGCACTGGGGTGGGTAGTTTTTCTCACAATCCGGGGAATGTACTGGGGGTGGCTGGGTTAGCTCAGGCCCCTTTCCCGGTGTCTGTAGTGCCTTTTTCGGCCTTGCCAACTGCGGGGTACTACTTGCCACTGGGTGACCACTTGGCACAGACAACCAAAGAAAAGATTTGGCGGGGGGAGTATGTAGATATCTTCTCACTCCTGAATAGAGAGCCCACCAAGGAGGAAAGGGAGGGACTGGATGAGAAGGATAAGGAGCAGGCACGCCGTCGTAAGCCGCCACGTACCTGGGCCAACTGGCTGCCGGCTTATTTAATTTACATGGCAGTGTATCTGAGGGCGCGGCCGGAGTTGGCTATTCCGATGGTCCAATATTTGGACAACATATACAGGGCAATGGTTGATTTCCCGGGCCCTTCGTGGCTTGCTTATGACGAGGAATTCCGTATGCGGATTCCACTCCACCCGGAGATGAGGTGGGACGAGCCGTGCCAGAGGCTTTGGCTTCTGTACATGACACCCACGCGCCCCGTCCCAGGAGACAGATACCATTGCGGACATGCGGTCCAGCGAGCTGTCCCAGCACAGGCTACCCGCCAAGCGGCGGGGCAGGGGGTTCCAGCCCGCCTGCTGTGCTGGGCTTTCTCGTCCAATGGTTCCTGCAATAAGAAGAATTGCAAATACCGGCATGAGTGTCCCACATGTTCGGGCCCCCACGCAGCCTCTGCCTGTCCCAGGCCTGGGGGGACACGGGGCAGAGGAAGGGGCGGACAGTGGGCTGGCAAGGCTGCCACAGATGGAGCTGGTTCACCGAAAGGCCCCCTCCCCAATTAAGGTGGACATGTTGGAGCGTTGGCTCACAGTGTACCCGAAGGGGGAGGATGGGGAGTATCTCCTTCAAGTCTTTAAGTACGGGTTCCGCATCCCTTTCATGGGTGATAGGTCCCCTCAGGATGCCCCCAATCTTTTGTCCCTCAAGGGGAGGGAGGAGGTGGCTGCTGCCAGTATCAGGAAGGAGTTGGATGCGGGCAGGGTCGCCGGCCCTTTCCCTTCACCCCCGTTCCCCAACCTTAAGGTGTCGCCCCTAGGTTTGGTTCCCAAAAAGTCTCAAGGCGAGTTTCGCCTTATTCATCATTTATCCTACCCAGCCGGCCGGTCGGTCAATGACGCTATCCCTGATGACCTTTGTTCAGTCAGGTATACGTCTTTTGACCACGCGCTGCGCATGGTGCGCTCGTGTGGCCCGGGTGCCCTGCTGGCCAAGTGCGACATTAAGTCGGCCTTTCGCCTCCTGCCGGTGCACCCGGGCGACTTTGAGTTGCTGGGTTTCAAATTTCGGGGCGAATATTATTTTGATAAGGCCATGCCTTTTGGCTGTTCCATATCATGCTCGGCCTTTGAGCGCTTTAGTACCTTCTTAGAGTGGGCTTTCGTCCGCAGGTCAGGGTCCCGGTCTGTAGCCCATTACCTGGATGACTTTTTATTCGGGGGTGAACGGGGCTGGGACACGTGCGCACGTCTCCTTAACACATTTCAGACGCTAATGGAGGAACTCGGTGTCCCTTTAGCGCCCGAAAAGACCGAGGGCCCATCTACCAAGTTAGTATTCCTGGGGGTGGAGATTGACACGTTAGCGCAGGCTTCTAGGTTACCGGAGGATAAGGTGTCCAGGATAGTGGCCCTTATCTCGGAGTTGATGGCCAAGCGCAAGGCATCACTGAGGGAACTGCAGGTGCTACATGGTCACCTGAATTTCGCTTGCAGGGTGGTCGCTCCGGGCAGGGCTTTTGCTCGACGCTTATGCGACGCCATGGCAGGGTTATCCAGGCCTCACCACAGAGTTAGACTTACCCGGGGTATCAGGGCAGACATGTTTGTCTGGTTACAGTTCCTGAGGGAGTTCAATGGGGTATCATTTTGGAGGTCTGACCTCCTGGCATCCCCCAATTTTCAGATCCAGTCTGATGCCTCAGGATCCCTGGGTTATGGGATGTACTTCAATGGGAAGTGGGCCTATGGTGGGTGGCCACCGGCCTGGGCAGGCACGGATCGCCTGCGTGATCTCACATACCTTGAATTTTTTCCTATACTAGGGGCTTTGATGCTATGGGGCGAGGAATGGGCCAACTCGGTCGTGCATTTCTGGTGTGACAACGCTGCTGTTGTCCACATTGTTAATGCACAGACTTCCAAATCGCCCAGGGTTATGGACCTAGTGCGCCATTTTGTGCTGCGCTGCCTGCGCCTCAACGTTTTGTTCAGAGCCAGGCATGTCCCAGGGATTAATAATGATATTGCTGACGCTTTGTCCCGCCTGCAGATCTCCCGGTTCCGTGCCTTGGCCCCGGATGCAGAGGAATTTCCCTCGCCACTCCCGGACGAGATATGGACCATTGGCAAGGAGAGGTGAACCGGGCGATTGGCCTGTCACTAGCGCCACGCACGCGTAAGGCGTATCAACAAGCATTTAATTCTTTCAGGGCATTTGCTGCTCAATTTCAACTGCCAGAGACCTGGCCTATCCCGGTTGACCATGTTCTGCGGTTCATGGTCCACCTGCACGCTCTCGGCCTCGCACCTCGCACCATAGCATCCAAGCTCTCGGCGCTGGCTTTTATGGCCAAAGTGGGGGGTCATGTGGACAACACCTCTGACCTCCGTGTGAGACATGTTTTGGAGGGGTGGGTGCGCGAGCGTGGGCGTTGCCCGGATGATCGGCACCCTATTTCCCCAGGGGTTCTTACCCAGTTGGCCCGGGGCTGGCCAAGCCTCTGTTTTGATCATTATGAGGCAGCCCTTTTTCATGCAGCCACAACGGTGGCATTTTTTGGAGTGCTCCGCATCAGCGAACTTGTGATGCTGTCTAAGGCGGATGCAAGTTGTAGGGCACTGGAACTCGGAGATGTATATGTTGCCAAAGACTGGGCCCAGTTGAGGATACGTTCCTCCAAGTCAGATCAGCATGGCGTAGGCAGTGGTGTAAGACTGCTACGGTGTTCTTTGGCAGACATCTGTCCGGTTGGTGCCCTACAGGAGTTCCTGGCACTGCGTGGCATGCACCATGGCCCGTTTTTCTGTCACCAAGATGGGTCTCCCCTTACTAAATTTCAGTTTTGGAAGGTGACAGGCAGAGCCCTCGCCAGGGTGGGCCTACCAGGTGCCCGTTATGGCACACATTCGTTTCGTATTGGGGCAGCCTCTACAGCAGCTGCTTTTGGGTACTCCGGGGCTGACATACGCAGCATGGGGAGGTGGGGCTCGCAATGTTTTCAGTTTTATGTGCGCCCACTTCCACCGTGAGTACCAATCCTATCACCTTACCTTCCCCCTTTTTTCTTAATTTTCTTACAGACCCTGGGTGTCGTGTTACACCGGTGACAGTATGGCTGGTGGGCCACAGCTATGTGCACAGGGCAGCGCGTTACGCTGCAGCGACAGAGTGGGGACCCCGACTGGGACTGGGTGAACACGCCAGTCTCACATGGCATGGTAAGCCTGGGATGTTGTGGCGGGAGCTGCTGCCTTTCCTGTTTTCCAGCAGGAGTGCTGACCCGCCTGACATTCTCATCATACACCTTGGGGGCAATGATTTGGGTCAGGTCACCGGCTTATCGCTCAAGCATGCGATTTGCGGGGACCTTGCTTACTTGCACTACGTCTGGCCTGCCACAACCCTGGTTTGGTCGGACATGATCCCGCACCATTCTTATAGAGGGGGCATTGACCTCCTGGCCCTTGACCGTGCTAGGCGCGCGGTCAACGGGGCGGTGGCGCGGTTCCTTGCCGACAAGGCTTGGGGACGGGTCAGTCGTCACCCCGCTATTAGCCTACGAAATTACGACTTGTATGCAGGGGATGGGGTCCATCTGTCGCGAGGAGGTATGGACCTCCTGTTGGGTGATTGGCGAGCAGGCCTGTTGACCGAGCTGACGGTCTGGGGGGGGGCGTCAGGCCTTCTTTGAAGCCCCTCCGTGTGGCGGGTAGCACTGGTAAGGTAAACAGTATGACCCACAGGTATCCGGCAGGTTCGCAATTGACTGGACAACACTAGACAGGAACAAATTAGTTAAACGTTGTCCGGTCAACGATGAACCAGGCGACGGGGTGATGGCGATAGCTAGCCAGCATGCATCACCCCGTGATTTTACGGATACGAGTCAGAGGGTGGGGTCATGAGTTAGATATTGACTACGGTCAACAATTTGTTTGTTGTCAACAAACAAATTGATACAAATTGATACATTGTAACCAATTGCCGTTGGCAATTTTGGGGTGGTACCTTACCAGTGTTACTTCGGCCTGCTTGCCTTAAGAATTATGATTGGTCGTTTTACCAATACAAATTTATAATTCGGATTAGGGCATTGAATCAATAAATGTGGCCCTATGCTGTTATCCACTTTCAATGTTGTCTGAGTCCGTTATTGGGGGGGTGCGCCTGCAATGCAAGCGCGGCGCCAAAATGGCCGCCGCGCTCTTTGCGACCCCCCCCCACAGGACGAAGAATCCGGGTAGTTTAGGGCGTGGCCAGCTCCCTTATAAAAGGGGTGGCCACGAGGCAGCCGCGCTGCCATTTTACCTCAGCGACGGAGCGGAGAAGTTTTTCCCCTCCACCCCCTCCCTAGTTAACAGTGTGATATTTTGGTCGCTTCGGGGCCGGGTGGGAATTTTTGGTTGGGACCCACATTGGCTTTCGGGTCCTGGCTTTTTTGCCCATCCCACACTGTTGCTATGGTTTGATATAGGGGTTCCTTTCGTTTCTACTGTTGACTCTGGTCACATTGGCGGGTAGCACTGGTAAGGTAAACAGTATGACCCACAGGTATCCGGCAGGTTCGCAATTGACTGGACAACACTAGACAGGAACAAATTAGTTAAACGTTGTCCGGTCAACGATGAACCAGGCGACGGGGTGATGGCGATAGCTAGCCAGCATGCATCACCCCATGATTTTACGGATACGAGTCAGAGGGTGGGGTCATGAGTTAGATATTGACTACGGTCAACAATTTGTTTGTTGTCAACAAACAAATTGATACAAATTGATACATTGTAACCAATTGCCGTTGGCAATTTTGGGGTGGTACCTTACCAGTGTTACTTCGGCCTGCTTGCCTTAAGAATTATGATTGGTCGTTTTACCAATACAAATTTATAATTCGGATTAGGGCATTGAATCAATAAATGTGGCCCTATGCTGTTATCCACTTTCAATGTTGTCTGAGTCCGTTATTGGGGGGGGGGGGGGGTGCGCCTGCAAAGGATTCTATGGAGGTACTGTCTCTCCCCCTTTGAGGGGTCTTCTTTTCTAGCATTCTAGAGGCAAAGATTATGAGGGATGTGGCTGCCAGAAATCTTTGTAGAGACCAGTCCTTTTATACACAGAAATAGTAATAGGAACCTTTTGTCTATCTTCCCTGTATTGAGGAGGATGGGAAAATTAAGACGGAGAGCCAGAATGGGATTGTGAAATAGGAGGTGTTCTTCTACCAATTGACAATGCAAGCATTTATCATTTATTTTTATTTGTTTCAATTATACTGTTTTTGTCTTCCATTGAGCTATAGACACTATATACAGGATTTTTGTCTTCTCCTCTCTTTTATCTTCACAACAACCCTATGAGTTAGATCAGTCAGAAAGAGTGCATGGCTGATAAACAGTCATCCAGTGAGGGTTGTAGTCAAGTAGATTGGAACCATCTCCAAAGTCTTAATCCAACACTCTAACCATGACACCATCCTGGCACAAACTAAACTGCATTATATTAGGGAGTGGAGTTAAGATGTTGTGTCAGGACTGCTTCACATATGTCTGTACACCATGTAATGCAGTGCCTTGCTAGATATTTAAATTGTTGAGAATTTTTGTGGTTCTGACATAAGTTATCTCAGCGAAATGCGGGGCAAATTGTTCATTCAAGTTACACCTGCTAAAAATTAATACTGCCATACTCCTTTATTTGAATTGTTAATTATCTTCAGTTGATGTGGTCTTAAACAACTCACAGGAAAGAAATAAAAACAAGAAAAATTAACAATCAATCAAATGATAGATTGATTACACTGCCCATCTGTTATATTTTCCCACTCTGCCATGCAACAGTTAAAACCAGAAATATGCAAGCGAATAACAGTTGATGGTATGCAAGGGTGGCATGGTCCAAATGTATACTTATTAATTGGCCATAGGGAGAATGTTATTAAAACCATTTTTAAAGGATGCAGTTTTCAGATGTTTCTTAAAAACAAATCAAAATCAATATAACAATATAAGATATTGGGTAATATACTAGGAAGTAGTTCAGAATTAAGACAAAATCTTAACCTCAGAGATCTGAAAGCTCTTCCATGAAGACTGAAGAGCAGCAAAATCTTTTGGAGCAAGAATTCTAGATCCAGGGTGCCACAACCTAGAAGGGTCGGTCAGTGTTCCACATCTGCCCTTCTGTCTGACACCAGGAAGAAATGTAAACCAGCTTCTGAGAATGATGGTAGTGCTTGAACTTAAGATGTCTAGCTCCCTAGATAAGTGGTTTGGGCTTTCCAAGTTATAACCAGCATTTTGAAGCATATATGGAAATAAGAGTAATTCTTTAATTGTAATTGTTTAAAAGAGCTAGTAGAAATAGCTTTGCACTGACAGAATCTGCTTCTTCTGTCCTGCCAGCAGTAAGATCTGTCATCATGAGAACAAACAAAGAGGGGACAGAGAAAATGTTAGTGAGGACCTGAATTACTGTATGTTATTTCCTACCACAAAGTTACGTCAAGGGGAGTATGTGTGTATATGTGATGTCCTTTCAAATTACATCTGACTCACAGTGACCCTAGAAAGTATTTAAGATGTTTAAGGAGTGGTTTTGCCATTGCTAGCCCCACATCTCCTGAGACCTAGTCTGTCACCCTATATAGTCCTAAACAATTTCCTTAGGTTGCGAAGGGATTCGATTCAGCATAGCTTTGGCTGGTCTGTGATCAGCTCAACTGTCCTAGCTAGTTAGGATAATCACTTTTTAAGCTCCCCCGGGGCATAGTGGTTAAGGCACTAGGCTTGGAGACCAGAAACATGGGTTTGATTTCCGAGAGCTATACAATGGGGGACATGAAAGGAGCCTCATTCAGACATCCCCTGCAAAAATCCTTTCAACCCAGAGTAATCTCTGACACAAAAACAAATGATCACTTTTAAGCCACTGCCTTTGAGGAAGAGGGACCAGATATCTTAGAATTGATAGCAGATACTCCTTTTGAGTGAATTCTCACAGAGTGACTGGAGCTAGATCATTTATATTACTGGAGATGTGACATCCAAACTGTAGTAGGATTAGTAAAGTCATTATAAATAGGTCAATCAGCGGTTGATCAACTGCATTAAACTACACTTGGGTAAATCCGATTGTTTCTGTGGATCTACTATATTATTTATTATTATTTATTTCGATTTGTATAGCTGCCCAATCACCAAAATGACTCCGGGTGGCTCACAATCCAATTGCACATGACCCCGTACAAAAAATCCCAACATATCACTAAACCCCCCACATGAAACACACAATTAAAATCCCTGCAACAAATAAACTAAACAAACAGACCCAAATCCCAGATGGCAATCAGCATGTTCATATCAGCCAATGGGGGACAACAGTTCTTCTTTCAGCTATAGTTGGAAACTACCTATTGGATTCTGCCTGATGAAGTTAGGTGCTCTCTAACTAGCTAACTAGTTAACTAAGGTAACATATGCTACAAATGTTAAAGGTAAAGATAAAGGTTGCCCTTGCTTGAAAGCTTGTCATATCCAACTCTAGAGTTTGGTGCTCATCTCTGTTTGTAGCCAAAGAGCCAGTATTGTCTGCATTTGCAGATGTTTCCTTGGTCATGTGGCAGGCTCATCTAGAGTGCATGGATCGCTGTTTACCTTCCCACCAAAGTGGTACCTATTAATCAACTTACAATTTCTTGCTTTCAAAGTGTTAGGGTGGTAGGAGCTGGGACAGAGACAGAAGCTCACTCCACTGTGCCGTACTTGAGTCTTGAACTGCTGACCTGATGACCTTCCCATTGTCAAGTTCGGCATCTTAACCACTAAGTCTGCACAGTCCGTTACAAATGTTAGTAACATCCTAATTCTAAAATACATATATTTCCTGAGGAATTTGAATTAGTGCTAACATGGTAGAAATGCTATTTTTCTGTGTCCAGCCAACCTATATAACTAAAATCAAGGACCGGCGCTATATGTTCCTTATACAAATCTACACCCTTGCACCGATCGTGCTGAAATTGGCACACACGTACCTTGGGCCGAAGAGATGGTCACTGCAGGGGTGACAAGCCCCATCAATCCGCAAAGGAGATGCCCCCACTGACAAGGGAAAAAGCAAGGGAATAAAGCCAACCAGGGGAGATTGTGATGTCATCACCACAGCTCAACCAATTTCACAGAGCTCCCAAATACAAAGCATCACCCCTGCACCGATTGCGCTAGAAACTGTGTGCACTCCAACCTTTAACATCTGGGGTGGCCGGCGTGGGTAACCGGCAGCCTGCCTTGGGGTCCTTGCCCCCCAAAAGGGGCTGCAACGCCCGCCCCCCAGCCAGCAGAAATGACCCAGAGAGGTGACTGCGCATGCACGAGAATCCATGCATATGCCTAACCCTGCCTGGCGTTCCAGGCTGTGGCGCATGTGTGAAATTCCATGCATGTGCCAAAGTCTGCCCGGCATTCCAGGTGGCGCATGGCCTAGCCACCAATTATGGCCATTATGGCTGCCCCCATCCCAGTGACTACTGTTGGCGGGTGGCCACCACGCCATGGCTCCTCTGCACTCCTGAGGCACGCCACTGGGGGAAGGGAGAACCCACAGCTGGGGGCGGGCAGAAGACAAAACCGGGCTGCTGCCTTCCACAGGCCACCACCCCCAAAATGGGTCCTCTGCCCACCCCACCCCCAAATGGAGCCTCCCTTCCACCTGACACAACCCATGGCAGGACAGAAGGGCAAGGCTGCAATGGCTACCCACTGACTGTAGTCGCTGGGGAGGCTGGCGGCAGCCAGAGTCAGGCTGAGATGGTGTCTCGCGGTGGAGCTGAGAGAGCAGCCATAAAGACAGCAGACAAAAAGATAAGGCAACTGGGGTGCGGCATGGGCCCGGGTCTCTCCTTTGCCCAGGTAGGGTATCCCTGGGCAATGCTGGGTCCTTTGCTAGTGTTTTCTGTTTTCCAGGTATTTAAATTGTTTTTATTGCCTCTAGTTTGTCCCCTAATTTTGTAGTCTCATTGCCTTGTAATATGAGTTGTTACTGAAGATTGATATGTTCTTTTGTTTTTTATTACATTATAGTTATTTCTTAACTGAAATGTGCCCTGGACTCCATAAGGATGAAGGCTTGGTTAGAAATTTGTGAAATAAAGATTCCAAAACCACCTTTTGAGCACCTTCTACTTTTTTGATTTAATGTTTTGATTGTTTAATATTCTGCCAAAAGCTGAGCTCAAGGCATGTAGTCTCTTCGCACCAGTGAGTCTATTTATCTTCATACATCTTAATTTCTAGGAAGAGACAAGAGTGCTTTGAGCAAAATTAATATTATTATTTGTTATTTACCAGAGACTCTATATAAGTGTCAGTTTTGATTGTATCACTACTGATCAATATGCCATTTGCTTTTAACTATCCCTTTCCTTCCAGGGGACAAGATGTTTGGATGAAGCAGGTAAGCAAGGTCATGAAGAGATTAGAGAAGCGCAGAAAGGCATAGTGACATAATGCTTCCACCAAAAGTTCTCTGATGTTGCAGCAGGTCTTTTTGTAATAATTGTTTGCATTTTCTCCTGTGCTGTCTGCCAAAGAGAGACTGTGTGGAGTTCTGGTTGAGTTTAGCTGTAAAACCTTCTGAAACAGAAGACATACTACATTCAAACGAGGTGATTCTCTTAGGGTGTTTCCGCACAGCTAAAATAAGAAATCTAACAAAGTATCCATAAAATAGCATACTAAACTATAACGAGCATCTTAAGTCATTAAATGTATTTCTAAGGAAGTATTTCCTTAAAAATGAAATGCTCTTTCTTTCTTGCTTGCTTTTATAAGAAGTATGTTTTGGTGCTACTGGTTGTTACACATTTACTTTAAACATTCAAATGTTTAAAGTTAGAAGTTGCAGTCTTGTGTACACATGCACGCACGCACACATACACACACCCTTACTGTTGGAGGCTGCAGTATACTCTCGCAGCCGTCACTACGATATCTGGGTGTCCAGATAGATGCCAGGCTATGCTTCAATGAATATTTACAAATTGTGAGCGCAAGGGCTGGAGCAGTATTGATAAGGATCATGCCAAATATTGGAGGCCTGTGGCAAACTTGTCGAAGACTCCTCTTGAACGTTGCTAGTTCCGTGTTGCTGTATGTAGCCCCGATTTGGTCGGAAGCCACGGCAGGGACATCGTATGTGCGACAAATAACTCCAATATACCATAGCAGTGCCCTGCGGGTGGCTTTGGCTTGTCTTTGTTTTTTTGCTTTTTTATTGTGGGTGAGGGGGAGGGTAGTTTTTAATGATAAATTGACTAGTTTTATGTGTTTTAATTATGGTTTTAGTGAGGGGGGGTGTTAGGTACTGTTTTTAGCTGTTGTTGTTTTAACTACTACTGTATTGTATTTTTATGTATTCTGTTAGCAATCCTGAGTGGTGTTCCCATCAGGAGGGTGGGATACAAATCTATTAAGTAAGTAAGTAAGTAAGTAAGTAAGTAAGTAAGTAAGTAAGTAAGTAAGTAAGTAAGTCTGCCTACTTAGATGCTATAGAGCAGTGATTCCCAACCATTGGTTTTTGGACTTCAATTCCCTGAAGCCTAAGTCAATCCCCCAAAGCACTGATCAGCCAATGTACTGATTTAGGCTTCTGGGAATTAAAGTCCCCCTGTGGGACATGGACTCCACATTGGGAAACACTGCTATAGACCTACTAGATCACAAAGCTAGAATATTCATTTCTAGATTGGGTCTGTGTGTCATGCCTTTGCATAGGGTTGGGAAGATATCTCAAGGGAGCTTGAGAAGGTGATGTTTTCACAGACAACAAACATTTTTACCACCTTAAACATCTGAAATCAATATTAATACGACTGTAGGATGTCACCTCTAGACTAGATTACTGCAATGGACTCTACATCAGGCTGCCCTTGACGACCATTCGGAGGCTACAGCTGGTGCAGAATGCAGCTGCCTGGGTGGTGATGGGGTGTGGGCGTTATTCCCGTGCCTCCCCACCACTCCAGGAGCTGCACTGGTTACCAGTTTGCCTCCGGGTGCAATTTAAGGTGCTGGTTTTGACCTTTAAAGCCCTATATGGCAGTGGGCCAGGTTACCTGAGAGACCGCATTGTCCCAAGAGTGTCTGCCCATCCAACCAGAGTGGACCGGAGGGGCTCCCTAGTTGTGCCTTGAGCTAGAGGGGCTCGCCTCTATGGCACATGAAGAAGGGCCTTCTCCGTGTCCGCTCCAGTCCTCTGAAACCTCCTGCCAACAGAATTGAGGCTACAGACAGAATTGCTGCCTTTCAGGAAAGGTTTGAAGACCTGGCTGGTGGGGCAGGTGTGGGGCCCTAATGGGAATACAGCCCCAACCTGTTGGCTCATCTCCAGCTAGAGTCCATTTGGTGCCCTCCTTCTGTGTTTTTGTATTCCTCCCTTCCCTTTTAGTTTTTAGTTTTAAATGGGGTGGGAGTAGGAGGGTGGATAGATGGGTGGATGACGGGGTTTTTAACCTGTTTTTTTTATGTTTTTTAATTGTTGTACACCGCCCTGAGTCGGGTTTTTATCTGAGTGGGTGGCATAAAAATTGAAGTAAGTAAGTAAATAAATAAATACCTCCACCACCTTGATGCATTCCAAGGAGTCTAGGGGCTACCCCAGAGATATATGTATCCCCCACACACCTTCTTTTCAGGGAATCTGGAGAAAAACAAAGTGAAGACTACACTTCCCAGCTTGTGTTTTCTGTAGGTATAAAGTATTGGGAAGGAGGATGCCTTAGTGCATATAATGCTACTTCTGTGCCAACATTAGAGGATGATGAGGTGAGGGTGGGATGACCCCTTTTTCTGGAGACTCTACTCATTCCCTGCTTTTATTCTCTCTCACTAATTCGTAAGCTGGGGGAGAGACAGGTTTTTTCATTCAGTTCCTGCTGATTCTGAAGGCAAATCCCATGTGTAATAACTTTTTATGGCCAGAGAAACCATTGCTGCTTATTTTTTATTTAAAATAATTTTATTAGGTTTTTGAGTTCATTTTAGTACTTATATATTGAATTCTTTGTTTAAAACACACGGGCACGTTTTGCTTCCACTTCTGGGAGCGATGAGGGCAGTGTGGGCTGGATGAATTGGCATCGGGGGCCAGATCCAGCCTACAGGCTGTAGTTTGGGCACCCCTGTTCTACAGCCTCTGCAAATAGTTTGCTCAGACACTGCAGAACTTTGCAATGCTTCTTAGCCATGTGAATTTGCTTCTTCTGAGTCTATAGCTTCACACAATAGTTATTTATTATCGAGTCTTTGCTATTTCCCAATACTGTATATTATTTGTGTGTATTTTAATTCTTGTACGTTCAATATAATTCTCTTTGTCAATGTCCACCTTTTAACTGGCAGTAATTAAAACTAGTTTAGAAATATCCACCTTTCAGTGACCAGCAATAGCAACTAGGCCAGCAATAACAATGTGCAATGTGTGCAATTCCATTGGCACTTAAATCAGGGGCATCTGGTGCTATAACTTAATGAACTTTTTGCTTAGACTGGCTGTTAGAACACAGTATATACTCATTCTTAACCTGAAGTCCAGTTTTACTACACTAAATGATGGCACAAAATTGTCATTGCAGGATGTCTTAGGTTTCTCATAAGATGCTACATACTACACTTCTCAGGATCCTAAGCCTATATTTCCTGATCAGCGAGAACAACCATAAAAATAGACATTGCTTTTATTGCACTTTGCATTTACCATGTGTGTGGTCTGTTATATAGACTCCCTTTGCAACTATTTGTCTGTAAAACATACTGCATGCGATCTGCAACTTAAATAGTGCATCCTATATGCAACTGTGTAGTGGGGCTTCCCCCTCTATTCTTTTTTTCTTTTACTGTAGTTGTTTCACTTGGTTGGATTTTTCCAGCACAGTTCCAAAGGCAAGCATTTTCTTATGTGAGACATTTGTGTTTTTTCAATACGCTGATCTCTAATCATCTCATCTGCCATATTTCCAAATTCACATGTAACAATTAGTTCCCTCAGAGCAGCAATATACGGTAATGATGATTCCCTTGGTTTCTGTTCATGCTGGCAAAATGTGTAGCAATTAGCTACCACATTCACTTTGGGCATTAAAAAAAAATCCTCCAATGCCGTGAGTACCATATCATATTTAACATTTCTAAGGAAAAGAGAGCTGAATATACATGGCCCTCTTATGTTCCAGCACAAGGGCTATGCAGTACAAATGTTTAATTCAGGACCATACCTCATATTTATTAAGTTTATATATTATATGTTTTCCCCAAGGAGATTATAGTGAAGTACATGGTTTTATTATTTAGCTTTTATTTGTCCTGACATCAGCTATGCAAGGTAGGCTAACCTAAGAGCACTCAAATTCCTGGCTAACTAGTAATCCCTAGGCACGATCTCCAGGTCTCTTTCTCTCTGTCTTCTTTAAATCAACACCCTCTGAATGGATGTAAGTCTCAAGTTCGCTGGCTGAGATCCAGGAAGAGCTTTATGGCAAGAACAAACATTCTTGAGGGTACACAAGAGCAAAAACAAATTGGAAGATGGAGGGAGGAGCTCACTGGGCAAGGAACATAATTAAAGGAGGATATAGCTGAAGATCTCAATCTCCCCTACATCACTTGGAGGACCCCAGATAGGCTGAGAGTTGGAGTGCCTAAATGCAAGACCAACATGCTTAAAAGCAAATGAC
Organism: Bradypodion ventrale; assembly: GCA_035047345.1. Taxonomy (NCBI): domain Eukaryota; kingdom Metazoa; phylum Chordata; class Lepidosauria; order Squamata; family Chamaeleonidae; genus Bradypodion; species Bradypodion ventrale. The sequence goes on along the minus strand of JAWDJE010000004.1, from coordinate 260,707,458 downwards.
TGGTGGACAACAACACATGGTATCAATGTGGAGAGACACAGTGCCTGGCTCATTTACTGGTCTGCCGATTGCTGCCAGAGACATGCATCAATGAGGATATGGGATTGGGCAATGACAAAGTGAAGAAAGTGGCTTCATTATGACAGTCCAGGGTTTGACTGGAACATGATAGAAGAAGAAGTAATAAAGTTCAATCCTTCCTGAGCAAGCATATTTTTTCAGACCTTAATGTTCATTTGTATATACTGTACACAGAAATGAACAACTCTATTCAATGTCCTGTCTATCAAATTAGCAAATAGCAAGCATCTAAGAATGAGATTGGGAAATTTATCAATATAGCCATCATTAAAATTTATGTTCCAACTACACATGCTGAAGAAGAAATCAAAAACCTTTATGCTAGTGTGCAGGAGAAAAGTGATCACAAAACAGGAGTAAGAAATAAAGCTGAACCAGGAAACAAAATAGAAGTACTGAAGTAAACAAAGCAGAATTAAACATTGTTGGAGTAGGAAATTAAGCAGAAGAATGAGTCATAGAATTTGGCAAGGCCAACAACCTGTTTATTCCAAAAACACGATTCAAGCAACCAAACACATCTGTACATGTGGCCATCACCAGATGGTACATATAACAATCAAATGGCTACATAACAGGAAGCATAGAGGCTCACTTCTGTTGGTCAAAACCAGGCTAGGAGAAGAGGTACTGACCAATAAATGTTCATATAAAAAGCAGAGTAAAGCTAAAGATTCATAGTGCAAAGATATTTTAAAGAACATTTCTGTTAAATGTAAAGTCTATATAAAAACAGATTTGCATTGCTAAACTCAACTGATCACGAACAAGCACTGTGGATTGAAATTCTCAGAGTTGTAGAGTTCATAGTTTGTTGCTCTTATTTTTAGAAGTAGGACTGAGCATAATTAACTCTAGTTTACTTGGTTTAGGCATAGCAAATTCAAAAGAATAAAATATAAAATGAATGGCTCCATGCATTGGCCTTTCAATTTCATTAATTTTATAGGAACAGATTTTATAATTTTGCCAAGATTTACATTAGTCAACGACTTGTTATGAAATTGTGGTTTTCATCAAAAAGGAATAAGAAGTCAGCTAAAAGCTGGCTAATGCTTAGCTCTGCATATTTGTTGTGTATGCATGTCTTGTACTGTCAGAATGTAACCACCCCAATTACAATGTATTGCAGCTGTAAAGGAACGCGAGCAAGCAGCCCATAGAGGGCAGCTGCGAGCGTTCAATCTCACATGGTTCACATTGCTCAATCACGGACAGCCGCGGGAAAACCTTCCCCGCATTCAGCAGCAGGAAAGAAGAACTACGGAAGAGAGGCGTGCCTGGGCGAGGCCACGCAGGTAGCGGCCAATGAGCTACCGTGCTACAAGATTCAAATGTAGAGTGCTACTGTATATATTGAGATGTATCACCACCATTACCTCATGCTCCACCAGATCCCTATGCAATAAACCTGTGTTAAGCCAACCCTTCGGCTGTTCTGTTGTCTTTGGTCCCATACAGTAAACTGGCGACGAAGGCGGGATATGGCTGCCCACGGGACCAAGACATGCGCCGGCTACGAGATCAGGAAGCCGGGAGACTTGGAGCTGTTTGAGATAGACTTCAACGGAGCGCTGGTGGAGCTCGAAGTCTCAGATGAAGACAAGAAGAGGGCCATCTTCGTCCGCATGCTCGGACACGAGACAAAAAGGACTCTGGTGGACCTGATCGCGCCGAGGAGGGTGAGCGACGACAAAGCCAAAGAGCTTCTGGCTGTGTTGCGCGCCCACCTCCGGCCCGCGATAGCGATGTTCCCCGCTCGGAGCGCGTTCTGGAGGCGAGTCCAAGCGCCCGGGGAATCGGTCGCCGAGTTCGCCGCGGCCCTGCGGCTGGCCGCCGGCCCCTGCAAGTGGGAGACCCCAGAAGTCACCCTCCGCGACTGCCTGCTCTGCGGCCTGAGGGACACCGAGACCCAGCGCGCGCTGATGAAACAGGAGCCGCCTCCCACGTGGCAACAGGTCCTCGACACGGCGCAGGGCGCGGAAGCCACGACGGCCGGCGTGCAAGAGCTCCAGGACTGGCGACCAAAAAACGCCAAGGCAGAGAGCTCGGTGCGCGCGGCCCGGCGGGTTTCGAACTCGTCCACGGAGAGCGGCGACGACGAGGACGTCCGGCGGGTCCAGAAGGATGGCCGACGCTGCGACGGCTGCGGCGCCGCCCACGCCCGCGCCAAATGCCCGTTCCGCAAGGCCGAGTGCCACAACTGCGGCCGGCGCGGGCACATTGCCAGGGTCTGCCGGAAGCGGCGCGAGGCCAAGAGGAGTTCCCCAGACCGCTCGGCGAGGCAGGACCGCACCACGAGGCCCAAGGACCACGGCACCCGGACCACGAGGAAGTGGGACGGCGTCGGACGCATCTCCGACGACAGCGAGGACGACGCTCCGGTTTTCAGCGTTTCCACGGAGCATCCCCGATACTTCGTCGAGGTAGTAATACAAGGGGCCCCTGTTAGGATGGAGGTGGACTCGGGTTCTTCTTACTCTATTATCTCTCAGGGAGAGTTCCTAAAGATACCCCCCCCACGTGCGGCCCAAGCTCAAGGCGTTGAGGGCCACACTAAAGGACGTGCAAGGGAACCGCATCCCGGTACTGGGGGTTGGGAAGTTCCAGGTCCAGTTCAAAAAGCGCGCTGCAACGCTTCCCCTAGTCGTCCTCAAAGGAGGTAAATGCAGCCTCCTCGGGACTCAATGGTTTCAGCCCCTGGGGTTGTTCATCGGGGGGGTGCACGCCGTGGGAGTACACGCCGCCGGGACTGATCCAATACAGAGCGTGTGTGAGGCGCACCCCGAAGTCTTTAAAAAGGGACTCGGAAAGTTCAAGGGCCCCCCAGTGACTTTCGACCTGGACCCTGGAGTACGTCCAATCAGACTTAAACCGCGCAGGGTGCCTTTCGCCCTAAAAGACAAAATAGAGGCGGAGTTGGACAAATTGGTGGGCCAGGGGATTCTTGTTCCTGTTGATTCTGCGGAGTGGGAAACTCCAATTGTAACAGCACTCAAGGCCAACGGGGAGGTCCGCATATGCGCCGATTACAAGTGCACCATCAATAAGGCGATCCGCCCTAATGCGTATCCGGTGCCGGTAGTCAGCCACTTGTTGGCCAGGTTGCACGGGGGGAGGTGTTTTGCTAAGCTCGACCTGGCCCAAGCCTACCAGCAGCTCCCGGTCACCCCCGCCGCAGCTGCTGCGCAGACCATAGTCACACACAAAGGGGCGTTCCAAGTATCGCGCCTCCAATTCGGCGTGAATTCGGCGCCCGGGATTTTCCAATCACTCGTGGAACGCCTCCTAAAGGGACTAGAGGGGGTGTTACCCTACTTTGATGACGTATTGATTACAGGGGGGAGCCGGGCAGAATTGGCAGAAAGGTTGGGAAGGGTCCTAGAAAAATTCGAAAAGGCGGGGTTGCGGTTGCGAAAGGACAAATGCGTCTTCTTCGCAACCGAGGTCGAGTTTCTAGGGTTCCGCATTACTCCCGAGGGAATAAGGCCATCCCAATCCAAAGTGGCCGCCATCAAAAAGGCCCCTCGCCCCACCTCCAAGCCCGAGCTGCAGTCGTTCCTTGGGCTGCTCAACTTCTACCACTCCTTCCTTCCTCGGAAGGCAGCCGTGGCGGAACCGCTACACAAATTGTTAAAAAAGGACGAGGCATGGAAGTGGGGCGACGACCACGAGAAGGCCTTCAATGACCTGAAGCGACTCCTGGCATCAGATGCTGTACTGACCCACTTCAATCCCAAACGCCCAGTGGTCCTGATTTGCGATGCATCCCCGGTGGGGGTGGGGGCGGTGTTATGCCACGTGCTGGAGAACGGGAGGGAGGCCCCGATAGCGTTTTACTCCAGGTCCTTGTCCCAAGCGGAGAGAAACTACGCCCAGACAGACAGGGAAGCACTAGCGATAATTGCGGGGACCAAGAAATTTCATGATTTCGTGTATGGCCGCCCCTTCACCATAGTGACTGACCACAAGCCCTTGCTAGGCATCTTCACCGCAGATAAGCCCACACCCCAAATCCTGTCCCCGAGAATGCTCAGGTGGGCCATTTTTCTCAACGCGTATCAGCACGCGTTGGTATACCGGCCCGGAAAGGAGATCAGCCACGCGGATGCCCTGTCGAGGTCCCCCATTCCCCGGGATTGCTGCCACGTGGGCGAGGAAGAGAGAGACCACCAGGTTTTAATGATAGAGGTCCTAGACTCCCCTCCAGTAGTACCGGCTGACATCGCCAAAGCGACCAGTAAGGACAAAACGTTAGCTACAGTTTGCTCCTGGGTACAGAAAGGGTGGCCCGTGTCTTCCCCAGCAGCGGAATTCGACACATTTTTCAAAAAGAAATTAGAATTGTCCCTAGAGAGGGGTTGCCTTTTGTGGGGACAGCGGGTAGTGATCCCCACGTCCCTCCGGCCGAGGGTGCTTAAACTGCTGCACGTCAGCCACCCCGGAATCGTCCGCTCTAAGGCACTAGCCCGTAGCTACTTTTGGTGGCCCCAGCTAGATGCCGACATGGTCGGCACTTGCGAAGCGTGCCAAAGCTCCAGGCCAGAAGAGGCTCGTCTGCCACATAGAGAGTGGGACGCAGCGAGGGGGCCCTGGTCCCGGGTACACGTAGACTTCGCAGGGCCGTTCAGGGGAACGCTTTTCCTCCTAGTGGTGGATGCGTTCTCAAAGTGGTTGGAGGTCATCCCAGTCTCGAGCACCTCCTCGGCCACCACAGTTAAACAGTTACGGAGGGTCTTTTCCACGTTCGGTTTACCCGACACCCTCGTCAGTGATAACGCTAGCTGTTTCACGTCCGCCGAGTTCAGGGCATTCGTAGATCTCAACGCCATTCGGCACATCACCTCCGCCCCTTTCCACCCGGCCACCAACGGCCAAGTAGAGCGCCTCGTGCGCACCACTAAAGACGCGCTGCGGCGCATGGGCTCCGGAGATCTAGACCGACAACTATGCCAGTTCCTGCTAAGGTACAGGGTCACCCCACTAGCGTCAGGATACTCCCCCGCGGAGTTGCTAATGCGCAGGAAGCTGGCTACGGTAATCTCCAGGCTAGACCCCACCAGAGTAGAAGACAGAGGGCGAAATGTAGAGATGGATTCCTCAAAGAGTTTTAGCGTAGGCGCCCCCGTGCATTGCAGGAACTACGCCAGTGGGGGACCAGCCTGGGTGCCCGGCATTGTAATAGAACAAACCGGCCCCGTCTCATACCGTGTGGAGACCGATACAGGCCTCCTGTGGAGGCGGCACGCGGATCAACTCAGGCGTAGGGTCCCCGGAAAGCAGGACGAAGACGAGAGCAGCATCGAATCAGCATTAGGGTACTCCCCCACCCGCTTAACCCAAGGGGGAGAAAAAGGGGGACATGGGTCCCCACCAAGGGGGGAGGAAAGGGAATCGATCCTCAGAAATCTTTTGCGGGAGTTTGCGGCGGAAAGGAAGAGCCCCGATCCCACACACATCCCCCGGGAGCGTCCCCAAAATACAGACTTCCCAAGAAGCTTAGACCTTGATTTACAGTGCCAGGGGGAGTTAGCGGAGTGGTCCCCCACCCGTCCTAGCGAAAAGAGGGGTTTCAGTTCAGCCCCTGGTACTTCCAGTCCCAGTAGCCCCTGTGAGTTAGAATGCAACATAGCGCCAATTTCCCGGAGACCGACACCCCCAAGACAGGAGGAAACGGCGAGTCCGCCCACCACAGTCTCAAGGTCCCCCGAGCGAGGAACAGAAGGTAGCAGAACCACAAGGGCAACCTCATCGGTTCCGCGGTTCACAATAGGAGGGTCCCCGGGGTCCGAGAGCAACAGGCAGGGTTTCACCTCCCAGCTGTTCATTCCATTCCCATCCCCCGGCGCAAGGCAGGCACGGACGCCCCACAGAGCCACTAACGAATCCCCATTTCCCGTTGCAGGACAAGTACCCACGGAGTCAGGGATCACAGGCTCTCCAGTACTAGGTCAGGCGCAAGCACGCCCCAAGCGCACTTGCGGCAAGCCACAATGGTTGCGGGACTTCGTCCCATCCTAGGGGGGAGGGATGTTGTGTATGCATGTCTTGTACTGTCAGAATGTAACCACCCCAATTACAATGTATTGCAGCTGTAAAGGAACGCGAGCAAGCAGCCCATAGAGGGCAGCTGCGAGCGTTCAATCTCACATGGTTCACATTGCTCAATCACGGACAGCCGCGGGAAAACCTTCCCCACATTCAGCAGCAGGAAAGAAGAACTACGGAAGAGAGGCGTGCCTGGGCGAGGCCACGCAGGTAGCGGCCAATGAGCTACCGTGCTACAAGATTCAAATGTAGAGTGCTACTGTATATATTGAGATGTATCATCACCATTACCTCATGCTCCACCAGATCCCTATGCAATAAACCTGTGTTAAGCCAACCCTTCTGTTGTCTTTGGTCCCATACAGTAAAATATTAGAAAAGTTCCTGTAGATATTCCTGAAACTCTTCTCTCTGGCTTGAAGAATTCAAAATAATTTGATCCAAGAGGCATGAACATCAGGGAATGTACCATGAAATCCCATTAGCTTAAACACAAGACCATAAAATTTGTATCTTCTATAAAGAGACCAATGTTAAGGCTTGTGCCCAACTTTCATTTGGCCAGTCTTCTTCACGTCAACTAAAAACAAACAACTGGAATTCCCTCTCTTCTCTTTTTCTTTTGAAAAGGGTTCTCAAAGAACCACACAAATAGAGAATGACAATTTTCCAAATGAGAGAAAACACATATAAAATCTTTATAGAAACATTGCAATATTTGCAGTTTCAGAACTTGTGTATTGTTCTATCAACGATACTTTACGTATTTTCTACAATGAAAGGATCAAATTTAATTGCAGGCGCACCCCCCCAATAACGGACACAGACAACATTGAAAGTGGATAACAGCACCGGGCCACATTTATTGATTCAATGCCCTAGTCCGAATTATAAATTTGTATTGGTAAAACGACCAATCATAATTCATAAGGCAAGCAGGCCGAAGTAACACTGGTAAGGTACCACCCCAAAATTGCCAACGGCAATTGGTTACAATGTATCAATTTGTATCAATTTGTTTGTTAACAACAAACAAATTGTTGACCGTAGTCAATAACTAACTCATGACCCCACCCTCTGACGCGTATCCGTGAAATCACAGGGGTGATGCATGCTGGTTAGCAATCGTCATCACCCCATCGCCTGGTTCGTCGTTGACCGGACAACGTTTAACTAATTTATTCCTGTCTAGTGTTGTCCAGTCAATTGCGAACCTGCCGGATACTTGTGGGTCATACTGTTTACCTTACCAGTGCTACCCGCCAATGTGACCAAAGTCAACGTTATGAACACAGAAGACCCCTATATCAAACCATAGCAACAGTGTGGGATGGGCAAAAAAGCCAGGACCCGGAAGCCAATATGGGTCCCAGCCAAAAATTCCCACCCGGCCCCGAAGCGACCAAAATATCACACTGTTAACTAGGGAGGGGGTGGAGGGGAAAAGACTTCTCCGCTCCGTCGCTGAGGTAAAATGGCAGCTCGGCTGCCTCGTGGCCATCCCTTTTATAAGGGAGCTGGCCACGCCCCTAACTACCCGGATTCTCTGTCCTGTGGGGGGGGCCCCGCAAAGGGCGCGGCGGCCATTTTGGCGCCGCGCTTGCATTGCAGGCGCACCCCCCCAATAACGGACACAGACAACATTGAAAGTGGATAACAGCACCGGGCCACATTTATTGATTCAATGCCCTAGTCCGAATTATAAATTTGTATTGGTAAAACGACCAATCATAATTCATAAGGCAAGCAGGCCGAAGTAACACTGGTAAGGTACCACCCCAAAATTGCCAACGGCAATTGGTTACAATGTATCAATTTGTATCAATTTGTTTGTTAACAACAAACAAATTGTTGACCGTAGTCAATAACTAACTCATGACCCCACCCTCTGACGCGTATCCGTGAAATCACAGGGGTGATGCATGCTGGTTAGCAATCGTCATCACCCCATCGCCTGGTTCGTCGTTGACCGGACAACGTTTAACTAATTTATTCCTGTCTAGTGTTGTCCAGTCAATTGCGAACCTGCCGGATACTTGTGGGTCATACTGTTTACCTTACCAGTGCTACCCGCCACACGGAGGGGCTTCAAAGAAGACCTGACACCCCCCCCCAGACCGTCAGCTCGGTCAACAGGCCTGCTCGCCAATCACCCAACAGGAGGTCCATACCTCCTCGCGGCAGATGGACCCCATCCCCTGCATACAAGTCATAATTTTGCAGGCTAATATCGGGGTGATGACTGACCCGTCCCCAAGCCCTGTCGGCAAGAAACCGCGCCACCGCCCTATTGACCGTGCACCTAGCACGGTCAAGGGCCATGAGGTTAACGCCCCCTCTGTAAGAATGGCGCGGAACAATGTCCGACCACACCAGGGTTGTGGCAGGCCAGACATAATGCAAGTAGGCGAGTTCCTCGCAAATCGCATGCTTGAGCGATAAGCCGGTGACCTGGCCCAAATCATTGCCCCCCAGGTGGATAATGAGAATGTCAGGCGGGTCAGCACCCAGGCCAGAAAAAAGGAAAGGCCGCAGCTCCCGCCATAACATCCCAGGCTTACCATGCCATGTGAGACTGGCGTGTTCACCCAGTCCCAGTCGGGGTCCCCACTCTGTCGCCGCAGCGTAACGCGCTGCCCTGTGCACATAGCTGTGGCCCACCAGCCATACTGTCACCGGTGTAATACGACACCCAGGGTCTGCAAGAAAATTGAGAAAAAGGCGGTAAGGTGACTGGATTGGTACTCATGGCGGGAGTGGGCGCACATAAAACTGAAAACATTGCGAGCCCCACCTCCCCATGCTGCGTATGTCAGCCCCAGAGTACCCAAAAGCAGCTGCTGTAGAGGCTGCACCAATACGGAACGAATGTGTGCCATAACGGGCACCTGGTAGGCCCACCCTGGTGAGGGCTCTGGCTGTCACCTTCCAAAACTGAAATTTAGTAAGGGGAGACCCATCTTGGTGACAGAAAAACGGGCCGTGGTGCATGCCACGCAGTGCCAGGAATTCCTGTAGGGCACCAACCGGACAGATGTCTGCCAAAGAACACCGTAGCAGTCTTACACCACTGCCTACGCCATGCTGATCTGTTTTAGAGGAGCGTATCCTCAACTGGGCCCAGTCTTTGGCTACATAGACATCTTCGAGTTCCAGTGCCCTACCACTTGCATCCGCCTTAGACAGCATCACGAGTTCGCTGACGCGGAGCGCTCCAAAAAATGCCACCGTTGTGGCTGCATGGAAAAGGGCTGCCTCATAATGATCAAAACAGAGGCCTGGCCAGCCCCGGGCCAACTGGGTAAGAACCCCTGGGGAAATAGGGTGCCGGTCGTCCGGGCAACGCCCGCGCTCGCGCACCCACCCCTCCAAAACATGTCTCACACGGAAGTCAGAGGTGGTATCCACATGACCTCCCACTTTGGCCATAAAAGCCAACGCCGAGAGCTTGGATGCTATGGTGCGAGGTGCGAGGCCCTGTGCATGCAGGTGAACCATGAACCGCAGAACATGGTCCACCGGGATAGGCCAGGTCTCTAGCAGGTGACATTGAGCTGAAAATGCCCTGTAAGAATTGAATGCTTGTTGGTACGCCTTACGCGTGCGTGGCGCTAGTGACAGGCCAATCGCCCGGTTCACCTCTCCTTGCCAATAGTCCAGATCTCGTCCGGGAGTGGCGAGGGAAATTCCTCCGCATCCGGGGCCAAGGCGCGGAACCGGGAGATCTGCAGGCGGGACAAAGCGTCAGCAATATCATTATTAATCCCAGGGACATGCCTGGCCCTGAACAAGACGTTGAGGCGCAGGCAGCGCAGCACAAAATGGCGCACTAGTTCCATAACCCTGGGCGATTTGGAAGTCTGTGCATTAACGATGTGGACAACAGCAGCATTGTCGCACCAGAAATGCACCACCGAATTAGGCCACTGTTCGCCCCATAGCATCAAAGCCCCCAGAATAGGGAAAAATTCCAGGTATGTGAGATCCCGCAGGCGACCTGTGCCTGCCCATGCCGGTGGCCACCCACCATAGGCCCACTTCCCATTGAAGTACATCCCATAACCCAGGGATCCTGAGGCATCAGACTGGATCTGGAAATCGGGGGATGCCAGGAGGTCAGACCTCCAAAATGAGACCCCATTGAACTCCCTCAGGAATTGCAAGCAGACAAACATGTCTGCCCTGATACCCCGGGTAAGCCTAACTCTGTGGTGGGGCCTGGATAACCCTGCCATGGCGTCGCATAAGCGCCGGGCAAAAGCCCTGCCCGGTACGACCACCCTGCAGGCAAAATTGAGGTGACCATGTAGCACCTGCAGTTCCCTCAGGGATGCCTTACGCTTGGCCAGCAATTCCGAGATAAGGGTCACTATCCTGGAGACCTTATCACCCGGCAGCCTAGAAGCCTGCACTACTGTGTCAATCTCAACCCCCAGGAATACTAGCTTGGTAGATGGGCCCTCGGTCTTTTCGGGCGCTAAAGGGACACCAAGTTCCTCCATTAGCATCTGAAATGTATTGAGGAGACGTGTGCACGTGTCCCAGCCCCGTTCACCCCCGAATAAAAAATCATCCAGGTAATGGGCTACAGACCGGGACCCTGACCTGTGGACGAAAGCCCACTCTAGGAAGGTACTAAAACGCTCGAATGCCGAGCATGATATGGAGCAGCCAAAAGGCATGGCCTTATCAAAATAATATTCACCCTTAAATTTAAAACCCAGCAACTCAAAGTCGCCCGGATGCACTGGCAAGAGGCGAAAAGCCGACTTAATGTCGCACTTAGCCAGCAAGGCACCCGGGCCACACGAGCGTACCATGCGCAATGCATGGTCAAACGATGTATACCTGACTGAACAGAGGTCATCAGGAATAGCATCATTGACCGATCGGCCGGCTGGGTAGGACAAATGATGAATAAGGCGAAACTCGCCTAGGGACTTTTTGGGGACCAAGCCCAGTGGCGACACCTTAAAATTGGGAAACGGGGGTGCAGGGAAAGGTCCAGTGACCCTGCCCGCATCTAACTCTTTCTTAATGCTGGCCGCCGCCACATCCTCCCTCCCTCTGAGGGATAACAGGTTGGGGGCATCCTGAGGGGACCTATCACCCATGAAAGGAATACGGAATCCCTGCTTAAAACCCTGAAGGAGATACTCCCCATCTTCCCCCTTCGGGTACGATGCGAGCCAACGCTCCAGCATGTCCACATTAATTGGGGAGGGGGCCTTTTGGAGAACCAGCTCCATCCGAGGCAGTCTTGCCAGCCAACTGTCCACCCCTCCCTCTGCCTCGTGCCCCCCCAGGTCTGGGACAGGCAGAGGCTGCGTGGGGGCCTGAACATGTGGGACACTCATGCTTATACCTGCAATTCTTTCTATTGCAGGAACCATTGGACGAGAAAGTCCAGCACAGCAGGTGGGCTGGAACCCCCTGCCCCGCCGCCTGGCGGGTAACCTGCGCTGGAGCCGCTCGCTGGACCGCATGTCCGCAATGGTATCTATCTCCCGGGGCAGGGCGTGTAGGCGTCATATACAAGAGCCAAAGCCTCTGGCACGGCTCGTCCCATCTCATCTCGGGGTGGAGGGGAATCCTCATACGGAATTCCTCATCATACGCTAGCCAAGAGGGGCCCGGGAAATCAACCATTGCCCTGTATATATTGTCCAAATATTGGACCATGGGAATAGCTAAATCCGGCCGCGCCCTCAAATACACCGCCATGTATATTAAATAAGCGGGGAGCCAATTGGCCCAGGTACGCGGCGGCTTACGGCGGCGTGCCTGCTCCTTGTCCTTCTCATCCTGTCCCTCCCTTTCCTCCTTGGTGGGCTCTCTGTTCAGGAGTGAGAAGATATCTACGTATTCCCCCCGCCATATCTTTTCTCTGGTAGTCTGTGCCAAATGATCACCTAGTGGCAAGGAATACCCCGCCGTCGGCAAAGCCGAAAAAGGCACAGCCGGCCTAGGAAAAGGGGCATGAGCTAAACCAGCCACCCCCAGCACATTCCCCGGAGTGTAAGAACAAGTACCCACCCCAGTACCCAAGGTGGCAGTCGTCGCCGCCGGGTGGGTAGCCGATAGCGTGGCCCCCGCACCACCCGCGCGAGGCCAAGGCCATTGAAAGACCCCCCCATATTGGGGATGTGTGTGGATGTACTCGCTTGCACCGTATACTCACATGCCGCACCCCCGCGGGCCGCCCCCACCGGGGGTTCCGGCCCACTGGGGGCGTCGGAGCTCACGACCGACGTAGAGCTCATCACCGGGGCTTGACCCGCACCTGGCTGCTGGCTGGGGAGCTGCGAGGCAGTGGCCGGAACCGCGCCACGCGCCTGCAGCAGCTCGACCCTCCCTGCCGGCTGTTGTCCTCCTGCCGCCATCGCCTCAAAAGGGACCCCGAAGGGAGCGCCCGCCTGACTGGCCCGCGCCAACGACGCTTCCAGGGCCGCGATGCGGGCCAATAAGGTGTCCACGTTGACCAGGGGCAAAGGGCCGGCCGGCCCGCCTGGTCCAGGCGCGGGTGCAGGTCCCTGCACCCCAGGACCCGAATATGGCCATTGGCCAGCACCGAAGCCCGGCAGGGTCGGTGGAGAAACCTGCCAAGGCAGGGAGCCGCACCACCCCCCGAGGCTGGAGGGCCCCGGGGGAGGCTGCGACCCAAGATGAGTAGGCCCAACAGGGTGGGCAGATGGAGGAGCGGTGTCCACCGCTCGCGGGCCGCGGGCCGGAACGCCTTCCGCGCCCGCACTCTGATCGGGCCAAGGGGCAATAGACCCCATTCCGCTGGCCCCGGCAGGGGCCGGCAAAGGCGGCTGTTGAGGAGGCGGCACCGCGGTCCTCCGACCTGGGTTGCGCCTCCTAACAGCGCGAGCTGCACTAGAAGCTGCCTTCTTCTTCAAAGGCATCTCCACCGAAGCAAGAAGGGAAGCCAGCAAGGCAGAACTGCTACCAAAAAGGCTTCCCGGTAGGCTAAAGCGCGACGGAGACACAGGGGAAAAGACTTCTCCGCTCCGTCGCTGAGGTAAAATGGCAGCTCGGCTGCCTCGTGGCCATCCCTTTTATAAGGGAGCTGGCCACGCCCCTAACTACCCGGATTCTCTGTCCTGTGGGGGGGGGGCCCGCAAAGGGCGCGGCGGCCATTTTGGCGCCGCGCTTGCATTTTGTCAATATTTTTATGCAAACAATATTTTTTAAGGTTTTCATGACTTCTTCAGGCACCATCTCATCATCCAATCATTCTCCCTGCAAAATCCTGTCATTTAATTGCTTTATGATACGGTAAAATATACCATGCCTATCTCCCACCCCCCACCGCCCCCCCCAAACCCAGCTGTTATAAAATGAAAGAAAAGATTCTGCTGGCCTCTAAACCTTTTCAACTCAAACAATAGGTTAGAGAACTCTGCAAATGTCTGCAGAAAGGGAAAAGTGATGTGGATTTCTCTTGCTTTTTCAGGCAGGCAGTCATCAATGAGAGAAAGCAGCAAGAGATTTACTGTATCTGGATCATCTTAGAAGTCCATGCATTGAAGGAAAAGAGAACCAGATAAGATCCACCCATCCCCTTTAAAGTTAGGTGAATGATCTGCACTCTCTTACCATCAGAGGTAACATATAGGAAAGATGTTCAGTATGATTCCTTAAATAAAGGATTCCATCTGTTCTGATTTCTCAAAACTACACTGTAAGCAGGACTGGAGAAGTGGGGCTGTTAGTCTGTCTCAGCACAAGAAAGTTCCTTATACAATTGTATGGCCAGTAGAAGACACTTCTGAGACAAAAGGCAACATTTATATCCCCTCTCTTCCATCATATAGGAAGTGACTGGACTGACAGTAGAATCTCACTTCCGGAATAACTTCCCATAGAGTTGAAGACAGCCGGCTATGGCTGCAATTTGATTGTTAAAAGAATCGAGGGTTCCAATCGGTTTTTAAAAATTGGATAAGGGTCATGTGGTGTTTGCTTTTGCAACCTTGCCTGCCCAATATATATATATATATATACTGAAACTTGCCACATACCTTCTTGGCCTTGCGAGATCAGCACTGTGGGGGTCCCGAAACCCATTTGGGGGTTAATGCCCCTTCAATTGGGCCACAAAGGGGATGCCCCCACCTACAGGAGAAAACACCAGGAAAAGCGGTAGAGTGCACACGCGGTAGTCCGCACACGCACTACAGCCTAACTGGCGTTCGTGGTGGTGGCGGGCAAGGTGGTGGCAGTGGAGGCAGCGGGTGAGGTGACAGAGGCAAGGCAGGTGATGTGGCAGTGCCGGATGAGGAGGCAATGGGTGAGGTGTTAGCGGGCAAAGTGGAGGCAGCGGAGGCTGAGGCACACAAGGTGGTGGCAGTGGCGGGCAACCCCTCAGCAGGGCCTGGCTGAGGCCAGGCCAGGCCGCCCTTCCTTCCCTTCCTTTTTCCCCTGAGGTGGTGGCCATGGCCCTCAAGCAGCCACCTCAGCAGCCCAGCAAAAAGAAGGCCTTAGCCATTACACTGCCTCCATCGCCATCTCATCCTGGGGCAGCCAAGTCGGCAGGCAGCGGAGGACACGACAAACCCCTGGCTGGCGGGAGCAGCAGACAAGGCCCCAGGCTGGGAGGCCTCAACGGGAGCATGGGTGGCGGTGGTGGTGGAGGAGGCAGACCTTCTCTGGGCAGGTAAGGTGTGCAAGGGCAGGGGACTGAGGCAGAACCGGGCCCAGGTTTCTCCTCAGGCTGGGTTGGGTGGATGGGGCTTGGGGACATGGGCCTCCTTCTTCCCCCAGACTTGAGTGGTTGTTTCTTCCCCCAGACTTGAGCGGTTGTTGTGGGGATGGTTTTTTTGGGTTAAGGAGGAAAGGCGCCAGTAAATGAGGCTGTTGTTTTTGGAGGGAAAAAGAAACATCCCTGGTTTTTCCACCTAAACAGGAAAAAAACAACGGGCAAGGCTGGGTAAACAGCTAGTACAGTATATATATTTATTTAACCTTGCAGTCACTGCCATCACAGCAGCTCCCCCTGTGGCTTAGTGGTTAAGGCACTAGGATTGGAGACTGGAAAGACAGGTTCAATACCCTAGAGCTGCACAATGAGGGACAATGAAAGGAGCTTCATTCAGGTGCCCCCTACAAAATCCTTTCAACCCAGAGTAATCTCTGACACGAAAATGAATTGCCATTGCAAAACACCTTCTCAATTTCCTCTGTTTCCACAGGTCCCCCATAGAATTGGTCTCTTTTTTGAAAATAAACTCCCTCTATTTTAAAATAATCTGTGTTTTGGCAAGATAATGTGAACCCCAGCTGTGTGTTGTGTCTTCTTCAATATTTGGATTTATTTAGAACTTGGCAAAACTCATGCAAATGTTGGACTTTTTCCTAATCAAGATGCCCCCTGACATTTATTTTATTTATTTATTTAGTATATTTTTATACCGCTTTCCTCACCTATTGGTGACCCAAAGCGGTTTACACACAAAGATGGTAAATTACATAAAACTTAAGGCCCATGTCATGGGTAACAGCCGCTTTCACTCCCCTCCAACCGGCTGAGAGGAGGAGCTAAGGGGGCTCTGTGGCAGGGACGAAGGTGGAAAATGTCCTCCTGCCATGGAGCAACGGTCACTCCCACTCCCCTTCAACCGGCTGAGGGGAAGAGCTAAGGGGGATCTGTGGCAGGGATGAAGGTGGAAAATGTCCTCCTGCCACGGAGCAACGGTCACTCCCACATAAGGGATATTGGGCACACCAGTTTAGGAGATTGGGGGGGGGTGGTTGTTAGTTTCCCTCAAAAGGATAGGCAGCTTGGGCTGCAAAGCCACAATTAAATTACTCCCGAATTAAGGATATTGTTGTGTTCTAATAGTGTAACCTTATTCATGTGATAACAATGTATCTTAACAATGTAACCTTTCCTACAAGTAACAATATAGTCGTCAGCTGTATCACCATAAACCCTGTATTAGGACGTGAGCTAATAACCACCAGTGGGCAGCAGCGAGCGTCCAAGCTCTCTTGGTCCATACTCATCAATAGCCACAGCGCGGAGTTTCCCGCCACTACCTACACCTGGACAAGAAGGGCGTGACCAGCAATGATGTCACGCAGACAATAGCCAACCGGCTATCGTGGAGCCACATTCGAATGTTTACCACTGTATATATAGAGCTTTGCATCCGCCATTACCTCATGTTCCCTCTGTCCACCATGCAATAAACCTGAGTTAAACCAGCCCATGGCTGTTTCCTGTGTCTTGGTTCTCATACACTAAATTGGCGACGAGGATGGGATAATGGATCCCCAAGGAGCCAGGGCACAGAGCGGTTTCAACATTACCAAACCGCAAGACTGGGAACTTTTTGAGATGGACTTCCAGGCGGCACTGGTGGAACTCAAAGTCAAAGACGACGAGGAGAGGAAGAGGGCCATCCTCACCAGAATGCTTGGGATAGAAACCAAGCGAACGCTGGTGAGCATTATTGCACCGAAGAAGATGAGTGACTTCAAAACCGAGGACATTATGAAACTGCTGCGTGACCGGTTCCGACCCTCGAGGGCAATGTTTCCCGCTCGGAGCGCGTTTTGGAGGCGAGTCCAAGCGCCGGATGAGTCGGTTGAGACCTTCGTAACAGCCATGAGAATAGCCGCCACCCCCTGCAGATGGGACAACCTAGAGATGGCCCTAAGGGACGGCGTTCTTTGTGGCCTGAGGGACAAGGAAGTGCAGCGCAGCCTGATGAACAAGGAGCCGCCACCCACGCTGGCAGAGGTTGTGGAGGCCGCGGAATCCGCGGAATCCACGAATGCTGGGGTAGACGAAATGCACCAGTGGCGTGAGTGGCGTCCTAGGGCCGGCAAAGCGGAAAATTCGGTGCACGGCAAGTCCGGACAGTCGGTGCACGCAACCCGACGAACCTCGAAGTCGTCTACGGAAGGCAGCGACGGCGAGGAGGTCCAGAAGGTCCGAAAAGGAGGGCGCCGCTGCGATGGTTGCGGAGCGGCCCATGAGCGCGCGAAGTGCCCATTCAGAAAAGCCGAGTGTTACAACTGCGGCCGTCGGGGGCACATCGCCAAGGCGTGCAGAAATCGGAAAGAGGGCCGGAGGCACTCACAAGACCGTTCGGCCAGACCGGACCGTCCACCGAGGTCCAAAGATGCCGCCCGGACCACGAGGAAGCAGGACGGCGTGGGCCGCATCTCGGACGACAGCGAGGACGACGCCCCCGTGTTCAGTGTGTCCGCGGGACAACCCCATTACTTCGTCGAGGTACTAGTACAAGGGGCCCCTATTAGGATGGAAATTGACTCGGGGTCCTCCTATTCTATAATTCCCCAGAGAGAGTTCTTGAAAATCGACCCCCACGTGCGGCCCAAACTTAAAACGTTGAGGTCCACGCTACGAGACGTGCAGGGGAACAGCATTCCGGTGTTGGGGGTCGGGAAATTTCAGGTCCGTTTTAAGAAACATTCTGCGGAACTCCCTCTAGTTGTTCTCAAAGGGGGAAATTGTAGCCTCCTCGGGACTCAGTGGTTTCAGCCTTTGGGTTTGTTCATAGGGGGGTGCATGCTGTGGGTGCGGACCCAATAAAAGCGGTGTGCGACGCGCACTCCGCCGTTTTTAAAAAAGGACTGGGAAAGTTCAAGGGACCCCCTGTAGCCTTCGACCTAGACCCGGAGGTCCGCCCGATAAGACTCAAACCACGCAGGGTGCCGTTCGCACTAAAGGACAAAATAGAGGCGGAACTGGACAAACTGGTGGACCAGGGGATTCTTGTTCCTGTTGATTCCGCGGAGTGGGAAACTCCAATTGTTACAGCACTAAAAGCTAATGGGGAGGTGCGCATTTGCGCTGATTATAAGTGTACAATTAACAAGGCAATCCGCCCTAATGCATACCCGGTGCCGGTGGTCAGCCACCTTCTGGCCAGGCTGAATGGGGGAAAATGTTTCGCTAAGCTCGATTTAGCACAAGCCTACCAGCAACTCCCTGTAACTCCCGCCACGGCAGCGGCACAAACTATAGTTACACATAAAGGGGCGTTCCAGGTGTCGCGTTTACAGTTCGGCGTGAACTCGGCACCCGGCCTTTTTCAGTCGATTGTGGAACGCCTCCTGAAGGGGCTGGAGGGAGTGTTGTGTTATTTTGATGACGTATTGATAACAGGGGGGAGTGAGGCCGAACTGGCAAAGAGATTGGATAAAGTACTGACTGTGTTCGAGAAAGCGGGGCTGCGACTGAGGAAAGACAAATGCGTATTTTTCGAAACAGAGGTTGAGTTTTTAGGGTTCCGTGTCACACCCGAGGGAATTAAGCCGTCCAAATCCAAAGTAGCCGCCATCAAGCAGGCTCCTCGCCCCACATCCAAAACCGAACTACAGTCATTCCTGGGGCTCCTAAATTTTTACCATACCTTCCTTCCACGGAAGGCGTCTGTGGCCGAACCGCTCCATCGGTTGCTTAAAAAGGAGGAAACATGGCTGTGGGGTGACGAGCAAGAGAGGGCTTTTAAAGAGTTAAAGCAACTCCTAACATCCGAGGCAATCCTAACTCATTTCGACCCCAAACGGCCAGTGGTCTTAGTTTGTGATGCGTCCCCGGTGGGGGTGGGGGCGGTGCTTTGCCACGCGTTGGACGACGGAAGGGAGGCCCCGATAGCGTTTTATTCAAGGTCCCTGTCGAAAGCAGAACGGAATTACGCACAGACCGACAGGGAGGCATTAGCGATAGTAGCGGGAACCAAAAAATTTCACGGTTTTCTGTATGGTCGCCCGTTTACGATCGTGACCGATCACAAGCCTCTGTTAGGAATTTTCACTGCAAATAAGCCCACGCCACAGATCCTGTCCCCGAGAATGCTGAGGTGGGCTATCTTCCTCAATGCATACCAACATGAGTTGGAATACCGGCCCGGAAAGGAGATCAGCCATGCAGACGCACTCTCACGGTCTCCTCTGCCCTTGTCGGGTGACCAAAAGGCAGGGGTAGAGAGAGACCACCAGGTATTGTTGATAGAGGTCCTAGAGTCACCCCCAATAGTACCAGCCAACATTGCCAGGGCGACAGGCAGGGACAGAACGCTAGAGAAAGTAAGCTCATGGGTACAGAAGGGGTGGCCGGCGTCCTCCCCAAGTACGGAATTCGACCCATTTTTTCGGAAGAAAATAGAGTTGTCCATAGAGAGGGGGTGCCTTTTGTGGGGCCAACGGGTGGTAGTCCCCACATCCCTGCGACCGAGGGTACTCAAACTGTTGCACGTCAGCCACCCGGGGATCGTCCGTTCCAAGGCGCTGGCCCGGAGTTACTTCTGGTGGCCCCAGCTGGACACAGACATAGAGCACATGATCGGCACTTGTGAGGCATGCCAGGGCTCCCGACCAGAGGCGGCTCGACTCCCGCATAGGGAATGGGACGCGGCAAGGGGGCCGTGGTCCAGAGTGCACATAGATTTTGCTGGCCCGTTCCGAGGAACCTTTTTTCTCCTGGTAGTGGATGCGTACTCCAAGTGGCTGGAGGTGATGCCGGTAAAGAGCACTTCCTCCACCACTACAATTAACCATCTAAGGAGAGTCTTTTCCACGTTCGGTTTACCCGACACTCTAGTCAGCGATAACGCTAGTTGTTTCACGTCCGCTGAGTTCAGGGCATTCATGGAGGCAAACGCCATTCGGCACGTCACATCCGCGCCGTTTCACCCGGCCACGAATGGCCAAGTGGAGCGGTTGGTGCGGACAACAAAGGATGCGCTGAGGCGCATGGGCTCGGGGGACCTGAATCACCAAGTATGTCAGTTTTTATTAGCGTATAGGGTGACCCCCTTAGCATCCGGATATTCGCCGGCAGAGCTGCTGATGCGGAGAAAGCTGACCACGATTCTGACCAGGTTAGACCCAACGAGGGTCGAGGACAAAGGGAAGAACGTAGGGGTAGCGGTGTCGAAAGGTTTCACCGCCGGTGATCCTGTGCATTGCAGGAACTACGCCAGCACAGGGCCAGCCTGGGTACCGGGGAGAGTTGTAGAACAGACGGGACCAGTGTCATATCGGGTGGAAACGAGCACCGGTCTACTCTGGAGGCGGCATGCAGATCAGCTCAGGAGCCGGGTTCCCAGGAAGCAATCCACGGACGGCATGGAAAATGCCTCAGCGTTAGGGTTCTCCTCCACCCGCTTAGCCCAAGGAGGAGACAACGAAGGGCAACAGTCCCAAACAAGGGGGGGAAGCAGCGGTTCCGACTCAGATCCTTTTGACACGCCAGCTCTATCCGATTCCGGGGAAGAGGGTGAGGAGTTTGCGACTGCTGCCCCCGAATTTGATTTTGCGTTGCCGAGCCGGGGGGGTTTTTGGGAGTGTTCCCCCACCCATCCAAGCGAGAAGAGGGGTTTTTCGTTAGCCCCCAGTGCCCCCGGTTCTTCCCAAATAAAGCACACACCTCCCAAAAAAGCCGCAGAACCGCGGCAAGTCACTAACAAGTCTCCCTCTCCAATTACAGGACAGGAAGCCAGGGAACAAGAAGAAGGTAGCAAAACCGGGGCAGGGCAGCCCGCACCGAGACCCCAGCGTGTTCGAAATAAGCCATCTTGGCTGAGAGACTTCGTCTCATCCTAGGGGGGAGGAGTGTTGTGTTCTAATAGTGTAACCTTATTCATGTGATAACAATGTATCTTAACAATGTAACCTTTCCTACAAGTAACAATATAGTCGTCAGCTGTATCACCATAAACCCTGTATTAGGACGCGAGCTAATAACCACCAGTGGGCAGCAGCGAGCGTCCAAGCTCTCTTGGTCCATACTCATCAATAGCCACAGCGCGGAGTTTCCCGCCACTACCTACACCTGGACAAGAAGGGCGTGACCAGCAATGATGTCACGCAGACAATAGCCAACCGGCTATCATGGAGCCACATTCGAATGTTTACCACTGTATATATAGAGCTTTGCATCCGCCATTACCTCATGTTCCCTCTGTCCACCATGCAATAAACCTGAGTTAAACCAGCCCATGGCTGTTTCCTGTGTCTTGGTTCTCATACACTAAAGATATAATATTACAACCTACTCACCCCTGTTTTCTGTGCCATTGCTAGTCTCCAGAAAAATAAAAGTAAGGGTTGAAGAGCAGGCAGTGTGAACATGCAAACATTAATTCCAAAAAAAGTGGCAATTCATGGCATTTGGCTCAGTTTGAATTTATAAGCCCTCTTTACTTGTTCCTTGTCTTGATAGCTCACCTTGCTTGTAGGGGAAACAATTAGGCCTCCCCTCCCCTCTCAATGATTCAAAGCAAGAATTTTGTCAGGGAGATATTCCTGCTCTCATGTACACTCCATACATGAGCAGAAATTTCTCTCCAGCAGACCTTTTGTTTTCTATGTCAATGAACTTCACTTCTGTCTAACTTTATCTTTTAGTTACTTTTATGTATTGAGGGTAGGGAGGAAAAACATCACATAATTTGAATGCTGGTCCATGCTAGGCCCCACATTGTCACCTTGTGCACTGTGTGGAGAAAGAACTAAAGTGAGCCAGAAATGTTTTGTTTGTATCACAGGTTAGTGGTTGGCAGTTTCAGATTTTTAAATGAATGAAATTAATGATTTTAGTTACTTTTGACAAGCAGAAAAGTAAAATAAATATATAAGTAGCATGATAGCTGTAACTTCTTGGGGCATGATAACTGTAACTTCAAAAGTAAAAGAAACTTCCTAAGCTCACCTTCTGAATCAGTCTTCCATACTTTTCATTCCTTCCAATCTGAACTTTCAAAGTATAACACTGTCTTTAAAAAAAGCTGTAAACTTGAAAACAAAGTTCCCCAAGCATTTGTATGCTGAATAAAGATCTCGACTCTCTATCTTGCTTTCATTGGCACAGAGCAGTAGTTTAGATCTTAATTCACTCTCTTGTGACTTAATGGTACTGTATTGCTTAATTATAGCAGTTGCTAACTCCATCCGCTAAGATGTAGCATTGGGACCCAAACATCTGCAATAGTTAGAAAGAAGGAGGCTGCATAATAAGAATCCGATGTTTGCATTATTTTGTTTTTATTTATATGTCAAATAAAGTTAGTCTGTTGATGGTGTAATCTAGCAATGAACTATACATATTAGAAACTGTCAAGAGTGAAGTATTGCAAAATACCAGTCCTCATTCTTGTTTTTTTTTAACCTGCAAGATTCAAGCTTCCTGAGGGACCAATTCCAGTGAAACCTTTCCCACAACTACTTTGTTTATGGTTTTCTCATGAGTCCAAGAATTCTGTGTTGTTGACACCAATGTAAGCATCTGAATCATCTTGATAAGGCAAAATAATCTTGTTTTAAATTTGACTTCTCCTAGCTATTGGAGGCTGTGTTTTTTTAACTAATCAGCCTTTTTTCAAACAGTAAAGAAGATCCATTCTGAACTGATGGTGCTGTTTTATCTAACCAATTGACTAAATTCATATGTGCAAACATCTTTAGTGATGTTCTTCTGTTAAGCAAGATAGGACTAATAACTTTGACCAGTTGACCTGAGAGTTGATGTGCTGATTTGTCCATTGTATAGTTTATTATTCTGTCTGTTTCATTGGTAAGGTAAAGGTCGCCCTTGCTCAAAAGCCAGTCATATTCGACTCTAGGGTTCAGTGCTCATCTCTGTTTAAAGCCAAAGAGCCAGTGCTGTCTGTGTCTGCAACATCAGAGTACACGGAATGTTATTTACCTTCCCACCAAAGCGGTATCTATTTATCTACTTGCAATTTCTTGCTTTTGAACTGCTAGGTTGGCAGGAGCTAGGATAGAGACGGGAGCTCACTCTGTCATGCATTCCCTGGGAATCGAACCCCGAGCTTCCAGTCCGCGAGTTCAGGTGATACTGAATCATTTTCTGCACAGTGTTGGTGGTGGATCATTTCTCTAGATCAAGTTACTGGCAGAAGACAACAAAAGAAAACATGCAATGTTAAAGGACAAGGATGGGAATCTTGTGGTGGAAATAAGGCATAAGATCAATGTATGGAGAGAATACAAAGAAGAGCTGTTTAGTGATGAAAGAGGTGAACAGCTTGTCATAAATGGTAACACTGGTCCATCAATACTGGAGAGTGAGGTTGTAAGAGCTTTGCAAAGATCCAAAGATGGGAGAGCAAGAGTGCCAGGTGACATCCCAGTAGAAATTTTGAAACTTCTCTCTGAAGTTAACATAAAAGGTTGAATGACCATTTAAAGACCCTTTATGACTCAAGGAGCCTTCCAAACGATTGGTTACTTATCAACCATTGTTACATTGTCAAAAAAACCAAACATAAAGTCCTGTGAGGTGTACAGAATGATTAGCCTCATGAGTCATGCTTTTAAGGTCTTTTTGAAAATAATCCATAGTAGAATTTATAAGAAGTGTGAATAAAACACAGGTGAGATGCAATTTGGCTTCCAGAATTCTATGGGTACCAGAGAGGCACTGTTTACAGTGCAGGTCCTCATACAAAGATGTAGAGACATAAGATGTGATGTGCATGCATTTTTTTGTAGATTATGCAAAAGCATTTGATGAATGGCAGCATGATAAGATGATCACAGCACTGAAGAAAATAGGTGTAGATGATAAAAGTATCAGAATCATCACCAACCTTTATTGAAATCAGACAGCTCAAGTCAGAGTTGAAGAGCAGCTGACAGAGCAGGTTCAAATTTGCAGAGATGTGCGATAAGGCTGTGTGTTCTCCCTAACACTGTTTAATATATATCTGGAGAATATTTTTTTCAGAATCACTGTCAGATTTAAACATTGGCATTAAAATTAATGCACAATACCTGAATAACATCTGATATGCTGATGACACAGTGTTGTTGGCCACAAGCCTTGCAAATCTTCAGTTGATGCTGGATCAAGTTAGAGCTTCAAGTGCAAAATATGGTTTGGATCTCAACACCAAGAAGATGAAATATATGGTTATAAGTCAAACACCAACTCACAGCAAGGTAATGGCAGGAACACAAGAAATTGAAAGAGTGGATAAAATTGTCTATTTGGGGAGTATGTTAAATGAAAATTGGGATCCCGAGGTAGAAATTAAAATATGAATAGAAAAAGCAAGATCCACCTTCATAAAAATGCAACATTTGTTATGCAGTAGAGATCTAATCCTCACTACAAAGATCCAAATAGTGAGATATTAAGTATTCCCCGAGTTGCTATATGGAGCCAAAACTTGAACATTAACAAAATATCTGAAAAGAGAATTAAAGTTTTTGGAATATGGATCTACAGATGGATGCTAAGGATATCATGGGCTGACCATGTGACTAATATAGAGGTTTTGTGCTAGATGGCTAAAAACAAGAACTGTTTAAGCCCATTAAGCAAAGAAAGCTCCAGTACCTTGGGCATTTAATGAGGAACAACATGAAATATAGAATACTACAGGTTGCTATGCAAGGGAAGATCCCTGGGAAGAGAGGCCCTGGACGTAGACAGACTTCATGGTTGAAGAACCTGAAAGACTGGTGTAGAAGATCCTCAGAATAACTTTTCTGAGAAGTTAAGAACGGGAAGACTACTGCAGTGATGATAGCCAATATCTGGAATGGATACGACATGGATAGAGTTGCCATAATTCTCTCCCACAAAACCGGGAAAGAAGTATACTTGACAAAAATGGGTGGATTATCTACAAAATAGCCTTTTTAAAAAAACAAACATAATATAATGATAGCTATAAAGCACTTTCACATTAAATATATCCATACATAAATGAATTTAATTACAACAGTTAATTCTTACTGTAAGATGATCTGTTGTACTTCTGAGAAGTGGTGTCGCGGTCAACTCTTAACATCCTCAGTTCCAGGAAACACACTGGTCACACTTATTGGGCGGTGGTGTGAGGCAAGAATATTAAGATTTGTCCAATGTGATTTGTCCAATGTGATTTGTCCAATGTAGCAGGAAATCACTCGTTTGATGGCGAGAGTTTGAATTTATTTTAATGGATTTAATAATACACAATTTCGGGACAATCCCAGTTTTCTGGGATGTATGCCAACCCTAGGTACGGATATGATATTAGCAACTCCTACTGGACACATGCCCTATGTTACCTTAACACTACCTGGCACAAAACTTCCTCTGCTTCAGTCCTCTCCTTGTCCCCTCCTGGGTCTCACATACACAGGCAGCTCCAATTTGGGACTACTGAGACTCCAAACAGTTTTCCATGGAGTGCAAAATATTACCTTTTGATGCAACCTGCAAGATCCACTCTAAAAGTGATCCCCAGAAAAATTTAAAAGGAGATTATCGTAGCAGTGTGGCCTCTCCTGGCTTAAGATGGCTTTACTCTGTCCCCCTCCCTTTAATAAACAACAATTTATTAAAAGAATTGAGGTTTATTTCTCATAAAGCATATGAAAGATACATTGTTCACAAAACAGGTAACTAAATACTATATACATCACTACTCAAAAAGATTCAGGCAAAAGCAGTACTTAGGTTTCCCCCGCAACATAAAATAATCTCATTCTCTAATTTATTCTAAATCTTCTGAGAGAACAGGTTTTCCTTCCTTTATTCTTCTTCTGATTCTCGTCTCAACCTCAGAATGTTTCTTCAGCTTCACTCTGAGAATTTACCTCAGAAAGTTTCTTTTAAGTTCTTTTGAATATCCCTGAAGTTCTCTTTCTGAATCTCCTCAGAAATTCTCCTTCAAAAGAATCAACATCTTTGTCTTCACAAAAGATTTTTAAAATACGGCAGCTAGCAATTACACTTATATACTGCCCCATAGCACTTAGTGGACTCTCTGGGTTGTTCACAGGGTAATTAGCATTTTGCCCACAACAAAACGACCTTGGAAGGATGGAAGACTGAGTCAATTTTGAGCAGTGTCAGGACTGAACTTGCAACATCAGCACTTTTTGCTGCACTACAGCAGTTTAACCACTGTGCCACCAGGGCTCAAAATATCACTTGTAGCAAGATGATTTATCACTTTAGTTTCTTAATTAGAAATAAACAATCAGTTTTTTTTAGAAGACTGACAAACATAAAGGACAGTGAATTTACTTTCTGCAACACTAAACTTTTGTTATAGTCATTTAATAACTGAAAATAAAATCTTTACTCTCAGATGTAATTATGGGGTTGTTTGTTCTTAATGACTAGGAGAAAATATCTAAAATTTTAAATTGTTTCTGTTGCTATAGAAACTGTTTCTTCGGCACCTGTAGGCTTAATCCATTGATAATTTTCTATCCCTAACTGCTAACTGCAGGAGTCACAGATGTATGTTGCATTTCTGGAGCAAACTGTGACATGAAGGTTGAAATTCAAAAGTATTATGAAACTGTAACTTGGAGGTCTCAAGTGCAATGTTATGTACTGGGTTGGTGTATTACAAGATAGAACAAAGTTCCTTGCAGCATGTTGTTATTTCCCTCTTCTGTGATACTATTTTGGCTGTTGAAACAACAACATGGAGCTTGAACAATGTTAACAGAGGAAATTATGCTCTGAACTCTTGAAACAATTGCAGTATATTACTTTCATTATAGTAGAAGTTCTGTTGTTTATTCTTCTTATTGCTGTTATTGCTACATTGCTTAAGTAGCGTTCCGTCCTCCAACTGTATTTTTTTTTAGCAACTTGTATAAAAATGGCACATAACATTGAGATGTCTTTAGAAAAGAACGCTACAAAGTCCTATGAGTGTTTGAAAACAAAGGCAAGTTTCTGGTAAACCATGTGAGTCCTAGTTTTGGTTTTGAACAATTTGAAGAGAAACTTTACCTCAGACTTTACCTCAGAAGACAACAGTACCCGTCTGAAGGGATTTCTTCTTCCACATCTAGGCTAGATGTGAAGCTGCCGAAATGAAGGCACCTTTTGGTGAGTTCATTCTACAGTTCCTTTCCCCTGACCTAATGTGAGAAAGATTAGCCAGCACAAGGTGGCCATTGTCTGGGGTAAGCCCAATTGTGGTTCAGAAATACCACATTCTTCAAGGAGGCTCATTATTCAGCTCAGAATGTGGGGTTTGTCAGAATTCCAATAAAAATCATTTTCTTAATCCTTGCTGTTACTCAGGATTCTATTTACAGCTTGAGTATATAAGCTTAGGTTTTTGAGTTTAGGAGTTCCTCAATGTGTACACTCTTCATTTCAGCTGCTTTTCATCTTTTCACAAACAGAGAACACTACAAAGTCAGTATTGCACTAAAATTCTATTTTCATGATCAAGATTATGATTGAACATTGGTGATTATTTATAAAACAGGATCCATGTGAAGGCTGAGCAAAGATTCATTGGTTCAAATGCTTTATTTCAGATGACAGGGATAAATTAGTCATCGTGCTTGTGATTAAAAGTTGTGAAATGGGCTGCAAACTGGGTTTTTAAAAAGTGGGTGTTGACACATTGCATGAAAGGAGCCTGAGAACTGGAACAGAGCTGAAAATATTAGTTTTTAAGGGTAACTTTTCACATTGTCATCAGAAGATAGCAAAAAGAAACCCAATTACATTGCTGTTATGATGTTGCAAAAGGAAAGACTTTTGCTCATTACATTAAATATGTTGCTGTTTGTCATCTTTAAGAAGGTGCTTATTTGTTCAAGAATACAGGCAAGATTATGGTCCTGCAGCACAGAATCCTATCTACTATTTAAAAATAAAATAGCACTTCAGAGTGTAGCACTGGTTTGAAACCACGCCAGGAAGTGTCCAGAAAGTGTCCATGACTGCCAGCCACATTAGCAACTAGGGCAGTGGTGGTGAACCTATGGCACATGTGCCAGAAGGGGCACTCAGAGCCCTCTCTGTGGGCATGTGTGCCATCACCCCAGGACAGAGTTATTCATACCAGCAGCCCAATGGGAGTGCTTCCTTCCTCCCCAAGCACAGAGTTTGCCCCGCCCCTCTGCCCAGCAGCCCAATGGGAGTGTTTCCTCCCTCCCTTGTCTGGGGTAAGGCAGGCATCTCACATGCAGCATGAGGATGCGGTGCGGTGCGGATGGCAGCCTGTTGATTTTGGTCACTCGGTTTCTCAAAGGTTCACCATCACTGAACTAGAACATCGTTTCACTCTAAAGTGTCATGGGATTTTGGAGGTATACACAAACCTGCATTGCTGAGTGGTACAGGACCCTTATATTTCAATACAAAATCGAAACCCACACCACCACCATTTTAAGGATACAAGTTACTGTGTACTCAAGATATATTTTTAACAAGGGACAAGCAGTGATGGGCCCCCCAAAAATTTACTACCACACCGTGGGCATGGCCTAACTGGTGGGTGTGACCTAACTGGTGGGTGTGGCCTAACTGGTGGGTGTGGCCTAATCGGTGGGCATGTGACTGGGTGGCCAATCTAGTAATGCCTGCCACATAGCCCATGAAAACACCTGCAAACACAGACAGCACTGGCTCTTTGGCTGTAAGTGGAGATGAGCACTGCACCCTAGAGTCAGATACAACTGGTTTTTGAGCAAGGGCAATCTTTACCTTTACCTATTGTTAGATCCAAAGCTGCCAGTTGTATCTCACTCTAGGGTTCAGTGCTCATCTGTTTATAGCCAAAGAGTCAGCATTGTCTGTTTGTAGATGTTTCTGTGGAGATGTGACAGGCATGACTAGACACTAGAACGTCTAGTCCCACCGAAGTGGTCCCTATTTATCAACTTGCAGTTGCCAGGAGCTGGGACAGAGAAGAGGGCTCAAACGGTCATGTTGGCCTTCCAGCTAACAAGGCAAGCTTCTTAACCACTAAGCTCAAGTGGCTAAGGCTCTGACTGGAAGGTGGCAGGTCAGCAGTTTGATTCCCAAGTACTGCAGGACGGGATGAGCTCCTGTCTTTGTCCCAGTTCCTGCCAACCTAGCAGTTTGAAAGCAAGAAATTGCAAGTGGATAAATTGGGACCACTTTGGTGGGAAGGTAAACAGCGTTCCGTGGACTCCGGTGTCTAGCCATGCCTGCCACATGACCATGGAAATATCTGCAGAAGCAGACAGCACTGGCTCTTCGGCTTTGAAACAGAGATGAGCAACCTGAAACCTAGCGTGTGATATGACTGGCTTTCGAGCAAGGTAAAAGTATCCCTTGCTTGAAAGCCAGTCATATCCAACTCTAGGGTTCAGTGGTCATCTCTGTTTTACTGTGGAGCTTCCTGGGCCAGCTGCAGTCTACCTCAAAGCAGCAGCGAGTCTTTAAGGTGCCACAACATTTTCTTGTTTACTCTCTATTATGCTTGCACAGAATAAAATAGCTACCAATTCCAAAGTTTTATTCTGTGCAAGCAGATCAGGAGGTAAACAAAACAAAAACACAAAAATGTTGTGGCACCTTAAAGACTCACTGCCACCCCCCTTGGGAAATCCCTTTAGCCTCTGCTCCCCTCCCCACACACACACACACACACACACACACACACACACACACACACACACACACACACACACACACACACACACACACACAGGGGGAGTAAACAAAACAAAAAGACACACTTACCCAGAAGGCGCCATGTCAGGCTGCTCCTTCCTCTTCCTCCTTGCTGCTGCTTCCCGCCCACCTCCTCCCATCTTCCTTCTCCACCTCCAGAGCGGTTGCTGCTAGCTGCTGCCTCCTTAATAGGCACCGGCACCACTTGGGTGGTGGTGGAGGTGGCAGCGTGTGTGCGCCTGGGGGAAAGGGAGGGGGAGCTGAGGTTATGCCACCCAGAGCAGCTCATCCGCCCCTGCCCCTTGCCTCCTTCTAAGAGAACTTTCTGCAGGATGTCTGTCTGACTCTGGGCATTGCGAGAGTTGCCCTGCTTGCGCCATGCTGCCTGGACACCCTGCTACCACAAAGGGAAGGGAAGAGCTAGTCCAGGCGCTGCTGGTCCAGGAGGCACGGCGCAAGCTCTTCCATAAATTAAGTTCCCTCTCGGGGGAAGGGAACTTAATTTAGGGAAGAGCTTGCGCCGTGCAGCCTGGACCAGCGGCACCTGGACTAGCTTTTCTCTTCCCTTCCCCTGGCAGTAGCAGGGTGTTCAGGCAGCATGTCGCTAGCAGGACAACTCTCGCAATGCCCAGACAGACATCCTGCGTTCCTGCAGGACTAGGTCCAGGCATCGCGAAAGTTGCTGGTACTGCTGCTAGAAGAAGGCAAGGGGAGCGGCGGTGGGGGCGGGTGAGCTGCTCTGGGTGGTGCTACATCAGCTCCCTCTTCCCCCCAGGGGCGCACACACCACCACCTCCACCACCACCTGAGTGGCACCCGCAGCCTATTAAGGAGGCAGCAGCAGCCACTCTGGAGGAGAAGGAGGAAGAGCTGATGCCATCGCCCACTCTCCCAGGAAGAGGTGGGCGGGGTGGGGAGGGGGCGTGGCCAGCCAGGTCTACTACCGGTCTGCTCGGACCGGGGTGGACTGGCTGATGCCCAGCACTGGGGACAAGTAATAAAAAGTAAATGCTACTCATTGCCCCACATATTACATCATAATGGACAAAGAATCTGCTCTCTTCTCATGAATGTTGTCCATAAAGTTGTTACCTGCAACACATTGTTTCCAAGCTCTGTGCTGAAGGTATTCCTCACACAACTCAGTTGTCCACAGTTAAGCCTGTCTCAGACTTACAATGTATAAAATTCTGCAGTGGCTCTTCAGTAGGGGGAGTTGGCCTATCTGCGTTCACTTTTTTGTTTTAACTATGTTACCGTATCATTTCAGGTCCCAGGGCTGCACAAGACAGAATGTTTTAAAGCATATAGGCTCAGATACATTTCTGGCTTCTGTGAACAGTTGTAATTGCAGTGTATGATTTGACTAAAACCATCTATTCATAATAGCTTAATGGAGTTGGTAGAGCATGGGCTGATATCCACCAACTACTTAAGAGCAGTTTCATGGGACCACTCCTAGAGCTCTCCAGAGCCCAGCAGTTTTAGAAAATGAAGCCAGAGATTTCTTTCCTTTCCTTTTTGTTGCTGTTATAATGGTTTAGCAAATAATCCCAAGTGTGCTTGTGCTGGAAACAAAAATCACTTGAGGCTTATCACCCTACTTGGCTTTCCTCCTTTCCTCTTTCAGCACGAAGTTTGTAAAATATTAAAACTTGTTGGCATATAAATTTCTCCTGCAAAAACAAGGCCTGTAGCTAATTTTCTTGGGGCCTTCAACCAATGGAAGGCTTTGCAACGTGCTTAAGCCAGCCCCAGAGTGTAAATGGTTTAGCAGTTCTCCAGAGAGTACCTATTAAATGAATAGTCAAGCCCCTTAAGGCTGTGATGGTGAACCTTGACACTCCAGATGTTCTTGGACTTCAATTCCCAGAAGCCCAAGCACCCTGTGAATCCACATGAATGGGTTTACTGCGATTCATCTGGCCCGCACTGCCCTCGTCGCTCCCTGGCACGTTTTACTTCTGCTTCCGGGACATACCTGTCAACCTGCAGCTCCGGAAAAATGGGACCTGCGCACATTGCTTGTGCGCAGGTCGCTTTCCACACATGTGGAAGGGTTTTACCCCTTCCACGCAAGCGCAGAAGTGCTACGCCGCTTGTGCAGCCTCTATGCAAGCGGCGTAGCGCTTCCATGCATGTGCGGAAAGCGTTTTCCCCTGCTGACAAATTACGAGGTTTTGGCAGCGCGGGCCGGGTTATGACGTCAATGGACATCAAATTGAGGGGTTTTCCCGGCCAAATCAGGAAGGTTGACAGGTATGTTCCAGGAGCGATGAGGGCAGCGCGGGCCGGATGAATCGTAGTAAACCCATTTGCATGGATTCACAGGGTGCTTGGGCTTCTGGGAATTGAAGTCCAAGAACATCTGGAGTGCCAAGGTTCGCCATCATGGCCTTAAGATTTCCCTCAAGTGAGGGCTAATCCACACTAACAGCAGGGTGTGACTGCTTTCCCAGTTGTACCATACATGATACAAACACCATTTCTGGATAGGCCAGGGAGGGGACAATGAAGTCAGCAAACATTCAGTCAAGAAATGGTGCCCACTGTATGAGAGATAGTGTTTCATGGTGAAAGGATAAATGTCTAAGAGAAATCCTATATTTATATAAGAAAGGGGTGGCAAACCTCATGGTCTGTGAGCAGCCTGTACAAGAACTAACATTGGACGCAGGTGTAGGCATATTTTGAGTACAATAGTGTTTCCCAACCTTTGGTGTTTGGACTTCAATTCTCAGAAGCCTAAGTCAAGTCCCCAAAGCATTGATCAGCCAATGTACTGACTTGGGGTTCTTTTTTTTTTAATTAAGTTTTTAAAAAGATACAAAATATTATAAAAGAGAAATTGCAATAACAATATAAAAATAAGAAGAGCATAGAAAAATAAACATATAGGATAGCCATGTATAGTAGAAATGATGAGATACTAATAAAACATCTTAAATATATTATACCACATTTAATACTGTTTTTAACCCATCTAATTAAAATCTTATCTTATTTATCTTATTTATTGGCTGTCCTTTCTAAACCATCTTAATATATTCTAAACAAAAATACTATTACACCCTGTGTGACTGTACATAGCCCTAGAGGATGCGGGGTCTTGTATTCATCACAATTTCCAGAAGCTATAATGTTCCTGTACTGGCTTGTTTCGGATTCCACAAATAAATGCCAAATTGACCAAAACCTATTCTCTTTTACAATACCCTTTTTTATGTTCAGCTCCCAGGTTAGTTTATCATTTAAAGCTATCTCCCACATTTCCCTATACCAGTCTTCTATCTTCAATATCTGATCACTCTTCCACTTTCTCGCTATACATTGTCTTGCGATTGTTAAACATATTGAAAACAACTCTTTTTTGTCCTTTCCTAGACTCATATTTTCTGTATCAGTCAGCAAAGCTATAGCAGGCCCCAGTTTTATACTCTCCCCAAAAATTCTAGGAATCTCATTTTCTATTTCCCCCCAGAATTCATTAACCACCTTGCAACTCCACCACATATGTTCATATAATCCCAATCTATTTTGACATCTCCAACCATTGGAATTTTATTTTTGTCTATCTGGTGTAATCGAACTGGGGTCAAATACCATCTCCAAAGCATTTTGAAATTATGTTCTTTTACTCTGACTGACATTGTTCTCATAATCCTTTCCCCCCCCCCACTTATTTTTCCAATCCAATTCTGTGTTGTTGTTGTTGTTCAGTCGCACAGTCGACTCCGACCCTTTGCGACCCCATGGACCATTTTCCTCCAGGCGCCTCTGTCCTCCACCATCCCCCTCAGCCCTCCCAGCTCTGTGCCCATTGTGTCTACAATACCATCTAGCCATCTCATCCTTGGCCTCCCCCTTCTTCTTTTGCCCTCCACCTTTCCCAACATCAATTCCTTCTCAAGTGAATCCTCCCTTCTCATTTGATGTCCAAAGTATTTTAGCTTCATCTTTACTATTTGACCTTCTGTTGTGTCTTGAACAGTATAACTTTAAGCAATGTAACACTCGAATGAGTGGATATAATAACCACCAGCTGTAACACTGTAACCTTCTGTATCAGGATGCGAGCTAATGTCCACTAGGTGGCAGTAGCGAGCGTCCAGCTCACATGGTTCCAATTCTCCAAACAACTACAGCGTGGGAAGATTCCCGCCACCACCTCACCTGGACAAGAAGGGCGTGACGGGGAATGACGTCACGCAGACAGTAGCCAATGGGCTATCGAGGAGCCACATTCAAATGTATAGTCACCGTATATATTATGCTGTTCATCCACCATTACCACATGTTCCCCCGGACCATCATGCAATAAAGATGTGTTAAGCCAACCCTTCGGCTGTTCGTATTGTCTTGGTTCTCATACACTAAACTGGCGACGAAGGTGGGATAATGGATCCCCACGGAATCAAGACAACGCGGGCCGGTTTCAACATCAATAAACCGGAAGAATGGGAGCTCTTCGAAATGGACTTCCAAAGCGCACTGATGGTGTCCGATATCACAGACGAGGGGAAGAAGAGGGCCATGCTCATCAGGATGCTCGGGTTCCCCGCCATGAAAGTACTGGTGGACCTGGTGTCGCCGAAGAAGGTGAACGAAGTGCCGGTCAAGCAGCTCCTGAAAGCGATGCGCGACCATTTCCAGCCCTCGATTTCCATGTTTTCGGCTCGGGACGCGTTCTGGAAGAGAGTCCAGGCGCCGGGTGAGTCCGTGGCCGCCTTTGCAGCGGCCCTCCGGCTGGCCGCCGGCCCATGCAAGTGGGAGAACCTGGAAATCGCCCTCAGGGACCACATGCTGTGCGGCCTGTGGGACAAGGAGGTCCAGCGAAAGCTGATGAACCAGGAGCCGCCCCCGACGCTGCACGAGGTCGTGAAGGAGGCACAGGTGGCGGAAGCCATGAGGGCCGGAGTTAAGGGGTTCAGAGCAAGGCCCCCACAAACCGACAAGGCGGCGGGCCTGGTGCAGGCGGCCAGGCGGGCGCCACAATCCTCCACGGAGAGCGGTGAGGACGAGGACGTCCGGAAGGTACAGAAGGATGGCCGGCGTTGCGACAGCTGCGGGGCGGCCCATGACCGCGTCAAGTGCCCGTTCCGGAAGGCCGAGTGCCACAACTGTGGACGCCGAGGGCACATAGCCAAGGTTTGCAGACGGCGGCGCAGAGACCAGAGAGGCTCGACAGACCGCTCACCGAGAATCCAGGAAGGCGCCCGGCCCTCGAGGAAGCAGGACGGCGTGGGCCACATCTCCGATGACAGCGACGACGCCGCCCCAGTTCACAGCGTGTCCTTAGGACACCCCCGTTACTTTGTTGAGGTACTGGTGCAAGGGCCCCCCGTTAGGATGGAGATAGACTCGGGTTCTTCATATTCAATCATTTCCCAGAGGGAGTTTTTGGGAATTTCCCCCAACATGCGGCCCAAGCTCAAAGCACTGAGGTCTACGCTGCGGGACGTGCAGGGGAATAGCATTCCGGTGTTGGGGGTTGTAAAATTCAAGGTCCAATACAAGCAGCACGCCGCGGAACTTCCCCTGGTTGTTCTCAAGGGGGGAAGCTGTAGCCTTCTCGGGACTCAATGGTTTAAGCCCCTGGGTTTGTTCATTGGGGGGGGGGGTGCATGCCGTTGGGACTGACCCAATACAAGAGGTGTGTGACGTGCACCCCGAAGTGTTCAAGAAGGGACTCGGAAAATTCAAGGGACCCCCAGTCACGTTCAACCTGGACCCGGAGGTCCGTCCAATAAGACTCAAACCGCGCAGAGTGCCTTTTGCACTCAAGGACAAGATAGAGGCGGAACTGGACAAATTGGTGGGCCAGGGGATTCTTGTTCCTGTTGATTCCGCGGAGTGGGAAACTCCGATTGTAACAGCGCTGAAGGCCAACGGGGAGGTTCGCATATGCGCTGATTACAAATGTACCATTAATAAGGCGATACGCCCAAATGCGTATCCGGTGCCGGTAGTCAGCCACCTGTTGGCCAGGTTACATGGGGGGAGGTGTTTTGCAAAGCTTGACCTGGCACAGGCATACCAGCAGCTCTCGGTAACCCCAGCTGCGGCTGCTGCGCAGACGATAGTCACCCATAAGGGGGCGTTCCAGGTGACGCGCCTACAGTTTGGCGTGAACTCGTCGCCAGGTATCTTCCAATCGCTTGTGGAACGCCTCTTAAAGGGTCTAGAGGGGGTCTTACCATACTTTGATGACGTGTTGATAACGGGGGGGGGGGGGGAGTGAGTCAGAATTGGCTGAGAGGCTAGACAAATTACTGACGATATTCGAAAAGGCGGGGTTGAGGCTGCGGAAAGACAAATGCGTCTTCTTCGCAAAAGAGGTCGAGTTCTTGGGTTTCCGGGTAACCCCTGCAGGAATCAAACCCTCCAAATCAAAGGTGGCCGCCATTCAAAATGCTCCTCGCCCCACCACCAAGCCCGAATTGCAGTCGTTCCTAGGGCTCTTAAACTTCTACCATTCCTTCCTGCCTCGGAAGGCATCGGTAGCGGAGCCGCTTCATAAGCTACTAAAAAAGGACGAAGCGTGGAAATGGGGCGAGAGCCAAGAGAGAGCATTCAATGAACTGAAACAACTCCTAGCCTCAGACGCTATATTAACCCACTTTGACCCCAAGAGACCAGTGGTCCTGATATGTGATGCATCCCCAGTGGGGGTGGGGGCGGTTCTGTGCCATGTGATGGAAAACGGGCGGGAGGCCCCGGTGGCATTCTACTCCAGGTCCCTGTCTCAGGCAGAGCGAAATTACGCACAGACACACAGGGAGGTGTTAGCAATAATCGCTGGGACCAAAAAGTTCCACGATTTCCTCTATGGCTGCCCCTTTACCATCGTGACTGACCACAAGCCCCTGCTAGGCATTTTTACTGCAGACAAGCCCACGCCACAGATCCTGTCCCCTAGGATGCTCAGGTGGGCCATTTTTTTAAACGCGTACCAGAACGCGCTGGTGTATCGCCCTGGAAAGGACATAAGCCCCGTGGACGCCCTGTCGAGGTCACCCCTCCCCCACACAAGCAGCCACGTGTGTGAGGTGGAACAAGACCACCAAGTGCTCATGATAGAGGTCTTAGATTCACCCCCCATAGTGCCCGCAGAGATCGCCAAGGCTACAGGCAAGGACAAGACGTTGGCCCTGGTTAGTTCTTGGGTGCAGTAAGGGTGGCCAACGTCCTCCCCGGCGGCGGAGTTCACCCCATTTTTTCGGAAAAAGCTAGAATTGTCCTTAGAGAGGGCGTGCCTCCTGTGGGGCCAGCGGGTAATCGTCCCTGAATCCCTGAGAGCTAGGGTGCTTAAGCTGCTGCACGTCAGCCACCCTGGAATTGTCCGCTCCAAGGCACTGGCCAGGAGCTACTTCTGGTGGCCCCAGTTGGACGCCGATATCGAGCACATGGTGGGCACTTGCGTGAGTTGCCAAAGCTCCCGGCCCGAAGAGGCTCGACTTCCGCACAGGGAGTGGGATACGGCAAAGGGGCCATGGTCCCGCGTGCACATTGACTTCGCGGGCCCCTTCAGAGGTACGCTTTTTCTCCTCATAGTGGATGCTTACTCCAAGTGGTTGGAGGTTATCCCAGTTGCGAACACCTCCTCGGCCGCAACAATTAAACAATTGCGCAGGGTGTTCAGCACGTTCGGCATACCCGACACCCTTATTAGCGATAACACTAGTTGTTTCACGTCCGCCGAGTTCAGGGCATTCACCGACATCAATGCCATCCGGCACATCACCTCCGCACCCTTCCACCCAGCGACGAATGGCCAGGTAGAACGCCTCATGCGTACCACCAAAGACGCGCTGAGGTGCATGGACCCCGGGGATTTAAACCTGCAGTTGTGTCAGTTTTTGCTGGGATACAGGGTCACCCCCCTAGCGTCAGGGTACTCGCCCGCAGAGCTCCTAATGCGCAGGAAGCTGACGATGATACTGACCAGGCTAGACCCTACGAGGGTGGAAGACACGGGGAGGAACATCAGGGTAGCGGGCACGAAGAGTTTCGAAATAGGCGCCCCGGTTCATTGCAGAAACTACGCTAGCGCAGGGCCAGCCTGGGTTCCGGGCGTAGTCATTGGGCAGATGGGTCCCGTGTCATATTGCATAGAGACCAGCTCAGGTCTACTCTGGAGGAGGCACGCAGACCAACTCCGGCGCCGGGTCTCCGGAAACCAGGGCGCGGACAGCGCAGAACAGGATTCAACGTTAGGGTTCTCCCCCACCCGTTCAGCCCAAGGGGGAGGAGACGCCGAACTCTGGGGCTCCGCGCTCCTCCTCCTCCTCCCCCCGGCCCGGCCGGTCGGCGGGGAGTGAGAACAGCTGGGGATGGACTGCGCCTTCAAAAGCACTGCCGCCACCACCACCCCCAACATCGGACGCCGAACTCTGGGGCTCTGCGCTCCTCCTCCTCCTCCCCCCGGCCCGGCCGGTTGGCGGGGAGTGAGAACAGCTGGGGATGGACTGCGCCTTCAAAAGCGCTGCCGCCACCACCACCCCCAACATTGGACGCCGAACTCTGGGGCTCCGCGCTCCTCCTCCTCCTCCCCCCGGCCCAGCCGGTCGGCGGGGAGTCGGCGGGGAGTGAGAACAGCTGGGGATGGTCTGCGCCTTCAAAAGCGCTGCCGCCACCACCACCCCCAACATCGGACGCCGGACTCTGGGGCTCCGCGCTCCTCCTCCTCCTCCCCCCGGCCCGGCCGGTCGGCGGGGAGTGAGAACAGCTGGGGATGGACTGCGCCTTCAAAAGCGCTGCCGCCACCACCACCCCCAACATCAGACGCCGAACTCTGGGGCTCCGCGCTCCTCCTCCTCCTCCCCCCGGCCCGGCCGGTCGGCGGGGAGTGAGAACAGCTGGGGATGGACTGCGCCTTCAAAAGCGCTGCCGCCACCACCACCCCCAACATCGGACGCCGAACTCTGGGGCTCCGCGCTCCTCCTCCTCCTCCCCCCGGCCCGGCCGGTCGGCGGGGAGTGAGAACAGCTGGGGATGGACTGCGCCTTCAAAAGCACTGCCGCCACCACCACCCCCAACATCGGACGCCGAACTCTGGGGCTCCGCGCTCCTCCTCCTCCTCCCCCCGGCCCGGCCAGTCGGCGGGGAGTGAGAACAGCTGGGGATGGACTGCGCCTTCAAAAGCGCTGCCGCCACCACCACCCCCAACATCAGACGCCGGACTCTGGGGCTCCGCGCTCCTCCTCCTCCTCCCCCCGGCCCGGTCGGTCGGCGGGGAGTGAGAACAGCTGGGGATGGACTGCGCCTTCAAAAGCGCTGCCGCCACCACCACCCCAACATCGGACGCCGAACTCTGGGGCTCCGCGCTCCTCCTCCCCCCGGCCCGGCCGGTCGGCGGGGAGTGAGAACAGCTGGGGATGGACTGCGCCTTCAAAAGCACTGCCGCCACCACCACCCCCAACATCGGACGCCGAACTCTGGGGCTCCGCGCTCCTCCTCCTCCTCCCCCCGGCCCGGCCGGTCGGCGGGGAGTGAGAACAGCTGGGGATGGACTGCGCCTTCAAAAGCACTGCCGCCACCACCACCCCCAACATCGGACGCCGAACTCTGGGGCTCCGCGCTCCTCCTCCTCCTCCCCCCGGCCCGGCCGGTCGGCGGGGAGTGAGAACAGCTGGGGATGGACTGCGCCTTCAAAAGCGCTGCCGCCACCACCACCCCCAACATCGGACGCCGAACTCTGGGGCTCCGCGCTCCTCCTCCTCCTCCCCCCGGCCCGGCCGGTCGGCGGGGAGTGAGAACAGCTGGGGATGGACTGCGCCTTCAAAAGCGCTGCCTTTGCCGCATTTCCCTGCTGCCTCCAACATCGGCGCGGGGAGGGAACAAGCTGCACCTCTGGACGCCGGTCCCTCTCCCCTGGCCCTGCCTGGCCAGAGGATAAAAAGGAACGCCCACATCGCCGGAGGACGCCCGCCGCAAACGGGACCTTTGCCGCGTTTCCCCGCTGCCTCTAACACCGGCGCGAGGATGGAAGCAGTTGTTTCCTGAGGTCCCTCCCCGGTCTGGCATTGGCTGCGGGGAAGTTAGAGCACCGCTGGAAGGGGTCGCTTCCCGGGGCCTGTATTTAGCACTTTGTATTTAATTTTTTAGTTCATGATTTGAACTGTAACTTGTATTTTGTAATTGTATTAATATGTGTTTTCTATTCGGTGATACTGTATTTTGAATTGTATTTTGTATGACTGTATCCTATTATATTGTGTACTTTATTTTTTCTGTATTGTATCATTGTTTGATATGCTGTGAGCCGCCCTGAGTCGGCATATGCTGAGTGGGCGGCATACAAATCAAATAAATGAATGAATGAATGAATGAATGAATGAATGAATGAATGAGGGGGGCCAGTGGTCCCCACTAAGGGGGGAAGGGAATAAGTTTGTCCCCACAGATATCCTGAGGGATACCCCCACAGATTCCCCAGTAAATGAGTTTGAGTTTGAGTTACAAAGCCGGGGGGTTTTTTTCGGAGTGGTCCCCCACCCATCCAAGCGAGAAGCGGGTTTTTTCGTTAGCCCCCAGTGCCCCCAGTTTTCCCACAATGGAGTTCTTCCCTACCCCGAAAGCCGCGGAACCGCAGCAAGTCGTTAACGAGTCTCCCTCTCCCATTGCAGGACAAGAGACCAGGGAACAAAGAAGCGATAGCGCCCCCGGGACAAGCCAGCCAGCCTTGCGCCCAAAACGCGCTTGCAATAAACCATATTGGATGAGAGACTTCGTCTCATCCTAGGGGGGAGGGATGTTGTGTCTTGAACAGTATACCTTTAAGCAATGTAACACTCGAATGAGTGGATATAATAACCACCAGCTGTAACACTGTAACCTTCTGTATCAGGACGCGAGCTAATGTCCACTAGGTGGCAGTAGCGAGCGTCCAGCTCACATGGTTCCAATTCTCCAAACAACTACAGCGCGGGAAGATTCCCGCCACCACCTCACCTGGACAAGAAGGGCGTGACGGGAAATGACGTCACGCAGACAGTAGCCAATGGGCTATCGAGGAGCCACATTCAAATGTATAGTCACCGTATATATTGAGCTGTTCATCCACCATTACCACATGTTCCCCCGGACCATCATGCAATAAAGATGTGTTAAGCCAACCCTTCGGCTGTTCGTATTGTCTTGGTTCTCATACACTAAACCTTCCAATGAGCAGTCAGGGTTAATTTCTTCTAAGATTGACCTATTTGTTCTCCTCGCTGTCCAGGGGACTCTCAAAACCCTCCTCCAACACCACATTTCAAAGGCATCTATTCTTCTGCGTTCAGCCTTCCTAATTGTCCAGCTCTCACATCCATACATTACTACTGGGAATACCATTGCTTTGACTATTCTAATTTTTGTTTGCAATGTGATGTCTCTGCTTTTCACTATATTCCCCAGGTTTCTCATGGCTTGTCTCCCAAGGATCAGTCGCCTTTTTATTTCATGGCTACAATCCCCATCTGCAGTGATCTTTGATCCTAAGAAAGCAAAATCTGTCACTGCTTCTACTTCTTCCCCGTCTATTTTCCAGGAACTGATGGGGCCTGTTGCCATTATTTGGTTTTCTTGATATTGAGTCTCAAGCCAGCTTTTGCACTCTCCTCCTTCAGCCCAATCAAGAGATTCTTTAGGTCTCTCTCACTTTCTGCCATTAGGGTGGTATCGTCTGCATATCTCAGATTATTGATGTTTCTCCCAGCGATTTTAATTCCTCCATCCCTGCACTGCGCATTATGTGCTCTGTGTATAGTTGAATAAGCATGGTGACAAAATGCAGCCTTGTCTTACTCCTTTTCCTATTCCAAACCACTCTGTTATTCCATGTTCTGTCCTAACTGTTGCTTCTTGGTTCATGTACAGATTTCTCAGGAGGCATATGAGGTGCTCTGGTATTCCCATCTCTTTAATTACTTGCCACATCTTGTTGTGGTCCACACAGTCAAATGCCTTAGTGTAGTCAATAAAACAAAAGTAAACTTGTTTCTGGTATTCCTTTGTTTTCCCCATGATCCAGCGTATGTTGGCAATGTGGTCTCTAGTCCCCCTGCCTCTTCTGAAACCAGCCTGCACCTCTGGTAATTCTCTCTCTATGTGCTGCTGAAGTCTATCCTGTATTATCTTGAGCATCACCTTGCTGGCATGTGGGAAGAGCGCGATTGTTCGATAATTTGAGCATTCTTTGGCATTGCCCTTTTTTGGGATTGGGACGTATACTGATCTTTTCCAATCCTGTGGCCACTGTTTTGTTTTCCAAATCTGCTGGCATATTGAATGCAGTAATTTGACGCCATCATCTTTTAGCGCTTTGAAAAATTCAACTGGGATACCTTCATCTCCACTAGCTTTGTTGTTTGCAGTGCTCTTTAGGGCCTTTATGACTTCGCTCTCCAGGATGTCTGGCTCAAGTTCAATTTCTTCATCATTTTGATTATCAGGAGTGTTGAGGTCCTTTTCGTAAAGTTCCTCTGTGTACTCTTTCCATCTTTTCTTAATTTCTTCTGCATCAGCTAGCTCCTTTCCGTCTTTGTCCCTTATCATGGTCAT
This sequence comes from Bradypodion ventrale, assembly GCA_035047345.1. Lineage (NCBI taxonomy): Eukaryota > Metazoa > Chordata > Lepidosauria > Squamata > Chamaeleonidae > Bradypodion > Bradypodion ventrale. Next base: position 260,665,379 of record JAWDJE010000004.1, on the reverse strand, counting down.
TTTTGCTTTAAATGTTCCCTTGATTTCCCCTATTTTTTGAATCCAATTTTGATCTTGCTCCCATATTTTCCTCAAAGTTTCTTGCAAATTAGTCTCTTTATTTAACAATCTATATATTTTACTCACCAATCCCTTTATATCCATTTCTCCTTTTCTAACTCTTAATAATATTACCTCAAAGTCTGTCTTGTCTCTTTCTAAACTTAAATTTCCCAAGTAATTTCTATTCCACTTATTTAACAATATTATCTGAAACCAATTCAATTTCAGCTGAGAGTAAACATCAGTTTTTTTTCTGATTATCCTTACATACATTTAAACAATTCTTCAACAGGATAATATTATTTTTAACCAAAATCTCCTTCACTTTGCTATCTATTTTTATCAGAAATTTTTTAAAATCCTCTAATTGTATAATTGGAGAAATATCAGGGACTAAGTCTTTTTTTAACCTTTTCCCATATATCCAATGTTATCTTCATCATTTTGTTTTTGACCTGTAATTTATTGCTTTCTCTATCCAAGAAAACTGCCTTACCAATTTGATTTAGTTCCTTCATCTCAAGATCTTCCCAAATCAAATTTTCCTTCCTCAGCATCTTTACTATATTTTTAATCTGAAAGGATCTATAATAATTCTTAAGATTTGGTATACCCAACCCACCTTCTTTTTGAGATAAATACCACAAACTCTTATTAATTCTAGCTCTAATCCCATCATTACAGTAAGTAAATATATTTTGAAACTCTTTAATTTCTTTTTCTTTTAATTCAATCGGCAATGTGTCAAACAAGAAGCTCAACTTTGGAAGTAACATCATCTTGCACAATGCAACTCTACCAAACCACGACAATTTTAGTCTATTATATTGCAATTTTTTTCTTTTCTTTCTTCCCCCCCCCCCCCCCATAATTGAGCCTCTTGAGATTGTCCCATTTCCTTTTAAAAAACCTGCCTGATCCCTATTTATATATTTATTCATATCTTTCATTAAGTCTTTTAGCCAGTATTGTTGTAAATATCTTTGCATCCAGATTTATTAAAGAAATGGGTCTATATGATTCTATTTTTTCAAGATCTTTACCTGGTTTAGGTATTAAAACAATTATTGTCCAATTCCAGGAGGTTGGGATTGGTCCCCCTCCATAATATAATTAAATAGTTTTAATATTCTTGGAACTACAATATCTTTAAACTCTTTATAAAACTCTGCTTGGGTTCTGGGAATTGAAGTCTCCCTGTGGGAGACTACTGCATGACATAGTGGTGAGCTAGGTCTGAGAAGACTTGGGTTCATATCCCTTCTCAGTCATGGAAACTCACAGGAGGGAATGGCAATGGTAAACCATTCTTTAAAAATACTCTATACATTGAAAACCTTATGTAGGTCACTGTAAGTCAGATGTGAACTGACAATAAATGACAACAACAAATATAAATATTATAAGTCTGGCTCCAACTGATTTAAATTCTTAGGATATCCCTTTGGTTTTAATGATATTTGGAAGAGGCACACAGTTCCACTTGGTTCTCCAGATGTTCTTGGACTTCAACTCCCAGAAACCTGGATCAGCAGATGTGATAACTTGGGCTTCTGGTAATTGAAGTCCAAGGACACTTGAAAAGCCAAGTTTGAGGAAACCTGCACTAGGTAAAGGTATCCCTTGCTTAAAGCCAGTCATGTCCAACTCTAGAGGGCGATGCTCATAACTGTTTTCAGCCAAAAAGCCAGCACTATCTGCATCTGAAGGCATTTCCATGTTCATGTACCAGGCATGACTAGATGCTGGAGCCCATGGAATGCTATTATATTTCCCAACCAAAGTGGTATCTATATGTCTACTTGCAATTCCTTTCTTTTCAGCTGCTAAGTTGGCAGGAGCTGGGACAGATGTGAGCTCACTCTGTCATGCAGCACTCGGCTCTTGAACTTCTGACCTGCCAACCTTCCAGTCAAGTTCAGCATCTTAACCACTAAGCCACCACAGTCCCCAAAAAAGAAGACTAGCTATTGTTTATGGATGGCTTCTTTAGTAAGTGCATAGAGGATTTCAGCCTGGGATTTAACCCATCAAGCTACACAATGCAAGTATTTATTCTAGGGTACATAATACCAAGGACTAAAGATGCAAGCATCCTAATTCTGCAGTGATGTTGGAGTCCATTTGAAATAGTGTTGAATGATCAATAACGTATGCATTGTAGAACTAGACCTTACATTTTTTTCCATTTTAAAAAATTAAAATGTTTTTGGGATGATCTAGCACCTTGGAAACTTCCTTCAGTGTCCAGACTGAAACCTTCAACAGATTCACTGCCTCCACTGATACTGTAGACAGAGTCCCCAAGTGTCAACAAAAGCCATTGTCTTTTCTCTGAGCACTTGAAATGATAAGAGTAGGGAATTTGAAGCGGCGGTGGGGGGAGTTTGAGGTCTCTTTTTTTTGCCAGCTGCTTGTCTGGTGATAGAGTTGTGGTGCAGAGTAAATGAGAAATCAGAGCACTTAATATAGTCTGTCTAAAGCATTTTCCATCTCTTAAATTGCTCCAGTATCCCTGTGCTATTTATGATAATTACCTCTATTAAAAAAACCCACTTCACAATGTCTTCTAAGGAAAAGAAAGCAAAGTAACTGTAATTTCTAATGCTAAAACTTACAGTTTGCCACAACAGAGTGACAAAATGTTTCATGATGAATGCAAATGTCAAAAATGCTAATCGAAAAGGACACACCTACATTCTCTCAAATGCACACGAGGATTGCCTGTTAGCAATCCAGCTAAAAATGGATGCAATATTAGGAGTGCACACAGCTTTTCCCGTCGCTTCCAGTCACCCATATTGCCACCTTTGTTCACTGTTCCAGGACTTCTGCTATGTTTGAGGCTGCCTGGAGAAATCTGAAAGACCAGCAAATGCTAGCTGTGAGTAAAATCAGACAGAAACTGACAGCGCAAATCAAAGGAAGATAAGCCTGGGTGGAAGAAACAAATTGTTTGTTGGGGGGAAAATGGACTTGTGGGAGAAGCACACAACTGGAGTCATCTGTGGTGCAAACCTTCGCACCCATTCCCCCATTAAGATTCTAATTATTTCCTGCTAATTCAAGATACCTTTTGTGTTGGATTAAGTATTAACTGTAAACAGCAGATTAAAGTGTATGTGTTTTGTAGCCAGGCATGAACAATGATGAGTTTTTTTAAAAAAAACTATTTTAAGGGGAAACATTTAGATTGTTTACATGGTCTGACAGATGTACTATATATTGTACTTTCCTTATTTTTTTCTTTTAAAATGATTGCACTACATGTTTTTGAAAAGCTGCCATAGGTGTTTGATATGGTAATATCAAAACAGGAACGCAAAAGCCTTTTGTTATAACAGCTTTTGCTTGGAAATTAAAGAAAGCAAAAGAATATACAACACTTACAATATAAATATACATCACTTTGACAGAATATTTGGTGAAAAACACAGAAAAGAGGTATGTTGGACCAGATTCCAGATTCATTCAATTAACAAAAAAAACCCCAAACCTAAAACCCTTTATGATTTAACATATTACCTGAAATTCTGTTGTATAGCATAGTAACTTGCAGCTAGAACAGGCCCACTAACCAGCAAGAACTTGTTAAGTCAGCTCTTTTGTAAATTCCACTGATTCTGTGGGCCTACTTTAATTCCACCTTACAATATTATGCAACAAGATTTCAGTCATTGCGTTAAATTCATGTTCATGTAAGCTCCAGAATTCTGGGAATATACAGTTATTAAACTCCATTCCCCTAACAGACAGGTTAAAGAATAAGGTGTATTATATAGTATAATATATAGCATAAACATAAAGTGTCCTCCGTCGGATCCCTTCAGCATCATGATAGCAGAGGGCACATGTCATGGTTACCTAGCCCAGTGGTGGGGAACCTATGGCATGCTGCCAGAGGAGGGCACTCAGAGCCCTCTCTGTGGGTACCTGTGCAGTCACCCCAGCACAGAGTTTGCCCCGCTCCTCTGCCCAGCAGTCCAATGGTAGCGCTTCCTCCTGCCCCCCAGCACAGAGTTCACCCCACCCCTCTGCCCAGCAGCCCAATGGGAGCGTTTCTTTCCTCCCCTGTTACTGTGTTGGCACTTTGCAATAAATAAGTGGGATTTGGGTTGCAGTTTGGGCACTTGGTCTCTAAAAGGTTTGCCATCACTGACCTAGGCAGCAAGTGACGTGATATCCAAATGGCTAAAAACCACACGCAGATAGACTTGATTTCCCACATCCATTTACATGTGTGGAATATCATCATGGAGATGTCTACTACTGCGCGGACTCCTCACTGAATAATGACTCCAAGGTTTTCACCATCTATTCAGTGTAATGTGTGTGGTTGCATGTTTCATGCCAGGATTGGTTTATTGAGTCACCAGAGACACATCCATCAACTGAGAAAATGACTTCCAGGGAAAATGTATGCTCAGATATGAGTAGCAGCCACCGCCGCCAATATGATGTTAGTCTAAAATTCATTACTGCCTTGATGCTGTATGGCTATCAGTGAATCTGAGTCTGAGATGGTCTGTGACCTGGGCAAGGCGTTGCCTTCCTCTTCTTCCTGGGCAAAAAAATCTGCCATTGGTCAAGGAGTAGCTTGTGTCCTGCCCCAGAACACTAGCTGCCCTTTGGTTAAGTGTAGATTTGCATGTTCATGTGTCTGCTGGACACATTAATTAATGCCAACCACCTAGAATGCTAAAGTTGAAAGAGAGCTCCCCCAGATTTTGGTTAAAATGGCAGAAGGTGATATACTCAGCCTAGGGAATTAATGAGAAATCAAAACAATATAAGCCTGACAAATGTCGTGATAATCCCAAGGGATGTTCACACATTTTAATTTCTTTACATTTAATAAGTATTAGAATTTATGTAGCATATTCTCTGTAAGGTTGAGAAAGGCTAACTCGATAGGGAAGGCACTCGGAGTCATCTGAATTCCAGCACACATACCATTCACATTCCACACATCAAGACATCATCAAGCATCTGGGCTGCTAAGCAGCAGTTAAACACATATGAGGGAGCCCACATTTTCACATTAACATTTGAACAGAGATGAACCCAAGGTAACAATGGGGCATTCAACTCAAAGGAGGGAAGAGGAACTCCACCCAAGCCTTAACAACAAGAACACTTTCACCTGTCATTTCACACTTTGACATTCACACTTTCAACCATCACCTTAGAAAGGGAAAAGATGACATTCTCATAGAAGTGGACTATGGGATATCCAACACCTGTGAGAGGGGTTACATCATTAGTTACATCATTGTCTGGGAAAACACTGGGAAAACACATGTTAGTCAAAACAACCAGATACTTCACATTCTGGGGGGAGGTGTGAGTGGTCAAAATACAATATAAACCCTGAGATTTTAGGGTTCAGAAGCACCAATTTGAAGTGGGAGTGAGCCTACATCACTTCAAACCCAGACCATGGAAATCTAAAGAAATCCATGAGGATGGGTAGCTGGGTGGGTGACTTAGTTTTTTTTTAAACTTGTTTTATATGTTTTTAATTGCTGTATGCTGCCCTGAGTCGGATTCGCCTGAGTGGGCGGCATAGAAATTTAAGAATTAAATTAAATTAAATTAATTATTTGTTTGAGTCTTTGCCGAAACCATCTGGGGAAAAGTATTTAGAATCAGATAGAAGAAATGCCAATTTAGAAGAGTTAGTTATTTGTTATTTTATTTAGCTTATTTAAGTTAGGATAGATATAGGGAGTCCTATCTCTGGACTATGCTCAGCGTAGATAGTATTCTAAGTAGAGTTAGATTGATTGCTTTGATCTGCATTTTGATATATTTTTGGATGAAAATACTTCTCCAACAAAATGTCTCAAAGACACTGAGACAGCCTCGTCTTTGACCATCAGAAGGAAGGAGTATTTGTGGAGTGGAGAGGAGCCAAGATAATGCCAAATTATAGGCTACATGTTTGCAAGGGCTTAACCTTGAGACGCAACTCTTCTCAAAGAGGACATTCACTTTGGGAGTGATAAGGTTTCCATAGTGATCCTGAGGAGGACACCTGCATCCCTTGCCAGGCCTGGGGATATTATCTGCCGGGGCATCCCAGTCTTTGAAGCTAAAAGCTATTTTCGAGCTGGGCAGCTTCCCAGGGCCAGGTCTGCTCTGTGTGTGTGCGTGAAGGAGAGTGGAAAGGGGGCTGTTTTAAAAGAACTGTTTTTCAGCTACCATATTTCCCAGCTTTTAAAGAAAGAAGGTAACCCCATTGTCCCCCCACCGACCTCCAATGCATGGTGGAGTGTGGGATGAGTGGAACGCCGTGTCCCATGTTCCTCTGGGCATCACGACAACAAATACATTTTCTACTTCTTCCTGTCCATTCTCTCTTTTATAAACACCTATTATATTATAACTAGTGGTTACCACAAACTCTCCAAATTGATGCTCTTTTATTAATGTTTTTATTTTATGTGCTTTGAATTTTGTTTTATTGTGCATCATCTCAAGCACTCCTGATTCTGGGGAGACAACTCAAAGGCACATCAAATAAATGAATGAAGGGCCCTTGTGTCTTTTGGGAGGCCACACTGTAGGATTTGTTTAGTGAAGCAATGCACCTAATGCCACTAGGTGCTGTCTAGTAGTGGCTTTAACTCTCACCTGAAAGACAGATCACAGTTCTGCAAGCTAAAGTTGAGAAAGTATGGATAACTTATTTATTTTTATTTTATTTATTTATTGTTGGACTTCTATATCGCCTACTCGACCAAGGCCGACTCAGGGCGGTTCACAATCACAACATAAAACAGATAAAAACCAATAAAAACAGAATTAAAATCCACCCCCTAAAAAGGGGTGCAGGTACTGAAGGAACCGAGGGGGAAGGCATAATCATCTAAACCAGCCACCCAACGGAAACCCTCCACCTGCACCCCAAACTTGGCCCGCCAGCCAGGTTTTTAGTTCTTTCCTAAAGGGCAGCAACTCCGTCTGGAGACGCAATTCCACTGGCAGGAGGTTCCAAAGGGCTGGTGCGGGCACGGAAAAGGCCCTCCTCCTTGTACCAGATAGGCGAGTCCCCCTGGCCGATGGCACAATTAGGGAGCCCCTCCAGTCTGCTCTGGTTGGACGGACAGATGTCCTTAGGGCGATGCGGTCTCTTAGGTAACCTGGCCCACTACCATATAGGGCTTTAAAGGTCAAAACCAGCACCTTGAATTGCACCCGGAGGCAGACTGGTAACCAGTGCAACTCCTGAAGCAGTGGTGAGGCATGGGCATAACGTCCATGCCCCATCACTACCCGGGCCGCAGCATTCTGGACCAGCTGCAGCCTCCGAATGGTCGTCAAGGGCAGCGCCATGTAGAGCGCATTACAGTAGTCTGAGTGACCATGAGCAAAGAGTCCCGGTCCAGGAGCGGGTGCAACTGGCAAATCACCCGAAGTTGGGCGAAGCCCTCCTGGCTACAGCTGCCACCTGTTCTTCTAGCAGCAGCCGTGAATCCAGGAGGACCCCCAAGTTGCGCACCGGGTCAGTCTGGGGCAGAATAGTCCCATCCGAAACCAAAGATGGTAGCTCCCATCTATAACTATTTCTAACACTTTCAACAATGCATTGATTCATTAGTTTCTATTGCTTCAGTATTTTGCTCTTATTCATTCATTCATTCATTCATTAGACTTGTGTGCTGCCCTACTCGACAATGCGACTCAGAGCAGCTAACATTCCATGAAACAACAACATTAAACAAAGTAACAAATAAATGATGATACTGTGTTGATGTGATTTTTTGAACTATAATTTGATATTGTAATCTGATTTAATATTGTGTATTGTGTCTTGGATTGAATTTTGTATATTGTATTGCTGTGTACCTCCTTTATATGTTGCTGATTTATATTGTAACTTCTGTGAGAGGCCCTGAGTCGGTGTATGTTGACTGGGCGGCATACAAGTTGAATAAATCGAATCAAATCAAATCGAATCGAATCGAATCGAATCAAATCAAATCAAATCAAATCAAATCAAATCAAATCAAATCAAATCAAATCAAATCAAATCAAATCGAATAGAATCAAAGCTAAATACAATATCACAAAGATGATTGTTCAAAAAAGTCCTGACAAAAATGTTCTGGGAGAGTCCCGACAATAGCACCTCCTTACCCTCCTCCAGGGAAGGCAGGGCTTGGAGATCTGTGGGTGGGAGCTTCCTCGACCATCCTGGGACTGCGGCAGCCTTTATCTTCATCCGGGGGCGGGTCTGGAGGGCAGCGGGCGGGAGCATCCTCCACCACCCGAGCGGCCATAGCTGGTCTGGTCCTCTTCCTCCGGTGATGGTGGGGCCTGGAGGGCAGTGGGTGGGAGCGTCCTCGACCGTCATGGGACTTCGTCAGACTTTATCATCCTCCGGGGGGTGGTGTCCGGAGGGCGGCAGGCAGGAGCGTCCTCCACCACCTGAGCAGCTACAGCTGGTCCAGTCCTCCTCCTCCTCCGGCAATGGTGGGGCCTGGAGGGCAGTGGGCAGGAGCATCCTTGACTGTCCTGGGACTGCAGTAGCCTTTTCCCTCCTCCGGCGGGTGGGTGGGTCCGAAGGGCAGTGGGTGGGAGCATCCTCCACCACCCGAGCAGCCACAGCTGGTCTGGTCCTCCTCCTCTGGTGGTGGTGGGGCCCTGAGGGCAGTGGGCTATACATAGCCTTTTAAACTGAAGGTTGTATTTTCTGTTTTTGCTGTTGCAGCAAATTTAATAGCAGTTTCTGAATTGTTGTTGCTAATATAATTGAAGGTATGTTTTGCAGTTGCAAACAATTAAAACAAAAATTTGTTTACTAAAATGCAAAAAAATAAGCTTTTAAAAAGCCCAAAGTTGTTTTTCTGAAGAAAACCATTATTGTAGACCTGTCTGTCCTGTTTGTTTACTCTGGTGTCCTTTCCTACACATCAATTTCACAAGCTTATTATTTTATTTTCCACAAGGCTTGTCGTAGTCTTGGAAGCTCCTTCTACTACTTTTTAGACCATAGCTGCTTAACTGAAGCTGTTTATTGATATACAGCATCTCATAGAGAAGTGGCACATCAATAAATTAAAGATTAGTTCAGTATGTCAGGTTTCCTGAAGCATTTTTGTGGTGGTAGTGGTGATTACGGTATTCTTCTTTAGGGGTGTGAAAGAGCTTCACACACACATCTCTGGAAAGTATACTCTTTTTAAAAATGCTTCCTCTTGCTATATATTTTGAATGTTTCCTTTTATGAGCAATAGCCACAGCCTGTGCCTTTTTATGCGAATGAGGAAGTGTACGTGCATGGATACTTTTATGATTCTATATAGGAAGGAAGGTATCTGCACATATTTCCTGTGTGATTTCAGAGCTGCAGAGCACTAAGGCTATTTGTCTGTGAGCTTTGCCAGCCTTGAACTATCTGAGCATCTGGCATCTTATCCCTTTCCTTCTCTGCCAGAAAGTTTGGATTAGATTCCCATCCCTCCCAAACAGATGACTAATCCTGCCAAGCTTAACCAAGAAGTTAGTGAGGGTGGCAGAATGGGGAAGTTGGCTTAGGTGGCAGAACCGGCAGCAAGGAATGAGGGCATTGAGTTGTAGCAAAGCATTGTATATATACCAAGCATTCTGCCATGTTTCTTGAAGCTATCCTGCTGCCCTTGATTGTTACAGAGGCAGCCAATGTTGTAGTAAAGTTTTGCTGTTGTCCTGCTTCTGTGGAATGAAATCTTATCATTTGCTTCGGGCAGACTTCAATTGACCTTGTTAGCCCCATTTTTGGCAATTATACCATTCTAGATATATACTCATTAATTTACAGACCAGAGTGCATTGCTATGTATATATATCCCTTAGTACCTGATCCTTAAAACATGAATTTTCTGTATTATGAAGATGCTACCCCCACATTTCTTTTGCTTGTTTTGTTTCTTAGGAGAGAAGGATATGCATGAGATTACAGCTCAGGTAAGCAACATTTCTTCAAACATTCATTTAGTTTCACAAATTTCAACACATTCACGATAGTTATACTTAAGCACCCAAAGTCAACCCTTTCATCTACATTCTCATTCAAATATCTTCCAGTCAGTTTGATGGGAGTTTAGGAAATTTGCCCTTTTTTTCTATGATTGACAGAAGTTCTAGTTTTAAACTATAGTTTGGAAAGGTTACCTTTAGAAACTCTATCTAGTTTTGTTCAATTCAAATGGTAAAGTAAGCACTGGGCGGTAGTGCTTTAGTTTGTAAATGAAATCTCATTTAATTGAAGAATCATAAATATATTAAATACATTTCTGTAGAAATTTGTCATATCAGAGAGAAGGTGGAGCTTGAACCTTTCTCCTTGTGATCTCATTTTTTATAAGAAGGGCTATTCTTGTTATTTTTAACAGAAGTACTTTTGAGTGACTGTGCTGCCTCCTACAGTCTGTATTGATACAGTTCCAACACAGCTATACTGTAAACTGTAGACATTGGGAGCGTGCTATAGTTAGATAATCAAAGATGTACAAAATTTAATCCTTGGGCAAAGAAAATTGCTCCTAAGGTAAGATTTAAGGTACAGTAGCAAAGACACCTGGTTTTTCAGGTGGTATGTGCTTGCTTTAATGATTTCTGAAGGAGATACATTTAGTAGATGGACATAGATCTAGACCAGTGGTTCCCAACATGGGGCACATGCCCCACAGGGAAACTTCAATTCACAGAAGCCTAAATCAGTGCATTGGCTGATCAGTGCTTTGGGGAATTGACTTAGACTTCTGAGAGAAGTCCAAAACCAAAGGTTGGGAAACACTGAATTCTAAATCTTCCAGCTTTAAGTGGTTCCTCCTCTTCCTACTATTACCATGCTTGTCAACCTTCCCGGACTAGCCAGGATTTCCCGATTTTCCGTGCCAATTTCCGCCATTTCCCGCCCGCAGCTGCCAAAACCCCGGAATTGGCAGAGGGGAAAAAAGAGGTACTGCGCATCCCTTCTGTGCAGATCGCCTTCTACACATGTGTAGAAGGCTTTTACACGTGCGTAGAACCCTTCTACGCATGCGCGATCTGCGCAGAAGGGGATATTAGAAGCCTTCTACGCATGCGTAGAAGGGTTTTACGCAAGCATAGAAGGGTTCTACACAAGCGTAAAACCCTTCTACGCATGCGTAGAAGGCAATCTGCGCAGAACCGTTCTGCGCAAGCTACATAGAAGGCAACCTGCACAGAACCATTCTGCGCAGGTCCCATATTTTCCGGAGCCGCGGTTGACAGGTATGACTATTACTACTACTACTACCATTACACTTGAACACAACACTCCAGACAATATTGTAGTTGAGAAAAAACTTGGTTGAACTGATTGATGTGACAATCCCAGGTGACAGTTGAGCAGAAGAAAAAGAGATTGAAAAGATCCTGAGGTATTAAGATTTTAGAACTGAAGTATAGGGTGGCTCAAGTGGCTAAGATGAGGTTATGTATGTTAACTGTGTTTTCTGACAGGACCGGAATGTATCTTTTCTCATGTATCTATTCTTATGCAAATAAGTGGATCGAAAATGTGCACACTCTGTTAGCCAATGGGCTTGTTGTATTATTGTTACTGTTACTGTTTATAGTGTATATAAGTCCGAGTTTTGCCCCATCCAAACTGTGTTCCAACCCCACTAATAAAGAGCTGAATTTCACTACTTCATTTGTCTGCTTCTTCATTCCTTGAACACTAAACTGGCGATGAAGGTGGGATGGCATCCCTACACGGCAGCAACATCGGCCCATTTGACCCAGTGCATCCAGAGAAATGGGTAACCTACAAACGCCAGTTCCACCATGCAATGGCCTCGCAGAAGATCACCGGCGGAAACCAGAAGTGCTCCTGTTTCCTCGCTCAGTGCGGTTCTGAGACGCTTGAGCTGGCAACCCACCTCGTTCTCCCAAGGGACATGGATGTGGTGCCGCTCGCAGAAATCATGTCTGCACTGAGGAGGCACCTGCAGCCAGAGGTCTCGATCTTCCCGGCCAGGGTGGTCTTCCACAGAATAGATCAGCAACCCAGTGAATCCATTGCAGATTATACCGCCCCGCTGCGCATTGCTGCCGCCCCGTGCAAGAGGGCACATTGCTAAGGTATGCCGACAGCAAAAGCAAAGACCTCCAGCACCTATGCCCAAGAAGAGTTATCATCACAGCACGTCCATCACCAGAGTGTCACCCGAGCCTTAGCCATGCCAAGTGGGCATCATCAGCGAGTGTTTCTTCGCAGACCTGAGCCTGCAGGACATCCCCTTCAAGATGGAGGTGGATTTAGGTACTACCTTTTCCATAATTCCACGGCGGGAGCTTTTGAGAATTCCCCCTGCCTCTTGGCCCAAGCTTAAATCCTTTAAAACTTTCCTCCGGGATGTGCAAGGTTGCCAGATTCCGGTCCTGGGGGTGGGTAATTTCTTGGTTAAATTCAAAAACATTCACACCTCCTTGCCATTGGTTGTAGTTAAGCAGGGCACTAGCTGTCTTATTGGGACCCAATGGTTTGGGCCCTGGGAATCCGGCTTTCTGGCATCCACGCAATAGACTGACCCAATCCGGACGTTTGTGCTGCATATTCTGAGGTATTCAAAAAGGGTTTAGGTTTATACAAAGGACCCCCTGTTGACTTTGAGCTTGACCCAACCATCCAGCCCATCCGGATGAAGCCATGCCAGGTACCCTTTGCTTTAAAGGAGAAGATAGAAGCTGAGCTGGACAAACTGGTGGGGCAGGGCATCCTAGTGCCAGTGGACTCTGCAGAGTGGGAGACACCAATTGTGACTGCTTTGAAAATTAATGGGGAGGTCAGGATATGTGCTGACTACAAGTGTACCATCAATAAAGCTATTTGCACGAATGCATATCCTGTGCCCATGGTAAGCCACCTTCTTGCCTCCTTGCATGGAGGAAATTGCTTCGCAAAACTTGACTTTTGCCCAGGCTTACCAACAATTAACTGTGTCTCCTGCTGCTGCCATAGTAATGCATAGGGGGGCATTTAAGGTAACTAGACTACAATTCAGGGTGAATGTGGCTCCCACAATATTTCAATCTCTTGTAGAACGTATTTTGAAAGGTTTGCCTGGTGTCCTGCCGTATTTTGACGATGTGCTGATCATCGCTAAGGACACCATCAAATTAGCGGCCAGGCTCGATCAAGTCCTGTCACATTTTGAGAGGGCCGGTCTATGTCTCAGAAGAGACAAATGTGTGTTTTTGGCACAGGAAGTGGAGTTCCTGGGGTACCACATTACACCCCCGGGTATCATGCTCTCTGACTCCAAGGTGACAGCTGTGCGGAATGCACCCAGGCCAAAATGTAAAGCCGAATTGCAATCATTTCTAGGATTGTTAAACTTCTATCACACTTTTCTCCATCGCAAAGCCTCAGTTGCCGAACCATTACATCGGCTTCTTAAGAAAAATACTGTTTGGCACTGGGGCCATTGCCAGGAGAAAGCGTTCCTAGAACTTAAAAGGCTGCTATCTTCGGATGCTGTATTAACTCATTTTGATCCTAACAAAGAATTTGTCCTTGTATGTGATGCATCCCCTGTGGGGGTGGGAGCTGAGTTATGCCATGTACTAAGTGACAGGAGGGAAGCCCCCATAGCATTCTCAAAGCCGTTCGATTTCAAAGCCTGAGAAAAATTACGCTCAGACAGACAGGGAGGCGTTGGCAATCATGGCAGGCACTAAGAAATTCCACGATTACCTTTATGGAAGGCCTTTTACCATCGTAACTGACCACAAGCCCCTCCTTGGAATCTTTGTGAACGGGAAGCCCACGCTTCAAATTTTGTCCCCAAGGATGTTGCGTTTGGGCAATTTTCCTAAATGCATACTTTGGTGCACAGGCCTGGCAAGGACATTAGCCATGCTGATGCCCTGTCACATTCTCCACTGCCAGGGGTCGGGGAAGCCGATTGCGAGATCGAAAGCGACCACCAGGTCCTCATGATTTAGGCATTCGACTCGCCCCCGGTCATCCCCTCAGATATAGCCAAAGCTACTGCCAAGGATGTAACATTGACTAAAGTAATGTCTTGGGTACAAAAAGGGTGGCCTGTCTCTCCTCTAGCCAAGGAATTCAGAACATTCCACTGCAAGAATTTGGAATTGTCAGTGGAATGAGGTTGCCTTCTATGGGCCCAGCGGGTGGTCATTCCTATCACTCTCAGGAAAAAGGTTTTACATTTACTTCACACAAGTCATCTGGGAATTTTACGTTCCAAAGCCCTTGCCCGTAGCTACTTTTGGTGGCCTCAATTGGACCAAGACATAGAGCAGATGGTCGGCACTTGTGCCAGCTGTCAATCCTCTTGCCCAGAACAATCCCACCTTCCCTCTTGGGAATGGGATTCTGCTAGGGGCCCGTGGTCCAGGTTGCACATAGATTTTGCAGGTCCATTTAGGGGTGCCTTATTTTTGTTGGTTGTAGACTCATTCTCCAACTGGCTGGAAGTGATTAGAGTGCCTAATACCACTTCAGCCACCATGATAATGCACCTGAGAAGGCTGTTCACAGCATTTGGACTTCCAGATGTGCTGGTGTCCGACAACATGTCCACGTTCACATCTGCAGAATTCCAATCCTTCATGGAAAGGAATGCAATTAGGCACATTATTGCCGCCCCATTCCACCCAGCCACCAATGGCCCGGTGGAGCTGCAGGTGCGCACAAGTAAGGACGCACTTCGGCGTATGGGTGAAGGGGATTTAGAGCTCCAGTTATGCCAGTTTCTTTTCACGTATAGGCTCACCCCCCTTGCCTCAGGGCTGTCCCCTGCTGAATTGCTCCAGTGAAGGAAACTGTCATCCTTGCTGGACAGATTGGATCCCTCTAGGGTGGAGGACAAAGGCACAAATATAGTGATCCAACACCAGAAGGGTTTTTCTCCAGGAGACCCTGTACATTGCCGCAATTATGCAGCTGGTGGTCCTAGGTGGGTGCCTGGGTTTGTGATCGATCAGACTGGTCCTGTTTCTTACAGAATCAAAACAGCCACTGGTCTGATCTGGCGGATCAATTGCGACCCAGAATACTGGACCCACAGGACGAATACAGACACTCAACGTTATGGTTGGCCCCCACCCGTTTAAACCCAGGGGCAGAGGTAATAGTCAGCAGCAAGCTATCTTAGACCCAGAGGTGTGTTCTAGGGACCGATTTCAAGGGGAAATTGTGGAATGTTCCCCTACTCCGGCTATTTGTACCCCTACACTGTCCCAACCTAGCACTCTGGATTCCTTTACTGATGATGACCAATTTTGTTTGGAGTCACCCTCCACTCTTAGTACACATAGGAGGGACCCTGAATTGTTTTATTCATCCACAGAATTAGATTTTGGTTTTCAGCGATCCCCTGCTCCTCCATCTGGCAAACGAGGCTTTAATTTGGATTTACAAACCTCCCCCTCTAGTCATTCCCTCACTCCAGTCAGGTTGCCCATCCTACGAGCCCCTGAGCCGGCTCAGCCAAGCGTCCGCCCTAGAAGGGAAACTAGACTGCAATCCTGGTTAGAGGATTTTGTTTTTACCTGGGGGGAAGAATGTTATGTATGTTAACTGTGTTTTCTGACAGGAGCGGAATGTATCTTTTCTCATGTATCTATTCTTATGCAAATAAGTGGATCGAAAATGTGCACACTCTGTTAGCCAATGGGCTTGTTGTATTATTGTTACTGTTACTGTTTATAGGAGCAGAGTGTATCTTTTCTCAAGTATCTATTCTTATGCAAATAAGTGGATCGAAAAATGTGCACACTCTGTTAGCCAATGGGCTTGTTGTATTATTGTTACTGTTACTGTTTATAGTGTATATGAGTCCAAGTTTTGCCCCATCCAAACTGTGTTCAAACCCCACTAATAAAGAGCTGAATTTCACTACTTCATTCGTCTGCTTCTTCATCCCTTGAACACTAAAGAGGCTGCCTGGAAGGCAGCATGTCAGCAGTTCGATACCTGAATACTGCAGGATGGAATGAGCTCCCGTCTTTGCCCCAGCTCCTGCCAACCTAGCAGTTCAAAAGCAATAAATTGCAAGTAGATAAATAGGGACCACTTTGGTGGGAAGGTAAACAGTGTTCTGTGTGCTTCCGTGTCTAGTCATGCCTGCCACATGACCATGGAAATGTATGCAGAAGCGGACAGCCCTGGCTCTTTGGCTATGAAACAGAGATGAGCACTGGACCCTAGAGTAAGATACGACTGGCTTTCGATCAAGGGTGACCTTTACCTTTATAGCATCTCTGAGAGAGAAAAGCAACAGTGATGCCTGTAGTGATAGAAGCACTGGAAGCAATCCCAAAAGGGTTGAAAAAACATTTGAGTGCAATTGGTGTTGCTAAGATCATGATAAACAAGTACCTTATTAGGTGCCAGCCACATTAGAATTCACTGAATCTTAGGTCCAGCCCTAGGATCTGATCAGGGAGGTTCCAAAACTCAGGTCTGAATGACGGTGGCAGCGGCGATTATGACAACCACATGCCATCAATTCCTGGCTACTCTTTGTAGGTACAGTATAGAGTACTCAGAAGGAGTTTACCACTGACATTTTCTAGGGCATCCTAGGAAGATGTAGCTCGCCCGGACTACATAGGCTAGCTCTTCTCTCATGAGACACAGAAAGGAATCAAACTCTCAACCTCTGCTAGTTATCTAAGTCACTGAGCTATTCTGCCAATTTTCTATGTCCTTAGAAATACTATGTTCATGGAGGTGTGGAAAAGAGTAAAGAAAGATATGGTCCCAAATCTCTCTCCAATTTTAGAATTGACTGATATGGTTTGTTTTCCGATAAAAATAGATAAGGAAAAAAGGGAAATACTGGATAAAAATGAAATGTCTTTACTGAAGGACTGGTTAAAAGTTTGTGATGATTAAACAAAGAGGAAATTGAAGGTTGATAATTGGAATAAAAATATAGAAGAGAAGTAGGGATAGATAGAACAAAGACCGAATTTGAAGAATTGGTATTAAAGATCAGAAAAGGGGAAAAGAACATTAAGGGTCTAGTAAGCAAACTTTACATTATACTGAATAAGGGTAAAGATCCACAGGAAGACTTGAAACGGAAGTGGGAACAAAATTTGAACATAAAAATAGGAGATGTTGAATGGAGAAATAAATGGAAAAAGAGGATAATGAGAACAATGTGAGTAAGAATTAAGGAACATAATTTTAAAATGTTGTGGCAATGGTACTTGACACCACTGAGGCTCCATCAGATGGATAATAAAAGGGATAATCTATGCTGGAGATGCAAAGAAATGGTTGGAACTTATGAACATATGTGGTGTAGTTGCAAAAAATAAATGAATTTTGGAGAAGAATAGAAGGAAAGATTGGGGAAATAATGGGTAAAAGAATTAAGTTGGTGTCAGGTACCATTCTATTAACAGATGTGGAAGGTATGGGTTTGAATAAGGAGGAAAAAGAATTATTGGAAATTATGTTAACTACAGGTAGACAATGCATTGCCAGAAATTGGAAAAATGATGTATTTATACAGACTGGAGAGTGGTATAAGGAAATGTGGAGTTTAGCATTGAATGACAAACTGACATGGGAGATAAAAGTAAAAAGGGATAAATTAAAAGAAAACAGGTTTTGGAGTATTTGGAAGCCGTTTGTGGATCACTCTCTTATGGCTAGGGACAGTTTTGGACCTGTACCATCTCAAAGAGGGTTTTGGAGATGATATAGATACTAAACTCTCCGGGCATTGTAAATGTTCACTGGGTGTTGTGTAACTAGTAAAGAAATAAAAATAGTTGTAATACTGAAAGCTCTTATGAATGTTATGGTTATAGTAATAACCTATAATGTGGGTATTTAATATTGTGGGTTATATTGCAAACAACTAGCTTAATTAATATTATGTGCTATTTTCTACGAGCTTGATGTAACATTGTATTGTATTGTTATTGGTTTTCCCCCTGTATGTTTGTTAGTTTTATCTTTTGCTTTTTGGAAATAAATAAAAATTATTAAAAAAAAAAGAAATACTTTGCCAGTATTTGCCAGTTGTGATCCAAAAGTGTTACTTTTCCAACCACTGACATTGAGTGCTGATTTTTAGAGAGCTAGTTTGTGAAAAATAACTCATTTCTCTCACTTCTTTCTGTGGTTCTGCACTGTTGGGGATTAGTTGCATCCTATTTTCAATTAAGATCTGGCTTCTCTTTTGAATGTTTGCTAGTATAGAGTTGGTTTTGTGGACTCTAAATAGGCATCTTTATTTGTTTTTAATAGGCAGTGTTTGTCTTTCAATTACCATAAATTAACAATTCTCAAAAATGCTTTTAATTGCATAGCTAATAGTTTCCCCACGTGCCTTGAATTTATGAAGATAGTTTTTTCCTTGATCGACTCTGGGTCAGGCATCAAGGCCTGCACTCACCTCCCTCCTAAGATCGCGTAAAACATTCCAGTAGGAAAGAGAACTGCTTATTATGTGTTGGTACAGAAACATCCTCAGCTTCAGTACTTTCTTGCCCTCTCACGGCTTTTACCACATGGAGAACGGCTCATAATGAGCCATCTATCCTTTCTCTTTTCTTTAATGGTAACTTACATGTCCTTTACTAAATTACTTCTAATTATTCGAGATGAAGCACTAATGTGTTTGGCAGCAGGAAAAATGACATGCTCTTTCCTCTAATTTATAGCCAAATTCACAGACAAGCATCTTAATCTTTGCAAGGACTCTTTGGGAGGGGTTCAGTATATCTTGGCTGCTGATCAGAAATCTGTCAGTGATATATGTTGAAATCCATTTCTACCTTCCCCAGTTTTTACCACTGTAGAATCTATCATGCCATGATTCTACCTTAACCTATTTACAGTGTAGACCCCACCTCTAATAGCATTTGATGCTTACAGCAAAAATGGGAACATTTGACCCTTCAGAGGTCTAGCCAACAGGGTCAGTCATAAAAGATTGTGGGAATAGTGACCTAATTACATCTAGACACCAAAGTCTCTCTAGCTGGACTTATGCGTCAACACTTTGCCTAAGGGGGCTGTGATGGCTCAGTGGTTAAGATGCTTGCTTTGTTAGCTGGAATGCCAGCAAGTTGGCAGTTCAAGACCTGGGTACTGCATGACGGATTGAGACCCCGTCTCTGTCCCAGCTCTGGGGGACATGAAAGGAGCCTCATTCGGGCGTCCCATGAGTGGAGTTTCTCCCACAAAAATCCTTTCAACCCAGAATAATTTCTGACACAAAATTATTATTATAACACTTTGCTTGCAGCATAATGACAAAGAAGTCCTATTATCCTTTCCCAAATGAACTACTCTGATTCATTTTTATTAAAATTAAAACACTTTAAAGATATTCTAGGGATTTGTAGAATTGATGCATTTCTGATATAGGAAATGGTTTGGGACCACGTGAGGTATCTTGTCAATTAACAGACCCAGGAATCGAGTCCTTACAATGTCCCTTGTGGTACCCTAGAGATGAGTCTTTATTCAGTCATTGAACTGAAGCAGCCAAGAAGAAAGCATCACTGCTCACATGGAACCCATTCTGTGAGGAGTTTATGAGTCTTAGTATGAGCTAGGAAGAGAAGGAGATGGGTTGTCTAGTCTTTCAAGATACTACAAAAACAAAAATCAAAGTCTCCTTCTCCATGGTTGCTCATCACCCTGAGATTTATCTCACTGTCAGGAAACCCCAGGGAAGTATAGCAGTTCTCTGAAATTTCACCAGCTACCTAGGCACCTCTGGACCACAGTTTCCAGAATTCCATAGGTAATCCTGGGAATTCTAGTTCAAAAACAAACATCTTCCTTCTCAAAAGAGAACATCAGTTCCTGCCCCCATTACAAAACTATGGTGACCTCCTTTTTGAGAGGCTTAGACAGTGGTGGGCATCAGCAGGTTTGCACCAGTTCACTAGAACCAGTAGCAGAAATTCTGGCTGGCCCTGCCCATCCAAGTTTTGAAATAAAGTAGTCCTAATTCGGGTGCAACACAACGCTTTCCCCCTGGCCATGCCCACCATACCACACCCACAGTGTGGTAGTAAACATTTTTGGAGCCCACCACTGGGCTTAGGTGATATGGTTCTCTTACCAAACAGCAGGCCTGCATGTTGGGAACAAGGATAGGCTCAAAATGCCATAGCAGTGTGAAGCATGAGAATGCTTTTAGCTTATGCATATTCATAATAAGGTCTGAAATGTATTGCATTGAGCACAGACAGAACTCTCTTTTTCATGTACTGGAAAAGCCTTACAAATGCACATTCAAGGTATGTAAAGAGACATCTTGGATGGGGTAAAATATTACTACATAGAAAGCATGACTATGAAACTGGCTAAAGTTCATGTCCCACCATCTCTAACTACTGACTATGCTAGTTGTGGTCAATTATAATTAGACTATGTAAGTCTGTGAAAGGGCTGGGAATTCCCAACCTCAGCTATACACTCTTACTGTCAATGGGAGGAAATGGCTTGAGAATTATGCATCTAGATGAGCATGTCATAATAAGGGGGAGATCTTTCAGTCCTGGAAATATTTAAATGTCACAGAAGAAGCTTGCAGTGCTTTCTCTAGTTTACCAATGCGATTTCTTTGCTTTGTGATTGGCCTTTGAGAGGTAAATATGGGCTTTATTTGCAAGTCTGATTTTGCATACAGAAAGGTTTCCCAGAATCATATTTCTAGATCATGACTAGAATTTCAACTTGTAATTATTTGTTACGTGTAAGATATAGCTTGGCCCTCACTCAGTATTTCTGTCCAGAGATTCACAGCATTGCACTGTCTGTATACTAATCTTATTCAAAGCAATTGCTCTAGCACAGACTTTTGATAGAGGGTAGAAATTCAATCTTGTGAAATAACATATAAATTCATTATATGATTGCTTCTTGTCATCAGGATCATTTTGTTGCTCCATCCAGTGTAATGGTTCCTGTTAGAGAGAAGGGTGCTGTTTTTTGGAAATAATTTCAAAAAAGTCCATGAAGTACCTGTCTGCCTGGAAGAATTACAAAACAGAAGCATCTGCCACAGATGGAGCAGGCTGCCAGCTGAGTAAAACAGCAGGGGGACCCGCTGTTGGCCAGATTTGATGGTATCTGTGCAGGTGTCACTGCAGTTAATAAGAATTACTATTTTGGCTTGGTTTTAGCCATTTTGGAGGCATGGGGATAACATAGCAGAAATCTTTCTAAGTCATAAATATAGAGGAGCCTTTTGGAAGCCATAAAGCAAAAGTTAGGTAGGATATGTGGATCTTTGTCAGTGGTCATACATTTATTTATCTTGCATTTCTAAATCCTAAACATCCACAAAAGAAGGAAGGGCAGTATTTATAATACACTGGGATGCTGATTTCATTTCTGACCCAGCACTGGGGAAATTATCAGATAATTAGCAAAGATTTCAAAAAAGAAGACAGCTTCTCTTCAGAAAAAAATATCAGATGTGTGAGTTTAAAGAGAAGAAGATTTTGTGTTGGTAAACTTACTGGTATGTAGCAGTTAAGACCTTATTTTTGTCATTATTATTCTGAAGGTCACCTGGGCTCCAAAAGAATATCTTTTAATTATTACAAACATGTATATATATAGTGTACCTTTGAAGGCTATATTTCATTTGTATCTGCAGCTGTATTTGTCTAAGTTTCTAAGAAATGGGAAGAGTTAGGTGTTTTTTTAAATCACAGTTCCAAAAATCTCATAGCTAGCAAGGCATTTTATAGCTCCACTGGCTAGGAGTGCATTTTATTTACATGGTAAACATGTTATAACAGCTGTGGCCCTGTCCAGAAAGCCCTGTTTTCACCACTATCATTCATACATTAGATACATCTATGTTTGACTACTGTAACATACTCTTTGAAGAGTATTCTGAAATTTTAGCTCACACACAATAGGGCCATCATAATGGTGATGACAGTGATATTTATGCAATCTGAATTTATAATATCTCTGCTGCATTAGTTGCCAATTAGTTTCCAAGCACTGTTGTGATGGCAAAAATTGTAGCCTGTACTGTCAGATACTGACTGGAAGGTCGGAGTCCGATTCCCTGGTACTGCATGACAGAGTGAGCGCCCATCTCTGTCCCAGCTCCTGCCAACCTAGCAGTTCGAAAGCAAGAATTTGCAAGTAGATAAATAGGGACCACTTCGGTGGGAAGGTAAACAGCATTCTGTGCACTCTAGTGTGGAGGCATGTCCACGGAAACATCTGCCGATGCAGACAGCACTGGCTCTTTGGCTATAAACAGAGATCAGCAGTTAGATATGACTGGCTTTTGATCAAGGGTGACTTTACCTTTACCTTACTGTCAGATACGTATGTATCTAAAATAACAAGGTAACAAAAGACCTTGGCTGGGTACCATAGCTATTCATATAAAACTTCCACATGAAGCTATCTCAGATCCTGCTACTTCAGGCTGTCCTCAGGTGACTTCCTTCTGGCCTAAGGGTCAAATTAGACATTAAGAGGAATGTCTATTTCCTACATTTAAGCAGTTTAACCTACAACTTCATGATTTCCTCAGTGATCACACCTTCACATTAACCAGACTTCCTCATTAAACCAATATCTTCCTTCTGCTAACCAGTCAAAAAGCAAAGATAGTTAAATGCAAAATATGATGGTGAGGAAAATTCATTTGCTGTGAAGGACAGATATCTTTTGCCACTTACAGGGAAATATTTCCTTAAAATGTACTAAATAACCATTGAGGTTGGTCCTAATTAGTTCTCAGACTTCCATCTTCCTGTGGAATCCACCCTGTGGTCAGGACAGAACAGGCTATATATGCAAAGCAGGCATGTATAATGATATTTGTTACAGCCTGAGTGAAGTAATGACAGTAGAAACCCTTTGTTTTTCACACTGCAAATGGGTGGCATTGTCTAAATGAGAAGCACTATTAAAATCATTTTGAATGCCTAGCAGATAAAGGTCTGACAAGCATAGCTACTTATACTGGCTTTTTGCCTTCAGTGAAGGCAGAATACATAAAAGTGTGGGTGGAGAAGAAAAGATTTAGAATGAAGGTAAGACAGATGAATTGAGATATGTGTGGGTATAAGAGAAAAAGCATCCCTTCCTTGTGTTTCTAAGAAAGAGTGTAATGTATACATGCTAGAAAGATGTCAAAATTCTCCTAACATCCTGTGCTATTTATATTAGTGAAACCTTTGGAGAAATAGTTGTGTGGCAAATACTAGCTGAACTACAAAGCTCAGTGATGATAAACGATCCTTTAAAAGTATTAATTCTGTGATTGTTGCCAGTCTTGCAGATTAAAGATTGATTGACTGGGAATTCTTGGATCACACCCGTAACATGGATTCAGTTGCTTTGTTCTGTAATGTCTGGAGTTTCTCCAGCAGCTAAGCCCTTGTATTAGAAGCACAGCCAATGCATTGATGGATTGATTGATCAAAACTATGCAAGCTGTGAATTCTCCAGCTCCGGGAGCTTCTTCAAAGGAAGAGAAATGTAGTTAAATTACTACTTAATTTTTGGCAGATAGCTGCATATTGGAAAAAAACTGTAGGCTTCAACTTGCCCTTTTGTTGAAGAAGCTGCAATATATCCACACACGAAAAGGAGAAAGTAAACCACGAAGGCTGTGGTCTTTGACATCTTTACTGAATGCAGTGAGACAAACGTCCAGGCATTCAAAATGACAGAAGCACCACGTTACTAGTATGTTTATTGTCAGTTCTGCTGAGGAAAAACAAAATGAGATGCATTTTGGTTCAGCATCTCTGAAGTCCAAGAAATGAAAGATAAATTTGAGACATGTAATGATTTCAGTGTGAATCTTTAAAATGTTTAGTTCTAAAATTCTACCCAGATATAGAGTGAAAATGCAGACAGATTTTACCTTCTTAGGAGCTAGGATCACTGCAGATGGTGACTGCAGCCATGAAATAAAAAGATGATTAACTCTGGGGAGACAAGCAATGAGAAATCTGGGGAACATAGTAAAAAGTAGAGACATCACCTTAAAAACAAAAATTCCTATAGTCAAAGCAATGGTATTCCCGGTGGTAATGTATGGGTGTGAGAGCTGGACCTTTAGGAAAGCTGAGAGTAGAAGAATAGATTCCTTTATGATGTGGTGTTGGAGGAAAGTGTTGAGAGTCCCCTGGACAGCAAAGAAAACAAATAGGTCAATCTTAGAAGAAATCAGCCCTGACTGCTCATTGGAAGGTCAAATAGTGAAGATTAAGCTTAAGTACTTTGGACATCAAATGAGAAGGGAAGATTCACTTGAGAACGCCTTGATGCTGGGAAAGGTGGAGGGCAAAAGAAGAAGGGGGCGGCTAAGGATGAGATGGCTAGATGGTATTGTCGACACAATGGGCACAGAGCTGGGCGGGCTGAGGAGGATGGTGGAGGACAAAGGTGCCTAGAGGGCAATGGTCCATAGGGTCGCAAAGGGTCGGAATCGACTGTGCGACTGAAAAACAACAACAACAACAAAAATGCCATGTAGTAATGCACTCCTTAAAAGCTTATGGAGCCTTTTGAAGTACCAAGTTATACTTATATATACTTATATAACACCCCATAGCACTTAGCAGACTCTCTGGGTGGTTCACAAGGTTTTGCCTCCAACATCCTGGGTACTCATTTTACTGTCCGCAAGAAGGATAGAAGGCTGAGTCAACTTTGTGTCATGTCAGGACTGAGCTCACAATGTCAGCAGTTTTGGCTGCAGTGCAGCAGGTTAACCAGTGCACAACGAGGGCTTTTCTATGTTGACTGAAATTGTTTTATCTCCATGAAATACTAGTTCCTTGTATTTGTGTGAGATAAATCTTGGGTTCACAATCTATGGTCCATGGCACCAAATAATCCACCCCCCCGGCCTCGCTCTAGCTGCCGCTGCTGGAATCAGCTGCAGACTCATTTACGGCCATCATAAATGCATTTGCTACAGCAGTAAGTGAGTTAGCAGCAGTCGTAAATGCATTTATGACAGCCGTGGATGCATTTTATGGCAGCATTTACAGCGGGGGGTGGGGTGGTGGGGTGGTGGATGGGACAGGACCACCAGTCTGGGCCACTCAGCTGTCTGAGGGGGCTTGATCCAGTCTGCAGCTGAAAAACATTGAGAGCCCCTGCATTGAACTGTTATTCAGGAAATAACCTTCCCCCCATGCTACAAGCTTTTCTGTTTTCAATTAAATTACAGGCTTTCCATCAGCTCTCACAATTATTAATAGGTACAGCCATGTCTGAAAATACTTTCTCTCAGATAGATATACAGTGGTACCTCACATTACAAATACATCGAAGCCATACCTGTCAATCCGCGGCTCTGAAAAAAACGGGAACTGCACAGATTGCTTGTGCGCAGGTCACTTTCCACGCATGCGTGGAAGGGTTTTACACGTGTGTAGAACCCTTCCACGCATGCGTGGAAGCACTCTGCCGCTTGCATAGGGGCTGCGCAAGCGGCGTAGCGCTTCCACACATGCGTGGAAAGCGTTTTCCCCGCTGCCAATTACGGGGTTTTGGCAGCGCGGGGCGGGTTATGATGTCAATCGGCGTCAAATTACGGGGTAATCCCGGCCAAATCGGGATGGTTGACAGGTATGATCGAAGCATTTGTTATGCAATGGTGATACTCTGCATAACGAAAATTTGTTTCACTATATGGGGTTTTTGGTAACCGGGGAACACCCGCTTAATGGGAACCCCGGTTAACGAATATTTTCCCCATTATCCGTGGCATCTCCCATAGGGAACCACATAACAGGAAAAAACCACATAGCGAAGAGCTCCGTGGAATGAAGTTTTTTCATTATGCAGGGTTCTACTCTACTCTTAGAAGAAGTAATTGTCAAGCAGTTTGGATCTGATCCAGTTACTCCTCAATAAACATGGGCTAGACTTTGCAATTCATATGCTTCCCTAGCTTTTCTATACTTTCATCCCCATTGTTCATCATTATCCAACTGTAAATCACTGCAGATGGTGATTGCAGCCATGAAATAAAAAGGCGACTGATTCTTGGGAGACAAGCTATGAGAAACCTGGGGAACATAGTGAAAAGCAGAGATATTACATTGCAAACAAAAATTTGAATAGTCAAAGCATTGGTATTCCCGGTGGTAATGTATGGTTGTGAGAGCTGGACCATTTAGGAAAGCTGAACGCAGAAGAATAGATGCCTTTGAGATGTGGTGTTGGAGGAGAGTTTCGAGAGTATCCTGGACAGAAAGGAGAACCAATGGGTTGATCTTAGAAGAAATCAACCCTGACTGCTCATTAGAAGGTCAAATAGAGAAGAGAGGATTAAATTGAGAAAGTCTTGATGCTGGGAAAGGTCGAGGGCAAAAGAAGAAGGGGACAACCAAAAATGAGATGGCTAGATGGTATTGTAGACGCAATGGGCACATTGCTGGGCGGGTTGAGGAGGATGGTGGAGGACAGAGGTACCTGGAGAGCAATGGTCCATAGCAGTTATGGTGCTCACAGGTGCGTGGGCACCGGTAGCGGAAATTCTCCCAGGCTACAGCCACTCAGTTGGCCATGCCCACCTTCCTACCCCAGGCCATGGTATGGCTGGCCCACAGAGTTAGCCACGCCCAGGGTGGGGGTAGTAATTTTTTTGCAGTGCATCACTGGTCCATAGGGTCGCAAAGGGTTGGAATCGACTGTGCAACTGAACAACAAAAAGTCCACCCTCCCTTAAAAAAACAAAAAACAATTTTGGTAGTCCTTGTATAATCTAAGGGAACTGCAGTGGCTCAAGTCGCTAAGACGCTGACTGGGAAGCGGAAGGTCAGCAGTTCAATTCCCGAGTACTGCAGGACGGAAATGAGCTCCCGTCTTCATCCCAGCTCCTGCCAACCTAGCAGTTCGAAAGCAAGAAATTGCAAGTAGATAAATAGGGACCACTTCGGTGGGAAGGTAACAGCGTTCCGTGCGCTCCGGTGTCTAGTCATGCCTGCCACATGACCACGGAAACGTCTGCAGAAGCAGACAGCGCTGGCTCTTCGGCTTAGAAACAGAGATGAGCACTGCACCCTAGAGTCGGATACGACTGGCTTTCGAGCAAGGGAAACCTGTATAATCTAAAGACAAGGGTTGGTGATACCTTTAAAAGACCACTAAAAATCACAAAAATCAAATAGCTTTCAACTCAGCATGACTGTTTATCAGGTTGGACATTTCATAGCTGGGAGGCAGACACAGAAAAAAACAGTTTCAAAAGCCATACCCAGATGTATGTTTTCCTTGTTTAAAGCAAATTCCAAAATGGAGGCTGCAGAATCAGTTAAAAGGAGGTAAATGTCAGATTTCATCTCTGGCATAGGGATTATAATGTTCATCCTCATCTTGTAAAACAAAATTTGAGAATAAGGAAACCGGGCCTGAATATCTGGGCATTGATTTTGGTCCATTTTTGTTTCTTCTGCACCACTCTCTGCTCTGTAATGCTCAGCCGAATGAAGACTTGTGCAAAGTTAAAAGCTAGCTTCTGTCTGTAATTTTACAGTGGTCCAATAAGGTGATTACCCATCCTTCTCTTCAAACTGCACAGGGTATCATAACCTTCTCTGCAGTGTGGCTAGGAACCATTTTTTAAGTCTAGGATAAATATTAACTGTTTAAGCATATACCAGATAGTAACAGAAGTTCAAAGGGGCCATTCAACAATTACGTGATCCATTTTTTTGGGAAAAGTGGCCCCCCCATGTAATCCGGTCGTAATTTTCGCTTTGGACCCTCCCTCCCCTTTAAAATTACATAATCCAGAGCTTTTCACTATTGGTGCCTAATGCAGAACGTATCGGTGAGGATTCAATAAACTCAAATCAGATCAAAATTCCCAAAGATCATTGTAAAACCTAAAAAAGCGCCATGTTTCAAAACCACAACAGCTCCAAATGGATTACATAATCTTTGACCTGACCCACCCCCGCCCCCATTTAATTTCCCGTAATTCAGATGGCAGAGCCCCTCCCCACTGTTGAATGGCCCCAAATGAGATTTCTTTATCAGTGGATTGGCAAATGTGGATTGTCTATTTTGCTAAAATATCACACTACTACTCTAATTTCAGTCAAATCTTAAATTTTGCCATCAATTTTGCCTGTTCTTTAAACTATAATATTTTGGACAAATAACAGCTGAAATGCCATTAGTAGGAAAAGGCAGAAAATTGGAGCTCAGTGCTGTTCTTCTGTATTTTACCAGTTAAAATGTTGTTGTTGTTGCTGCTGCTGCTGCTGTATGTGTAACTTTTGTAATATTGTACACCACCCAGAGTGGGGGGAAACTCCCAGAAGGGGTAAGCAAGCAAGCAAGCAGACCAATACAATATATTGTACAATGTATTCATTGTATTTGACTCTGCCCATGGTAACGTCAACTGCAGTTTTTGTTAAAGGTTGGCTTCTACATTGTAGAAATCTGATTCATGTAAAGATCTCTTCTCAATCAGTCTCATGAAGCAGCAGTTTATATCATCAGATCTTTTAAGATAGAAACTTAAGAGTCCACGAAGTCCAGCTTCATTAGGCTCAGAGTAAGGAAAGAACAGAGAGAGACAGAAAACACGACTGCAGTCTTTGGCTGAACAAAGGATACTAATGGCTTCTCTTTATTCAAGCAGAGTATACCAGAAACGAAACTTAAGCTACATAATCAATCAGAATGTCAGAACCCAAATAAGGAGAGATAAGGAGCGTTGTCTCTCATGCAAGCAAAGAGGCTTTTGTTTACAAAATGTGTCAGAAGACAGGAGACAGAAACCAGATGCCTTCCCACATGTCCTCCTTTTTTATTTAAATTTGAGAGAGGGACGGCTAATCATACCCCTGCATGTCATCTTACTCCATAACTACTCCTCCATATACATCATCACTGTCCTCCTGGACATCGTACCCCTCCTGACTCCTGGTACCTTGTTCCGGAGGATGATACCTCATTGAGTACAATTGACGTCGTGCAAAACTCGATGTCTCCCTTCTACGCAGTGGACATGTGTTACACATAGAAATAAGATTAGGAATACAATTAATGCAAAAACACAAAGGTATAAGGCAGATAATAATAATGAACCCATAAAAGAAAACTTGTCTAAGGACAGATAAATCAGGCAACCAAGAAGTCACCCAATCAAAGAGATTAACATCAGTGCGTACATTGTTAGCAATGCTCTCCTGTAAATTCTGAAGTTCTTTCTCAATAGTATTATTCAGATCCTGGAATTTTACCCGACATCCCTGGTTCCCAACCAGTTTACAAAATCCTCCGGATTTTGCTAACAGGTAATCTATGGCTAGTCTGTCCTGCATTTGGTCTTGATGAAGCTCAGTGATTTCCATTTGAAGATCCCGTATGACCCTCCCTGTGGCATTGATTGATTTCTCCAGCCTACAAGTGAGTCCCAAAATGGACCTTCTATTCTCCTGGGAAATGACACCTGGGTATGATCCCAAGGTGAGTGCTCCAGTGATAGCACCCCCTATAGCTCTCCCCCAGGAGCTACCATCAGAAAGCTGAACATCGATTATCACTTCATCATTGCAACCAGAACCCATCGGGCCGGCAGCAGCTCTCCGGCGCTGTGCATCTGCCTGAAGCGGCATTTGCACTTGTACGGGTAAGGTAAAATAACCCAATGCTGCACATTGATATTGTCCTGGATGGAAATTCGTGGCAACTCCATTAAAAAAAGAACCACATGTTGGGATCCTTAATTTGCCATCCATTGCAAATGGAACCACTATCTATAGCAGAATAATAAGAGTAAACATAGGAAACACATCATATATATCTTCAATAGTAGTGTTAAACAAGGTATAATTAAGCTTATAAGAACTGTTATAACTACCCCATAACCAAAAATAATAGTCACAACCCGTATAATTGCCTACATTCCGCAAAACCCTTTTTGCTTGAGTCCAGTGCTTCCATTTACTATTCCAGACCCCGGAACTATGACAGCAGAAACAAAGTCCTTTAGTGTATTTCTTGAATGTCATGCTTCGCCAGCGGGTGTTGTTAAATTGTTCTGGAGGATTAGAGAAGAGTGTAGATCTATCAATATGTTGCAAATGTCCAATAACCAACTCTGGCGTGTTGAACAATGCCGGAAGAAAGGCCATTTGAGACACTCCCAGTGGATATTCATAGTATAACGTTGCATTCTTACCATGAACCTCAAACATATAGTTAGCATGACGAATCCAAAAGTTGGGGTTGCCCCCATGAAGCATTGTTCTTACAGCTGGAAGCACAGTAAGAAAGAAAAGAACAAATGTCAGCAAATTTAGTTTACTGGTGAACCACCATCCTGGAGCTGAGTAACCTTTTTCTCTCTCCATGGCGGATCGCTCGAGCAGGAATCCACACAGGTCCTGAGGTTGTAGAAACCGCTGCGTATCCTCGTCCCCAGGTGATTAGAGGTACAGGACCCTTCCACTCAGGATCGGGTTGCTGCCGATAAACGACCAATGGCTTAGGAAGACACTCCTCAGTCCTGAAATGCAATTTGACTGGAGAGTGTGACCTGTTATGGGGAGCAAGAAGAAAATTAAGAGTATACAGTACTTTAGCAACAGCTGTAGGTATTTCAGCCACAGGAACCCCTCTATCTCCCACTTGCTTGTGTAACAAATTTTTGAATGTCAGGTGGGCTCTTTCAACAATCGCCTGTCCAGTCGAGTTATAGGGTATTCCATGGGTTAGCTTAATGTCCCACTGACGGCAAAAGTCCTGAAAGGCAGAAGAAACATATGATGACCCATTGTCTGTCTTAAGGCTTTTAGGTTTACCCATTGCCGCAAACGAACGAATGCAATGTTGTATAACATGTCTGGATGTTTCACCCCGTAAGGGTGTAGCCCATATAAATCCAGAGAAGGTATCAACAGTCACATGTAACTTAGAAAGCGGAGCCAAAGCAGGTACTTGCGTGACATCCATCTGCCATAGCTGATTAGCTTCTGTTCCTCGAGGATTAACAGCATCAAATGGCAGGAATATAGGAGACTTCGTACAGGAAGCACAGGATGACACAATGTCTCTAGCCTGTGACATAGGAATGGAAAATCGTTTATGCAAAACCTTAGCAGATTGATGAAACATTGCATGACTGTCAATGGGGTTGTCAAAGAGAGAAAAAACCTCAGCAGAGTCTCGGAGAGCAGAATCTGCTCGTGCATTGCCCTCTGTCAAATAACCTGGGATCCTTGTGTGAGAGCGTATGTGGGCAATGAAGAAAGGGACCGTACGGTTGGAAAGAAAACCTTGAAGCTGTTGGAATAAAGCAAAAAGATCCCTATCCATCGATGGAGACAAATAAGCTTGAGCTAAAGTAAAGATAAGGCGGCAAACATATTGAGTATCCACAATCAGGTTAAAAGGCACATCAGAAAACGTAGAGAAAGCAAGTATGACCGCTGCCAGTTCCGACCGCTGGGCCGATGCTTGAGGTCCTGTAAAAACAACCTCCCATTCCCCAGTAGGACCCTGCCATGTAAGGACTCCACGGGAGGGGGAGCCATCCGAGAAAAGAGTAACAGCATGCAAGATAGGTTGCATGCAAAGCGGGGATGACAGGGAGTAAGAAGTGAGATTCAGCAAGGTAAACCGCTTATCCTTGGGGGGGTTAAATTTAACTTGTCCCACAAAGTCCGCCATGGCCACCTGAAATGCCTCAGAATGCTGTAGCAAGGCGGTTAGCTGATCCTGCGAAAAAGGAAAACAAACAAAGTCAACGTCATAGCCAGTCAAATGCTTTGCCCTAGTACGGCATTTGAGGAAAAGATCAGCAATCGCATCAGGTAGGCGATAACAGTTTTTCGAGGGAGTGTGCGCCAAGTGTAGCCATTCCACGATGGCCACCTTCTGAGCGTTGACAGGCGCGAACAAAACAGCAGTGGGCAGCCTCGGTGTAGGAAGAAGAGCGCATGCCAGCGCAATGGTGCCTGAGGGCACCCGATCCACAGCGATGGTATGCAGCTTTTCGTTGAGGCGTTGAAGAGCTGTACGCATCTCCGTTGTGCAGGGAATGATGTCCGCTGGAGAAGTGTGTCCAGAAAGAGCAGCAAAGAGTGGTGACAGTTCCTCCGTGCTCAGGGCCAAGAAAGGACGAGCCCAATTTATGTTCCCTAGCAATTGTTGCAATTGTACAAGAGTGAACTGCTCTGGAATAGCTATTGTTGGCAATAGCGGAGTTGAAGCTGTAGCTGAGAGCCTATGTCCCAGATATTGGAATGGATACATCCGCTGTACTTTTTCAGGAGCTATGATCAAGCCCGCTTGTTGCAAAATGTCTGCTAGGTCCTGCAGGTGTTTCTCCGTGACTTGTGGACCATGTAATAAAATGTCATCTGTGTAATGATAGACTTTAACCTCTGGATGGCGTTGCCTGAAAGGTTCCAAAGCCTTGTTCACAAAATGTTGGCATAGAGTCGGCGAGTTGGCCATACCCATAGGCAAGACACACCATTCAAACCGTTGAGTAGGATGTTCATTATTGTATACTGGCAATGTAAATGCAAATTTTTCTCTATCTTGTGGCGCTAGCAATATTATGTAAAAACAGTCCTTCAAATCTATGACCATGAGTTGATGATCTTCCGGAATCATGTTCGGATTAGGAAGTCCAGATTGTAGAGGTCCCATTGGCAAGATGTGCTCATTAACTTTTCTCAAATCATGCAACAATCGCCATTTTCCAGACTTCTTTTTCACCACAAAAATTGGAGAGTTCCAAGGACTAGTGGTTGTTTGAATATGTCCCAGATTTAATTGCTCCTGTACAAGGGCCTCCGCCGCCTGGAGCTTTTCTCTTGAGAGCGGCCATTGATCCGTCCACACTGGTGGGGTGTTTTTCCATTGTAGTGGAAGTGCATGCAACGGCGCTGCAGGGGAGGCCCGTATCAAAAATTTGTCTGCAAGGTACACCCTGTTTTAGCCAGGAGATCCCGGCCCCACAGAGTAACATAAGAAACATAAGAACAGCCTTGCTGGAACAGGCCACAGCCCATCCAGTCCAGCATTCTGTCTCACACAGTGGCTCACCATTTCCTTCAGGGTATTCCCAAGCAGATGCCTTCACCTGCTTAGGATTCCCTGGAAATGGCATTGAGAGATATCCTGCCTATCTCTCCAACCCGGAGGTTGTCCTTAGGTAGCCATAATTATAGCCATTGATAGCCTTGTCCTCCATGAACTTGTCTAATCCTTTCTTAAAGCTGTCAAGACTGACAGCTGTCACCACTTCTTCTGGCAGGGAGTTCCATAGACCAGTAATCCTCTGGGTGAAAAAGTACTTTCTCTTATTTGTTTGAGAACTAGTACCCAAAAGTTTCATGGAGTGTCCCCTAGTTCTAGTGTTGTGCGATAGGGAAAACAGTTTTTCCTTATCTACTTTGTCCACACCGTGCATGATTTTATAAACTTCAATCAGGTCACGTCTTAGACGCCGTCGTTCAAGAGTGAAAAGGCCCAACCGTTGCAGCCTCAGATGGTAAGGAAGGTGTTCCAGTCCTCTAATCATTCTGGTTGCCCTCCTCTGTACTTTCTCCAACTCCATAATATCCTTCTGGAGGTATGGCGACCAGAACTGTACACAATATTCCAGATGGGGCCTCACCATAGATTTATAAAGAGGCAAAATGACACTTGCTGACTTATTTTCTATACCCTTCCTAATGATCCCTAACATTGAGTTTGCTTTTTTCACTGCTGAGGCACACTGGGTTGACACCTTCATTGAGCTGTCCACCAGGACACCAAGGTCCCTTTCCTGGTTTGTCGCAGAGAGTTCAGACCCCATCAGTTTATAAATGTAATTGGGGTTTTTTGCCCCAACATGCATCACTCTGCACTTACTGATGTTGAAGCTCATTTGCCACTGTTTTGCCCACTCCCCCAGTGTCAAGAGATCCCTCTGGAGCTCTTCACAATCTCTCACAGTTTTCACTACCCTGTATAATTTAGTGTCGTCAGCAAATTTGGCTACCTTGCTTTTTTACTCCTACCTCTAGATCATTTATGAAGAGGTTGAAAAGCAGGGGTCCCAGTACTGAACCTTGGGGGACCCCACTCTTTACTTCCCTCCACTTGGAGAAGTGTCCATTTAGTGCTACCCTCTGTTTCCTGTCCCTTAGCCAGTTGCTGATCCAGGACAAGACCTGTCCCTTTATTCCATGACTGGTAAGTTTATTCAAGAGCCTTTGGTGTGGGACCTTGTCAAAAGCCTTCTGAAAGTCCAGATAAACAATGTCAACTGGATCCCCCTTATCCACATGCTTGTTGACACTCTCAAAAAATTCCAACAGATTAGTGAGGCATGATTTGCCCTTGCAAAAGCCATGTTGGCTCTCCTTTAGCAGCGCCTTCTCTTCTATGTGCCTATTAATTCTATCTTTTAGGATGGTTTCCATCACTTTACCTGGGACACATGTCAAACTGACAGGCCAGTAATTTCATGGATCACCCCTGGATCCTTTTTTGAAAATTGGTGTTACATTCGCTACCTTCCAGTCATCAGGCACAAAGCCTGATTTGAGGGAAAGATTATATATTTTGGCTAGGATATCAGCAATTTCATCTTTAAGTTCCCTGAGAACTCGTGGATGGATGCCATCTGGTCCTGGGGATTTGTTAGTGTTTAGCTTAACAAGACATGCAAGGACCTCCTCCCTGGTTATTTCTATCTTGCTTAATTCTTCGGTTTCCCTCCCTACGAAGATAGGCTCTGTTTTGGGCATGTGGTCTCTGTCTTCTTCAGTGAATACTGAAGCAAAGAATTCATTGAGTCTCTCTGCAATCTCTGTTTCCTCTTTAATAACCCCTTGCCTTCCATTGTCATCTAATGGTCCAATGGCCTTCCTAGTTGGGTTCTTACTTCTAATGTACTTAAAGAAGTCTTTGTTATTTCTCTGAGTATTTTTAGCTATACGCTCCTCAAAGTCTTGCTTTGCTTTCCTGATTGTTGCCTTCCATTTGTTCTGCCAGAATTTATGTTTCTGCCTGCTGTCCTCATTTGGACAAGCCTTCCATCTTCTAAATGAGCTTTTCTTGCTCTTGATCACTTCCCGAACAGCTCCTGTAAGCCACATCGGAGTCCTCTTGGACCTGGCAGTGCCCTTTTTCCTTTTGGGTATGCATTCCAATTGAGCCTCTGTTATTGTTTTTGTAAACAGCCTCCATGCCTCTTGGAGTGTTTGGACTCTCTCAATTTTCCCTTTCAGTTTCTTTTTTACTAGTTTCCTCATCTTTGGGAAATTTCCTTTTTGAAAATTTAAGGTCTCTGTGTTAGATTTTATCAGTGACTTGCGGTCTATGATCAAGTTAAACATAATTGAGTTGTGGTCACTGTTCCATATTGGATCAGTCACATTAACATCTTGCATCAGATCCTGAGTATTACTCAGGATCAAGTCAAGGATTCTTGTACCTCTAGTTGGGTCTTCAACCATCTGTCCCAGGGAACAATCATTGAGCATATCTAGGAACTTTATCTCTTTATCATGTGCTGAACAACAGTTCACCCAGTCTATGTGAGGGTAATTGAAGTCCCCCATTATAACCAGGCTTCCCTTCCTGGATGCCTCCTTTACAACATTCTCCAACTGCCAGTCTCCCTCAAGAGTTTGGGTCGGAGGCCGATAGTATATGCCTACTGTTAGACCATCCTTGTGGCCTGGTACTCTTACCCACAGAGCTTCTAATGGTGACTCCAAATCACCTAGATATTCCAATTCATACGATTTTATCACTTCTTTGACATACAAGGCTACACCACCTCCTGTTTGCCCCTTCCTATCCTTCCTGTACAGTTTGTAGCCTGGGATAACTGTATCCCATTGGTTATCATCCGTCCACCAGGTTTCAGTGATACCAATAATATCAATATTTTTATCTATTGCTAAGTATTCCAGCTCCCCTATTTTGTTACGGAGGCTTCTGGCATTTGTATACAAGCATTTCTATATGCTTTCCTGATACAGTCTTTTGAGTCCAGTTGCATTGTTAGACTGCCTCTTGCATCCTTCTGCTAGAGTGCTGGTGACTAGCTCCTTGCTCTGCTCAGTAATTTTTGCATCCTCCTCACTACTCAAGTACACACTTTCCCGAACCGGATGCTGCCCAGCTCCTGTCGGCTTTCCCCCAGTTATCAGTTTAAAAGCTGCTCTGCAGCCTTTTTGATGTTGAGTGCCAGCAATCTGGTCCCATCATGGTTTAAATGCAACCCATCCCTCCTGAACAGATTTGGCTTGTCCCAAAATGTTCTCCAGTTCCTGACAAATCTGAAGCCCTCCTCTCGACACCACCACCTCATCCACGCATTGAGGCTTCTGAGCTCTGCCTGCCTGGTAGGTCCTGCGCGAGGGACAGGCAGCACTTCTGAAAATGCTACCTTGGAAGTCCGGGACTTCAATCTTCTTCCTAACAACCTAAATTTGGCTTCCAGGACAGACCGCTTGGCCTTCCCAACATCATTAGTACCAACGTGTACCATGACAACTGGCTCGTTCCCAGTTCTCTCTAACAATCTATCTAGATTTCTTGTGATGTCTGCAACTTTTGCACCTGGCAGGCAAGTCACCATACGGTTATCATGTGCATCACAAATCCATTTCTCTGTATTTCTAATTATTGAATCGCCTAGTACAAGGAGCCTCTCTCCTGCAATCTGTTCATCTACATGCACCTCATCAACCATATTAAGGGAGAGAACCTCAGTTTGTTCCTGTTGTTCATCTTCCTGGATCTCATCAAGTGTGATGAAGGAGAGATCATCAGGTGGAACCAGTTGTTCCTCTGTGTGTTCCTCATCAGGTGTGATAAGGGAAAGAGCCTCAAATTTATTCTGTAATTTCAGACTCTCAGAGTGATCCCCTACTCTTCTCCTCCTTTGAGTCACATTCCTCCAACCATCTCCCTCCTGAGTTAGTGAAGGGCCTTCTCCCTCAGAACTGTGCCCTGTAATAGGAATATCCATAATCAGTGGGTGAAGAGAAACTTTTGTTCCCCCTGAGGTCTCAAAGACGATTGGATGAACACTTTGCTGTGCTGGCTCGTACCCGCCCACCCCAAAAACTTCCCTACAGGGGCGGACGGCCCATCCAGTCGGCCAATCTTTTTTTGCCACCACTGAAATATCGGCTCCTGTATCGACCAATCCAGACACTGAACGTCCACCCATAATCAGCGAGCGGGTCGGTCTATCCTCAGTGATTTGTATCACCGCCATAGCTGCTGTTACAGTCCCCTCCTGGGATGGAGTTGCAGTGGTCCCTAGTGGGAGCAGATGAAGGCGTCCTACAGGTTGTCCCTTAGGCAGGGTGAGATGTTGCGTGTCTGATGCAGGGATGACAATTTCTTGGTGACCCAATGTAACTGACCCTGCTGCAATGTGTACAGAAGCGGGTAAGGCATCTGGGCAAGGAAGAACAATGCCCATCATGCCCTGGAAATTAACATCATCAACCATTGTGGGAAGAGCCTCCACACACCCTGGCATAGTAAAGGTACAGTCCTTAGATAACCTCAATAATAGTCCTTCTTTTAGAGGATGGTTTTTTCTATATCGTGAAATCATTTCTTGGGCAAGTTCCATATCTTCTTCCATCTCTCCCAACACCTCCGCTATTGCTTCCTCACTGACCTCTGGTAGCCCTATTATTTTGCCTGGGCCCGAGCCTGGCCCGCACTCCCATTTCCCTGCTGCTGTGGAGAAAAGTCAGAGTCTTTGTGCTGAGCAGCTGAGGGGTTGGCATTAGGATTTGAGCGGCACTGATTGGCCCAATGGTACCCCTTCTGACAAATGGGACACTTCCTTGAAGGGCGTGCTGCCTGCTTTTGACATTGTGCTTTAAAATGCCCTTCTTTTCCACAACCAAAACAACGTTTGGTTTGAGCCTGAGTTGTGGGCAATTGAACTGCAGCTGCCAGAAGTTGAGCCTTGTAACTGTGAGTCCCCACATTTTGACAAACTTTCATCATGTCTGCTATCGATGTTCCTGGCCTAGCATAAACAGCTGTCAGAGCCCCTTTACAATCCTCATTGGCATTTTCAAAAGCCAGTTGTTTCATGAGCATTTCCCGTGCCGGGACATTTTCCACCTGGCGGCTGAGGGCAGTCATGAGTCTGTTAATAAACTCAGTGTAATCCTCTT
Source organism: Bradypodion ventrale (assembly GCA_035047345.1). Classification (NCBI taxonomy): domain Eukaryota; kingdom Metazoa; phylum Chordata; class Lepidosauria; order Squamata; family Chamaeleonidae; genus Bradypodion; species Bradypodion ventrale. The sequence goes on along the minus strand of JAWDJE010000004.1, from coordinate 260,627,177 downwards.
TAGGGCCCTGCCTGATTGCTGCAAACCCAGCAACTGAGCTATCCCCTTTGGAAGGAATCTTACTCCATGCGCGCATGACTATCTGTGCAATATCTCCCAGCTGGGCATCAGTGAGTGCCAACTGCTGTGTGGGGTTGGCAAAATTTCCCTCCCCACATAACATATCCATCGTGAGTGCAGGGCGTGTATGATGTACCTCCCAAGCCACATCCCTCCACTCTTGCAAGCAGAGCATAGCTTCTGCAGGAAGCAAGAGTGCTTTAATCATCTGTTTCCAATCCACTGGTAGCAATTTTTGAGAAGCAATGGCTTCCAACAGAGCTTTTGTAAAAGGTGCATTAAACCCATAGTCACGTATGCTGACTCTTAGTTCCTTCAGATATTTGTAATGGAGGGTTTCATATCTATCTGGGACTGCCAGTGCATTGCCCACAGCCGGAGCCCCCCTGATCACTGGGTATATTTCAGTAGATTGCACATCCAGCACAGCTGCAGTTAAAGCAGCAGAGAACTGTGTTTTGGTAGGGCTAAAAGTGCTTGATTGCTGCAAGGCAGGATATAATGTCCCATCTCCATTTCCACCCCCATCCCCTTCATCAGGGGGCTTATGCTGTTGTTTCTCATATGATGGAGGGGCAGTTGCTATAGTCCCTCCCTTGGCTGGAGGCAAAAGCTTTGGGAGGGGGCCATCAAGCCTCTGTGAGAACAACATATTCTTTGGAGTGAGTCTCTGAAGGCAGTTTCTGACTTCCTCCCACGTAAATAGCACTGATACAAAAATTCTCTCATGCTTTTGCAATGCTTTTCCAATTTGATTCCACTGTTTTAAGTCCAAACATTCATATTTAAACCAATGACAGTTTTTTCTATAGCTTTGACTAGCTTTTGTATCTCCTTCTCATCAGCCTTTCGCCCATTGTTATTCAAAAGATCTGAGATATCTTTACAAAGTTCCTGCATTTGCGAAGTAAGCACGCACCCCATGATAAAAAAATAATATTTTTCTTTTTCTTTTGTCACTCACCTAGTGTGGGACCCAAAGTTGGCTTTGGATGAATTTCGAGCGCTCGATTTATGACCTTCCCGGTCGAGGTGAATGAGACCTTGTCCTGGTCGATGAGGTGATAATTAGGTGCTAATTGCTGAAGCAGATCTCTTCAAAGCATTCCTTTGAATTTCATTCAATGGCCTCGCGACGGGGCACCAGTTGTAGAAATCTGATTCATGTAAAGATCTCTTCTCAATCAGTCTCATGAAGCAGCAGTTTATATCATCAGATCTTTTAAGATAGAAACTTAAGAGTCCACGAAGTCCAGCTTCATTAGGCTCAGAGTAAGGAAAGAACAGAGAGAGACAGAAAACATGACTGCAGTCTTTGGCTGAACAAAGGATACTAATCGCTTCTCTTTATTCAAGCAGAGTATACCAGAAACAAAACTTAAGCTACATAATCAATCAGAATGTCAGAACCCAAATAAGGAGAGATAAGGAGCGTTGTCTCTCATGCAAGCAAAGAGGCTTTTGTTTACAAAATGTGTCAGAAGACAGGAGACAGAAACCAGATGCCTTCCCACACTACATATTGGCTGAAATCCTGTTTGTTAGTTACACAAAACGTACAACTGTGGGAAGCAAGTTGCTTCAAGTCAAGAAATCTCCATACACATTGTCTGTGCATTCTGAGCCATACAATTCAGTATGTAACAGATAAAGCTTTCATAGATTTCTTAACTTATAGCAATGCACTGCTAAAAGTTATGCCTTTTGCATAACTGCACATGAAGATTTTGGCTGATGCATATCGTCAAAAATGGAATGCAACATGTCAATGTTGGCTATCAAAGCCTGTCAAATTCTGAACTCTTGCTGGAAGATCTTTGCATATCACGTGATGTTAAAAAAACACATTTAATGTTCCAGACACTATGTGAGCAATATGTGCTCTAGTCATCTTCTCATCTTCTGGACAGTGAAGTAGCTTGGGCACAGAGGAGAGGATTTTAGTTGAAATTTGAAGATATATAAATTCCTTTCTACCAGCAATTCATTTCAGCTGCTGCAGACGATAAAATAATTAGAATTTGGTACAGCACTCTTTGATAATTCAAAGCAATATTCAGCACAGATCAGATACACACACAAACATACACATTTTGTTAGAAGCAAGGGAATAAGCAGCTGGTGTCCATTAGGACTGGTGGAGAGGAATGCAGAGCAGGTTTAAACAGAGGAACCTGGCATATATATCTACCCATGATTATGGAATTTTTATTATAGCTGCATGATATTATGCAGCAAGAGTAAATAAACATTCTGCAAAGCAATTCTAAAAACAAGTACAGCACAAATAAAATATTATAAATTAGAAACTGGGCTTCTGATCAGCATCAAATCTGGCACTGTCACAGTAAACAGTGTAATATTGATCTATCCTAAATTTAGTTATCTTTGCTTAAATAGTTTGAGAGCTATGATTTTCTAAAGTATAGAAATGATTTACTCCCACTTGTTCAGAAATAGCCAACCATTTTTTCAGGAGATAGGAAATTACTAAAATACATTTCTTAACATGTTTTATCTTTTTTTAAAATAGCAATTACTGTAGCCCCTCTTTTACTTTGTATTAAATTAATTGAGTAGTTGTAGACAAACCGATAATTAAAAATGGAACTTTCAAGCAGGAAAATCAGCCATTTCATAATTGTTAGAAAGACCATTTGTTTGCCCTTACTTTATTTTTTTTTAAAAATACTTTTATTAAGTTTGTGCAAAGATATATAATAACAATAGAAAGACATAAATTTACCAAACATCTTAAGAGGAAACAAAAAGAAAAAAAAACTAAAAATACATATACAATAGAAAAAAAATCTATATATAGAAAAACATATAAAAATATAACATCGACTAACAATTGTTATCATCTTATAATATTGTTATACTTATACTTACTTAAGATGTTTTTATTATAAAACACAAAAAACAAACCAATTGTATTTCCCCCTTTTCTAATAATATACTCTAAAATTTATAACAATATATTTTAAAGAAAACTTAATATGCTGTTCTTTACTATCAAAACTTAACATCAGACTTAATTGCACCCTGTGATATTTACAAAGCCCTAGGGGGGTGCAGCGTATCTCATCCTTATTCTATGGAATCAAAAAATTCCTTTGATCTGGTACTAGACGACTACCATCAGTTTTTCTTAGCACATAATCCACAAACGGTTTCCAGATTTTCCAAAATCTATTCCCTTACTTTCTGTATAGTCCCTCACCAACTGAATGAGGAGAGCAGCAGAGATGTGGGTTTGCTTACTTTTTGCTCTTTAAACACCAGGCTGTTTGGCAGTCTCCAAGGTCTCCTTTCTCCTCACTTTGAAGAGAGAGAAATTCAACAAGAGCAACTCTTACTTTATGCAGCAGAAAATTGGCTTTTTTTCTCCAGTCTACTCTGGCTGGCTTTTTATTTTTAAAAAAATCCTTAATTTTTTAATTTTTTAAAATTTCCCCCTTTTTCCTTTTTTTCTCAGCACCACTCCCAATGATCACATTTAGAATCATATACTTCTGACAATGCAATTATAAATGACATTTTAACATGTTGGAATTAATGGTTTCATATATCTTGGTAGGCTTCCTTAAATGTGAGTGGATGGCAAAGAACAGAGCATGTGGGGAATAATCAGTCCAAGCAAAGTCTATCCTCATGCCATAATTTTATATTTATGTAGTGTCTCCATTTATGATCTATAGTACACATCAGAATCCTATTCAATATCCTCTCTGACATATGCACTATATGTATAGTATTTCTCAGAAGAAGAAGAAAAGTCACAAGTCTTCTCTGGTTTGCTCACTTGATCAGCACAACCCACTAAAAGCTACTGTATATAACCCCTTTGAAGAAAAGCAGTGAAGACCATGTATCTACACACATTGATTATAATTTGCCATTCTGGTAGTTGGATTGAATAAACAAATATTTAAGGATTTTCCTTAGATTTTGAAAAGATATAAGATAGTTCTTTGTGCTTCATGCCTATAACTATAGGTATGATCTTATATTCCCAAGAAACTACACAGAAGAGCAGAATCATGTTCATGTATATTCAGAAGTAATCCAATTTAATACAATGAGGTTTATTCCTATGCAAGAGAATATAGGATTATGGTTTTATCTAAGATCAATAATAACGTCATAGACAGGGAAGAGAAAAAGACTCATATATCCAAAGGCTGAAGGATAAACTAGTTAGCAATTAGTGAAGAAACAACAAGTTGTGCATCTCTCTTTCATGTTTCTCAGGTTTTCATCAAAACATTGGTCAAAAATCTGTCCTCTCTCTGACAGACTACTCTAAATGGACTCCGTTGCTTTGCTCACTACTGCGGATTGCTAACACAAAAATATTTTAGGTTTGTCTGTTCACTATCTGTTTTCCCAAGCCTCCATTAGATATTTGAGGGATAATAGGATGAAAATGAGCAAAGAAAATTTTGGACTGAGCATCAGGAAAATCTTCCTAACAGTAAGAGCTATGAGAATGAGGACTAGGTTCCCAGAAAGTGTGGTTGAACAAGCTGTCACTTAAATCATTCAAGGAGGACAGAGTGCACAGTGTGATCAGAAATAAAGGTAGTAACCACCAACACTAAGCTACTTAGACAAGACAAGGCAACGGTGTGCTCTAAAATTATCTCCCATGGCTGATCTCATTTCAAAGATAGCATTAGTACAATTTTATTATGGGGATTTTAGATATTTTAGATTCGAGTTTTTGTGATTTTAAGATTTTTAGATTTTAGAGATTTCAGTATTTTTATGATGTTTTATCCATATGTATGGATTGCTCTAATGGGTTATGTTGGGGTTTCTTGTGTTTTAAGCCACCCGGAGTCACCTTGGCGAGGGGGCGGCTAAACAAGTCAAATAAAATAAATGAATAAATAAATTAGTAACAAGTCTGTTATGAAAATCTAGCCTTGACACAGACACATCTATCACTACTGGCATCACTGTTGCTCTTTTCTCTCAGAGATGTTATAATTCAGTTCTCAAATCCTGATATCCCATGATTTTTCCTATTTGCCCTCCCTCAACTGTTACCTGGGATCACCACATCAATCAACTTTTTCTCAACCACAGTAATGACTACAATGTTGAGTTCGACCTTATTTGTTTGTCAAAGATGCTTTAGCTGCATATAATATAATAATTATGTATATAATATAAATGTGGCTCAAGTAGCTAAGATGCTGACTGGGAGGCGGAAGGTCAGCAGTTCTATTCCCAAGTCCTGCAGGACGGGATGAGCTCCCATCTTTGTCCCAGCTCCTGCCAACCTAGCAATTCGAAAGCAAGAAAATGAAAGAAGATAAATAGGGACCACTTCGATGGGATAGTAACAGTGTTCTGTCTGGTCTGGTGTCTAGTCATGCCTGCCACATGACCATGGAAACGTCTGCAGAAGCAGACAGCGCTGGCTCTTCGGGTTTGAAACAAAGATGAGCACTGCACCCTAGAGTCAGATACGACTGGCTTTCGAGCAAGGGTGACCCTTACCTTTACCTTACAAATGTGCTATCAAGTCAAATCTGACTCACAGTAGGCCTTTTCTGGATTTTCTTTAGGTATAGAGTAGTCAGAAGTTGTTTACAATTTCTTTCTTGTGAAGGAATCTTGAGACTGTGCAAGCTGCCCAAGGCTACATAGGCTGGCTGTTTTGGGTTGTACAGTGAGGAATTGAACTCCCAGCCTCTGGCTCTGCAGCCAGACACCTAGCTCACTAAGATAATTATAATTAAACAAAATTATAATAATTCATATTGTATTTATTCTAACACAAGACTACTTCAATCTGTGTTTTGTAAACTGGCTTGCTTTTGTTCAGTAATAGGACAATTAGACGGTTCCATGGATTTGTTTGCATATCTCATGTCTCAGACAAGTAGTTGCTTGGAAGAACAACATTATAAATAGAGAAGAAAACAGTGTGTAATATGTAAACTTTTATTCATTTGAATTATTTACTCAAGCAAGATTTTTAAAAAAATCTTTCAAACTATATATTTTTTTAATAAAATGAGATCCTAACAAAAGAGAAGAGGAATGAGGGAAGCAAATCCCTGTATTCAAATTCTCTGTTCAGTTTGGTGCATTAGAATTATTTTACGGTGTTCTCTTAATTATCTGTAGAAAGCAGACATAATGTGCTGAAATCATGCATGAAAGGCCAAGGCTCAGGGAGCTGAAGACAACGGTAGTAATGAGTCCCTGATTGATGCAAGATACATGTAGCTATAGTTTTACACAAAGAAAGGGGGCATTTGTTACCACAAGTGTTTCACCTTCAGCACAAATATGCGTTACCCTCACATTTACTCTGGGATTATTGCAGCACTACCAATAATTACTTCCCAGCATCTGCTGGCCTCAGGTTAGAGGCAAGCCATTTCTAGCAATATGCAGAATGAGTTCATGAAAAAGAGGCCTGGTTTATCTTCTTTGCTGTCAGACCACATAACCTTGGCAATATATTTTGCAGGCGCACCCCCCCAATGATGGACTCAGACACAAATGAAAGTGGATAACGGCATGGGCCACATTTATTGATTCAAGCCCTAGTCCGAATTATAAATTTCTATTGGTAAAACGACCAATCATAATTCTTAAGGCAAGCAGGCCGAAGTAACACTGGTAAGGTACCACCCAAAATTTTGCCAACGGCAATTGTTACAATGTATCTATTTGTATCAATTTGTTTGTTGACAACAAACAAATTGTTGACCGTAGTCAATATCTAACTAATGACCCCACCCTCTGACGTGTATCCGTAAAATCAGGGGGTGATTCCAGCTGTCTAGTGGTAACCATCACCCCCTCGCCTGGTTCGTCGTTGACCGGACAACGTTTAAACAACTTATGCCTATCTAGTGTTGTCCAGTCAATTGCGAACCTGCCGGATACCTGTGGGTCATAAATGTTTACCTTACCAGTGCTACCCGCCCATGTGACCAAAGTCAACAACAGCACAGAACGACCCCTATATCAAACCATAGCAACAGTGTGGGATGGGCAAAAAAGCCAGGACTCAAGGGCCAATGCGAGTCCCAGCCAAAAATTCCCACCCGGCCCCGAAGCGACCAAAAAATCACACTGTTAACTAGGGAGGGGGTGGAGGGGAAAAACTTCTCCGCTCCGTCGGTTCGCCAAAATGGCAGCATGGCTGCCTCGTGGCCAGCCCCTTTTATTAGGGTGCTGGCCACGCCCCTAACTACCCGGATGGTTTCGTCCAGTGGGGGGGGGGGCGCAAAGAGCGCGGCGGCCATTTTGGCGCCGCGCTTCCATTGCAGGCGCACCCCCCCAATGATGGACTCAGACACAAATGAAAGTGGATAACGGCATGGGCCACATTTATTGATTCAAGCCCTAGTCCGAATTATAAATTTCTATTGGTAAAACGACCAATCATAATTCTTAAGGCAAGCAGGCCGAAGTAACACTGGTAAGGTACCACCCAAAATTGCCAACGGCAATTGTTACAATGTATCTATTTGTATCAATTTGTTTGTTGACAACAAACAAATTGTTGACCGTAGTCAATATCTAACTAATGACCCCACCCTCTGACGTGTATCCGTAAAATCAGGGGGTGATTCCAGCTGTCTAGTGGTAACCATCACCCCCTCGCCTGGTTCGTCGTTGACCGGACAACGTTTAAACAACTTATGCCTATCTAGTGTTGTCCAGTCAATTGCGAACCTGCCGGATACCTGTGGGTCATAAATGTTTACCTTACCAGTGCTACCCGCCACCCGGAGAGGCTTCAATAAAGGCTCGACGCCCCCCCAAGACCGTCAGCTCGGTCGACAGGCCTGCTCGCCAATCACTCAGCAGGAGGTCCATACCTCCTCGCGACAGATGGGCCCCCTCCCCTGAATAAAGCTCATAATTTTGCAGACTGATGATGGGGAGGCGAATGACGCATCCCCAAACCATATCAAAGGAACCGGGCAATAGCCCTGGAGCGACGAGCCCGGTCAAGTGCCTGGAGGCCAAACGCTCCCCTGTAAGCATACTGCGGTATCATGTCCGACCAAATGAGGGGTGTGGCAGGCCACACATAATGTGAGTAGGCCAGGTGACTGCAAATCGCAAGCTTCCGCGATAGGCCAGTGACCTGTCCGAAACCATTGCCCCCAAGGTGAATAACCAGGACATCAGGCGAGTCAGCATCCCTGATGTAGAAGAGGAATGGCAACAGTTCCCGCCATAACATGCCGCGCTTACCACACCACCTGAGATGTGCGGATGCACCCAGTCCCAGTCGGGGTCCCACTCTGTCGCCGCAGCGTAACGCGCTGCCCTGTGCAGCGTGACGCGCTGCCCTGTGCACGTGGCAACGGCCCACCAGCCCTACTGTCACCGGTGTAAAACGACACCCAGGGTCTGTCAAGGAAAAAAGGGGGGGTGAGAAACATTGCAGTGACTAAACTGGCACTCACGGTTGAAGAGGGTGAACACAAAACTGAAAACAATGTGATCCCCACCTTCCCATGCGGCATATTTCAGCCCCAGAGTACCCAAAAGTAGCTGCAGTAGAAACCGCCCCCATCCTGCAGGAATGGCTGAGTGAGGGGAGACCCACCCTGGTGACAGAAAAACGGGGCATGGTGCGTGCCACACAGTGCAAGAAACTCCTGTAGGGCACCAACCGGACAGATGTCTTCCAAGGAACATCGTAGCAGTATTACTCAACTGCCTACGCCGTGCTGATCTGTTTTAGAGGAGCGTATCCTCAACTGAGCCCAATCATAGCAACATAGACATCTTCGAGTTCCAGTGCCCTACGACTTGCATCCGCCTTAGACAGCATCATAAGCTCGCTGATGCGGAGCGCTCCAAAAAAGGCCACCGTTGTAGCCGCACGAAACAGGGCTGCCTCATACCTATCGAAACATAGGTCATGCCAGCCTCGTGCCAGTTGGGTAAGTACCCCAGGGGAAATTGGGTGACGGTCGTCCAGGCAACGCCCACGTTCCCGCACCCACCCCTCCAAAACATGTCTCACACGGAAATCAGCGGTACTGTCCACGTAACCTCCCACCTTGGCCATAAAAGCCAGCGCTGATAGCCTAGATGCTATGGTGCGGGGTGCCAGGCCCTGGGCGCGCAGGTAAACCATGAAATGGAGGATGTGGGCCACTGGGATCAGCCAGGTATCTGGCAGGCGAAATTGGGAACAAAAGGTCCGAAATGAAACCAACGCGTGTTGATACGCCTTACGCATGCGTGGCGCCAGTGACATGCCTATCGCCCGGTTCACCTCTCCTTGCCAATGGTCCATACCTCCTGCGGTAGTGGTGAGGGAAATTCCTCCGCATCCGGAGCCAAGGCACGGAACCGGGAGATCTGCAGGCGGGACAAAGCGTCAGCAATATCATTATTCACCCCCGGGACATGCCTGGCTCTGAACAGTACATTGAGGCGCAGGCTGCGCAATACAAACTGGTGCACAAGATCCATGACCCTGGGAGATTTAGAGGTCTGTGAGTTGACAATGTGGACAACAGCCGCATTGTCACACCAGAAATGCACCACAGAGTTGGCCCACTCCTCACCCCATAGCATCAAGGCCCCCAGTATGGGAAAAAATTCCAAATATGTGAGATTCCTCAGGCGACCCGTGCCTGACCAGGCTGGTGGCCATCCACCATATGCCCACTTCCCATTGAAGTACACCCCATAACCAAGGGATCCCGAGGCATCAGACTGAATTTGAAATTGGGGCGAAGCCAGGAGGTCAGACCTCCAAAATGAGACCCCATTGAACTCCCTCAGGAACTGGAGCCATATGTGCAGATCTGCCCTGATGCCCCGTGTCAATCTCGCCCTATGATGGGGCCTGGATAAGCCTGCCATGGTGTCGCACAAGCGCCGAGCAAATGCCCTGCCAGGTGCGACCACCCTGCAAGCGAAATTGAGGTGTCCATGTAGCACCTGCAGTTCCCGAAGGGATGCCTTGCGCTTAGCCAGCAAGTCCGATATAAGGGCCACTATCCTTGACACCTTGTCTGCGGGCAACCTAGACGCCTGCGCTACCGTGTCAATTTCCACCCCCAAGAATATTAACTTATTAGACGGGCCTTCGGTCTTTTCGGGCGCTAAAGGGACACCGAGTTCCTCCATTAGCGTCTGAAATGTGTTGAGGAGACGTGTGTACGTGTCCCAGCCCCGTTCACCCCCGAATAAAAAGTCATCCAGGTAATGGGCTACAGACCGAGACCCTGACCTACGGACAAATGCCCACTGCAGGAAGGTACTGAAACGCTCGAAAGCCGAGCAGGATATGGAACAGCCGAATGGCATGGCTTTGTCAAAATAATATTCACCCCGGAATTTGAAACCCAGCAACTCGAAGTCACCCGGGTGCACGGGCAAGAGGCGAAACGCCGACTTAATGTCACACTTAGCCAACAATGCACCCGGGCCACATGAGCGCACCATGCGCAATGCCTGGTCAAAGGATGTATACCTGACAGAACAAAGGTCATCAGGGATAGCATCATTGACCGAGTGGCCGGCTGGGTAGGACAAATGGTGAATCAGGCGGAACTCACCCGGGGACTTCTTGGGCACTAGTCCTAGTGGAGACACTTTAAGGTTGGGAACGGGGGTGCGGGGAAAGGGCCAGCGACCCTGCCCGCAGCAATCTCCTTATTAATGCTGGGGGCAGCCACCTCCTCCCTTCCCCTAAGTGACAAAAGGTTAGGTGCATCCTGCGGTGACCTATCCCCCGTGAAAGGAATACGAAAACCCAGTTGAAAACCCTGAAGGAGGTACACAGCGTCTGCTCTCCTCGGGCACAATGCGAGCCAACGCTCCAGCATGTCGACATTAATTGGGGAGGGGGCCTTTTGGTGAACCCGCTCCCTCCATGGCAGTCTTACCTGCCCCTTGTCTGCCCCTACCTCTGCCCCTGTATCCTCCCGGCCTGGGACAGGCGGAGGCAGCATGGGGGCCAGAACAAGAGGGGCACTCATGCTTGTACTTGCAATTTTTCCTGTTGCAAGAACCATTGGACGAGAAGGTCCATCACAGCAGGCGGGCTGGAACCCCCTGCCCCGCCACTTGGCGGGGTACCTGTACTGGGGCCGCTCGTTGGACCGCATGTCCACAATGGTATCTCTACCCAGGCGCCGGGCGCGTGGGGGTCATATACAGAAGCCACAGCTTCTGGCAGGGCTCATCCCACCTCATCTCTGGGTGCAGTGGAATCCTCATGCGGAATTCTTCGTAGTAAGCCAGCCATGACGGACCCGGGAAGTCAACCATAGCCCGGTAAATATTGTCCAGGTACTGGACCACAGGGATAGCCAAATCCGGCCTAGCCCTGAGGTAAACGGCCATGTAAATCAGGTACGCTGGCAACCAATTTGCCCACGTGCGTGGCGGCTTACGACGACGTGCCTGCTCCTTATCCCTCTCATCCAGCCCTTCCCTCTCTTCCTTGGTCGGCTCCCATTTAGAAGGGAGAAGATATCTACATACTCGCCCCTCCAAATCTTTTCCTTGGTAGACTGGGCCAAATGGTCCCCCAAGGGCAAGGAATACTCTGCTGTTGGCAAAGCCGACACCGGCACTGAGGGAACTATGGGCAAAGGAAAATGGGCCTGAGCCAGCCCGGGGATCCCCAACACATTTCCAGCACATTGGGGGCACCACCCCGACCCAGGCCCTGTGTCACGGGCAAAGTCACTGGGTGGGCCGGGGGCCATTGGGCCGCCGGGCCACCCAAGCGAGGCCAAGGCTATTGAACAGCCCCCCCCCCCAAGGAAGTCAGTTGTGTGGGTGCATTAGCTTGGACTGCATACTCACCTGCTGCACCCCCGCAGGGCCGCCCCCACCGGGGGTTCCGGCCCGCTGGGGGCGTCGGAGCTCACGACCGAAGCTGAGCTCGTCGACGGGGCCAGACCAGCACCAGACTGCTGCACCTGTGGGGTGGGGAGCTGCAAGGCAGTGGCCACCACTGGCCCGCGCGCCTCAGGCGGCTCAACCCGACCCATCGCCGGCCGCTGTTCGGTGGCCAAAGGGGGCACCTGGAAACCTAGAGACACCCCTGTTTGGTTGGCCCTTGCCAAGGACGCTTCAAGGGCCGCCACCCGGGCCAGGAGGGCCTCCACATCGACATAGGCCCCGGCCCCAACAGGGGGCAATTGGGCAACCGGCCCATAATTCACGGGTACCTGTCCAGGTCCCTGAGCCCCAGGGGCCAGATAAGGCCAAGAGCCCATGCTCAGCCCCTGGGGAGCCGTGGGAACGCCCTGCAAAGGCAGGGAACACAACCACCCTCCGTGGCTCGCACCCCCCATAGGGAATTGCGCACCCGGGCAAGAGGGCCCCGCCGCACAGACCATGGCAGGGGCCGTGGTCGTTGTTTGCGGGCCAAGGGCCGAGGCCCCGTCCGGGGCAGCAGGTATGCTCCGCGCATCAGGCCAAGGAGCTACCGATCCCATCCCACCGTTCCCGGTGGGGTCTGCTAAGGTGGCTGCGGAACGGGCGCAGTCGCGGTCCTCCGACCCGGCTGACGCCTCCGCGCCGATCGAGCCACGTTCGCGGCTGCCTTCTTCTTCGAGGACATGGCTAAGGTAGCTAGGAAGCCTAAAACAAGAGAAAGCTGCCCGAAAAGGCTTCCCCCAAGAGGACACGAGCGACGGAGGTAAGGAGGAAAAACTTCTCCGCTCCGTCGGTTCGCCAAAATGGCAGCACGGCTGCCTCGTGGCCAGCCCCTTTTATTAGGGTGCTGGCCACGCCCCTAACTACCCGGATGGTTTCGTCCGGTGGGGGGGGGGCGCAAAGAGCGCGGCGGCCATTTTGGCGCCACGCTTCCAATATATATTTAATGAGTGTCCCATAGTTTAAGGCATTTATTCCATATATACATGAATGTGGATGATAATGATGATGATAAGATCAAGAAGAGGAAGAAGTGAAGTGTCGCCGCCGCTGCCATCCCAGGCACTGTGGTGGCTCAGTGGTTAAGAAGCTCACCTTGTTAACTGGAAGGTCGGCAAGTCAACAGTTTGAGACTCAGATACTGCATGACGGAATGAGCTACCATCTCTGTCCCAGCTCCTGCCAACCTAGCAGTTCAAAAGCAAGAGATTGCAAGTAGATGAATAGGTACCACTTGGGTGGCAAAGGTAACAGTGTTCCATGCACTCATGTCTAGTCATACTTGTAGATGCAGACAGTGCTGCCACTTTAGCTATAAATGGATATACGCACCGAACCCCAGAGCATACCTGTCAAGCGCGACTTCACAAAATACGGGAAATTACTGCGCATGCATGGGCAGTAACCCATTTGTGCATGCAGACCGAGGGCGCACATGCACAGTAGCCCATTTGTGCATGCGCACCATGGGCGTGCGCACATGCACAGTAACCCCTTTTCCTGCCGTTCAAATACAGGACAGCGGCAGGAAAGGGGAGGAACGAGCGCTGAAAAATGGAAAATCCCGGCCAATAAGGGATACTTGACAGATATGTCCCAGAGTCGAATACAACTGGTTTTTGAGTAAGGGTGACCGTTCTCTTATACTGTAAGTTGTGATGGGTCTTTTTTAGGAGAAAGGTGTGTATTTGGGTTGTGGTGGAGGTGGGAGAGCATAAATGTTTTAAATAAATAAATAAATAAATAAATAAATAAATGTAAATCATTTTGGGTCCCAGCCATGAGAGGACCATTTCCTGTGAATAAACTGGAAGGAAATTACATTGGAATCCTGTATGCATCTACCTAGAAGTAAGTGTCCTTGAGCAGAAATGTGACAAGGAATCTGTAGAGGGGGAAATGCCTATAGATCTATTTTACCATTTTTTTTTGTTAAAGTTGTGGTCTATTGGATGGCTGGACTGTCCTAAAAATCATGTTTACATAATATAACAGTTTAAAAAAAGGAATCCAGGCAAAGTTTTCAAGTATACTAGTTTGGCATAGATTCAATTGATTGGGAAATGACCAAAAGTTAATATCCACTAATTAACCAATTTGATGTAGAATCACGTGGTGTGGGCCCTCTTTGTAGTGTGGGCCCATAGGCCGCAGCCTTGGTAGCCTATGCTTAAATCCGGCCCTGGATCAGAATTTGTTTCCCGAGTATTACACAACAGAGTGAGGGCCCATCTCTGTTCAAGCTCCTGCCAACCTAGCAGTTTGAAAGCAAGAAATTTCAAGTAGCTAAATAGGTACCACTTTGGTGGGAAGGTAAACAGTGTTTCATACAGGTGTTGAAGCACATGACCATGGAAATGTATGCAAACACAGACAGTGTAGATGAAGACTCTTTGGCTATAAACAGAGATGAGCACTGAACCCTAGGGTCGGATACGACTGGCTTTCGAGCAAGAGAAACCTTTACCTTTTCCTAGTGGCTTACAAATGGGTTAATTAGTGGACTCGCTTAAGATCTCACCCTAAGAAAATCTATTATTTGTAGACCATTCTCTTAAACTTGCAGCCTTTTGGTAAAATCTGTCTCCTTTGATAGTGGTTCTTTACCAAAGGTCATGCAAATGGCTAACAGAAAGCTCAGCCACCCTTAATATACTTCTACTGGAAATACTGCTTACTACTTTTGCCCAAAAGGAGCAACAGATGAAATATTACGACACCACCATCAATTACTTACAGAACTCAAAGGTCAGCCAATACAAATCCTGTTTGGAGGTATTGGTTGATTTTCCAAACATGCGAGGCAAAAAATAGATGACCAATAAAAATAAAGAGGAAATTATGTACGCAATTTGTCTTGCTTTGAAGTAAATAATCTTGCATGAAGTTCTATTTGTGGAAACTGAAATAGACACGGAGTATGTAAAGTAATGCTCATATGATTCTTATGTGCCAGAGTCACAAAATAATTTGTCTTCTGATGAATTTACAAAGGCAATACCTAATTTCTTATTTCTGATATGGCTGAATACTGTGTCTTTGACATCAAAGAAAAGAAATCAAAACCTGTCACTAACAAATCCAGTTAGGTCAATATGCCATTTCAGCTTTAACACTGAATATCATAAGAAATGTTATTAGTAATGCAGTGAAACTTAGGATGTGCTCTTTTCTTTTGTGTTCAATCCCAACACAATCCATTCTCCATCTTTTCATCTGTGTTAACTTCATCTGTGACATGAAGTCATGGTATTGTAAATACAAAACACAATTTCTATGTTAAGCAGAGGTATTTTAATGAGTCTTGGGTACGAACTTGACTGGCTCTTGCTGTCAGAGTGTTAATCTGAAAAAGAAAACACAATTCTGTTGCCTGTTTCAGTGGGATGTCCCTATGGCTCATGGAGAGGGCCTCGGCCTTGCGTAGACTTATGCTACTTGCAGCCACATTTTAATGCCTGAAATGGCTCTGAAGCTTTTCCCAGTAGAGCCAATTTTCACCCTCTGTGAATGGAAACCTCAGCTTCTCAGCTAAGAGCTCAATTTGCCATTGAGTAATATGTTGAAGCCAGCATGAGAATAAATTTGTGACTCTTTGCCCCAAATGGTGAGGTTTTTCATATTGTGATGAGTGGATGTGTGAGGAAGGGCTTTCTTGGAAGAGAAAAAGACCTCAGACTAATATAGGATGATGGGATATTTTGTCAGAGAGAAGATGTTGCTACTCACAGCTTGTCAGTCTGCTGCTCTCTTCGCAGGCACTCACGGGACAAAATTTTTAGGACAATCATGACTATTATGTATTCAGGTTTTTGCTGATAATGGCATCCTGGCAAATGTGAAGGTGCAGACAGATATTATAGCAGGGATGTTTTTTTCCTCATACAGAAAGTGTTATCAGGAAGTTCTCCAAATAATGCCTCAGACAATGGTGAATAGTTTATTTAAAGGGGCAACAGCTTAACACAATATTTTGTATGATGTATGGGGAACAACAAGCAGGGACCAAACATTAGCTTGGACCCCAGTACAAACTTGTAACATGGGCCTCCTTCCTCATATTAATGCTTCATCCCCTACATATCTTTGGACCTACAATTTATCATCAGCATAATAATCATCAGCTGCCTTCAACTGAGCCCTGGTGTGGCATGTCCTTTCTTTCTGTCTCATACAAAGGCCAATTTAAAAATTTAACACATAAATTCAGTCGCATCTGTGAAGCCAGGAAATGAATGGTGTATCTTGTATACAATGCCAAAGAATGTTCAAATTATCAAACAATCGCACCCATCCCACGCACTAGCAAGGTGATGCTCAAGATAATACAGGATAGACTTCAGCAGCACATAGAGAGAGAATTACCAGAAGTACAGGCGGGTTTCAGAAGAGGCAGGGGAACTAGAGACAACATAGCCAACATACGTTGGATCATGGAAAAAACAAAGGGATATCAGAAACAAGTCTACTTTTGTTTTATTGAATACACCAAGGCATTTGACTGCGTGGACCACAACAAAATGTGGCAAGTAGTTAAAGAGTTGGGAATTACAGAGCACCTCATATGCCTTCTGAGAAATCTGTACATGAAACAAGAAGCAACAGTTAGGACAGAACACGGAATGACAGAATGGTTTGGAATAGGAAAAGGAGTAAGACAAGGGTGCATCTTATCACCCTGCTTATTCAACCTATACACAGAGCACATAATGCGCAGTGCAGGGATGGAGGAATCACAATATGGGATCAAAATTGCTGGGAGAAACATCAACAATCTGAGATATGCAGACGATACCACCCTAATGGCAGAAAGTGAGGAAGACCTAAAGAACCTCTTGATTGGAGTGAAGGAGGAGAGTGCAAAAGCTGGCTTGAGACTCAACATCAAGAAAACCAAGATAATGGCAACAGGCCCCATCAGTTCCTGGAAAATAGACGGGGAAGAAGTAGAAGCAGTGACAGATTTTACTTTCTTAGGATCAAAGATCACTGCAGATGGGGATTGTAGCCATGAAATAAAAAGGCGACTGATTCTTGGGAGACAAGCGATGAGAAACCTGGGGAACATAGTGAAAAGCAGAGACATCACATTGCAAACAAAAATTAGAATAGTCAAAGCAATGGTTTTCCCAGTGGTGATGTATGGATGTGAGAGCTGGACAATTAGGAGGGCTGAACGTAGAAGAATAGATGCCTTTGAGATGTGGTGTTGGAGGAGGGTTTTGAGAGTCCCCTGGACAGCGAGGAGAACAAATAGGTCAATCTTAGAAGAAATTAACCCTGACTGCTCATTGGAAGGTCAAATAGTAAAGATGAAGCTAAAGTACTTTGGACATCAAATGAGAAGGGAGGATTCACTTGAGAAGGCATTGATGTTGGGAAAGGTGGAGGGCAAAAGAAGAAGGGGGAGGCCAAGGATGAGATGGCTAGATGGTATTGTAGACACAATGGGCACAGAGCTGGGAGGGCTGAGGGGGATGGTAGAGGACAGAGGCGCCTGGAGGAAAATGGTCCATGGGGTCGCAAAGGGTCGGAGTCGACTGTGCGACTGAACAACAACATTCAACTTATACACAGAACACATAATGCGCAAAGCAAGGATGGAGGAATCACAATATGGGATCAAAATTGCTGGGAGAAACATCAACAATTTCAGATATGCAGATGATACCACCCTAATGGCAGAAAGTGAGGAAGACCTAAAGAAGCTCCTGCTTAGGTTGAAAGAAGAGAGGGCAAAAGCTGGCTTGAGAGTCAATATCAAGAAATCCAAAATAATGGCAACAGGCCCTATCAGTTCATGGAAAATAGATGGGGAAGAAGTAGAAGCAGTGACAGACTTTACTTTCTTAGGATCTAAGATCACTGCAGATGGGGATTGCAGCCATGAAATAAAAAGACGACTGATTCTGAGGAGACAAGCTATGAGAAATCTGGAGAACACAGTGAAAAGCAGAGACATAACCTTAAAAACAAAAAATTGCATAGTCAAAGCAATGGTATTCCTGGTGGTAACGTATGGGTGTGAAAGCTGGACCATTAGGAAGGTTGAGCGCAGAAGAATAGATTCCTTTGAGGTGCTGGAGGAAAGTTTTGAGAGTCCCCTGGACAGCAAAGAGAACAAATAGGTCAATCTTAGGAGAAATCAATCCTGACTGCCCATTGGAAGGTCAAATAGTAAAGATGAAGCTTAAGTACTTTGGACATCAAATGAGAAGGGAAGAATCACTTGAGAACGCCTTGATGCTGGGAAAGGTGGAGGGCAAAAGAAGAAGGGGGCGGCTAAGGATGAGATGGCTAGATGGTATTGTTGACACAATGGGCACTGAGCTGGGCGGGGAGGATGGTGGAGGACAGAGGTGCCTGGAGGTTGATGGTCCATAGGGTCGCAAAGGGTCGGAATCGACTGTGCGACTGAACAACAACAACAACAACAACAACAACAACAACAACATCAACAACAACAACAACAACAACAACAACAACAACAAATCTTGTATAGGAGCCTTCTTCAAGTTGCTCTCCTGCACCTCCAGCAAATGTATTGATCTGCTCCTCCTGCCTTACCAAGTCAATCAGTGTGGCAGTTGCTGTCTGGAGTTCTAACCCAACATGTCTGAGAGGAAACTATGCAACTTTCTAATCCATTTTGCTTCTACTTGCACCACAGCTATCAACAATGCAAGATCTAGAAATTAGCAATGAAACTTTACAGAAACATTGTGCCTTGGACCCTGATCATAGAAGTTTCCACATACCTTGGCATCACAAAGATGCCACAAAGACAGTGTTTGAGGAAATGACCCACAATATGCCATGTAGATATGACAAATAATACCCAGTGTGGTGTATTGAATAGAGTGATGTAGACTAGGGTTCAGACCCATACTTGGCCATGGAAAACTCTCTGTGGGAATAGAAAACATCCTTAAATATTTAACTTACCTTGAAAGCTCTATTGGAGTTGTTATAAATTGGTTCTGAACTTACAGCACATAACTCTAGAACAAACATTCCTTAGAGACATGCCAGTCCCTGTCCTTCCTAAAGTGCAGAAATTTAGTGTAAGCGGAACTTTACAAATAGGCCTTTGGAAATTTATCCTCAGAGATTCTGATCTAACAATTTATCATTATTGATCTAATTATTATTATGATGTAATGAATTGTGAGTGTTTAAACTATGCATGTTGCCATATAGTCTGTTAAAAGTTTGCTTTTGTTGGATGGGAGGTGGGATGGAATGGCTGAAGTTTTTATTTTTATAACTGCCCAGAATGGTGAGTTTCTATTAATTGGAGAGGAGGGGATAGAAGTTGAACAAACAGACAAACAAGGTATAACAATACATGTGCATGATTGGAATTGATCTGGATTTATTGTATGAGAAAGCAATCTGGGACTAAAAATTCTTTGGTGTTGTTATATGGCATCAATTCACTTCCAACTTAATGAAAACCCTATGAATTAGTGACCTCTAAAAAGTCTTACCATCAACAGCCATGCTCATTTCTTACAAACTCAAGGGTGTTGCTTCTTTTATTGACTTAATTCATCTATTTTGTTTTCCTTCTTTCTGGTTACCTACAAGTTATTTCCTAGGAGTCTTCTCTTCCAGTGATGTGATCAAAGTACGATAGGCTCATTTTCATCATTTTTCCTTCTAGAGAGAGTTCAGGCTGGATTTGATTCAGGATTCTCATGTTTGTTTCTTATGGCATCCATAGTGTTTGCAAACCTCTCCTCCAACACCACTTTCAAATGAGTCAGTTGTTCTTTGTGGTCGCTGTGAATCAACACAAATGGGTTATATCCTGCATGTGCACATGCAACCTTGAATGTTCCAGAGCACAGAGTAATTGGCTCCACCCCTACCTGTTTTTACCCGTGTCAACTTTCACATCTGCCCATAGTAATTAGGTATACCATCGTGTAGAGATGATCTTCACCTTGATCTTTGCACTTGAGAATCCTTTCTTCTTCCTTCATAGTTTCCCTTTTATGGGAAATGCTAATGCCTTCTAATTGTTCCTAGCAAAACAGTAACATAATACAAATCAAAAATTCTAAGCCATCTAATACATTGCTAAAACAGTTTTCACACTTATTCTGGAGAAGGTATGCAGAGTTATAGATGGGATATGAATGAGAGAGAGAGAGAGAGAGAGAGAATGGTATACTGTATCACAGAATCACAAAAGATTCTTTGGAATCTTGTTTATTAAACATAGCTCTTGACAAGGACTAAAGTCTTTCCCAGACATGAAAAATTTTGACCCCTCTTCCATCTGTTGGTACTGCTAAATTGCAGAAGAGCATGGTATTTTCCAGGGCTGGTATTCAGACAAAATATTAAAAAGTAATTTTTATGGAAAAATCATCTGTCCAAAGAAAGCCATGTAAAATTTTTGTAATCTTTTTGAAATAATTTAAAAATTAAGTCACACCAGCAAGCTGTGATATTCAGTTATTAAAGACTTTCCCCCCAGTACTATGGTCCTCTCCCAATGACCTCCTGAGGGATTGCATGTGGGTTTTGAGAGCTTTTTATGCAGAGGGAAGGGATCAGAATTTTTTATTTATTTTCAAAGAATTACCTGTACTAAAGCTGATCACATAATCAGCCTAATAGAACATAATTTACAGAACAGAAATTCAACCAATAGTATCAAAGATTATTTTCTATTTTCAACTCCTCGTGGAGCCTCTGTTCTGGCTCTATTTTGTAATTTTGTATTCTAAAAATATATATGTTAAACAATATATGTTCCTAGTGGGAAGTTGCCATAGTGCTAAGCTCTGCCACCATTCATACAGAGCAATGCCCACTAATTAATTAATTAATTAGTCAGTCAGTCAAGCCTTGTTGTAGTGCAGGCACTACAATATCTAGAGCCTTTGTGGTGTACTGGTTAAACTTCTGTACTGCAACCAAAATGTTGTGAGTTCAATCCTGATGGGGATCAAGGTTGACCCAGACTTCCATGGTTGGTAAAATGAGTACCCACCCTGTTGGCGGCAAAATGCTAATTAACTTGTGAACCACCCAGAGAGTGCATTAAGTACTATGGGGCGATGTATAGATGCAATTGCTATTGCTATTCCCTGCAGTAATGGCTCTGGATCTGGAATGTTGTGATCTCCATAGGCACCATGGTTATCTGGCTCTGCTAATTTGGCCATGCTCAAACTAGACCTGGTTTCCTATATCTAGGAATCATGAAACAGGTCCATTATCAATACCAAATTGCTATCTGGCAATATCTTAGATTTAATGGGGCTTAATCTAATACTAATCTGAAACTTCTGTGGGGTTGGGGTACAAATCATGATGGTCCATCCAGGAGGTGAATAGATCTGAAGGAACACCTCTTGGGATTTTCATTTCATCTCAGTAAGTGATTGTATCAGAGCTCTCATTGAAAACTGGAATAGGGAAACAGCATGGGTGTTGAAAAAATTGCCACTGGGTATCCTCTAAGACAGTGGTTCCTAACATGGGGCATACGCTCCACAGGGGGACGTCAATTCCCAGAACTCAAAGTCAGTACCTTGGCTGATCAGTGTTTTGGGGGATTGACTTAGGCTTCTGGGAAATGAAGTCCAAAAACCAAAGGTTGGGAAACAGTGGTCTAAGATGAAGTTCTACTTTTTGATAGTTATGGAAACATAGATACAGTTCTTCATTGTCAGCATTGTATCCGCACAGAGTTGTCTAATGTTCCTGCTATAACTTGCAGGACCTGAGTGGGCTGTTGAGGACAGAACATTTTGTCTATCTCTCATTCATAGGGTTTTCATAAGTCAGAGATGACTTGATGGCACACAACAACAACAACAACAACCCTCCAATATTCCATTGTAAGGAAAAATGTCAAATATGAGATAGCATCTCCTTTCCAGCAGTTGCTGTATGAGCCAGATTATCTATTTCACTTATTTATTATTTCATGTTATATACCACTCTGTAGTGCAGAGCACTCTGTAGATCAATTTAAGACTGATTTTAATCTGGCTATGAGAAAGCAGTTGCTTTGACTTGTCTGTGCTGAGAACATGATGGAAGGGAGTATGTCCTTGTTTAGTTTCTGATGGTCTTGACCAAAATATCCTTCTAAATACCCTCTTTGGGATAGCACATGGATGCTATAGGACTCATGTGGTTTTGTGTTTCAATATTTGTGTAGCTACTGTCCTTTTGACAGTCAGTTTTATCTTCCTTTACCATCTAAATCCAGAAGAGATATTTTATATCTATATAGGTATCTGATGTCAGCAATAGACTGCATGAAGGAAAACAGTGCAGCTTAAATCCAGGCAGATCAGGATATAGGAATTCAAACTGTACTGGATATATGTACACTCACCGTGAATATTCAGTTTCACAGTCTGAGTCTATTCCTAAGTCCAGGTCTTGTCCTGAACTGCAGTGCTTCAGCAGATATTGGACATGACCATGATAGCATTTGTGTAAGTTACATGTAGCTGCCTCTGCAAAGTATCTGCAAGCTTTAGTTAACCCAAAATACTGAAGTTTGACAGTTGATTGGGGCTACTTGTAGAAAGCATGTGCCTTCTTTGTTACTGTTGGCATGGCAGTAACTTACATGTACTGTATTAACACTGGGTGTAAGTGGGAGTGGGATTTTACAACCTAAAGCAGTGATGGAGAACCTAGGCACTTCAGGTGTTCCTGAACTTCAATTCCCAGAAGCCCTGATCAGCAGGAGTAATTGAAGTCCAAGAACACCTAGAGTGCCAA
The DNA here is from genome assembly GCA_035047345.1 of Bradypodion ventrale. Classification (NCBI taxonomy): domain Eukaryota; kingdom Metazoa; phylum Chordata; class Lepidosauria; order Squamata; family Chamaeleonidae; genus Bradypodion; species Bradypodion ventrale. The sequence continues at coordinate 260,604,452 of JAWDJE010000004.1, read as the reverse complement.
GGTTCATCACCACTGACCTAAAGTAACTGTCTTTGCCACTAACACACTGTAAAGTTGTTTTTCCTGCTTTTGTCTTGTCCCTCTTCTTCCTTCGACCAGTTTGTTTGTTTTGCTTCCATTGTTTTAGCTCTGCTGACCCACTGAGCATGTGGCAAGCAGGAGAGGTCTTCTAAATAATGGTGACTCCGTTTTTCTTTTTATTCTTCTGACTGAAACTACAGATGGTAACTGTAAGTACAGATACTATTTTTTCCTTTAAATATTTCTCCAATGAAATATCTGCAAGGAAAGATCCCTTGGAAGAGAGGCCCTGGACATAGATGGACTTCATGGCTGAAGAACCTGAGAGACTAGTGTGGGATGTCCTTGGAAGAACTGTTTCGAGGAGTTAAGAACAGGAAGACAATGACCATGATGATAGCCAATATCCAGAGCAGATACAGTAGCTGAAGAATTCACCACATGCCTTTTCAATTGTACTTCAGCTGAGACACAAATATGATTTATTCAATAGCCAGTCACATGTTCACAAAAACATCTTTGGCTGTAAATTGAGATAAGCAGCAAACTCTAGAGTTGGATACAAATGGCTTTAGAGCAAGGCAACCTTTACCTTTATCTTTAGCTCAATGAGGTTGGGTAATCTACACAGTGACCTTGTTTATAAGATCAACTCCCACTGATTTTTATAAAGGAAGATTGCAGTTGTAACCGGGTGACTGAGATTTGGTGGCATATACAGTAATGGGGAAATGCCTGCAATGCCTTGTGAAATTGTGGAGTTTTGGGAGGTTACTGGATCAAAAAAAGAATTAATTTAATACCAACTGAGAGAAAGGAAGAGCAGCTCTATATCTTTCTGAGATGAGGCCAGAAGACCTCAGTGTTGGTAATCAATGTGGGAATGCCAATATGCCAAGTCTTTCCCTTTGAGGTATGCACCCCAAATCTGAGAGTGTTTTCTCTCTGTCAGAAGCCATGAGGAGCAACTGAGGTCTCTATTGCTCACCTAGTAACCAAGACAATACTAGATCTGCATGGTTATACTAATAAACAGAGGAATTAATAACCAGGAAATTTGTTGTGTACTTTTTAAAAGCCAAAGACTGTTGCTCCATATTTCTGTAAGTTAAGTGATTGTTGAATTTGAAGACATCTGCTGTGTGCTGCTTTCTCCCTCATCCAAAACATGGAGCCCTACAAGAAGTGTCATCATCCCCAAAGAGAAGATATGGCTCAAAGTTCCTTTCAGAGTAGTAGGTTGGAAGCAAGAAGACTAAGGAAGTCTGGCAACAATGCAACTTTCCTGTTACAGAATGAATTTCTAATCAACTATTCTCTGTTCTTGACAAAGCTGCTTAAAATAGACAGGAGTGGTCTAGGCAGGAGTAAATTCCCTGGAAATGATTAGGATGGATTCTCTGAACTTTCCTTAGCAGGTTTACTCCCAGTATCCTCCTCATCAAAAGCAACAAAAACCAAACATTCAAGGCATGTGGTGAATTCTCCTTGTGCAGCTTGAGTTTCTGTGCCCCTGGTAATGGTCTGCCATCTAGACTGCTATTGTGTGTGTGTGTATGTATGTGTGTTTTATTTCTGAAAAGATGACAGCTCCCAAGTGAAAGGACACTTCAACTCTAATATAAAAGTTTCTTTTCTATTGTCTGTGTTTTGTTTGTTTTCTGGCAACCCCCTCACTGCCTGTATGTTGTGTGCAGACGTATATTTCCCACTTCTGTGCACTGAGGCCAAGTGGAGTCTTTGGAGGCTTCTCTGTAGTATTGCCTGCAGCAAATACCGCAGCTCAATAGCAATTTAATATTGTAATCAGGGAGCAAACTGTGCAGTTTTGGCACATGGAGATAATTATTAACTAGCTCTATTAGTGTTCAGATTCTAGTAACTAATATTTACAAAAGGTTCCCCGCGTTGGAGAGACCTCGCCTAGACACAAGCGTTTGACATATTCCTGAGTGATTGTCAGTGGACCTTTGAGCCACTATTCAGGCTCACTGTTTAAAGATGAAACATCAATACTGAAAAATCACACTTCAAAGATGGATATTTCATGAATAATAAATCCTCAAGATGTAAAACCGTACCAAGCATCAGAACATTTTGTGAATTTTTGAGCAAAGTACCTGTGGAAAAGAGAAGTATTTGGAAGATAGATACATACACATGAACATAAATAGGAATGCCATTTAAATACTAACTTGATATTCACACATTTCCTTCATCCTTCCGAACAGCTTGTAGTTTTGATCTCTTAATTTCATACATCAGAGATCACATACAAATAGATGTAATGTAACCAAACACATCACTCTCCATGTAAAATAAATTAAAAATATTGGTATTCTTGATAAATTGAGTAATGTCGTTATACACTTCTGTTAGGGGATGTAAGTCTTCGCCTCACACCCTAACTGGTTGCAAGGCATATTGTGTCTGTGATGCCTTTAAGGCCCTACTGCAGGAGCACATAGGTGTTGGGACTTTTCCTGGTGTGCTCTGTGAGTCAGTGTTTTTAGGTCAGAGCAGGATTGCGGACCTTCAGCTCCAATGCTCAACTTGCCTGACTCAACTTTATCTACTGACAGTCTGGGCAAAGACTCTTGCATGTTCTAGAACCAGCTACAAGGACTGAACCTTTGCACTGATCCTGATGATGGCATTTGCCTGATATGCCATCCGTGCTTGCTGGACAGAGAAGGACTACTTGGGGTAAGCCTCCACCAAGAAGGACAGAGGCTGTAGAGTTCATTGACATTGTCTGTAATTGCAGCTTGCATTTGCATTTACCCAGCTGGACTGGACTGCTACTAAACTTTATAGACTTGTACATAGCACAACTGAACTGTCTCAGTGAGGTTAACTGAGCAACCCAAGAGGACATATCTGTTTTGTGTTATAGTTGCTGCACTGTATATACTCGCACCCTTTTTGCTTCATGAGTAAACCTGCTATGAGTTGCTTTTTTGCACCTAGACCTGTCTGCCTGTTTTTCTCACAAGGGACTACCTTTCCAGGTGTGCACCTCTTGCTGGCCACTGTATACCACTCTGCTAACTGTTTAACATCAACAACCTCTGCCCCCCCACCCCCACCATATCTTTGATTTACAAAGGCACCTAATCCATAACATTAAAACAAAATAACCAGAACTCTCTGACAGAAGGATCCAAAGAAACGCACAGAAGCCACAACCTGGATTCTGTACAAAACCTGTTATGTGTCCAGTCAACAGGTTGTCTCATGGTCAGCTACAGCAAGAACCTCCATCAAGCAACAAAGATATCTGTGATCTGGGGGAATGGAAGTCAGCTTTAGGTTCCTGTCTTCCAACATTGTACAAATGACTCATGAGAAATAAAATGTGTGGGTATGAAACATTTGTATATCATTTTTATATGGGATTGGGATGATATAGTTAAGGAGATTTTATCTATCATATGTTGGTTAATATAATTAATGCATTCTCCGGGACGCTTCTTACAGCGAAAATTACTTTAACCAAATTTCTCATTGGAATGCATTGAAAATCAAAATACTTTAACTAAAACATGGTTTCCTATTGGAATACATTGAAAACCAATTAATCTGTACAAAAAAAAAATCCATAAACTGAGCCACTATTTTCTATGGTCGATCTTAGAAGAAATCAACCCTGACTGCTCCTTGGAAGGTCAAATAGTGAAGATGAAACTAAAGTATTTTGGACATCAAATGAGAAGAGAGGTTTCACTTAAGAAAGCCTTGATGCTGGGAAAGGTTGAGGGCAAAAAAAGAAGGGTGTCAGAAAATGAGATGACTAGATGGTATTGTTGATGCAATGGCACAGAGTTGGGCAGGTTGAGGAGAATGGTGGAGGATAGGGGTGCCTGGTGAGCAATGGTCCATGGGGTCGCAAAGGGTTGGAATCGACTGTGCAACTGAACAACAAAATTTTCTATGGATTTCCTTTTGTTATGTGATTTTTATATTAACCGAGCCATTTGTTATCTGAGGTTCCACTGTACTTTATAGCCTTATCTCAATGCTGCACAGTTTTTGTCCTCATTGAGCACCTAGAGTAAGGGTTGAGTGAGCACTCTGTATTCCCAAGATATTTCTTTGTTCTGTTGAAAGGGGCAGAATTTCTACCAATGGTGGTAAAGGACATCTGAACAAAAGGTGAGACAAACCATCTTGGGCTTAATGTATTATATCTAGGAGTCTTTTTTTCATGAGAGAAACTTGTTATTTTGATGGAAGAACTCAGAATAATAGGGTAAATTGTGGTCTGCTCTGCTCTCCCAAACTGAATGGCCAATACACTGAAATAAAAACTGATTTCATTTTCATTAGGTGTGGGGAAATACTTGTCCAAAAATGCAGGATGCAATTATTTCTGTGTGCTGAAAAGCATGAAATACTATCAAAGTGTGACTTTTTTTTTTGAAAGACAGATGTGGTACTTATGTTACATTTTGTTTATTTACAGCAGGAGTTCTAAACCTTTTTAAGCCTGGGACTGGGTCATGCTCCCTCAGACAACTTTAGGGGCTGGATGGCCATTTTGCCCTTCCTCCACCACATGGCACTTCCTGGTGTGGTGGAGGTGGTGGTGGGCCATATGAAATGGTGCCACATGCTGCATCTGGCCCATGGGCCATAGGCTGAATGTCTCTGATTTGCAGAGACCCAAGTGGTATATAGCTGGTTGTAAGCAGCGTTCATCCTCCTACCTGATGACAGATCTACTTCCTCACATCAGAGCTCCAGACATTCTGATGGTTTCTGTTCAAAACATTCTTTCTGCCTCTTTGGGTAAAACTAGATGCTAAGGTAGTAAGCTATTTGAGGCAGAGCTCCCTTAAGAGATAGAAGACATCTATTCATCCAAGCATAAAATTTCCCCTTCTGTGTGAGTTACACACAGCTTATGTTTTGCAGTTGGTCCTTTCATTGGGGTTCATTTGTGAGTCTGATTGCTCAAGCACAAAACTTATTATTATTATTATTATTATTATTATTATTATTATTATTATTATTATTATTATTATTATTATTATTATTATTATTATTACTACGTTCAATTTATATCCGACTTTCCTGGCACAAGTGCCATTCGAAGCGGCTTACAACATATAAAAATACAATATCATAAAACAGCAAAGTTAATAGAAATACAGTGACAATAATATAAAACAGATACATCATAAAAATGATACAGTCACAAAGAAGCAGTATCCCAATATTCATAATCCCCAGACGCCCTGGCGCAGTAGGAAACTGCCACAAAAGTTACAGTTACACCCGTCCTTGCCAACCTCCTGGATGACAAAGGGGCCAGGAGGCGTAACGTCTCCTCACCTGGGAGACTCCCTTTATCTCCCAGCCGGTGGAAAGGGCAGGGAGAGCACAGCGGCTCATGGCAGTGGCGTCTTCAGAGTCTCCCAGGTCGAGGGAGACTCCCTCTATCTCCCCGCCGGTGGAAGGGGCGGGGAGAGCACAGTGACTTATGGCGATGGCGTCTTTGGAGTCTCCCGGGCTGAGGGAGACTCCCTCTATCTCCCCGCAGGTGGAAGGGGCAGGGAGAGCACAGCGGTTCATGGCGGCAGCGTCTTCAGAGTCTCCCGGGTCGAGGGAGACTCCCTCTATCTCCCTGCCTGTGGAAGGGGCGGGGAGAGCGCAGCGGCTCACTGTTGTCTAATGCCTGTGAAGCTAGCCTCTCATCTAGATGAATTTTCTGTGTCTCCCTGAAATCCACCTCACATTGTGTCCCTATCATGTGGAACCCCATGTGTTAGCAGCTCTTTATGTGATTGGATCTGCACCCCCCAATAAATAAATAAATAAATAACACACTCCTATGTGAAGTTCTACCAGTGTGGCCAGGCCCACTCATCACATAAGTAATGCATGCATAGGATGGTTCAGTGTGTCAACCCCTTTTCTCATTTAAAGGTAAAGGTCACCCTTGCTCAAAAGCCAGTCATATTTGACTCTAGGGTTCAGCGCTCATCTCTCTTTATAGCCGAAGAGCCAGCACTGTCTGCATTTGCAGACATTTCTGTGGACATGTGGCAGGCATGCCTAGACACCAAAGTGGACGGAATGCTGTTTACCTTCCTACCAAAGTGGTCCCTATTTATCTACGTGCAATTTCTTGCTTTCAAACTGCTAGGTTGGCAGGAGCTGGGACAGAGACAGGCGCTCATTCCGTTATGCAGAACTTAGGTTTTGAATTGCTGACCTTCAGTCTTCCAGTCAGCATCTTAACCACTTGAGCCACTGCAATCCCTTTTCTCCTTTATGGTCTCATAATTAGTGGCTCATATTACTGAAGAGAGGAGAGTGCGAAATATCTTTAGCTTACTTGTTGTTTGTGAATGTCTCCTAGGTACTACTGATAGAAGGCTGTAGTGACAATGTGGTATGATCAATTTTTCTGATGGGTTTCACATTTGAGAGTTCTGGTTTAGGAAACCATCCCAGAACTATAAAAAAATCTCTGGAATACTCCAGATAGAGCATTTGTTCCTCAATAAGTATCTGGCCTGTTGATGATGATATCAGTATTATCCCTTGGCCCTTCACAACTTGGCTCTGCACCGGCAGTGACAAGGAGTATCCAAACTCTAATTTGGCCTACTTTTAAAAATTCCTAAACAGCTTGATTATTTTTTTTTAAAAAATTACATGGCAGGTAAAGATCAAGAGGGTTTTTTGGGGGGCAGAATATCAGTTTTAGCACTGATCTACTACTAAGCAATAACAGCAACAAAAGAAAAAATCCAGCTGAGAGAATTACTTTTAAAAGAAATGTGTTGATTACATATGTAGATTAGCAGTGGACATCTGAAAAATAATAATAATAATCCAATGGGAACCTTTCAGTTTTAGTATTAATACATTACTAAACTAACAACCAACAAATCCAGCAGAGAAGACCATATTAAAATTGGGTCTTCAAGGTTTTTGAAACATTTATGATTGGTTTTTTTTTGGGGGGGAAAGCCAATATATTAAAGAGAACAGAAGCAGGGGTTCGCCTTTTCAGTCTCACACTGCAATCCTACTTTTTTAAAGGCAAAACTGTAGAGATCATCCATTTGCAAATACAGTAAAGAGTCTTGTGGCACCTTAAGTACTAACAGATTGGTGCTACTCTTTGCAAACTATACCCCACTTTCTCAAATGTACTGAGTAGGTGTGGAGGTTGTAATCAATGGTGTGGAATTTGTAATCAGAGAGGTCAATGTAGGTCATCATTGGGAGATAATAGAGATGTTCTTTCATTGATGAGTTGATTAACACAGGTATTGAGAATAAAAGATTTTGTCTCCATCTATGTCTTGAGACAGAGTTGAGCTTTTCGGATGATTGTTTACATATTTCATGTGGAATCTGTGAAGTTTTTGGCTAATAATTGCTACCTTAAAATCAAAGGCATAGGACAGAATCCAATTGGTGCTCATGTGAGGTACAGATAACTTGCTATAGCTAATTGCAACTAATTGACATGGTGTTAGGTTATGTCTTGGTTACATGCCTGGTCATATACCAGATTGTGCAACGAAGATGTGCCTCTGTACTCCATCAGTTAGCAATATGGACACCACTAATTCTCTAGCCACAGTTTACTGGTGCATTTTTTGTCTTGAGACTGATCTTTTTGTCATATGTAACATGGATTAGTATTTTACATTGTTGGCAGGTAATGACATCCACCAATCCTAGGTACAATAGATCTGCTGCCTGCTTTGGGAGATTCCACCTTAGGAGACCTGATCTACTGACCTCTACAGTAGACTTACCCTTCACCATCTTGCGTGGGTTTTTGTTGTTGTTCAGTCGCACAGTCGATTCCAACCTTTTGCAACCCCATGAACCATTGCCCACCAGGCACCTCTGTTCTCCACCTTCTTCCTTAACCTGCTCAGCTCTGTGCCCATTGAATCTACAATACTATCTATCTCATTTTCTGCCACCCCCTTCTTCTTTTGCCTGCCACCTTTCCCAGCATCAAGGCTTTCTCAAGTGAATCCTCTCTTCTAATTGATTTCTTCTAAGATCGACCTATTTGTTCTCCTTGCTATCCAGGGTAACATGACTCACTATAATGTTTGTTGTTTTTAAGTTCATTCCACCAATCAAACAGGATGAAAATAAATATATATTTGAAGGAACAGTCTCATAAAAATTATCCATTTTACCAGGTTTCTGATACATACAGTGTCTCTAGGTTCATATATTCCACAAAGCTTTTCTATCTTGGCTAGTCCAGAGCATAAGGATGAAAAACTGATATTTGTTGTCTGTTATTTTTGCCATTGTCTGACTGATGAAAATGCAAGTGAACATAATTTATGTGGATTTTGACAAATTAGATTGGAGACACATTTATAACTAATCATGTTTAACCACCTGAGCAGAAGCCTAAGACATAATTTTTCCTCCTAGTGTTGTATGCAGCCCATGAGCAGACAATTAACAATAATTAGTAATTAATTGTAATTATTGTCTATGCAATTAAATATTTTGCACATTCACCTTTGCTCTTTGTCAGGTGCTGTTATTAATGCTGAAGCAATTCAGCTTTTCATTGGTGCCATAAATAAAGGTATCCTAGTAATCCTTGTATTCTGGGTCATTTCCAGGAAATAAGATCCAATTCTTAACTATATAATCTTCGTGCCCTCTACATCAATGTAGGCATGGCAGATGTGCCCCAGTAGATCCCAGCCCTTGCAAAGCGTGTTCATATGGGACACAGACCAGGGCTAATATCCTGCTGCGGATTTCCATACACACAACTAATGCTACCAAGCATTTGCACTATTTGGCAAGATGTCTGTTGCATAAGTGGTAGTTGCACAACATACACTGTGCTGAATAGCACACATACTTATGCAACATTAGTAGCATGCACACAGGATATTGGCCCATAGAATTAACAACTTGCACTGTAAATGTTACTTTGTTTCTGACTGGAAACTCTAAGTTCAGGGATATTCTTCTTCTAGTTAAGTCAATTATATGAGGTCTATTGCATGCATCTATGATGATATTGCAATTACTATTTATTATGTATTATAATTTTTTCTCCAAAATACAAACACTAAGCCATTGTCTTTATATACGTATTGTGGAACAAATGGTGAAGTACTTTCTGCTCTGGCTGATTTTCAAAAGTCTGTTTCTAGTGCAAGACCACCTTTTGAACAGGGTGTTATTATTATGCCCTGAACATTGAACTATTTTTTCAGCATTGCTACTCTGTGGGTCATTGGCCTCTTTTTGTCCTATGGCAAATAGGGTACCAACTCCCTAATAATATCTTTCCTGTCCATTTTACCAGGTTTATGACACACCCAAACTACAGCCCATGAGCCGGATATGTCCTGTGATGCCAATTCACCAGGGCCACGATGCCTTTGCTGCTCCCGGAAGTGGATGGGGGATGCGCCCACCTGTGCACATGTGCATCCAGAACCACTTCTGGGAGTGTTGTGGACATGTTTTCGCATGCACAGGTACATCTAGAACCACTTCCGGGAGTGGCACAGACACATTTGCACATGTGCGGGCACAGAACCACTTCTGGGAGGGGTGCATGCACAAACATGTCTGTGCCATTCCCAGAAGTGATTTCAGATGCACAAACATTCCCACTTCCAGGGGCGTGGTCAGGCCCACCCAGCTGTTCCGGGGGGCATGGTCAGGCCTCTGGCGCAAAAAAATTTGGCACCCCTGATCTAGTTTCACATATCTCATCAAGCTTCCTTATCTTGGTCCAGATTCAAGTTGGGACCAAAGGCAAACAAAAGAACAACTATGGAATCAGGATGTGACTGGAAACAACCAGAGAATCAGAGTGGGCTTCTTAAAATAAATTTCTTCTGGGAAATAAGCAGGTAAAGCTTCACAGTTCAGGGATATATTGTGGTGAATAAGAGATATTTCTGCCTAATAAATTCTCAGACAATGAAAATGTTACTGATATTATACAGCATTTATTTTATGCCTAACAGCCGTAGCATATAAAGTTTTCTTTCTGGGGGAAAGCAGTAGGGGCAGCTTCTCTGATTAAATATATCTCAAAGTCAATCTCATTCACTTGCTCTGCTTTTGCCCGAGGCACCAGTGTGTGTCTGTGAGTGTGTGTGTGCTTTCTTCTCCCCCTCCCACCTCTGCCAAGACCAGCTGCTTCCTAGCTGGCAAGTCTGTTCCTCAGTGCCCTAGGGCTGCTTCTGAGATGACAGGGGAACCAGTTCCTCAGAGGCTGGGGGGGGGGGGGGGCAGCTGTGCTTCTCCAGGCTGGGTTAGTCTCATCTGCCCATCAGGCCTGGCCAGAAAGACAGAACTAGAGTCCTCTCTTTCTGAAACTTTCCTTTCTTTCTTCTCATTGCCATGCTAATCATTATGACCTACATCACCTTGCCTGAGAGTATATTGGCTTCTGCTGGGACATTATTGAAGTGAGTTGTTATAAGGTGTTCTGCCCAACATTGGTTTTTCCTGTTTTTATCATTAGATAGCCTCACAACCAGCTCTTTGTGTAGGACTCTGAGCTTTTCAAGGTTGTGCTGAAAGGGTCAGAAGCCGCTTTTAAGAAAGAGGTGCTCTGTATGAATGCCGCCCTCCATCCTCTGATGGATAAAAAAGATCCATAGGTTCTGGGGAAAACAAATGCTAAACTACCCAGTTAAAGCTAAAGGCATGGCTATATAAAGTAATACTTGAGCCACTATTCATTTCTTGTTCAGGAAGCAAAATCATGAGGTAGAGATTAGAATGCAAATAGAAAAAGCAAGATCCACCTTTATAAAAATGTGACATTTGTTATGCAGTAGAGATCTAACTCTTGCTATGAAGATCTGAATAGTGAGATGTTACTTATTCCCACTGTTGCTATATGGAGTTGAAGCTTGGACACTGACTAAAGCATCTGAAAAGAAAATAGAAGCTTTTGAAATGTGAATCTACAGACAGCTGCTAAGGATATCATGGGTTGACCAGGTGACTAATGTAGAAGTGTTGTGCTGGGTGGATAAAGAACAAGAACTGGTTGAGACCATTAAACAAAGAAAGCTCCAATACTTTGGGCATATCACGAGGAACAACATACAGTATAGAATACTCCAACTCGTTATGCAAGGAAATATCCTTGTGAGAAGAGGCCCTGGACATAGACGAACCTCATGGCTGAATTACCTGAGAGACTGGTGTGGAATGTCCTCAGAAAGACTGGTGTGGAATGTCCTACAGGAAGACTATCACTATGATGATAAGCAATATCTGAACAGGAAGACTATCACTATGATGATAGGCAATATCTGAACAGGAAGACTATCACTATGATGATATGCAAAATCCAGAACGGATATGGCACTTGAAGAAGAATCAAAAACATCTAAGGATCAGAAAGGGTATAGTTAAGGAAAATACATTTCAGAACATATGGAAACCATTTTTGGAACACACATTGACTGAAGGAAAAGGTAGAAGACCAGTACTAGGACAATTAACTTTTTGGAAATGAAGAGGTAGTTGTGGAAAACACAATCTCCAGGACATTGTAAATATCACAGGTTATTTTACTTTTTTAATGTCCAATGTTGATTTCTGTTAGAGTGTCTACACTGATCTTCTAGCAGGTTTTATATACTGTCTGGAAGGACTTTGTGAATATATTATATGTCTTCTTGCTAATGTATATGTGAACCACAACAATTTTAATGGCTGTGTTAGGGAGCCATTCATCTTGACTCATGAAAATTTAGGTCCTGTGCTCATTTATATATTATAAGAAGGTTTATGGATAACATATAATAAATTTATTGAAATAAACATAAAAATTTACAGGTGGTTATATATTATAAAAGACATATGTATAAGGATACATGTATATTTGATGAATGATGAATGGGTTAAAAATTAGATTAGTTTAAAATGATGAGAAATAAAAAAATATTTTATTGTGTATTCATTTATTTTCATTTATGTATTCATTGATGTATTGTTTAGTATTTGAGTATCTTGTATTGTATGAAATATATTGTATTTTGAATTCTTTTGTTTTACTATTTTCTTTGTCTTGTTATTCTTTCCTTTCTTTGTGTTTCTTTTTTGAAAATTAATAAAAAATATATTTTTAAAAAGAGCAGGAAGACTATCACTATGGTGATAGGCAATATCTGGAATGGATATGGCACTTGAAAAAGAAGAAGAATCAAAAACATGTAAGGAACAAAAAACATGAGTGGTCTGGCAAGGTGCTTCCTTAACAAGGACACATGGAAAGTAGTTTTGTGTAGAATAAAATGATCAAATCTTACAATTTTAAGAGTAATTTTTAATATTTTATGCTAAACAAACAAGTCTGACAGTTTAAAGCCAGAGTCAAGGATATATTATAGGTGTTTAAGTGCCACAAACCAAGGAAAACTAAAGCTAAGGAAGGCAAAGTAAACATGTGAAGGAATATGAAAGCAAGATGATGCTCAAGTTGTCACAACAAAGACTTCTACCTTATATAGAATGAGAAATTCCTGATTTCAAGCTGGATTCAAAAAAGGAAAAAGCACCAGAGATCATATTGCAAATATCATTGGACACTGGAGAACACCAAATAATTTTAGAAAAATATCAGCCAATGCTTTATAGCAGGGGTTCCCAAGCAGCTTCAAAGGGGTGGACATTTTGTTTCTCAAATGCCCTTGGAGGGGGTGGGGAGGGCATATGAAATGGCGCCTTGGTCTGGATCTGGCCCATGGGCCTTAGGTTAGGAACCCCTGCTTAATAAGCTATAGCAAAGCTTTTGTCTCTGTGGATCATGAGGATATATGATTGTTCTGAAAGAAAAGGGGTTGCCTCAACACTTGATTGTCCTGATGCATAACCTATATTATCGACAAGAAGCCAATGGAGAGACAGAAAGGTTTTCTATAGGCAAAAGTGTCAAACAATTATGCATTTTATCCCCTTGCCTACTTAATCTATATGCTGAACATATCCTAAAGAAAGCCAGAATAGCTTCAGATGAAAGATGAGTGATAATTGATTGAATAAGCATTGGTTAGTTAAGATATGCAGATGGCATCATCTAACTGGCAGAAAACAGCAATGACTTGAAAAGATTTTTAATAAAAATGAAAGAAGAAAATACCAAAGCAGAACTGCAGTCAAACATCAAAAAGACAACAATCACAACAAAGAAAAAAATCACACAACTTTACAGTGGACAATGAAAAACTGAGATAGTGAAAGATTTTGTTCAACCATCAGTTTAAATGTGGGCTGCAGCCAAGAAATCAGTAGATGACTGAGATTTGGAAGGAAGCAATGAAGGAATTAGAAAAGTTCATCAAGTGTAAGGATGTTTCACTGGAAACCAAGACCATTCACATTATTGCATTCCTTATCACCACGTATAGGTGTATAAGCTGAACAGTAGAGAAAGTCAGCAGGAAAGAAATATTTTAAAATATGGAGACCTCTGTTAGATACCCTGGACTGATAAAAAGATAAACAAGTGGGTCCTAGAACAAATCAAGCCTGAACTGTCTCTGGAGGGAAAAATGATGAACTGAGTCTGTCCTATTTGGGGCACATCATGGGAAGGCAAAATACTCAAAAATGACAATAATGCTGGGAAAGGTGGAAGGCAGCTGGAAAAAAGGAAGACCAAAAATGAGATGGATTGACTCTGTGAGGGAAGCCACAGGCTTGAGTTTATAAGAGCTCAGCAGGATTGTTGAAGACAGGGCATTTTGTAGATCTCTCATTCATAAGGTAGCCATAGGTCACAGTGTACTTGAGAGCACAAAACAACAGCAGTATGACATGCCTTCCTGAAAATGAAGAAAAGTGATTGTCCAAAATCGTATCACAGTCAGCATTAACTCCATCATCATTAAGTTCAGTGGCAAATTGCCACCAATTTATAAATTTGGTGTTGCTTTTTAAAAATTACACATAAAGGCATGTGGCTGCAACGTGATGAAAGAAAACAGTGCTTTTTAACTTATGGCAAATCACCACTTATGTTTATACTTATGGAATTATGCCAGCAGATGTTATTAATAATATTCTAACCTAATCTTCAGTCATTTCAAATATTTAAATATTTATCAGACTGGTTAAAAAAATTAACACATTTCAAGACCTCATAAGGTATGGATGCTAAATTTCAGGTTGTTGGCTCAACAGTATCATTTTTATCATCAAAAGAATGTCAAGGCTTATAATAGTAGAATATTTTCTACAATTAAAAGGGCACTGCTCTCTTTATTTACCACAACATCTGTCAGGGAGTATCAACTAGTCACTCATTCTGTAATTTCTTTTTTAAAAAAAAACAAAAAACAACCCTCTAACATTTGAAAGCAAGGTACTTCCTGTTAACAAAAAGTTGAAAGAGAAGTTGCTATTTACAATATAGGTAGTTTTTCAAATATTGAGTGTAACCAAGGCTACTTTCCCAGTCCCCCCTCCCCGCCCTGTTTTTGTGAAACCTTAGAAAACCTCTGAAACATACTTAATTCTTTTGAAATCATCAGGACTCATGGTGAGTTTACTGATTGAGTTTAAACAAGTGCCAACATGAGTGATAGGTGCTAGATGATCCATAATAATCTTCTTGTTGCCACTTTGACCACTATTGGCGGATTGGCTACAATGATATGTAAATATCATGATTGCTTCAAAATAAATGTGTTAGGATTGGGTTTTAATTTTTAATCTTAAAACAGGGGGATGGAGTAAGAAAGAAAATTCCTAATTAATTAGCTCACTTTTAAGGACACCTTTCAGGATAGGTTTAATTATGATTGTATCTGAATTTGAATTACGACCTGCATGTTCTTGTAGTTGTCTATGATCTATAACGAAGCAGAGCATGTATTTGATAAAGCCAAGAACACATAGCTAAAATGTACACAACTCTGACAATTACTTTACAATAAAAATACTATAAGCTCTATTCTGGGCAAATTCATTATTTCTAGTCTCCCTATATGTTCCCAGTACTTTAGAAGTTCTTCTTGTGGACCTTACTTTCTGAAAAAATATCTAGCTATAGGCTATCCATAGCATGCGAAATAGGAATCCAAAGCTGACAAATTCAATTAATTTTGGCCGGACTGTAAGAGAAGGTAAGAGTTAGGCACCACCTGGCTATTTGTTACAGCAGTGATTAAAAGAGACACAGGTAGTCAGTCAGGTGACACAGCTGATGTGTATACACTGGATATCACACTGCTCTCTAAGAGTAGTTGCTATGGTAACAGTGTCAGGGATGGAGCTACAGTAAAGAAGAACTGCCCTGGAAATGGAGGATATTGATTCACTATATATATTCCTTCAAACTGTTGGGGCTGAAAGGGGCAGGCCAACCCACAGCAAGAATGTATGGTGGAAGCTAGCTCATTGACTAATTCTGACTCTCCACTCTCCCTAGAAGTCCACAGTCTCTTGTTTCTCCAGATTTTTTACTTTGCTGAATTCCTCATGCTCTACTACTCCATGCATTGTTAATGAATATGGTATTGTCTGATGCCATAGTATTATTGCGGGTTAGAGTGTGGTGCCAATATTCAAACTCAAGTAGACTTCATTTGCTTTTATGCTGTTTTCCTTTGGTGCTTTCACTTGGTGAGTGGATAAATGCAGCGTCCTGTTCACCTATTCTCCAATAAAGATAATGGAGGAAGCTACTTTCCCAGATTACTCACAATGATTTTCATTTTTTTGTGGTCTGTTCAGTTCAAACCACAGGGATTCGTTGGCCAGCTGGTTGATATGAACAGTTCTTGGTTGCTGTAATATTCATTATTCTGAGCCTGACCTCAGAAGATGATGTTGTGACCTTCCTATAATAATGGATATCCAATCATTCCCAAGTCTTATGACCTTTTCCCTTTGGTTCTCTTCTTGCCTTCCTCACTTGAAAAAAGAAGGCAGCACAATACAGTGCCGTCCTCTACCAGATTTGTCTCAAAAGAAACTCATGCATCTTGCATCTTGAAGATGTATTATTAATGCCTGGACAAATCACATCAGGTGGAACTCAGCAAGTCCCTGGCACTGAAAAAAGGAATAATGGCTGGTTCTACAAGAGAGTGAAGGATGAGACAAATTATAACAGCTGGATGTTCCTTGTAAGTAAGGTGGCATGAAAACAGGAATGTTCAAATTCTTTGCACAAAATGTCCATGTATATGAAATACTCGTTGCACTATTATTGAAATACTTTAATCATATGCTGATAATGAACATTGATCATGGGGCTCTCTTCAGATTACAAGACAAACTGGGTTGACTTACTGGTATCCAAATTGCTTCCAAAATTAAGCTGCATGGTTTTATTTAGCAATTGGATAGGACTGCAGTGATTGGATTCACCAACAGAGAACCAGGTGGTTATTTCCATTGTGTCCAATATCCACAGAATCAAATTCTGTAGTCAAATGACCAGGTTTGGGATAGAGTAAAACAGCTAAGTCCAAGAATCTTGCATTACTCCAGAGATATATGCCCTAACATAGTGATAGTGAAACTTTTAGAGACTGAGTGCCCAAACTCAAGAGGCTGCCATCCATGCCGCAGAGGGGTGGGGTGAACTCTGTGCTGGGGGGGAGGCAAGAAGTGCTCCCATTGGCAGAAAGGTAGGGCAAACTCTGTGCTGGGGTGATGGTGTACATGCCCACAGAGAGGGCTGTGAGTGCCCCCTCTGGCACATGTGCCATAGGTTTGTCACCACTGCCCTAGCATAACCATTTTGTGGGCCAGACTCCACTTTGTCAGATGCATGGTCAGAGCTTGGGAAATTTACTTTTATGAACTACATATCTTAGAGCAGTGATGGCAAACCTTGGCACTCCAGATGTTCTTGAACTTCTATTCCCAGAATCCCTGATCAACAGGATTTCAGACTTGAGCTTTTGGTAATTGAAGTCCAAGAACAGCTGGAGTGCCAAGGCTCACCATCATGGGCCTAGAATCTCCAATCTAACATGGCCTAAACACACAAGATAGTTTAATTACTGGCCAGATGGTTAATACAGTAGAGTTTCAGGAGCTTTTTCACTCATGGTTTTTCTCAGAGATCAAACACTAGCTACTAAATTACTATAGTTGTTTTTTTTTAGGTAACAGAACAGCTTGAACTTTTTAACTATCCCCAATTTCATTGTTCTGTGCAGGACAATGACAATAAAGATTTATCTATCTATCTATCTAACCACAGATAACACTGGTCTGGTTGAAAGCGCTTGTTAAAACATCATCATCATCATCATCATCATCATCATCATCATCATCATCATCATCATCCATTTATATCCCACCCATCTGGGGTTACCCCCACTCTGGGCAGTTAGCAACACCACATTAAAAACACATAATAAAATCACATAATAAACCACAAATATCAAACCTAATTAAAACTGTGGGAACCTGACCAGAAGCATTTTAAGTTGTTTTCTGAATGTCAGAAAAGAAGTGGTCTGGCACAATTCTGCTGGAAGGGAGTTCCATAGGGATGGTGCCGCCTCCAAAAAGGCTCTTCTCCTGGTTGTCACCTTCCTTGCCAATTTCGGCATTGGCACCAAGAGCTGACCCGTCTGGGAGGATCAACTGACGCAGGAAGATGTTTTAAGAGGGAGACGCTCCACCAAGTAGGATGGTCCCAAACAGTTTAGGGCTGGATCGGGGCTGTGGAGCGGCCGTTGGGTCCCGGAGGAGACTGGTCAAGTAACGACATGAGACAAGATGGAGCGAAGACCAGTGGTTTATTGAGGAAAATCATCATCATATATAGGAATTCAAGGCAGCATGTGATAGAATCGTCATCTGACAGAAAATCACATCACATGTTTACCCGGGTTAATTGGGAATCTCTCTTGGGGAAGTTAATTAACTAAGTTAAACACTGGCAGGGGAAGTCCATTGTTCCTAGCTTACACAAGAGTAAATATGGCCACTATTGACGCTAGGGCTTGGGGTAATCTGCAGGTGCGGTATTACCTATTTCCTAACCGCTTAGTTAGGCATTCAATTTCCTCCTGCTTGGATTGCCTGTCAGGTCAGATATGGGTGAATCAATCTTATGACTATTAATCCGCTCCCCAATTTCTGTCCCCTCGGAGCCCAGAGGCCCGGAGTGTGCTCACATGACATGGCCTCTGTCAGGGACAGTATGCCAATTGTGCTCACGGATACCGCAGGGCTTTAAAAGTTAAAACTAACACCTTGAACCTGATACGGAATGAGATCAGTTAGTGATGATGCTTATCATAACAATTACAGGCCTTTTGCCTGGAGGAAATAGTCAGTTATTATGAGAAAGACTGTTGTGGACATTGGTTACCACAAATATTCTGCAAGTATTAAAAATATGCTAGTTTTAGTTTATTGTTAAAATTTGTTTGCTGCCCTTCAAACTAAAAGTGTTAAATGGATAGGAAGTAATTCAGCCTTTCTTTAATAACAACATAAACAATAACAGTACTGTATCATATGACATGATTATATTTTCATCTCATTTCAGCTGACTATTGCTTTATTTTGTTGTGGCATACAGCACTGGTTTCCCCTTCTCTTCTGCTCAGTCTATGCCAGTTTTTGGGAGTCAGATTTAGGACTTGGAGAGAGAATGACTGGAGGTAGCAAAAAGATTTTTTTGTTTTTGAACAGGAGAGAGTGTGGTGTGTTGAAAAGTAAATGGAACAGCTTAATGCAAAGTTCAGGGAAAAGTCAAAGAAGATACATGCATAACTAAAATTTAAATGATCTCAGTCAATTAATACGTGTTGCTACTGTGTTCTTTTAAATGAAATGTTCTGTTTCCTGACACTCTTGTACTTTCTGTTCATTAAAGCCAGTGTTCCCCAACCTTTGGTTTTTGGATTTCAATGCACAGAAACCTGTCAATTCCCCAAAGCACTGATCAGCCAATGTACTGACCTAGGCTTCTGTTGGGAACCACTGATTTAAGCAGTTTAGAGATGGTAGGTGATCTCTTAATACTTGTATTAGAATTCTTTATTCATGGTTTGATTCTATTTAGGTACAAGGAGGTGGTGGAATCCAGTCCACCTGTAAAAAACACACAGTTATATCCTTTTATGGGATTCTATCATTCCCTTTAGAAGATTATGGTGATTCTGTGGGATTTAAAAAAGGTCCATATGAGCCTAGGTTATTCAAAGGTGGCTGCCTAAGGTTTGTTTGGTCCTGTTCAATCCCATTTGTTCTATTTTCCTCTAATTAATGGGAAATGGATGCTATATGAAGTTTTTAGAATAGGAATGTGTCAATTTAACTTTTCTTATCATTTTTAAAATATTGTTCTAAATTTTCTTGATGATTCTCCTAGACAAGAATGTTAAATTCAAACAGTCCAATTGATAATACCCAGTGATGAATATTCAGAAAGTGAAGGTGAAAGAAACAAGACACCAATCATTGCCATGGCTCGGATCCAGACAACTGCAAGTGAATAAGGAATAGCTAATCCCATAGCTGCTTGTGTAGATGCTTGCCTATGATCAAAATAAATTGAGCTGTTTGTGAGGTACCAGAATATATAGCTGTCAGATGTAATCAGAAGAAGCCTACCTGAGTCAACAAAAACTTCAGGATAAAGCTTTCTGTTGCATGCTCCTTGAATGAGGGACGAAGCTTGTCCATATACAGTACACAGCTATTGAAAGAGGAACATCTATGAATTATGCTGCATAAAATGATGCTTCTGGTACATCAATCAATCAATCAATCAGTTTAATTTATATCCCGCCTTCCTCAGCCGAGACCAACTCGAGGCGGCTAACAACATAATCCAACAAAGTAACAATAAAAAGATAATACAGAGAAACAACAAGTTCAAAATGGAAAACAATCCAGATAAGCATAATATCATAATACAAAAACTACACTACATAATTAGGTCATAAAAATACAATAAATATAATTATACTACAGCAAACCCAACATAGCAAAACCCCCATGTCCACTGGAGAACAGTCGTAGGAGCTACCACTCCCCCAACAGCTTGGGGAAGGAGGTCCACGTCTCCGTCTCAACATGAGCCAAGGCAGCCACAGCAAAGAAGCCAAAGACGGCGATGGTCCTGGGGCGGCGGCAGTCCTGGGCCTGGCCCGGCGGCCCACGGCCCTTTATCTCCCCGTGCAAGGGACGGGAGAGGAGGGCGGGGCCAGGTGGAGAGGCCGATGGAATGGCCATCTCTTCGCCCCCACCGGGGCAGGACGCGCAGCGGCGGCAGGCTCACCTGGGCGCCCCTCGCCTTTTAAGTCCAAGGGCGAGGGGGAAGGCGGGGCCCAAGGACGCCGGCCAGGTGGAGAGGCCGATGGAATGGCCCTCTCTTCGCCCCCACCGGGGCAGGACGCGGGGCAGGACGCGCAGCGGCGGCAGGCTCACCCGGGCGCCCCTCGCCTTTTAAGTCCAAGGGCGAGGGGGAAGGCGGGGCCCAAGGACGCCGGCCAGGTGGAGAGGCCGATGGAATGGCCCTCTCTTCGCCCCCACCGGGGCAGGACGCGCAGCGGCGGCAGGCTCACCCGGGCGCCCCTCGCCTTTTAAGTCCAAGGGCGAGGGGGAAGGCGGGGCCCAAGGACGCCGGCCAGGTGGAGAGGCCGATGGAATGGCCCTCTCTTCGCCCCCACCGGGGCAGGACGCGGGGCAGGACGCGCAGCGGCGGCAGGCTCACCCGGGCGCCCCTCGCCTTTTAAGTCCAAGGGCGAGGGGGAAGGCGGGGCCCAAGGACGCCGGCCAGGTGGAGAGGCCGATGGAATGGCCCTCTCTTCGCCCCCACCGGGGCAGGACGCGCAGGACGCGTATACAAGAATACAACTTGACTTCTATATCTGACAGTCAGAATATTAAAAGGGAGTAGGAAATCACTTTGACCAGTAACATACTTTCCATACGTCTTTATTTAGAAGGATCCTTTTTACACTCTTCTTTCAGATGTATATCCCACTCATCACCAGGTATATTCTTTTGAGGAGAGAGGACATTCTATATCCTGAGTACTACAACTAAAAAGGCTCTCTGCTAGTTAGTTTGCATTTACATGTTAACGTGTAGAAACCAACACGCGCAAACCAACTACTTTTGTGTAATTTTCAAAAAAAAATCAAATAAAATGTGTGGACTTCATTAGAACCCAAGCACAACTCTTTTGCTTAATTTGATAAGCCTAAATCCAATAAAATGATCCCCCACCCCTCCATTTTAACCCCAGACTAATACTTTTCATCACACTGAGTGGGAAATGTTTTCTATTGCTACTATGAGTACAATCAGTGTTCATGAAATAAGCAGCTTTCTAGAATTTTAAAAGAAACAGCATTTTATTAAATACATTACTGTGGTAAAGGGAGTCAACAACCTGTACAGATGAGTATGTATGCAGTTGTTCTCAGTAGACGTTGAGTGATGTTATCTATTTTTTATCCAGAGGATCACTTTCCCTTCTGCTTTTATCCACCAGCATGAAACCACCTAATTATATTTTCATAATCATGATTAAAAACCATCTGAATTATCCTACTTGATGTACTCAAAAGAGTTTGTTGATTGCTTTTTTAGTGCACAGTACAGCTTTCACTGAGCCACATCAAATGGATTCTTCCACATTGAATTTAAAACACAAATAAACAAACAAACCTGTATTGGACTATATTAGATGTTTTTAAAAAAATACATATACATATAATTTATAAGCTGCTAATTGGACTACATCAGAAGCAACTCTATTACAATATGTGTAAAAGCTGCCCACCTATTAAAGTACATTAAATTTCCACTTTATGCTTTTCTTTATCCAATTACGGAATCCAATTTATTCAAATAGTTCTGGAGTCTTGTACATCTGTCACAGAGTATACTCCCATTCACCTCCCACCATATCTAGGGACATCTGAGGCTTTTAACCTAAAAAGTACAATACATTTTTATTATAGCAAAAATATTTAATGGGTATAAATATTAAATGAAATATATCCTTCAGGATACTAGACCGATGCATTTTTGTTTTATGTAAAAGAATGAGTCAAACTTTTCCAGGAAATGTAACTTTCTTCAGTATATTGTGTTTGTTTTGATATAAACAGTATGTGACATTTGGAATTCAAGGATACAAATGATGTTGATATAAGAGGAACATTTACAGACAGAATAAAACACTAAATTGAAATACAGTGGTACCTCATACAACGATTTTAATCCGTCCCATGGGGCTCGTTGTTGTACGAAACAATTGCTATATGATACATGCATCGTATTGCGATTTTCCCTATGGGATGCATCGTACAACTATTATTATTTTTTGCTAAGTGTTTTTTCCTATTGAAAATTTGTTGTATGATTTTTCCCATAGGGAAAATTGTTATGCGGGACACCATCCCCCCAAAAAACCCCACAAAAACAAATAAAAAACCTAATTGTTATGCGATTTCATTGCTATAAGGAGTGATTGTTGTATGAGGTTCCACTGTACCTAGAATTGTATTGCTGTGGGAAACTGGTATGTCTGTTGTCATGGGTTATTAGTGCTATGGGTCTTACTGATGTTATTTTTTGCTGTTGATACAACATCTCAAAGTTATGATCAGGTTACATAAGGATGATAGATGTTGAAAGAAAGAAAACCAATGGTTCTTGAATTCACCACTGAAGTCTACAGCCGAAGGAGAGAGTCCACTCATTAAGTCATCTATATGCTCACATGAAGAGAGGAGACCTCTCAAACATGATGACTTCCCATACAAGTCAGAACTTTGATTTCCCTATGTCAGTGGTAGCGAACCTATGGCACACATGCTGGAGGTGGCACTCGGAGCTCTCTCTATGGGCACCCATGCAGTCACCCCAGCATAGAGTTTACCCTGCTCCTCTGCACAGCAATCCAATGGGAGTGATTCCTCCCTCCCCCAGCACAGAGTTCATCCTACCCTCTGCCCAGCAGCCCAATGGAAGCATTTCCTTCCTCTCCTGTTGCTGTGTTGGCACTTGGAGAGAAATAAATGGGTTTTGGGTTGTAGTTTGGGCACTCAGTCTCTAAAAGGTTCGCCATCACTGACCTATGTTGTGGTTTGAATTAGGGACTTTTGTAGATTGCTAAACCTGTTCCTTCAGGTCTGTTGTTTCATATGACACCACCGCCCCCCTCCCGGCCAACACACACACACAGAGGATTGGGTTAGCTATTTCTCCTATTTTATATACTGTATTTAGCTCCTCTGAATACCAAAGAACTGAAGAGGTTTACAGCTAAATCATCATACATGTTCTTGTCATCTAAGAATTCAGTCACCTCCCTAGACAGCTACCAGTCTCTGATATATTTAAAGATTTTCTAAATTTTTGCATTTAATATTTTTAGCAATGTGCTTCTTGATTTTCATTATCACATCCCTTATTGTCATCTTGCATTTTATTTTGCTGACATTTATATCCCTCATTCCTCTTCTCATTTGGGCAGTGCATTTTATGAAGGAAACCTTTGTGCATCTATTAGATTAGTAGTAATTACTGTTCAGTAATTACTGTGAATTGGATTGTAGTAGGCACTGTTTGTAATTATTGCTGACCTTTAAATATACCAGAAGCAGGAAACTTACTGGGGAGGTAGATAGACTCTTGGATGACAAAAGGGGTTCAAGGTGCACTGAAGGAAGAAACAGAAACTGCAGAAAAACTAAATGAGTTCTTTCCATTTGCTGTCCATTGTGGACAGCATGCATCCCCATGACGGGAATTTGAAGTGCTGGACAAAACAGTGGTGACAGGAGATGGTTTTTCGGCATTTGGGGGGCTAATTTCTTCTTAAATCTGCTAATTATTTTAGCACCTTGTACATGTCCACAGCAGACCTAGAGACCTTGGCTGCACTCTTCAACCAGATTGCCATATTCCAGGTATTCACAACCTACGGTCTGTGGGCCAAACATGGCCACCAATGCCAATTCATCTGGCCCCCAATGCCATACCTGTCAAGCACAGCTCCAGACAATAGGGACCTGCACAGAACTCTTCTACGCATGCGCAGAAAGCTTCTATGCATGCACAGAAGGCTTCTGTGCAGAACCCTTCTGCATAGAACCCTTCTGCGCATTCGTAGAGGGGTTCTGCGCATGTGTAGAAGGGTTCTGTGCATGCGTAGAAAGGTTCTGCGCAGAAGGGGATGCACAGTAACTACTTTCCCCTGTTGTCAAATTATGGGATGGCGGCGGCTCCGGGCAGGAAAGTAGAAAAAGCAGCGCTGAATTATGGGAAATCCCGGCCAATATGGGATACTTGACAGGTATGCCCAATGAATTCGCTGTTCCTGGAAGCGGAAATAAAATGCACCCCATGCATGTGCAGAACACTGCTAAATGTGTTCTGCACATGCGCAAGGTGCATTTTACTTCTGCTTTTGGGTGGGAAGAACCACATGGCCAGCCCAATCAACTGTCCAGGAGGTGTGGTCAGGCCCGTGACCTGAAAACATTGAGAAACGTTGCCATATTCCATACCATATATTTCAGTATATCCCCATACATTCTCGTGGAGCTTCAATATTAAGGTTTTGAGTAACTCACAAGCATATTCTACTTTTTTGACTGTGTACTCTGACCTCCCTTTTATTTTTGGGATGTTCATCTTTAGAAGTCAAACATGCCCATATTTGGCTTTCTTGGCAATTTTCCATTTTGAATTTGGCAGTGCTATGGTTACTGTTTCAGTCAGTGTGACAATACTTACATGTTACACCACTTCCTGGGGACCATTTAGAGATAAATGTTGAATGTAGTGTGCTTCTGATTCAAGTGAGTGCAATGCATTTAAACAAGTAGATTATATTTGGAACTGGTTGTAGTTATTTGTAGCGATGGTCACGATTTTCATTTTTTTAAATTGTCAAATGAGCAACATACAAAATAAAACCTGAATAGTAGACATTAAGCATTGTGCTCAATATTCTATAAAACAAATTGGATATTTCAGATGGCTGTCTTACTGAATGTTGATCAAATATTGAGAAAGTAATTCATTGATTAACTTCAGTTCAAGTACTGCAGTGGCTCAAGTGGCTAAGACACTGACTGGTAGGCAGAAGGTCAGCAGTTCGATTCCCGAGTACTGCAGGACGGAATGAGCTCCCGTCTTTGTCCCAGTTCCTGCCAACCTAGCAGTTCGAAAGCAAGAAATTGCAAGTAAATAAATAGGGACCACTTCGGTGTGAAGGTAACAGTGTTCCGTGTGCGCCGGTGTCTAGTCATGCCTGCCACATGGCCATGGAAATGTCTGCAGAAACAGACATAAGAACATAAGAACAGCCTTGCTGGAACAGGCCACAGCCCATCCAGTCCAGCATTCTGTCTCACACAGTGGCTCACCATTTCCTTCAGGGTATTCCCAAGCAGATGCCTTCACCTGCTTAGGATTCCATGGAAATGGCATTGAGAGATATCCTGCCTATCTCTCCAACCCGGAGGTTGTCCTTAGGTAGCCATAATTATAGCCATTGATAGCCTTGTCCTCCATGAACTTGTCTAATCCTTTCTTAAAGCTGTCAAGACTGACAGCTGTCACCACTTCTTCTGGCAGGGAGTTCCATAGACCAGTAATCCTCTGGGTGAAAAAGTACTTTCTCTTATTTGTTTGAGAACTAGTACCCAAAAGTTTCATGGAGTGTCCCCTAGTTCTAGTGTTGTGCGATAGGGAAAACAGTTTTTCCTTATCTACTTTGTCCACACCGTGCATGATTTTATAAACTTCAATCAGGTCACCTCTTAGACGCCGTCGTTCAAGAGTGAAAAGGCCCAACCGTTGCAGCCTCAGATGGTAAGGAAGGTGTTCCAGTCCCCTAATCATTCTGGTTGCCCTCCTCTGTACTTTCTCCAACTCCATAATATCCTTCTGGAGGTATGGCGACCAGAACTGTACACAATATTCCAGATGGGGCCTCACCATAGATTTATAAAGAGGCAAAATGACACTTGCTGACTTATTTTCTATACCCTTCCTAATGATCCCTAACATTGAGTTTGCTTTTTTCACTGCTGAGGCACACTGGGTTGACACCTTCATTGAGCTGTCCACCAGGACACCAAGGTCCCTTTCCTGGTTTGTCGCAGAGAGTTCAGACCCCATCAGTTTATAAATGTAATTGGGGTTTTTTGCCCCAACATGCATCACTCTGCACTTACTGATGTTGAAGCTCATTTGCCACTGTTTTGTCCACTCCCCCAGTGTCAAGAGATCCCTCTGGAGCTCTTCACAATCTCTCACAGTTTTCACTACCCTGTATAATTTAGTGTCGTCAGCAAATTTGGCTACCTTGCTTTTTACTCCTACCTCTAGATCATTTATGAAGAGGTTGAAAAGCAGGGGTCCCAGTACTGAACCTTGGGGGACCCCACTCTTTACTTCCCTCCACTTGGAGAAGTGTCCATTTAGTGCTACCCTCTGTTTCCTGTCCCTTAGCCAGTTGCTGATCCAGGACAAGACCTGTCCCTTTATTCCATGACTGGTAAGTTTATTCAAGAGCCTTTGGTGTGGGACCTTGTCAAAAGCCTTCTGAAAGTCCAGATACAATGTCAACTGGATCCCCCTTATCCACATGCTTGTTGACACTCTCAAAAAATTCCAACAGATTAGTGAGGCATGATTTGCCCTTGCAAAAGCCATGTTGGCTCTCCTTTAGCAGCGCCTTCTCTTCTATGTGCCTATTAATTCTATCTTTTAGGATGGTTTCCATCACTTTACCTGGGACACATGTCAAACTGACAGGCCGGTAATTTCCTGGATCACCCCTGGATCCTTTTTTGAAAATTGGTGTTACATTCGCTACCTTCCAGTCATCAGGCACAAAGCCTGATTTGAGGGAAAGATTATATATTTTGGCTAGGATATCAGCAATTTCATCTTTAAGTTCCCTGAGAACTCGTGGATGGATGCCATCTGGTCCTGGTGATTTGTTAGTGTTTAGCTTAACAAGACATGCAAGGACCTCCTCCCTGGTTATTTCTATCTTGCTTAATTCTTCGGTTTCCCTCCCTACGAAGATAGGCTCTGTTTTGGGCATGTGGTCTCTGTCTTCTTCAGTGAATACTGAAGCAAAGAATTCATTGAGTCTCTCTGCAATCTCTGTTTCCTCTTTAATAACCCCTTGCCTTCCATTGTCATCTAATGGTCCAATGGCCTTCCTAGTTGGGTTCTTACTTCTAATGTACTTAAAGCTGGCTCTTTGGCTTTGAAACAGAGATGAACACTGAACCCTAGAGTCGGATATGACTGGCTTTCAAGCAAGGGAAACCTTTACCTTTACTAACTTCAGTTCTGCATCTTTTGTGGTCTATTATGCTGTCACTGGGAAAATACAGAAAGACAGTACCCAGAGTAACATTTCTTAAATAACCTCCTTCTGATATGTCCTACCACATCCCCCATCATCCTCAGAAAATTAGGACTATGGGAGTTGCTGTGCAACCTATAATACCCCAAGTGCCCTAAAATAATTATCATTTTTGAATACATGCATTTCATTGGGAAAATGTTTAGTGTTTCCTTATTCATAAGCTGGGTCAGAATGGGAAGCACATGTTTTATTATGGATATGTTTCAATTCCATTCTAACTTTCAGTAAGTGTTTAATGGGTCTTTTTCAATTACTGCACCAAATGTTATTTGATAAGAACACACCCTTCTGTAATATTAGCACTTAGATACAAATGTGCTTTTTATACCGTACTGTTCATACTTATTATCTGAAAGATTGTTATTGTATTATGAATGTATTGATTATAATGCTCCATTACAATATCCTTGCATGAGAAGTTTTCTCCCTCGCATTCCATCACCCCAGTGCCAGAGGACTGAGATGACTTTCAGGTTGCCTTCAAGAAGACTTTGTCTGTGCTTGGCAAAAAAAGTACTGTGGTCCGCCAAAGGCATCAACAGGGGGGAAGAAGAACCCTTGTCTGAGTGGAGTGTTCCAGGGCCAACCCAAGCCATTTTGATGCCTGGGGTGGGAGACACTCTTCCACACACACAGATGGTGAGCAGGCTGTCAATTGAATTTTATTGCAATACTGGTGATGAGAGAGTATTGTCCTCTTTATCTGAGGGAAAGAGGCTAGCTTGGAGCACCAGGAAAGCCATGTCTGCTCACAGATATTTTGTTTTGGAACACAGCTCCCAGCCAACATGGCCAGGGCCCAGGTGCTCTCATTGATTGACCAGTTTTTAATAAAATAGCAATTTGAAATACTTAATTAATATAGTAAATTATTATTTATTACAAGGTACTACATTTTGACTGCACAAGTTTTATTCTTATGCTGCACTTATAATACGTGAAAAAAGGAAAACAGTGACCATAGTTACAATAATTGTAACATTGTTCTTATAACTATAATTAATACTTACTATAATTACAAGATTTCCTACAATTCTTTCATCAGTATGTTTATTACTGATAATGTTTACCAAATAGCAAAAAATTATTATCAATAATCTTAAACTTGTTGGAAACCACCTCAAAGTATGGTTATGTTAATGGCTACAATGGAGAGCACCAAACATGAATTCTTTTTTTAAAAATAATTTTTTATTAAATGTTAACAAAGAATACATAGTAATACACAACAGAATTCATAAAAATAATACTAGACAAACAAAAACAAAAATAAAAACGGAAAATAGTATTCCAATATTTAAAAGTAAAAAGTTATATTATGGTTATGTAGTTGATACATTTCATACTACCAATCTCATCTTTATCTATTGATTTCAAGATATAAATTGGTTTTCACTTTAAAAATAAGTATTTGAGTCACCACAGCAACCCTCTTGTTATATTTCTCCATCAAAACAAGAATAAAAAAATGAGATATTTTTTTTAAAAAAATAAACAATACACCAAGTGATATATACATTGCCAATGGGGTACATGGCATATCTCATCATTTTTTCAGTGTTTCCAAAAATTCATTTGATCTGATACTGGCCTACTCCCTACTCCTTTCCTTAAGGCAAAATCCACAAATGGTTTCCAAATTGACCAAAATCTATTTTCTGTAATTAACCCTTTCTTTTCATTCAGATCCCAAGTCAATTTATCATTCAAAGCCAATTCCCATGATTCTTTGTACCATTCTTCTATACTAATTTTCCCCATTTCTTTCCACTTCCTTGCAATGCACTGTCTTCCAGTTGTCATCAAAATTGAAATCAGTTCTTTATTATCCCTATTTAATTTTGTCTCCTCAAAATCCATAAACAAAGTGGTACCTGAACCGATCTTGACTCTCACCCCCAGTATTCTAATGATCTCTTTTTCAACCTCATCCCCAAACATGAATTCCAGGGGATTCTGTATCAGGGAAGGAGAATGTGTAACACTCCAAATGTTCTCGGAGTAGATTCCCCACCACCCCTTACAAATGACCATGCTGACTGGGACCAGGGAGAACTGGAGTCCAACCTCTTTTCTGCACATAGTTCCTCTGTCTGTCCATTCAGAAGTTTCTGGGTACACAGAAGTGGTTTTCCATTCCCTCCTTCTGGGTTTTCCCTGGAATTGTGCAGCTTGTCTATGGCTGGCTTTTCTCCCAGGAGGAACAGTGGGGAATTGAATTCCCAACTTCTGCAGCCAGATGCCCAAAACACTGAGCTATCCAGCCAGCTACAGTAAATGTAGTTCTTGCTATCATATTTGGTATTTCTTTTAGTGTACATATTTTGTAAGAATATTCACCATAGGATTTTTTTTTTACTTTAAAAAAGGTGTTCGATTTTTTTAATAAAAAAACAATCTTCCAGAATATATGCACTGTGAGTTTTAAGAGCATTTTCCAAGAAAAGGACCATGATGACTGTTTGGCATCATCATGCCTGGTTCTCAGCCAGCAAGCATCCTCCCCCATGATGAACAAAATATAAATTCATCAATTTAAAAGTTTAAAAACAATTTAAAGTCAATGTTAAAACTGTTCATGGCTTTAAAAAAGTAAACTGCTCTAAAACCACTTTTACAACCAAATTCCACTGTCCATAAGGGATATAACTAGCCTGACTTTCCTGGGAGGGAATTCCATAAATATGTGTTTGATACAAACAAAGCCCTGTCTCATATACTCAGCAAACTAGCTTCATGTGGCAGTAAGATATACAATATGCATTAGTAGGAACTCAGATTCAGGGTAGGTACTATGAGAGAATACAAGCTTTCAAATATCATGACCTAAACTAATTGGAGTTTTATAGATCAAACCCAGCCCCTTGAAATTAGATTGAAATCAAATTGAATCAAATTGGAGTGGTTCAGGTAATACACAGCTTCTAAAGCACACGCCCGATAGCATTGTAGTTGCAGCATTTAACCTGCAAATAATTTGCAAGAACAATCCCATGTATGGCACACTATGGTATTCCAAATGAAGAGATAATATGGATCCCTGGCCATAACCTTATTGTAAAATAATGCTGCAGTTTTTGTGATTTGCTAGCCATCATTCATGTGTCCAATTGCATGATTGTTAAAACAATCTGAGGATTATGGAGCATGTGATAGACTTTTAGAAAATATACTCATTGTCCTTGCATGATTGCTGTGGCCAAATCCACCTCTCCTTTAGGGGTTCAGCTGGTGTACTGCATCCACATCAACATCTAGTAGCAATAGTGTGTCCAAGATATCCTTTAGATCAGGGATGCCCTAACTACCACCCATGGGTTGGATCTGACCCGTGGTGCCATATCATCCAGCCCGCACCGCCCTTGCTGCTTCCAGAAGTGGAAGTAAAATATGCATGCTATGCACATAGCACTTACGTAAATGACCTGCAGCTGTCATAAATACATTTATAACAGCTGTGGGTCATTTATGGCAGCATTATGCACATGAACGTGTGTGTTATGTGCGTGTACAGGCACGTTTTACTTCTGCTTGCAATGGGAAGAACATGTGACCGGCACACTCAACCAATTGACTGGCATGCAGCCTAAAAAGTTGGGACACCCCTGCTTTAGATGTAAATCTGGTCTTCTATAGGAGTGCAATCCCATCGAGAACAGATTGTAATTCCTAATCTGGTGACCAGCAGGACTCCTGTCTTGTCTACATTATGGCTTAATTACCCCCCCCCTCCCAATCCAGTCCCTTGCTGCACCCAACCACTGATTCCAAGTTTTTGCGACAAACCAGGAAAGGGACCTTGGTGTCCTGGTGGACAACTCAATGAAGGTGTCAACCCAGTGTGCCTCAGCAGTGAAAAAAGCAAACTCAATGCTAGGGATCATTAGGAAGGGTATAGAAAATAAGTCAGCAAGTGTCATTTTGCCTCTTTATAAATCTATGGTGAGGCCCCATCTGGAATACTGTGTACAGTTCTGGTCGCCATACCTCCAGAAGGATATTGTGGAGCCAGAAAAAGTGCAGAGGAGGGCAACCAAAATGATTAGGGGACTGGAACACCTTCCTTACCATCTGAGGCTGCAACAGTTGGGCCTCTTCACTTTTGAACGACGACGTCTAAGAGGTGACCTGATTGAAGTTTATAAAATCATGCACGGTGTGGACAAAGTAGATAAGGAAAAACTCCCCTATTGCACTATACTACACAAGAACTAGGGGGCACTCCATGAAACTTTTGACTACTAGTTCTCAAACAAATAAGAGAAAGTACTTTTTCACCCAGAGGATCACTGGTCTATGGAACTCCCTGCCAAAAGAAGTGGTGACAGCTGTCAGTCTTGACAGCTTTAAGAAAGGATTAGACAAGTTCATGGTGGACAAGTGTATCAATGGCTATAATTATGGCTACCTAAGGATAACCTCCGGGTTGGAGAGATAGGCAGGATATCTCTCAATGCCATTTCCAGGGAATCCTAAACAGGTGAAGGCATCTCCTTGGGAATACCCTGAAGGAAATGGTGAGCCACTGTGTGAGACAGAATGCTGGACTGGATGGGCTGCGGCCTGTTCCAGCAAGGCTGTTCTTATGTTCTTATGTAGTGCGAAGCACTATATCAGTTGAAGAAGATTTTTCTTCATCTTGCCCATCTTGCTCAAAAGAAAGTTTACTCTTATAATACAAAAACTGAGACTGTCAAGATCAGAGTCAAATTGTAGCAGAAAATCCTAAAATTGCAAACACTGTGGATTTAGATTGACCCTAATAATGGCTTTCATTATTTGACTGTAATAAAAATTCAAATGAATGTGGTAATTAGTAAAATCTCTAGTTTAGTGGGAGATTGAAGGGTTTTAGGCTATGTTGTGTGAATGCCAATTGAGACAATAGTGTTTTGACAAATGCACACTTTAGCATTTGCCAAAATGCATTAACAGTAGGTATATCACCCTGTACTTCCAGCTGTGACTACATAAGATCATTCACAAACCATGGATTTAAGTTTGTGGGATTTGATTTTTAAAAATACTACACAAAATGACATTAGAATTTATGCTGCAACCGTTCCGCAAAATTGTGACCTAGTGAGTCTAATAAAGTCTGCTACAGGAATGGTGACCTTCCAGATTTATTTATTTCTTCAATTTCTATACTACCCAATTAATACAAAATGAAAGCATTATAGCCTACCATCCATACCTGGTCTGCATCTATTGCTCCAGCTCCTGTCCAAGCTACAACAAAAGAACAATGTAATGGCCATATGAGAAGAGAGGATTCACTTGAGAAAGCCTTGATTCTGGGAAAGGTTGAGGGCAAAAGAAGAAGGGGACAGCAGAGAATGAGATGGCTAGATGGTATTGTAGACACTATGGGTACAGAGCATTGAGGAGGATGGTGGAGGACAGAGGTGCCTCGTGGGCAATGGTCCATGGGGTTGCAAGGGGTTGAAATCGACTGTGCAACAGAACAACAAAGAGAGCTCTGGGTTACACATTCATAGCCTGTGAAATTTCATTCTTGAAAGCCATGTTAAAGAGCTCTGTCTTCACTAATTTTCTAATTATACAGAGGGAGGAGGACTGGTGTATTTCAAACAAGAAACATTTTCATAGGGTTCAGGCCACCACAGAGAAGGCCTTGTTTCTTGCTGACACCTTTCTCACCCCACTTGGTGTAGCCACCGTCAGTAGCACGGCCTGGGAGGAATGATTGAAACGGATAGATCCTGCTGTGATCCTTACTGTTAGCTATGCAGGCTAGGGCTGAGAAAAGATGCAGACCAGTAGTATCTGGAGGATGAGGCATTCTCCAACTTCAGATGTCTATGTTAGCTATGCAAGGATTGGATAAACCCCTCTTTTTCTGTTTATCTAAAACTGGAAAAACAAAGGTTTTTCAGATGTCTTACAGCAAGAGCTTGTCACTGATGGGCTACTGAGTGAATCATAACTTGTTGAGGCTTGTGTTCCATGGCTATAAATTAGACCCTACCTAAAAATTTGGAAAATGAGAACTTGTGTTTAGTTGGATGGTTTACACATAGAAGTTGTAAGACTCTGCCGCAACTTCTATATGATAGAACCAATAGAGACAGTGGTGGAATCCAGTATTGCAAGTTATTCTACTTAAGGCTAATGTTATGAGCTGCAGTAATTTTTCAGAAATTAAAAATTTCTGATCTTCCACTTCCTGAGGATCTCTTGAGATTCTGTTCAATGTGGGAAAGTTGCCAGAGGCTGCAGGAAGAATAGTCATATTTGATTTCTCAAAAATCATCACCACAACTTGTATTACTGGATTTCAGCTCTTGTTTTGTATCTAATGGGGGCCCTCTACTATCTGAAGGTTCTTTATCTAACAAAGACTCCGGTCAACTGAAAGAAGAGGGAGGAGATTTTTACAATTTCCCCTAGTCTTCCCTTCCTCACTCTCCATGGGCTGGATTAGGCCTGTGGATTCCAGGTTTCCCTCCATTGCTGTAGGTCATACATTTTCTCACTTCATCAAAGAGCTTCTCCATGTTGTGTCTAATAAATAATATTATCATGTGCAG
The DNA here is from genome assembly GCA_035047345.1 of Bradypodion ventrale. Taxonomy (NCBI): domain Eukaryota; kingdom Metazoa; phylum Chordata; class Lepidosauria; order Squamata; family Chamaeleonidae; genus Bradypodion; species Bradypodion ventrale. The sequence goes on along the minus strand of JAWDJE010000004.1, from coordinate 260,570,480 downwards.
GGGGGGGGGGAATTGTATTCAAATTTCTCCCCAAACTTTCAATTAGAAATTTAAGTGTAGAAAATTCTCCTCACTTTGGAGAAAAATACATTCAAAATGTCATTACACGCTCCCCAAATTGTTACAATCTTGAAAGTAAAGTTACCATTTGATAAAAAGTAATCAGCAACCATCTTTCTAGCGCCATACATTTCAGAATATTGTCCAGAGTGAGGATGGATGGCAAGTAACAAAAGCATCAGGACCTAGGGTAATCAGGAAACAGGCCAAACTCTAACTGTATCACAGTCCAGAGTCCAAGTCCAAACAAACTAAAATCAGATGTAGTCAGGGATACAGGGTTGGTCTGGGCAACATGGCATAATCCAAGCAAGCTTGAAGTCTGGTGACTGAGAAAACAGGTGAAACAAGAATGAGGGCTCGAATAGAGCAGGGACAGGGGTTTGAAGGAGTGAGGATCAGGGTGAGGCAAGACAACAGTCCACAGAACTGGAATTGAGGCTGGAGGTCTGTGAGAACAAGAATCAGGCAGAAGATCTTCAGAGGCATAACTCTCCCCTTTGTTTTCAGGTTGACATGAAGTATTTATGGAATATCTAATTCTCTCTTCTCTTCTATTCTGTTTCAGGAATACAAATTGGGAATCTGAGAAAGAGAAGTTGGGAGGAAAAAATATCAGTGGCCCCAAGTGAGCTAGAATTTGTTTAGGAACATCACCACTCACACCATAGCTTTGAAGCTGTTTTCCTGGTTTAGGAAAGTTTATACCCATGGTTTCCAATGTGGGGCACACACCTCACAGGGGAGAAATTTGATTATTATTATTATTATTATTATTATTATTATTATTATTATTATTATTATTATTATTATTATTATTATTATTATTATTATTATTATTATTATTATTATTATTATTATTATTATTATTATTATTATTAAAAATATTTTGGGGGGGGCAATTTGAAAATGAGTTAGACCATGTTAATGACCTTTTAGGCTTATATGAATATTTCACAGGGAAGGCATCAGGATTTTAGAGATGCTTAGGTGGGGCATGGCCAATAAAAGATTGGGAACCACTTATTGTTATTCAGTTGCACAGTCGATTCTGACCCTTTGTGACCCTATGGACCATTGCCCGCCAGGCACCTTTGTCCCCCACCATCCTCCTCAACTCACCCAGCTCTGTGCCCATTGTGTCTAAAATACCATTTCATCTTTGGCCGCCCCATTCTTCTTTTGCCCTCCACCTTTCCCAGCATCAAGGCTTTCTCAAGTGAATCTTCTCTTATTTGATGTCCAAAGTACTTTAGCTTCATCTTTACCATTTGATCTTCTAAGGAGCAGTCAGGGTCAATTTCTTCTAAAATTGACCTGTTTGTTCTCCTCGCTGTCCAGGGGACTCACAAAACTCTCCTCCAACACCACATTTCAAAGGCATCTATTCTTTTGCGCTCAGCTTTCCTAATGGTCCAGCTCTCACAACCATACATTACCACTGGGAATACCATTGCTTTGACTATGCGAATTTTTGTTTGCAATGTGATGCCTCTACTTTTACTATGTTCCCCAGGTTTCTCATAGCTTGTCTCCCAAGAATCAGTCGCCTTTTTATTTCATGGCTGCAATCCCCATCTGTAGTGATCTTAGATCCTAAGAATGTGAAATCTGTCATTGCTTCTACTTCTTCCCCATCTATTTTCCAGGGACTGATAGGGCTGGTTGCCATTATCTTGTTTTTCTTGCTGTTGAGTCTCAAGCCAGCTTTTGCACTCTCTTTCTTTCATCCTAATCAGGAGCTTCTTTAGATCTTCCTCACTTTTTGCCATTAGGGTGGGATCATCTCAGATTGTTGATGTTTCTCCCAACAATTTTGATCCCATATTGTACCGCTAGCTTGTACAAAATATTATGAGAATGTTTACTTTTCGCTTTACGTCAATCTGACTGACAGCCTATCGTAGTTCAAAGGAGTATTTCTGCTGACTTTACTGGGCTTCAGGCAAAGCATTAAGTAATGTGTTCAAAAATCCCTCTGGATGTTTCATAAAATTAAACCTTTGTAAATACTCATAATTTTTTGTAACTCCATTTCTCATGGTATTTTTTCTCAAGTACTATTGACCGTTCTTTGACACATTTCCAGGAATTATACTTGAGACTTAAGTACTAAATCAGTAGCATGAAAATGAATTGAAGAAAAGTCTGGTGGAAGGTTTTGGGCATAAATAAGCAATGTATAGCAATGCCATCGGCTTCCGGGAGTGGAGACAGGTGAGAGATGCCACCGCTCCCCCGCAGCTGACTTTACTCTGCAGGCTGGCCCGCCTGTAGAGCAGAAAAAGGAGGAGGACACCATCACTGTGAGAGGCTCCCTGTCTCGCCTGGGGGCCCATACCATCGGCTCCTGGGAGTGGAGACAGGTGGGAGATGCTGCCGCCCCCCTGCAGCTGACTTTGCTCTCCGGGCTGGCCCGCCCGGAGAGCAGAAAAGGGAGGAGGACGCCGTCACCGCGAGAGGCTTCCTGTCTCGCCCGGGAGACTATGCCATCAGCTCCCAGGAGTGGAGACATGTGGGAGATGCCCCCCCCCGCAGCTGACTTCACTCTCCGGGCCAGCCCACCCTGAGAGCAGAAAAGGGAGGAGGACGCCGTCGCCGCGAGAGGCTCCCTGTCTCGCCCGGGGGCCCATGCAATTGGCTCCCAGGAGTGGAGACAGGTGGGAGATGTCGCAGGTTGTCCTGGTCGGCCCCCTGAGATGCCTCGCCACCATCCTCTTGCTGCTGGCTAGGACGTGGGGCCCATGATGGCAATGGGTCTATTTTTTTCCTACTCTGAGCCTTTTTTTGGGGGGGGGGGCTGGGGTGAGTCTTATTACTTGCTATTGCTGTATTCTGTATTTGTTGCATTGCTGTATTTGGCTTATTGTGTGATTTTTGATGCTTGTGATTTTGCATATTGTTATTGTTTCTTGCACTTTCCTTGCTGTAAACTGCTTAGAGTCACTTCTGGTTGAGTTAAGCGGTATACAAAAATAAAGTGAAATGAAATGAAATGAAATAGATGAGAAATGAAATAGAAGACTCTAGAAACTTTGTAAGTTATTCTGAGTTGATGCTAAATACCTAATATTGAAGCAAAATCCATAAATATAAATTCTAGATGAAGGGACCAGAATTTTAGGAATCCCACATGTGTCCAGGAAATAATTGTGTTTTTGTAAAAGAATACTCCTTACATATCTATGAGATAGAGAGATTGCACCACAACTAATTCTTTTAGCAAAGAACTTTAAGACAAAAATAAACTAAGCAAGATATTATTTATGCCAGAAATATTATTTGAAGGTTGCTGGGGAAGAATAACAAAGCAGCTATTAGAATAACACAACAACATAGCACAGCAGCAAATGAAATGCTGAAGATCAACCATTGGAACTTAAAAAGAGACTTTGCAATAGTGAAGATAGAACATGATGTCAACTACCCCAGCATGACACCCTTCAAAAGTTTTTTTATTCCAAATCCCATCAGCCTGAATGATCTCTGGTTGGGAATGATGGAAATTGCAGTACAGTGGTACCTCGCTTAAAGAGCATAATGCATTCCATGGCATTGCTCTTTAAGCGAGTTTGCTCTTTAAGCGAAACACCATTGTAAGTGACCAATTGTGACTTCTAGCAGTGGGGATGGCCAACCCTGATTTAGTTGTTAAGCAAGTTTTTTGGTTGGTTTTAGTTGTTAAGTGAGGCGACCATTCAGAGAAAATCCTGCTCTTTAAGTGAGTTAGTCTCTAAGTGAGGCACTCTTTATGCGAGGTTTTACTGTGTAAGGCATCTGGAGGGTGCTATGTTGGAAAAAGATGGAAAACTTTATCACGTATTGCTTCTTTAGCATCTTCTGAGCAGCTTTTTCAGCCTTTACCTTAGTGTAAAACAAGCTCCTCACAAACACACCTGCTATTTGATCACCAATCACCAAAGCAGAGACTGAAATCAAGGCATAGCTTCCTCACAACTTAGCCCCTCCAAATACACCCCCCCGACCGCCTTAGAACTATGTAAAGCGAGCAAGGAGCTACCAGATAACTGGGCAGAACCACATGACTCGCTACCGCAGGGATGCCCAAACCTTTTTGGCCACGGGCCAGTTATGTGGTTGAGCATGCCAGACACATGGTTCCTCCCCCTGGAAGCGGAAGTAAAACATGCATGTACATATACATTACACGCATGTGCATGCACATAATGCTGCCATAAATAACCCGTGGCTGTCATAAATGTGTTTATGCAGCACGGAGAACAACAACACTCCCAGATCATGAGAATAGAGAAAATCGAGTATGTGTCTTTAATAAAAGAAAGTATTCACATGCCAGTCTGATGGTGAGGTATCTATGAAAATGTAATGCGGTGTGTATACTATGCGAAATTTTATCAAGTATATCTCTAGGCAAAGGTATAATTCCACGTACAGCAAAGTATATCTACACACGCAAAACCAAAAATACAACAAAATACGATAGCCCTCACATATACAAGGACGCACTTATGAGAACCTACAAAAATACAAATATACACGTGTTAACAATTTCCCGGAACGACTCCCCAGTTCACCTCACAAGTGTTGGTATGTAACAGTAATCAAGCGAGGTTTTGGTATTATAGTCCACAGCAGGAAGTCACTAGGTAAACTGTAGTGCTGTATAGGCTGTGAATACTGTTATATATTAGTCATATATTCATTATACACTTTTAGCTATAGGATTTGTTATAGTACATATGTATTTTATGTTGTACTTGTAGACTCTTGAGAAAGTTATTCGAAATGTCCTGTTACCGGAAGGGCATCGGAAATTTGTCTACAACTGCTTGATGTTGCCCGCTGCATGAGAACCTGCCGATGGAATAGTTGCATTTTGGTTCCCGACAATTATATCACGGAGAGTATTCACAGCCTATACAGCACTACACTTTACCCAGTGACTTCCTGCTGTAGACTATAATACTATAATACCAATGCCTCATACAAAGTCGCAGCGACTTTGTATGAGGCAACTTTTTTCAAGGAATTAGGCGATGTTGTATGAATTCGATGTTGTACGAAGTGGACTTTGTATGAGGTATTACTTTATTTGGTTTTTAGATGTGTTAATTTTAGCATTGTATATTATCATATGCTGGCAGTGCATGTGACACATACCTGTCAACCGCGGCTCTGGACAATCCGGGACCTGCGCAGAACGGTTCTGCGCAGGTCGCTTTTTATGCATGCGTAAAAGCCTTCTATGCATGCGTAAAAGCGACTTGCGCAGAACCGTTCTGCACAGCTCACTTCTACGCATGCGTAGAAGGCTTGTACGCATGCATAGAAGGCTTCTGCGACCCACTTCTGCACAGAAGCCTTCTACGCATGCGTAGAAGGATTCTACACAAGCATAGAAGGGTTCTACGCATGTGTAAAAGCCTTCTATGCATGCGTAGAAGCGAGCTGCGCAGAAGGGAAGCGCAGTAACACCTTTCCCCCTGCTGCCAAATTCTGGGGTTTTGGCAGCTCTGGGCGGGAAATGGCGAAAATCGGCACCGAAAAACGGGAAATCCCGGCCAATCCGGGAAGGTTGACAGGTATGATGTGACATGAAGGAAGAAAGAAAGAAAGAACATCCTCTTATCTTTCTTGTATCCAATACTTAAGAACACCATTCTGATGATACAAGAAGCACTGGCAAAGAGAATCAGTAGGGGAAATTCCATCTTGTATGCAGGGGTGACTCAAGTGGTATGGGTGTCACCTTACACCAAAAACTCCCACAGGAGTCAGCCCCTCTATTCCAATCATAAGCTGCCCTTTCTTGAAGGTAAACTACAAGGTCTTACATCACTCAGTGCAGACAAGGAGGTTATCTCAACCCATAAATTTCATCAGAATATTTAGCTTTAAGTTGGTTAAACACCATCATCTTCAATATTTAGCCTGGTTTAAATCCAAATGCTCTGCTTCATTTGGTGTGTTAAATCAGTCCAGGTTATTCAGTTGAACTAATTTGTGTCCAATTCAGTTTCTCTCTTCCTTCTTAGTATTCACTATATTAAATGCATTGATTAGACTGAAAATGGGATATTGAAGATATGATTCAGTCTCTTCCAGTATCATTTGGAAAATCCAGCAACTTATTTTGACTCAGATAAGCTTATGAGATCTAGAGCACCTGCTAAGCGATGCTTCTCACAGGGATCACCTGGGAGGCCCTAGGCGGGAATTGCGGGGCATATTGCAGCTGCAACAGCACAGCTGCCTGGGGAGAAACAACACCTGCTTTAACAACTTTGATTCAAAGCAAATGCATGCAATTAGGCTATCATTTGAATGAGCTCAAGTATCAAATCATTGTTTGAAAGAAGCATCTCCTTATGAAACCACCCTTTTGTGCAGCTGAACACCCGACTAGCTAGCTTCTAAACAATGATCTAAAAAGAAAGAAGCCTGTCAGCATCCAAGACAGATATAATTTTTTTCTGGAAAATATTTTTAGCTCTTTGAATGATCTCTAAGACATATTCTCAATTGTACATCCCATGGATTATGGATAATCTTGATACAATACGCCACTTTCAATTCTTGCTTTGCACATACTTTTCCGGTTTCTCCTCAATCTTCAATGTTCTGTCCATTCACATGTACTTAAGTGTAAATTGTTAGTATCTTTTTTTTTTTGGAGAAGTTTGGTTGTCAAACACCTTACCCTCAAGTGGCTAAGACGCTGACTGGGAGGTGGAAGGTCAGCAGTTCGATTCCCGAGTACTGCAGGACGGAATGGGCTCCCGTCTTTGTCCCAGCTCCTGCCAACCTAGCAGTTCAAAAGCAAGAAATAGCTAGTAGATAAATAAGGACCACTTCGGTGGGAAGGTAATCAGCATTCCGTGTGCTCCGGTGTCTAGTCCTGCCTGCCACATGACCACAGAAACGTCTGCAGAAGCAGACAGCGCTGGCTCTTCAGCTTTGAAACAGAGATGAGCACTGAACCCTAGAATCAGATATGACTGGCTTTTGAGCAAGGGAAACCTTTACCTTTACGTTTGGTTGAGTGCTTATAATGTCCCATATAATTGTACATTTAACTGTGCTTTTTTAAAAAATTGTTTCCAATTAAGATTTGTTTTAAATCTGCATTTTCTCTTGCTTGCTGCCCTGAATGCATTTATGGTGGAAAGTTGTGGTAAAAATTAGATGATGAATGATGATGAAATCTCCCTAGTATTCAGTGGCTGCTTTAGTTCCCATCCACATATAACATTTTCTTGTACTTACCACCTTTCTTCATCAGGTTTCCTTTTTTAGATGAAGTTTATATTTTTTTCCTTGTTAAGTTTCAAAAACCCACCAATAGAAAAGGGACTCAGTGAAGCATTGCAAGAAGCAGGTGATTTATAGGCACTTTTCTACATACTATATATCATAACAGACAGGAAGGGAGAGCACGTGCTCATGAGCCATGTATCCAGGTAATGAGGAGTTTCCAATTAGTATTTATATTTTTTTAAATTAAAAATTTAAAATATATTAAATAGTCTTTTTAAAAAGAAAGTTTTAATTGAAGAAGAGGGCAAAGCTTTTGTACCTATTTCATTCACACTGGCAGAGTGACCTAGAGATTAATGACAAATGTTCCCATTAAAATTGAGAGCTTGCTCAGTCATGATATTCATTGGAGGATTTTTCCCCCCCTACTTTTCCAAAGTGTTATTTGTTGCTAGAATCCATTGCCTGAAATCCTGTTGTGTTGCTATGTAAAAGGCACACCTTTTGCATAGATATTATCCGTTGTATAGTGAATAAAACAGATAACGTGATTTCTTACCTTGAGGCAATTTGTGTCCAAAGGTCATATAGCACAACAAGATTTCAACCACTATGGAAGTCAGAGCCCATAAGTGGATATACTTATGATGTGACATCATGCTGTGTCAACAGATTTGGAAAGAAACTCATTAAGTGATAGTTTTAACTGTCTCATGTAAAAATTCCAATACGTGATATGCTTATTCAGAAATTTGGGGTAAATTTTCAAAGAAGAAGAATGGGAATTTTGTTTTGTTTTGTTATGGGTATCCTAATCCTTGTGGCAAATCAAACACCTGAAACTGTTCAAAACTGCATATTTTAAATTAGGATCTGCCATTTGGAACATGCAAGTAAGTAAGGGTTCAAGACTGAGTCAGCCTCCCATCCTTCTAACTACCAAGTATGTTGGGGGTAAAATGTTAATTACCTGGTAAACTGCCCAGAGAGTGCATTAATTGCTGTGAGGGAGAATATAAGCGCCATTGCTATTGTTATTTAGAGCTATAGCCTACAAGGTCTTTATGGCCCTTGGTGCATAGTATGCTCCAAAGCTTGTGGGACTTCTCTTTGCAGTGAGTGATGTTGGTCCCTAGCTTTTCCTTCTTGTTCTACAACTCCTCCTGCCTATACAATCAGTGCCAGCCTGAGGCAAGTTTTAGGATGGAGCGAGATCCAACTATGGTGCCCACTTGGGGGCGGGAACACGCTCAGCAGTGGTGGCGCTTCGAAGCCGACTCGTAAACTAAAATGGCTGGCAGCAGCAACACTGGCGATGTAACCGAGGGGTGGTGGCACTGGTGCCCTGCCCGGCGCCCGCACACTCAACCCACGCATGTCTCAAAAAATAAGGTCATTAACATACATGCCATACGCTCACAATCAAAATATCAAAAAAATAAAATATTTTTTTTTCCTTTACCATTGCGGCGCCCCCTGGGAGTGGGCACCTGGAGCGACCGCTCTGTTCACCTTATGGTAGGGCCGGCCCTGGACGTACCCCATTAATAGACTGTCAGGTCAGCAGGAGAGACTAGAAGAGTATATATGACAATTCCTACTCTAACATAAACTGAAGGTAAGATCAGCAGCTCAGCTGGAAAAGGGGATCAGTGGCAGGGAGGATTATCAGGATTTGCTGCTGCTGCTCTAAGTCCTGCAGGAGTTGGAACCTTCAGCCTAGAAGCAGCAGTTCTAAGTCCTGCAGGATTGGACTTGCACCTGTGCTGCAGCTGCAAAGCCCCACCTGAGAGCCCTGGAGAAGGTTCCAGACCAACATAGGCTCTATCTGGATACCTTGGGTGGCTTAGCTATTTAAGAACCAACTTTAGCAATGGAGAGCAGCAGAGTTGTAGTTGCTTTGTTCCTGATCCCCATGTCTGAAGACTTTTGTACAGCTTGTGATTTCTGTGGACTGTTGTTGTGCCTTGCCTGAATCCTTGCTCCTTGAGCTATGTACTTGTCTTATTTCAGTCACTGAGGGTATTGTGCCTTGTCTGTTTTCTCAGTTACCTGATTTCTGTCTTGTTTGGACTGTGATTTTATCATCTGGATGAATCCCACATCTCTGGTTTCACTTGGAGTTGGATTCTGGACTGAGATACAATTACTGTTTGGCCTGTTACCTGGTGGACTGGTCCTGGTGTTTGTATCACCTGCTTGGGCTTTGACAAAGATTTTCTGTGAACCCTGCCACACCCTAACTGTATCATCAAAATAATATCAGAAAAATGCAAAACTGAATGATGGGAGTATTTGAGAGAACCAGTGTGGTGTCATGGATGTAATGCTTGACAAGGACTCGGGAGAGCTGAATTTAAATCTGTGCTGGAGAATAGACAGTAACACTGGCTATGTCTTTCATTCTTCTGTTAATTTATATAAATGCTAGGAGAGGTTTTCCATACAGAAAGTGTCATGAGGATAACATGACCTCTGATGGATGGATGGATAGATAAATAAATATATGTTTGATAGGTATTGAACTACCAACTTTCCATCTAACAAGGCAAGCTTCTTAACCACTGAGCCCCCACAGTCCCTAAATATAAAGTTTATGTAAAGTCAATTTTCTGGATTTATTTTTAATCTAAGTACTGCATGATGGAATGAGCACCCTTCTCTGTCCCAGTTCCTGCCAACCTAGCAGTTCAAAAGTAAAAAATTGCAATTAAATAAATAGGGACCATGTTGGTGGGGAAAGATCTTGGGGACATGAAAGGAACCTCAGTCAGATGTCCCCTCAGTGGGATTTCTGCCAGCAAAATTCCTATCAACACAGAAAGCATCTTTGTGTTGCAATGAGGCTTGCAGCACACTGGGCTGCCACCTGTTGCAACTGAGGACTTCACACCTGAGGCCTGAAGCATTCACACAATCACAGTCACACAGAGACAGATCTTCCTGCTGAAGCCAGCTGGGAAGGAACTTCTGAGACAAAGAGACCCAGATGGTTTTATTAGACATACAATTCTATACTGGAAGTGGGCATGGTCTTTGAGGTGATTGGTTAAGCAGGTCATGTAAGATTACATAGTACTGGGTTGGGCAGTGGGTGAAAGTCATGAGGAATGACATAATAATCATGAGGTATGCTTGTGAATATAGGGCTTGCTTGCAATAACAGGAAATTAGATGTCCCTCTATTTTGGGGGAGATGAGTCATATGCTGACCTTCAGCCAGAACTCACCCAGGCCCCCTCTTTGAAAGCCAGTGTGGATCCTTAGGAAGACAGCTAGGAATCCCTACACCTTTGTTTGCTCCTGACAAGATTAAAAAAAACTTTATATTTAATAGTATTGTATAGAACTATGGTGGCTTAGTAGTTAAGATGCTGAAGTTGATGACTAGAAGGTTAGCAGTTTGAGACCCAATCACTGCATCTCTGTCCCAGCTCCTGACAACCTAGCAGTTCAAAAGCAAGAAATTGCAGGTAGATAAATTCCCACCACTTTGGTGGGATGGTAAATAGTGTTTCATGTCTAGTCATGCCTGCCACATTACCATGGAAATGTCTGCAGATGCAGACAGCACTGGTTCCTTGGCTAAAAATGGAGATTAGCACTACACCCTAGAGTTGGAAAGGGCAACTTTACTTTATAGAACTTTTAAGGGTGCATTTTGCATTCCATATTTTCTTTACAATCAGAAGTGATTAAAGATAATAGAAGTGATTTACATACAGTATATCAATTTTTGTTTATTTTTTGTAGATATCTTGTCTATAATTAGATTACAGTATAATTACATTACAGTATATTTAAATCATAGTCTTACACATCTACTGAGTAGTAAATACAACTGAACAAAGCTGCTTGCTTTTAGGTAATCAGGTAAAGTATTTTAGCATTATTTAATTGCAATTAAAACCCAGTGTCCTGCAGAATTATGCAACAAATTTACTTTACCCACTAGGCATGTCAAATTAGTCCAAATTACACCCCCCCCCCCCCAGAAAGCTATTTAGTTCCAAAGAAGGCCATTTGGGGAAGGTAATATGCAAATCCCTGGCTTCCTGTTTTTGGCTTGTAAAAGATATAGCCCGCTGTCTATTTTCCCATGGAACACCTAAGCAAACCAACCTGGCTTGAGCATCAAGCCATGAAAGTGTGCCCGAAGAAGTGACTTTTGAGTCATGAAAGCTTGCAATGCTTTGTTTTTTAAAGTGATCCTATAAAAGGTATTGCCTTCCTTCTGCATTTGTTTGATTTTATGCATGGGTTTCACATGGCTTATTTTTGCTTATTATAAAATCCCTATAATTCAAATTTCTGGCTATGCCTATGTATCTGCTTAGTTCTAACCCTCAGAGCATATATACAACACCAAGTGGTACTTTGCATCCCACTTAATGTACTAATGATCTTTATTATACATAAAGTGGATTTGAAGTTAAGAAATTGTAAGTGGCTGTCTCAAATGAAGGCCAGAATCCAACTGAGAAAAACTGCATGGACAAGGATAATCAACACACTAGGTTTTTCTCATCTGGCAGGCTGTCCTTTGCAATTTGGTCATGCAATTTTCAACTTCTTTTCTCAACAAGGCACAAAGAAAAGCCTGCCACAGGTATGGAAGGAAATGCTTGCATGGTTTTTTGATCACATAGAGGTAAATGAACAGGATTCTGCCAACAGTTACATTTATTTATAGTTCAAATTTCTATGCCGCCCAATCAGGTGAACCCAACTCAGGGCGGCTTACAACAGGCAATTAAAGTTTTTTTTACCTGAAGGATAATTTAAAACAAGAAACATTTTGTTAAAATGCCCACAATTCTATTGTTAATCCTAACTAAGAACTGAATGTTGGATCAGAATGTATGTAAATCCCCTGAGTCAGTGGACTTATTCTAGTTGGGATAGACTATACAATTGTATATTGGTTTATGCATATAGTGGACATTGTTGAGAATTGTATACGTATATTTAAACAACTAACTTATCATCATTATGGTGGGTGTGTTGAAGTATAAGAAAGTCACATCCATTGTAAAGAACCATGGAACTACAATGTGTCACTATGTGATCTCTGCACATAGAAACATCACACTTCATCACCATTAAATTATTTTTCTGCACTGACCACGTGGCATCTATTCATTTACATTGTCAAAAATAAAGGGGTGCCTCTGGAAAACACTTAATGCATTTGAATGAAGTGGGAACTGATTTCACCACTTCCCATCTGTATCTCAGGTTGTCACATTGTTGTGTATTAAGGTTACTTATGCATTAGTGCACCTTGCAAAATAGGCGCCAATTTGGCAGCAGCCGTTTCGCTAATGTTTTCCCGCTTCTCCGGAAATCTTGTGTAAATGTAACAACTATGTTCTGTATATAAGATGTTATCTCTGCACCTGTTCTCTGTTCTTTGTTTCTTCCAATGAACCAATGTTGTTGTTTGAGCCAGCTCTGTCCAAGTAATCCTTCCTGGGTTCAGACACGACACACATGGAAACTGTTTGGATTCATAGCTCAAGCAACACAATTATAATCATATAGAGCAGGAAAGTGAAGCCATGTTGAGGGATGAGTTTCTGTAATACAGGTATCTAGGCAGAAGGACCAAGAAGAGCCTGATGACCCACCTTGCAGCAAGTGGTGATGGTGAACCTTGGCATTCCATCTGTACTTGAACTTCAATTCCCAGAAGCCCTGATCCGCAGGAACAAAAATGCTAAATGAACCACCCCTTTTAGCATAGCCTCAGTCTTTGGTCTTCAGATTTTTCAGCATGGGTCACATTTCTTAGTGGAATAGGATAAAATGTATGTGGTTGTGTTTTTTTTTAATGTGACAGCCTTTAAAAAATAGCAATGCTACCCTCACAGGGGGTATACAGATACTACCTAAATGTGGAATTGATTCTCCAGATGTTCTCACATCTAAATTTCACTTACGTATAATACCCCCCCCAAACTTTTTTCACTTCAGAAAAGCAGGGTGAGGTGACCCTTAGTTTGTTCATGGTTGATATCAACTCTCTGTCAGAGAGTTTGTGCAGGCAACCTGCCCAGCCAGACAGCTTACTCAGCAGGCACCTCTTCAGCAGGCAGCTAATAGCAGGGGGCTCTCAGCAGCAGATTCTCTGCAAGCTGTCTCATAGAGAGCACCTCAAAGTCCTATGTTGACAGTTCACATTGTTTTCAATGAAACTATTTCTTGGGTTCCATTATCTGTGCTGCTTTTTGTTGTTGTTGTTGCCGCTGTAATATTTTGAAGACTTTTGTACCTTCTCTTCCTCTTTAGAAATAAGAGTAAAATATCCCTTACTTTTTCCTATTCCTAACTGTAAGGTATCTTTGTAAGTGTTGATGAAAGGTAAAATAAATGATCTATAAGACCATTTGTGGAAACTATTTTGATGTTAGATGAACAATATTCATTTGATGGCAGGAGCCCATGGCTGTTGTCTCCTCTCATGCAGTGTTGCCCCTGCCATTGTAGTTGCTATGGGCTGGGGGTGATTATGAGGCCACCACCACCACCATCACAAATTTGGGGCTGTTGCTTAACATTGTGTTGGACTCTGTTAGAGATGATGGAAGATGCAGGTCATACTCAGCAGCAGTTGGCCACAATGTTCAAAAGGTCTGCCATATGAACAGAATATTAGTTAATATTTTTTTCGCAGGTAACTGTGTTGGAATATCCCCAGTAAAAACAAGCTAAGGTATCATGAGACTCATAAATACTAGTTAGTAAAACTTTGGCCATCTTACATTGTATTTGATAAAATAGACTTGTTACAGATCTTCAGGAAAGCATCAAGATACTTTTAAAAATACAGCAATAAATAGCAAATTCTGTCATTGGATATGAAAAAATTCATAGTTATCCATTGCTGAATCCATTTTCTTGGACAAATTACCACATGGTTCTTATGTTGTAGTGCTTCTTAATTTTGGCCAAAACAAATCCATATATAGTTCTAGACTCCAAGACTTATGAACTACCTGTATATAGTTTTCTAGACAACAAGTAAAGGTCGCCAATAAGTCGGATAGAGGAAATCCCGCTTGTCTTCTGTAATAGGAATATTTTGGACACTTATGTAATGACTCCTGAGATTTCTCTTCTCGTGGCCAAATTCAGCTGTCATCATAGTTTAACAAAGGGATGAAGGCAGTGAGGCTACAGAGGTGGTGTGGTGAGTAGTAGAATGAATATATAGTAGAAGTGGTCAACATGTCTTAGGCCAAAACTAGATGTTATGCTAACCTTTTACCCAGAAAACAGTGCTCCCTCAGGTTCTGAAATATCAGACTGTAAAAGCAAGTTAATTTCTCTCATTACACATGTTGCATTTCACCAGATTTTATCAGGGTCAGCCATACAACCCTACAATCCCACATAGGTTGTCTATCTTTTCCTCTCCTCCCAGCTTTCTTGTTTTTCACCACTAGGGTTTCACCACTATAACTCCCTTTTTGCCAAATGCATTGTAAGTGGTCCCCCAACCTTTTTTGGGCCATGCTCCACTTAGGCATCTCTAAAATTCTGTGTACGCCCGCCCCCCGACATATAATTCTTAACGAAGAGAACTCCTATTCATGTGGAGGAAGCATAAAGGGCCATTCATTCTTGAATTCCCCCTCATGTGGGGCATGTGCTCCACATTGGGAATCACAGTTCCCAATTAAGCCAAATGCCACTTCTAGCACCCGGTTTCTACTAGGTGGGTGAGGAGCAGGCTTGAACTTTCTTCCTCCTGATTTTTTGGTCCTTCACACAGTGCCATGATCTTTTAAAATGTTAATATGTCCCATCAAATGTCTGTGGTACAGACACAGATGAGTATAAAATCCAACTATATATTGTGCCCCTGTATCATTCACTGTTGTGTTCTCAAAAGAAAAGTCTCTCCTTTGAAAGCTGCACTACAAATGCTGAAAAGAAAAAGTAAAAACCCAGGAGAATCTAGACTCCCTCTCCCCTTCCCACAAATCTTTGGACAGCCTGCTCCATTATAATGCTAAGCATGTTCTCTTTCCCCTTGCCTCCCCTCACAACCACATCTCACATGATTGTGCACTACTGAATGAGATTTTGGAAGAGATGAAAAAATCCTAAAACTATCAGGTTTAATAATGTAGTGTTAAACCACTATTTGTTACATTTTAATTCTTGGTCAGATAGATTAACATCCTCCGGTGTATTCAAGGCAGTTTACCTGACTTTGCTTCTCTCCACAAGAATCCTGAAAGGTGAATAAGGTTAACAAACTGTGACGGGGCCAAGGTCACCCTCAGGTTTTAATGGTCAATGGGGATTTGAAGCAAGCTGGCCAAAATCTGAATTTAGCATTCTAATCAGTTTGCTGTAGTGGCCAAAGCTACCAAATTCAACAGTGATACTAGATAAGAGTGATAAAACAGGCCATAATCCATGAACAGAACCAAGATTATAATATCTGGTCCTGGAACATGATCTAGAATGGAAATGTCTGAGTGGATTGAAGAAATCAACTTCACCAGTCATCCAAGGCTACTAGGAGTGATCCAACAAGCCTTAAACATTCACTTTATCCACATTATGAAAGTTATTCTGGGATAAAATTTGTGTTTGGGAAAGCATCCGGGAACATGTAAACATCAAACAAGTAAATTCATTTGTTACATGCGACTAGTTGGGAGGAATGCAGCAAGCCTCAACATTTCCATAAAATTTCTCATTTTGCTACCAGTTCTGAGAAAAAAATTAATATTTTGGAAAACAATCAAGATCAGCAGCTTCCATGCAGGATAAAACAGCCAAATCATTTATTTATTTATTTATTTGGATCTATATCCTGCCCTCTTGCCCTAGGGCAACTCAGTGTGGTGCACAATAACATAAATATTATACAAATCCCCTTTAAAAATTCAATAAAAACTATTAAAACCATCCTGAATTTAAAAAAGACCCTCCCCTCCCCACCCGTCAATAAAAGGGACATATAATTCTAACAGAGCCAACGAGCGAGAATCAACACCCCTTCGCCCTCCCCTCATACTTTTCCTGCCAGCCCGGTTTTCAGCCCTTTCCTAAAGGGCAGAAATTCTGTCTGTAGCCGTAGGTCTGCTGGCAGGAGGTTCCACAGGGTTGGAGCGGACATAGAGAAGGCCCTCCTCCTTGTGTTAGAGAGGTGGGCCCTTCTAGCCAATGGAACACTGAGGAAGCCCCTCCGGTCCGCCCTGGTGTTTGGGTGATGCGGTCTCTTAGGTAACCTGGCCCACTACCATGAAGGGCTTTAAAGGTCATTACCAGCACCTTGAATTGCACCCGGAGACAAACTGGTAACCGCACTCTATCACTGGACCAGCTGCAGCCTCCGAATGGTCATTAAGGGCAGCCCCATGTAGAGCACATTACAATAATCAAGTCTGGAGGTAACCAGCACATGTGTGACCATGAGGAAGGAATGCCTATCCAGGAATGGGCGCAACTGGCGAATTGCACACAGTTGTGCAAAGGCCCTCCTGGCCACGGCCGCCACCTGTTCTTCTAGCAGCAGACCCACATCCAGAAGGACCCCCAAGTTGTGCACTGGGTCTGTCTGGGGCAGAATAGCCCCATCCAAAACCAAGGATGGCAGCTCTCAGGATAATGCTGGACCCCAAACCCACAGCCACAGTCTTGCTAGTGTTCAGCTGTAACCTGTTGGTCCCCATCCAGACCCCCAGAGCCTCCAGACACCTGGACAGGACATTGACAGCATCACTTGGGTCACCACGGGCCGAGATGTACAACTGTGTGTCATCCGTGTACTGCTGATACCGCACCCAGTGGGAACAGATGATCTCACCCAGCGACTTCATGTAGGTGTTAAATAGGAGAAGAGAGAGCACCGAGCCCTGAGGCACCCCGTATTGGAGAAGCCTAGGGCTGGACCTCTCACCCTCCAAACACACCGACTGGGTCCGGCCCTCCAGGAAAGAGGAGAACCAAGACAGCACAGTGCCCTGGATCCACAACCCTTTGAGCCGTCCCAGAAGAATACCATGCTCGACAGTATTGAAGGCCACTGAGAGGTCAAGGAGAGCAAGGACGGATGGATGAACACCGTCCTGCTCCCTCCAGAGATAATTCACAAGCACAACCTGTGCTGTCTCAGTACCATGTCCAGGCTTGAATCCTGACTGAAAGGGGTCCAGATAATCCGCTTCATCCAGGACCCGCTGCAGCTGATGCGCCACCGCCCTCTCCAAGAAGGGGAGTTTGGAGACCGGTCTATAGCTAGAGAGGACGGCTGGGTCGAGGGAAGGTTTTTTAGAGGGGATGCACCAAAGCATGTTTTAAAGATGCAGGGACCACCCCCTCCCATAATGATGCATTAATTATTGCCCCGACCCAGCTTCCTGTCACCTCCTTAGAGGCTTTCACTAACCAGGGGGGACAGGGGTCCAATGGGCAAGTAGTGGCGCATGAAGCTGCAAGGAGCCTGTCCACTTCCTCAGGGCCCACTGGGTCAACAAAGTCCTCAGCTGAACCCTGCCAACATGTCACCAGCCCCCCCCCCCCCCTACCTAGGAGGGACCTGGTTACCTGAAACAAGATGGCTGGGCAATTATCAGCGGAGGCAATAAGGGTGGTGAGGTATTGACATTTCACCATCCTCATCGCCATTTGATAGGCCCTAATTGCGGTTCTAGCAAGTGTTCGGTCAGTATCCCTCCGAGTCCGCACCCAGCGGTGCTCTAGGCATCTCTTATCCCATCTGAGCTCCTATAGTTCTTCAGTGAACCATGGGGATGATCTAGCTCCACAGTACTGGAGAGGCCGTAGTGGCACGATTTCATCCAAGGTCATCATCGTCATCCTGTACCACAGGTCGACAAGCACCTTGAGCGAATCGTGTTCCTGATCCAGAGGAAACCCCCCCAGCTTCCTCTGAAATCCATCAGGATCCATCCGTCGCCGGGTACGGGCCAATCTAATAGGACCCACCTCCCTGTGCTGGAATGTCACCCCCAGAAAGTCAAGTCACCAGAAAGTGATCTGACTGATTATGAGTAAAAAGGTGAGAATGATGGAAAATTCTACAAAGCATCCACAGATTCCAGATTCCAAAACCAGTTCTGGACAGAACCCATGTTCAGGAAAAGAAACCAGACTGGCAAGTAGACATGGGGTTTTCAGATTTTTTCCCCTCTCTAGAACTACCACAATTCACCATGAGTATCCCAAATTCTTGTATCTTTACCCTCCAAAGTCCAACTGCTCAAATGACTTTCAAAACACATACAGATGAAGCCCAGCATCTTCTTCTTTGCTGCCATTACAAAGGGAGAGAGTAGCTAGTATTTTCTAAGCCCCCTAGGAACTACAAGAGATTGCAGGACAGACAGTCTCTTTGCTCATTAGATTCTATACATGGTGCCTCTCAAAAATTTCCATGCCCTGAAAACATTTTGGTCCTTTGAGGCCCTGTTCCTTTCCTGTCCCAGCCTGTTTCTACTGAATGAAACTTTCTAAGGAAAAAAAGTGGCTAAGAATAAATAGCACTCAAGAATGCATTATAAAATGCTTGATATATTGTTATTTATATATTGTATTGAGACTCGTAGACTTGGTGGTCCCATCAAATTCAACTGCAATAATTTCTAACTAGAAATCTCAATTTAAAAGTGGGGAGAAAAGCCTTCTGATGTGTTTAGTCTGCACTTAATAGGTTGGCAGAAGAGCACAGCATTGTATGTTTTTTGAAAATAAAATCAGTGGTGATTTTAAAAAACCTACAGAAAAATAGTCACTTGATGGAACAATTATTGTGACAAAGTTTCTAGGATAGTAATAGAGACTGATACAAGGGATAAGAGGGACAAGAAAAATTGAATCATGGGATAGTGTTTTACTTTACTCCCTTACACGTAATTAATGAGTGAAATGTAAATATAAGCTTCCTTTTAAAATCTAATAATGGTATTGGAGTTAAAATGCTGTAAAAGCCAGAAATACAAAGTTTCTTCAAATTCTGTTTTTAGACTTAGAGCAGATAAGATAGATTAGGTTTTACTGACAGTATATTGGCAAAGTTTTCTTATCCTCAGTTCCAAAACGATCTGGCAATAGAGTTCTTCACTATTAAAACATGCATATTTATTAGTTGCCTTTGAGCAGACGTGTTTGTGCAGTTCTGTTACCTAGTTTTAGAGTTTTGTGTTAAAACCACGCCACACAGATGTCAGCAAGAAGGGGCTGCTTATGGTCAATGATCCTAAAGCCCAAGAAGCAAGAGAATAATTTATCGTGGATGGAGTTCATCTGAAAGCTGAAGGATAGAGCTTTGCTGGATCTAAGTCTCCTTCTGGATCCTCAAGTAAAATCTATAACTAGAGGTATCACTATGCATTCTTCAATAATCCCTGAGATGGCCATTATATATTGGGCCTGAGATGCCTGGCTGACTGTAAAAGTATTTCCCAATGTTGCCAAGGGAATAGCAGGGCTGTTGTAGATCGAAACCCTGACTAGTTCTCTGTAGAGCAAATATCAGAGACTGAGTACAGGGCAATCACAAGCAGCAAGCTATGGATGTTGATCCAGCAATTGTCTGAAATAGGCCATGAGGCATTATAGTTCTGCAGTCAAGGGATAGCCTCTAGTTCCACTACCTCTAAGAGAGGATGATGCCCTGTAAAGGAATCAGGTCCTACCTCTGAAACTTAATTGTCAATGAGATAAGGAGCATCCTACTGTCCCTTGCTATCACCTGGTAGTGACAGATGTCCTCCCATACCATGGATTATTAGTCTCCATTTTGTAGGTTCACAAATATTGATGTGAGGTCTGGTTGACCAATATGTGTTCAACATCACACTGTACCCAATCACAGCTTGAACTATAGAGGAGACAACTGCGAGTGAACAGGAAAGCTGTTATTTTACTTAGACTCAGATGGCTGTGACATTTTCCTGGGTCCAAATCAATGGACTACTGTCATGAGCATTAATGTAGGAACAAATTCTGACAGTGACTCCACATTTTGACTCAAGCAAATCCACATTTGCCAGGGCAGCATGTTTTAGAGGCAGAATGGCATAGATACAGAAGAATTGGAATATGAAAAGTTATGCCTTCCTCATCAAGGCTCACTTTCAGCTTCTAGCTGGGGTGTGTGGTGGGAAAAGAAAAGCCAATTTTAAAAACAGCCTGAGAGACATTTTGAGAGATAATTGAACACAAGGTCAATAAAAGGTCTACCTCTTATACCTTCTTCTCCTCACAAATTTTCCTAGGTCCTGTATTTGCATTACAAGACAAATATGGAGTTGGGAGCCTTCAGTTTCTTGTTTCTGTTTTTGCTGCCAGTTTTTGCTGTTGTTGTTTTGTCTTGAAACATAATTCTAAATTTACATGGCTCAGATTAAGTTATATAGCACCAGACCTGATACTTTTGAGGGATCAAATGAAAAAAAAAACCCATGTTGCACTCACATAAGACTTTTAATAAGGCTGTTATGTTGAAAGAATAATCATGAGAGGAAATAGAGAAATGGCTACTTGCAGAAGACCCTGAAAAGTTAACTTAATTATAAATATAAGGGTGACCTCATTGCATTCCAGAATTTTCTTTGATTCTACTGAGTGCCCCTTCAGCATATCAGCAGCTACAAAGTAGAATAAATGTTCACAGTGTATGTCTATTATTTATATTACTGTAAAACCCTCAGTAGTTGACTAGCATGAACAATTTCACTTATTTTCATTTAGGCTTTCAGGAGCGTTAGGCAGTGCTCATTACTGTCAACAGTGTTGTTTGCTCTTGTGGTTTAGCCATTAGCAACTTGAACTTAGAAGCTGAGGGCCTTGGCTTCCCATTTCTTTAATACTGATTTAAGAGTTATTAAGAAAAGGACAGAGAAGAGAGCAAGAGATACAACAGTTTCAAGTTTCATTTGTATTCCATGTGTTCCCAAGCTAACAGAATGGGTTGCTAGATTTCTCAAGCAAGCCATTCTGGAGGCCATCCTCCAGGCTATTCTGAATTATGTCCTTGCTTTACCCACCCTGGAGAATGTCAGCCAAAATGTGGCATCATTTCAACCACATACCCCTCAGATCTTGCTGTAATATCCCCATCCCACCTTGCTTTGTAAGGCAAGAAGGGAACTGGAAAGAAGTGTATGCCAGCTGACAAACCTCATATATGGCTTATGTCTATATGAAGTTGGTTCTTATGCTTGATATATTAATTCTCCAAGACCATATTAATGTCATAAAACTGCAAATGAGTGGGCACTGGAGTTGAAATATGTAGGTATTATTGTTTATAATAATAGTTTAATCATTATTTTCTTACTTGATTCAAGAAAAGAGATTTTGGATATACTTGCATTCACAGGTTACAATTAAAGGAAATTCTAGGAGAAAAGGAATAGGAGCAACTTGACAAAAGTACATAAAGCATGTGAGGCCTCCCGAAATGCCTTCTGATGTCGGGGCAGTACAGTCTGGAAGTGCACAGCCTACAAGGCATTTGCCATACATAGCAGTATGGTTGTAATTTGTCTGAAGTGTGTGACTTTTGCGTCTTCTCCAAGAAGCACTAAGTCTCAAGCACTTGAAAACCATTAGCTAACAATCTAGCTGCCAAAAGTAGACAGAAGTATGTTTGTAATAAGACATTATGTGCAAACAGTGGTGTGCTGGCCCACAGGGATACAGGGACTCATCCTGGTGTGCCCCAGCGACTGGCACCCCCCAGAGGCAGATAGATGTAATGGGAATGTATGGGATTTCTCCCCCCTCAACAGACCCCACCCCATTACTTCCTGTCCACCACCCTCTCAAGGTGCCCAGCACAGCCCTGTGTGCAAAGGAGACTCATCATGGATGTTCAATACAAGTGGCCATATGTCTAATCTCCTATGGCCTTCTAATTTCTTCTACTCATGTTTCTTGGAGTTGGTTAGAGAGGCTCTCTTCTATAACTGACTTTTCTATGGTTCAAAGCATTAACTATTTTTAGCAGCTACAACATGGGTTGTTGGTCTGTCTGCAGCTCTGGGTACTGTTTCTCTTCCAACTGTCTGATATTTATTCAGTTTCAAGAACCTTAAAGCATCATCTTGCCACTGCTCAGTTATGGATGTTCTTTCCTTTGATGTTGTGTTCATTCCTCTTAAAAATAACTTCTCATGCTCTGAAATGAATGCAAACTACCGGACAAGATCCTGACTATGATCTTGATAAAATTCTTCTTCATCTACTTATCAGAACAGGCCATACCAAATGCACCTGAGTTCTTGTTATTGTTGATATTTCAGTGTATACATTTTCATTCATCCAAATGAACATTCAGTGACTCTGAGTCATAAATCTGATGCCACTATAACTCTTGGAAAGCATATGCTGACTCTTGAGGTCATCACTTCTTTTCACAGTCAAATGCTGACTTGTAGTGGAACCTCATACAACAAGTGCCACGTATAGCAACGAAATCGCATAACAATTAGGTTTTTTGGGGGAAATGGTGTCCCACATAACAATTTTCCATATGGAAAAAATCATACAACAATTTTTCAATGGGAAAAACAACATAGCAAAAAAATCGTTGTACGATGCATCTCATAGGGAAAATCGCTATTCGATGCATGTGTCATATAGCAATTGTTTTGTACAACAATGAGCCCCGTGGAATGGATTTAAATCGTTGTATGAGGTACCACTGTATTTGAATAAGAGTTTGCCTGGTTCAAAAACATACAGAAACACCGTCATAGGTTTCTTTATTTGGTCCTTCACATTGATAAGCCTTGTCATGGTTGACTTCCCAAGGAGGACAGCAACCAGAGCAGCTGTCAGACTATGAAGCACAAAGGTTAGGAAAATATCTACTTTTTCTTACCTTGAAGTGGTCTACAAAACCGTGCACAGTGTTTTGTTGTTCCAAGAACTGCTCAGGCATATAATAAGTCAAGTTTCAGCAAATTGGAACCTCCTGTTTTAGGTGATGTTTTGGCAAGCTGTTTTCCTTTTCTTTTTGCTTTTCAAAAAAATTTCTCCAGCAGTAGCTAGGTCAGGATATTTCTCTCTCTTCTTTTCTCTTCTTCATCTTCTTTTTTTAAAAAAGCATTTGACAGAATGGCTGAATTGTTCAGCTCTTCTGTGTCATTCCCCATGATATTTGTAGGTGTTGTATTATGAGGCAGAAAGTCAGTGATAAACAAGTTTAAGGAATACATGAACCGTAGTACAAAAATCATCATCTGTTACAGCAGATACTAAATTGATGCTGTGGAGGAGAAAGGGGGGGGGAGTAGCAAGAAATGTGAAAGGAAACAACATTTTCACCAGTTTTTACCAGTACTATATAAGGAGGGGAAAGAAGAAAAATCATTTTGGAATGACAGAATTCTCTTTTCTTAGCAATTACTATACCTTGCAAAGCCATGTTTGCCAGCTATCAAAGATACTAACTCTTACACTGCTCTCGTTAAAGTAAGCAGTCAAATTCCCCTTAAAAAGGGGAAGGCAGTAAAGGTGAAGACAGTTAAAAAACCACAATGGAACTAGTTCAGTAAGCTGGAGTTACTGTAGAGCCAGGGAGTCCCTCATTGGAGAAAAGCCAGCCTATGTAACCTTGGGCAAGCTGCCCCCAAATGAAGGGAAATGTAAACCACTTCTGAGCACCCACCGACCGACCGACCGACCGAACGAAAGAACGAACACTTTCCCTTGAATATACAATACCACCATCTCTCTTCTCCCAAATCCCTTCTTAAATTCATATTATTTTAGTCATTAACCCACTGTCATCTTCCTCAAACAGTAGCATTAAACATTATAAACTGCTTTCACTTCTATCGGGGAAACCTTTCTACTCGCCAGTAGACCTCGGATGCTCAGACTTTGGTGAGGCCAATGGCCACAGAGCAAGCAGGTGCCCGTCTTGGTCAGCGCGGCCTAAGGGTGTGCTTTCTCTGGCCAGGCTTAGTTTGGCAGAGAAAGACTGGTTCAATTAATCTGGCTCATGGGTTCTGGGGAAAATGGCAATAAGGCAAATTAATGTTGCAGGTTTAATTTGGCTGCAAAGACCTCTGAGACAGAAAATGCCAATTTCCACAGAATGACACCCTTATCTCTAACTTGGGGAGAACTTGGTGGCCTTAGAAGTATAGTGTCTGTGTGGGGGTTGCCCGTTACCTTCTTCTTCAAAGATATTTCGCCGCTTCTGGCTGGGAAGAGGCGAGCCAGGTTAGACTCCTCGGGACAGCTAGAAAAATCCCCTCCCCCCCCCCACACACACAAACTTCACAGGAAAATGTGCTATCTTCCCTTTAATAATGGCCCTTTGTATTTTAAAGTCTCCCCTCTCTATCTTGCTCTGGTTTGGCTCAAGGAGCAAGAAGAACTGAGATTGACTCAAAAGGCAATTTAACGATTTTATTAAGCTTATAAAAATGATAAAGTTCCACTAAATGCACATAATCCAGAAATCAAAGAAATCAAAGTAAATAGCATATCATAGCAGTACCTTAACCTATGCTACCCTAAGCTGTGGTGCTTCTAGGTGCCCCATCAAAGATGGGTTTGATAGCTCACTCGATGGTAGGAAAGCCTATCGAATGCATGGAAGTGTGCCTCTCTCTCTCTCTCTCTCTCTCTCTCTCTCTCTCTCTCTATATATATATATATATATATATATATATATATATATATATATATATATATATATATATATATATATATATATATATATATATATATATATACACACACACATACATACATACATACATACATACATACATACAGTGGGTTAATATCAATATATATATTGATTGAATTAAGCTTCTGTTTATATACCTTTTCTGATGGGAAAAGGTAGATAACCAGTGCTAATTGACTAGTCAAAATGACAGCTACTGTCTGGACTTCAAAGACACAAATGGGATCTTATCAGTTCTTCATCTAAGTCTGTGAGAGAGAACATCTTCAAGGTTCTTTCCCTAGGGATGGCCTTGAAAACTGGCCACAAGGCAGCTCTCCATCATCTTCTAGAAAATGGTGGAGAGAGGCTCACAAAATGGGTGCACATAGGCTAAGTGTACTTAATCAGAATTAAACAAAATTAACTACATAGCATGTCTACATGATAACATACATGAAACTATGATTAATAACATAAAAATGTCATCTTATCATGGAATCATGAAAATTTCAGTCTTGCATGGTCTACATTTTTTTCTCATTATACCACTCTAAGTCACCAATGACTTAATCTAATGGCTAGTCACAAGTATTAAAAAGAATGTATGGAGGAGTTGATCACCAAATCACTGTTGATTCAGTGGGTCTCCTCTAATTACAAGTTAAAACTTTGTAGAACTTGGAAGTGAATTTTATATATAAAAAAGTTATTCAAACTGCCTGAGTCTTGGTGGTATTTAACCAAAATTCAAAACAAAACAAACTAAGTGCAATAGTGAGATATAGAATTGTTCCCTTAGCTATGTAGGCAGCTGTTTCAGAAGCATTAAAAGGACCAAGCCAGAAATGTTTGTTCTAAAGCACTATGCCAGTTCACTGTGATTAAGAGGGCACTGAAGCAAGATAGATGAGGTCATTGCACAATAGGAACTGTTCCTTCTCCCATGTCCCCTGTGACTTTTTCTGGGTATGGGAGACTTGTAAATAGCTACACGCTGAGAGTCCTCCCGCTGAGGAACTACTGTTGAGATGCCTGTTTCTAGCTGCCTGTAGATACACACCTTGCTGAGGAGGAGCCCACAGGTAGACCTCCTGCTGCAGGCTTCACAGAGCTGTGAATTGAAAGTTGCATGCAGTTAAAAAGCTGATCCACTGTCTTCTCACTCAATATTTCTTTAGCTAAACAAAGGGAATCAGAATTCCTTTGTTGGTTTTATCACAAACCCATGTGCCAACAATGCTGCATCAACGATTGTTCTTGAAAAGTTATTTGTATGTGAAGGCTTTAAAAAGTTGTTTTTAAAAACAATAGTTCTTCCAAAGTTGATTTCAAGTATATTTGATTTTCACTCCTTATTTGAAATGAATATTAGCTGTTGGTGTTCATAGCTGGAACATAGAATATAAAATAATTGCCACCATCAGTTCTAACTTAAGGCAACCTTTTTCAGGGTTTTGATTTCGATTTTAATTTATATCCCGCCCTTCTCAGCTGACTCAGGGCGGCCAAACAACATATCAATAATACAATACCAAAAAATAAACATCATAATCTGGAAACAAATTAAAGTAGTATATATTACAAATACATAACATAAAGTCCAATCCAATTACAATCCATCAAATACAATATACAAAATTTGGCACAAAATAATAGTAATTGATACATAGTAATACAATGATCCAATAAATACAACAATTCTACATAGACCCGATTCAGTGCTCAACAATCATGATGGAGTCACATGACTCAATGTTTTCTAGACAGAAGTGGTTTTCCATTCTTTGCTTCTGGGGGTACCATGGGACTGTGCAGCTTGTTTAAGGCCACACAGGCAGGCTCTTCTGGGAGGCATAGGATAGACTAAAACTTCTAATATTCCAATCAGATACCTAACTTACTGAGCTATCCAGCCAACTTGCTAGAACAGTCCATCATTGATATCAGTTGTAAACATTTGTAATAGTTCTCGCATAGCATTCAAATAACTGAAGAGTAAATAATAATGCTTAAAGTCATTCTGTCATACTAGACTGTTGCTTCACCATCTATATCTATAAAGCAGAGATGTCCCATTGTAGGTCCTGAATACAAATCCACACCCTTAACTGTCTATGACGAAACTTCACATACACTTACCTGGCACACCAGAGAAGGTCAACGTCGGGGTCTGGACCACAATGGGGGGCCCTGTACTCCATAAAAAACAAAAACAAAAAAACTACAATTTCCAGTGGCCCTTGTGGCACACCACAGCCAATAGGGCCAGCCAGCCTCAGCACGTGAGGGGCAGAGCAATGGCCATGTGGCCACCACAACAATGGCCGGTGCCGGCCCACAAAAACAAACAGTGGCTTTGGGAAACAGGGAGAAAAACAGAGGGAAGCTAGGCAGGTGCAGAGATCATGGCCTGCCTGCCAGCCTGCCTCACCACTATGGATGCCGGCCACAAAAAAACCCAACCGTGGCTGATCACAGCCACCCGAAGAGGTGCCTCACAATGGTGCCTCACAATGGGAGGGCCACAACGCCCCCAAACCCCAACTGGAAAAAAAGCTGGAGAAGGCGGCATGAGGCAGCAGTGGAAGACAGGACCCCATGCCGCCCACGGGCCATCGCGCTGGGAGCAATGCAGGCCAGGACAATGGAGGAGTCACACCGCACAAGGCAGGCTAACCAAAGGTAAACACGACAGCAGCTCTGAAGACGCCATGCCAGCCACAGGACAATGCAGCACGGGCCCTGTAGGATGATTTGGATGCCAGCCCTGCACGGATGGCGCCATGCCGGCCACAGGACAACATGGCAGGAGAATGGGGACCAGGGGCGATGAGGGAACCAGAACTCCCATGGTAGGGTGCACAGCAGAAAACTGTGACCACCTTACCGGAACAGGGAGGGTCTCCCTCATCCACCACCACTGCAATCCGAACTCCCGCTGAACCCTCTGGCCAAAAGACCAGGGCCAGGGCTGATTTTCCCACTGACTGTGGGATTGGCACCTCCTCCTCCAGGCTGCCATAGCCTGCCATGGCTGAGGAGGAGGAGGCTCGGGACATGGGGGAAAATGCATCAAGGGGCAGGATTTGACACCGGGATTGCAATGGACTGCCGTAGCCTTGAGAATATAGACAAGGTGCTCCTTCATAGCCAGTCCATATGACATGGCCTCTTTCGCCTCTATGATGGTTGAGAATCAGAATAATGAAGTGGTTCCTCCTCCGCTCATTTTGCCATTGGGCCTAGTATGATGGTTTCCAGTGGCATTTCATCCACTGAGGAGGACCATCACCCCACCTAAAGGGGACTCATCTGACTGTAGCCATTGGCCCCTTTAGTGAGTTAGATTATTTACCACCACCCAACACTCAGTGTTGAGTTGCTGGCTGTACGGTCTACTCCATTACTATAGCGGGATGTCTGTCCAGATATCAGATACATCGTACAAATATATCAGAATAGCACTAGCCAGCACTAAGGGGGGGGGAAGAGTTGAGGCAAAGTGACTTTCCTTTGCCTTTTGCTCTCCCCCCCCCCCCCCTGAGCAGAACTAGCTAGTGGAATTCTGATATATTAATGCAATATATTAGCACTTGCTTTGTTTAGTCCAACAATTTTTTAAAAATTAAAAAATTCAGGGACACTTGGAAGATTACAGGGTAGGGTGTCCCTGCAGACACCCCCCCCCCAATCTATCCACACACTGAAACAACTGCTTCTTGTTGTTGTTGTTGTGCTGTATCTGATTTCAAACATTGTCAATCACATGACAAAATTATGATTGAATCCTTATGACTTAAAAAAAGTAGAGGCACAGGGAAAAAAGCCACTTTGGGAGGGAAAAAAGCTATGGATGTGTTTGATTCAGCCTTTGCACCATGTGGTCAGTAAAAAAGAATTGTTAATCCACCAATTGTATCAGAGGAGCAAATTGTGATGCATTTGACTAAGCTTCTGTTTATTCTTTACAGGTGAACAAAGAACCTATTCTGATGCATGTTCCTGAAACAGCTGTTCTGCACATTGCATAAGAAATTGTATCTGCTAACATTTGAATATACAGAATGTGTTGTTTCTCCTTTTTTATTATTAAAAGCACAGTTTTGCTAATGTTGTTAACTGGGGAAAGTGGAGAAAATAATCAGAAATAATATTATTGTTGAAAAAGTCAATTCAAATGCTGAAAGCTTCAATAATTTTATTCCAGTTTTAGCACAAAGAGCTGGCTGAATAGCTGAGTGGTTTAAGTATCTGGATGCATTACCAGAGGTTGAGAGTTTGATTCTTCATTGTGCTTCAGGTGAGAAGAGCCAGTCTGTGTGGCCACAGGTAAGCTGCACAGTCCCAGGGCACTCCCAGAAGAAGGGAATGGGAAATCACTTCAGTGTATTCTGTATATAGAAAACTCTGGAAAGTGTCAGCACACATCAGAATTGACTTGATGGTATGCAATTATTACAATAATAATTCCGTACAAAACAAGCCGCTTGTTTTATCCCTTTCTTTTTCCTTTTTTTATAAAAAAAAATCATAGGTGTAACAAGGTTTGCATTCTGTGACATTTGGGTTTGCCATATCAAAGCATACAGGTAGTTGTAATGGTGAGTATGCTTGTCACTAGAGCATCTGTGCCCTTGCTAAGGGTGTTAACGAACATGGGATCATTACAGCTCGTGTTGGTACCTCATCTCTTTCATGGCTTTTGGGAAAGCAAAATCCATGCCATAGTGCAGCTAGTTAAATGGGCTATGAAGCTCAAAGCCATTGAGCTGTCCATGACATTTGGTGAGTGACGCCAGCAGCATTTCCATGAACATTTGGGCAGTGGAGGGTGCAATACAGCCTCTGGTGATTATGCATCGAAGGGAGCCATTTTCCTCATGGCCAGGATGTGAATAGTGGAAATGCTTCCAATTCTATTTCAGCTCTACAGCCTGGAGCTGAGGTGGCAGCAGCTCTTCCAGTAAGCATTTGGTTTCTGGACCCTGGCATTGTTCTCAGCATGTAGCTTTAATTTTAAAGAGTAACAGGATGGCAGTAGCTCCAACGAGCTTTAGGCCTCACAAACCAGCCATATCTGGTCAGCTTCAGGAGTATGTTTAGTTCTGATTTTGGAGAACAAATTTCCCCACATTCTTCAGTCTGACCTCTTTGATTTTCCTTCCTTTGTGGAGTTCTGAAGGTTTACCATGTTTTCTTTGCAAGAGGAGAGCATTGCTCTTCAACTCTATGTGGAAATTATAAAGAAGAATAGGAGAGAGAGATTTATGTCCTGAGGAACCCTTCAATGATTGTTACTATTTTAACCATGACTACATTATGAAAATGTGGCAAAATGTGGTATGTTTGGTAAAAACTCCACTTTGTTCTGTTTGCAGAGAACATCTTCAAATCTTAATTCTGTAGGAACTCAGCACTTGTATTCCTTCATTATTATTTTATTATAATATTATTATAATGTTAACCAGACCCAAAGATTGGATGGCAAACAAGCTACACAAAAAGGCATATATTTGGCATTATCTGGATGTAAGATATCATTTCCTTAGAAGAATTAGCAGTCAAATTTGATTTCCTTTTCAGATTCATATATGCTGCTTGAGTTAGACAGCAGGAATGGGGATGATATGTAAAAACCCTACATGATTTGCATTTTGGATTACTGAATCAGATCCTATCTGATCAGGATTAATTTAGACATCAATTGAAAGAATAAGGTAAGAATGTGGGGAAATTACTTTTTGCACTGTAGTTCCCAAAATCCTGTAGCTAACATAGTCAGTAACAGTATAAACTTTTATGAGCAGTATTAAGCAGTGACTCAAGTGGCTAAAATACTGACTGGAAGGCGGGAGGTCAGCAGTTCGATTCCCGAGTACTGCAGGACAGAATGAGCTGGCATCTTTGTCCCAGCTCCTGCCAACCTAGCAGTTTGAAAGCAAGAAATTGCAAGTATAGATAAATAAGGACCACTTTGGTGGGAAGGTAAACAGCGTTCCATGTGCTCTGTTGTCTAGTCATGCCTGCCACATGACCACAGAAATGTCTACAGAAACAGACAGTGCTGGGTCTTTGGCTTCATACCCGCCAAAATACGGGAAATTACTCTGCATGCATGGACATGCATGCCCAGTAATCCGTTTGTGCATGCGCACTGTGGATGCATATGCCCAGTAACCCATTTGTACATGTGCACCATGGGCGCACATGTGCAGTAACCCATTTCTGCATCATGGCATGCATGCGCAGTAAGCCCTTCCCCTGCCATTCAAATACAGGATGGCAGCGGGAAAGGGGAGAAACAAGCGCTGAAAAATGAGAAATTCCAACCAATACAGGATACTTGACAGGTATGTCTGGCTTTGAAACAGAGATGAGCACTGAACCCTAGAGTTGGATATGACTGGCTTTCAAGCAAGGGAAACCCTTACTTTTACCTAGTCCCTCAAAAGTACATTTTCCTGTCTCTGGGCAAGAAACAAGCTGTGGTCAGTTTCGTTGTACTAAGTAGTATCTGACATTTTTTCAGGTTGATTTAAACCTTACAACCTTCATCGTTAACTGAGAATGCATGAGTCGCTGACTGTATGATCTTCTACTCCATTACCATAGTGAGATGTCTGGTCAGACATCCTTAAAGTATCTGGAACAGCATCTTAGTTGCCTAAGATCAGATCAGATATCTACCTCAGAGATTGAAGACTTCAAAGTGAAAATCAAATCTTGGATCATTTCTCCCTGCTACCCTAAGATTTTTCTGAGTCCTTTTCTCCTCTGCTAGGGAGTAGAGGATCCAGCATATGGCATGAGTGGATCAGATGAGACTTATACATATAGGACATCAAACCCTTCTTGAAGTATGTAATGTTCCCATGTATGTAAGGTTTAGGCAAAACTATGACTAATGAGTATTAAATACTTTTCTGGAAATAAAAATAGGGGGGTGAGAGAGATGATAATCAAATGCCACTATGTCCCATGGTCCACCTGCTAGTCCTTAGGAAAGGTCATTGTAATCCTGATTTTGGAATGCTCCTTTTCTATAGGGTTGTCCTGCTTGGTGTAAAATAGCCCTGAGAGATATCAGAATACTTCCACCACTGAGATATGGTCTGCTTTGTTGCTGTACATGTAAAATGACTCTGCAATAGGCTTGTAATGTTTGTGACATGTTTCCTATGTGATTTGGCCTGTTGCCAATATAGGAGGAAGTGTTAGACATATAGCAGTTGCTTGATTTGGTATATTGTGACTCAGACATGGAGGCTTTTTTCATTGGATACCTTTTTTATTTTTTTGCTATCCTCTTAGTTAGCAGAATATGAGGTATATAAAAAATAGTAACACAGAGAAAATGTCGAAGGATCAGCTCATTACCCTCTCCTTGGTTTCCTCAACACAAATTAGCACTTTGTGTTATAAAAGTACTATAGAAGCAATTAAAGTAGAAAATAGATATTTTTACTTACAATTACCATCTGTAGTAGTTACAGTCAAAATGAAAAATATTGATAGGGATAATGGACTTTCCAGCATGTGGAGACAGAGAGAAGAAGAAAGGACTGTCAACAAAACAATGCAAGCAAGAAGCAAAGAGGAAAGGGCCGGGGCTTGTCTCAAATTCTGGAGACAGGAAAAGAACTTTACCAATCAAATTAGTGGCAAAAGAAAATCACATTAAAGCCCCCTCCCACTGCTACTGAGTGTGAGTGATTGCAAAGTTGCTATTATTCTATCAGTTTTTGCATCCAGCTTTCTAAAGACAGTATTGCATGAACTGAACCGTTCTTTGTTCAGATTCTTATCAACTTCTTCATCCTATATTCCAATAGATGGACACACAGACACAACATAAGCTGTTTTAACATTCAGTAAGGTAAAGAGAAAAACTTAGAGATAGACCATTGCCAGTCTAGACTTTGTCAGAATGGTGCCATCAAATGCAGAGGTAGAGTTGTAATGGTGTTTGTTTATAATAATAAACTGTACTTTTGTCCCTTAAAAGCAAGATGTCATGTTGCTGAAGTGTTGTTGTCATGGTTACTTTGCCAGTTCCCCTGAGTCTCAACATTATCATCCCAGAGGGACATAATTCTATTTCATATATATGAGCCGTGCAGGTGTTCCAGTACTTTCATTTTTTAAAAGGCTAAGCATAAAAAAAAAATGATAACATAAATAGAACACACACACAGAAACAGTCCTTGGCAACAAAGGGTGGGATGTGAACATTCTTAAACAAAAAAAATTACTCCTCTGGATATGTCACTATATGAAGTACTGTACAGTATTCTATCACTGCAGTATTCACTATATAGAGCTGGTTACAAACCTAACAAATGCAAAGAGATTCCTATACCCCTAAAGAAGGTTGAGAGATGAAAGAAGGTTAGGTATTTAAAAGACATTCCATCAGATTTTCCCCTATTGTAAGAAGTAATATTAAGCACAAAACATCTATTTTCATTCAACATTTGCATATAAAATATAATTATCAGCCCTTTATATTTTGGGTTTTGACTGCTGAGTAAGATTGCTGGTCAACCTGTTTGTGTATAGACCAAGAGGCCTCAACCTTTTTAAGATGGGGGCCGGGTCATGCTCCCTCACACAGCTTTGGGGGCTGGATGGCCATTTTGCCCTTCCTCCACCACATGACACTTCCTGGTGTGGTGATGGAGGTGGTGGTAGGCCACATGAAATAGTGTCATGGGTCTCATCCAGCCCTTGGGCTACAGGTTGAGAATCCCTGGTATAGACTATACCAGCTTTCCTCATCCTGGACCCTTTTATATATTTTGGACCACAACTCCCATTAATGACCATTGGGTTGATAGGTACAATTGATGAAGTCTGTGGTTCAAAACTCTGGGATTGTACTAGGTTGGGGAAGGCAGTTTCATATTGACTGTTGGTGGCTCTCCAGACTTTCAGAGAGATGTCTTTTCTACCCTGCTGGTGGGTGGCCCTGGAACTTTCTATCACTGTGTAATTTCTTACAGTGGTGTTATTCGACAACTCAAATACTACATTCTTCTCTATATTGTATGCAATGTCCTTAGCATGTCAGTGTATAATATATGTTAACAGTGAAGTCAGGTGTCAAGGAATTTGCTACCTCTCCGCAGATAAGCTGTGCTCCAAAACCACTTTTGACCCACAAGCCAGTGTAGAGCTTGATCCCCTGCAGCTGTGATGGCGAACCTTGGTACTCCAGATGTTCTTGGACTTCAATTCCCTGAAACCCAAGCACCCTGTGAATCCACACGAATGGATTTACTGTCATTCATCCGGCCCACGCTGCCCTCATTGCTCCCAGAAGCAGAAGTAAAATGTGCCTGTCCGGATGGGTGCGTTTTACTTCCGCTTCCGGGAGTGATGAGGGCAGTGTGGGCCGGATGAATCGCAGTAAATTCATTCGTGTGGATTCACAGGATGCTTGGGCTTCTGGGAATTAAAGTCCAAGAACATCTGGAGTGCCAAGGTTCGCCATCATGGCCCTACAGCTACATCATCCTGGGTGGATGGTATTCAGCATTTTTTCTGGAAATGTTTTGAGAAAAAGATTTCATAACTTTCACACACATCTGTGTATGCATCATTATAATGATGTGGCTGCTTGATAGCAGCAGAAATTCAACATAATCCCACCAACTTTCCTTTGAAGAGGCTGGGGAAAATATAGACTGAGGATGAAATTCAGTTTCAGAGATATTTTTCAGGGCCACATTCCAGCATATTTTCCTTCGAATCCATTAGGAAATATATTTGAAGTTTCTGGAATGAAAGGTTGGGAGAAGACATATAAAAGCCAAGAAATTATCAAAGTGGAGGGAAGCAATTTAAATGTAGGGCAGCAGTATGTTATGTTGCAATTGGACAGTGACTAGCTTACCTATAGAGATTTCCAAATAAAACATAATGAATCAGAGATAGTGGCCTATCAAAGTAATCCCAGTCAGCATCTTGTCCAACTGGAACCTCTGGCTGCAGCCTTGAAGGCAGCTTCTCAAGATTGTTGCTAGGAGCAGAACAGTAGCAGCTGGAGTCCACTGGCATTGGGCAAAAGTGGGTATACACAAGACATAGGCAGACAGATAAGCAACGATTCACACATTCACACCAACCTACATGCCTCTAGTATGGCAAAAAGCAGGAGCAGGATGGCTGGGGCAACGTGTGACATTGCCTCATTTTTTCTGAATGAACGAGACACCACTTTTGCAATACTTCACTGATCACTTTTTCAAGGGTTGAGAGAACAAAGAAGAAGTGACAAACATGCATGGTGAGAAGAGCTGAATACCTGATAAGCCTAAAGAAGTCACATACCATAAACTGAGTAGCTTGTGGATTGATTGATTGGATTGGATTGATTGGATTTGTATGCCGCCCATTCAACTATGTGACTCAGGGCAGCTAACATCAATCACAATCTATCACAATACATTTACAATTAAATACAATAAAAATACAATATAATACAGTGCAACAAAACAGCAAAATAGCAACAAATACGCGACTTTTTCTCCCTGGCCCCGGGAGGGGTGGGGCCTGAGGTCAGCTGGGCGGCAGTGTCCACCTACCCAGAGAATCCTGCTGCTTTTCTCCCCAGCCCCGGGAGGGGTGGGGCCCGAGGTCAGCTGGGCGGTGATGTCTGGCCGCCCGGAGAAGCCTGTGGCCTTTCTCCCTGGCCCTGGGAGGGGTGGGGCCCAAGGCCAGCTGTGCGGCGAGGACCGCCCACCCAGAGAAGCCCGCAGCTTGAGCAAATGGAGGAACCTCCACATGCCACCCTAACTGCCCACCACTGCAACAGCCATAGAAATGTGTGACTGTCATGTGCCATTAAGTTGCCTCTAACCTTTGGTGACTATGTGAAAGAGTGAGCTCCTAAATGTCCTATCATTAACAGCACAGTTCAGGTCTTGTAAAACCAAGGCCTGGCTTTCTTTATTTAGTAAGTCTATCACCTGTTGACTCTAGTCATAAGCATAGGGCAGTCGTTCCCAATTCCCAGAATCCTAAGTCAGTACATTGGCTGATCAGTGCTTTGGGGAATTGACTTAAGCTTCTGGGAATTGAAGTCCAAAAAATAAAGGTTGGGAAACACTGACATTGGGTATCAGTATATGATTCCTCAGAAGAGGAACTAGAACTCAATCAGAAAGGCATTTGTCCCACTGTTTGGTGCACTGTGGAGACAGGTTGGTTCACTCTTTTTTATAGCAATTAGACAATGTAATAGGTAGAGTGAATCAATCAGTCCCCAGAATGCCCCTACTTGCACCTTTTTGAGCTCCTGTTAGGGGCTTCTTTTTTTCTAGGTAAAGGCAGGCACGCTCTATTTTGATGTTTCCAGCATATGCAAAATCAGTCAAAATTCAAGCCTTATTTCTGTCAAAGCTGCCAAGGACCCTTTCATTGTCAATTTCTAGTATCACAAAGTGGCTAAAAAAGTGATCAGTTCCACAATATCAAACACTTCTCCTGCTTCCAACTATTTGTCTGCTGAGATACAGACAGCTGTGGTTTTGATTGGCAATTGACCTAGAACAAATAATTAAAAAATAATCTAGGTGATGCAGCATATTTTGTCTCATAACAGAGACAAAAAAAAAATATCGGTACCCCTGTCTCTCTACAGAAGATCAGGAAAAGTGTTCAATTTGCTAATACAGTAGAACCCTGCATAACGAAAAAAACTCCATTTCACGGAGCTCTTCGTGTGTGGTTTTTTTTCATTATGCGGTTCCCTATGGGAGATACCTGCATAATGGGGGGGGAAAGTTCATTAACCGGGGTTCCCATTAAGTGAATATACCCTGGCTACCAAAAATCCCGCACAACTGTATTTTTTTGGTTATGCAGGGTATCGCTATTGCATAATGAATGCTCCGTTATGCAAATTTTTCACTATGCGATGCATTCATTATGCGAGGTACCACAGTATTCTGAAACCACTCACTTATTAAACCACGATATAAAACCAGAAATTGGCAGTGGAAGGAGCTGGACTAAATAGGATTGTTTCAGATCTGTTTACAATTTGGGTGTAAGGATCTCACCAAGAGGGATATCATACCTCAACCCAACCTTAAAAAATTCTATTTAGTTCACACCATTCTGCTCGAAAAGGGCCAGTGTAGATATGCCCTAAGAAGTTTAAAAGTGGAACACCCTTGCTTAGTGTAGTAAATCACACTAACATAGGCCCATTGAATCAATAAGGATTTGGAGAGTCAACTCTTCCATTCTCTTTTAATTCAATATAAAATGTACTTCCTTTAAGTTGCAATTAGAGTAGATCCATTTAAATAAATGGAACATGGAGGAGACATTGAATAAATGGGCCTCTATTAGTGTGATTTACTACAATAAATAAGCAGATTTGTGGCATTGCCTGCCCTTGAGTTTGTAGGTCTGAGATAGCTAGGTAAGCAGTGAAGAACTGAGGGAAAGAGGTGGTCAGATAATAATGGGAAATGCATGGAACTGTTAGTATGTACTTGCAACTGAGTTATTGGGGAATGTATGGCATGAAAGAGCAGCAAAGACAAATTTGAAATTTAGACGTTGTATGAGATGAACTCGTTCTTTTATTTAATTTTAAAATCCCTACTTCCAATGCTGAACTGTCTTCTTTTGTACTTTTTGTGGTCATTTTCACTACTTGTGCTTTGAATCCCATTGGGTGTATTAAAGTGAAATTACAGGAAACCCCCAGTTATTGCTAAGGAGGCTTTTAAAGCCTTTGATAATACAGATCCTGTTGCAAAAGCTTGAAAATGCTTCTATAGTGGCCTTTGGTTTCATCTGTTCTGACCTTTCCACCACTTAGACATGCACTCTAGTGTGGCTAGATAGGAGAACTTTGTGGAATTTTAAATGTGTAAATGCATAGTAGAGATTCCACCCACCAGCTTTGACCACAGAGTACCTTTCGGATGAGATGCAGTTTTTATTACAGTTGGTCAAAAAGTCTGCCTCAGTCTCTGGAAACATCAGCAATGATGACAGATAAGTTTTCAGCTGTTGGAAAGTGAGGCTGTGATAATTTCACTGCAATTACTACTTGCCCATACTTATCCTCAATAGTTCCTTTCTTTAAGTTGAGCTATTTTATTTTTCAGTGAACTGAATCCTGCACATATAACCAAAGAAGGACCAGAGGGTTATGGAAATATATAATCCAGTAATGCAGTAGTATTATTGCAGTAATTAATCAGTTGAAATGCAGCAGGAAATTTCTGCCTAGACAATTAAGTATAGAGTTATTTTTCATTGTACTAACATATGTTTCTTTATCAACAATAGTGGATTTTTATTTTATTTTTTGGTATTTCAGTTTTACTATGAAATGAAGACATAAGGAATACAGCCCTTCATCTAAAAATAAAATGGAAAAACAATTACTCAAGCCGTCTTTCATATTTGAGCAGGCTTCTGCATGTAACTCCTAATTCTGACCCCAAATTTCAATTGCATTCAAAGCCACTTGTAGGTAAAATAAATTTCATGTCAGAAATTACTCTGGGTTGAAAGGATTTTTTTCTGGAGAAATTCTGCTCAGGGGACACCCAAATGAGGCTCCTTTCATGTCCCGAAGATCCGTCATGCAGCACTCGGGTATTGAACTCTGACCTTCCAATCTTCAAGCTAAGTGTCTTAACCACTAAGCCATTTGAGACAAATTCCATGGAAAGTATAAATTACAGATTGAAGAATTAAATCACAGTGAGTTAAGGTGTGTTCACAAGAACACGTTTGACATGTAGAGGGTGCAGGAGCATGTCCATTGCTGATGTCTGCAGATTGGGTGCATGCATGAAGGGATAATATATATGTACATGATATTCAAAGCAATTCCCTAGGCAGGCCCGTGCTGGCCATTTGGGACATAGGGACAAGTCCTGGTGTGCCCCAGTGACTGGCACCCCCTAGAGGTGGGCAGAAGTATGTCACCTGGTGTCTACAATCCATGATGTCA
The DNA here is from genome assembly GCA_035047345.1 of Bradypodion ventrale. NCBI lineage: Eukaryota > Metazoa > Chordata > Lepidosauria > Squamata > Chamaeleonidae > Bradypodion > Bradypodion ventrale. Next base: position 260,531,514 of record JAWDJE010000004.1, on the reverse strand, counting down.
TGTAGTATCCTCCCTACCTGTCCAGTGCCCTTTTAGCATAGCCAGCATGCCCTTGTCCCTAGGGCAGGGTTTCTCAACCTTGGGTCTCCAGGTGTTCTTGGACTTCAATTACCAAAACTCCAAGTCAGCACACCTGCTGATCAGGGCTTCTGGGAAATGAAGTTGAAGAACATCTGGGGGCCTAAAGCTGAGAAACCTTGTCCTAGGGCACTGAGTGCATCCCACATCCTCGTGGGGAGTTCTGTGTTCACACATCAGTGTGTTTTGGGGAGGCTGATAAGAATTATGTGGCTTGGAATATTTAAAGCCTCTCAATCCCTCAGTCACAGTTGGTGACTGTGTCAATGGAATGGAGTCCACTGTGGCTTATCCAAGATGCTGAAACCTATCCCAAAAGGAGAAAGAGTAGTGAATGGTGTAGGAGGGAGAGGGATAGGGATAGGCAAAGGAAGACAGCCAGAGTGCATTTCCCCTTCCAATAGGTCTTTTATAGGTCTGCTTTAAACTGACAGGGATGGCCAATGTTTTGGTGCTATGGGCCAGACCTGCCCCAACACACAGCTGCATGTGTTGGAGGCATGGTTCTTCCCACCGCTTCCAGTGCTTCTGGTTTCAACAGCATCAGCGGGTGCAATCACGACTTTTTGGGCTACTTTTGCAGCCTCCTCCACTTCTCATGGTGTTGGGAGGGTGTGCAGAGCATTTTCACTCCATTTTTGTAATTTTTTGCTGCATTTTTGGCACTTCCAGTGGCGGTGGGGAACTTCCAGCAGTGCCTAGATATTCACTGTGGGCTGGCTTAATTGGTGCCTAGGGCTGGATAGGCTGGCCACCCCTGCTCTAACTGCCTGTTTCTCTTGTCTCTTTCATTTGAGGTTGACAGAGCATCTCCAGGAACTTCTGGGATCATATTGAGTGATCCTTTCCCACCTGCTTCATTTCCAAACAAAAAAAAATTGTTTTCTACCTCACTGTCAGTTTCTTTTCCCAAGCGAGGTAAAATACATTTTGTAGATAAAATACCAAATAATCCTACCAGGTCCCACTGTTCCTTATTCATCCATTCAAAATTAAAATTAACTTTTTTCCATGGGTGTCAAGTGAATTAAATCCTTGGCTAACTGTGTTGAAAATCTGACCCACAGATTCCCCACCCCCACCCCCCTGTGTTCTCACACTCAGAAATTGTATGCCACCTTGCTAAAGCAGTGAGACAAATGCACTTGTGATAGAGGCACCTTAAACATGGTTTAGATTTGCATCTCCCCCATTCCACCCTCTGGACTTCACTGAGTTACTGTTTCACTTACTCATTTGGGTAAATTGCCCTGACATTAACGAGAAAACAGAGGCAGAGTAACTGGAGCCTGTTTTCACCTTAAGCAATCAGGCAGTTAAGGCAGCGCCATGTAAACAGCTTTGCTGCCCCTCTGCCACGTTATGAGGTCCAGGGGGATTCTGTTTTAATCTTGAGAGGGAGTGCGAGGGGTTTGTTTTTCACAGGGGTTTTAGCCTACAGTTAAGTGCATACACCTGCCGAAGTGCTGGTAATTAGTAGGTAATTAGTAGCTAATGTTCTTAGAATTTAAAAAGAAAAGCTTACATAAGTAATTACTTACTATTTCTTATAATGTGCTGCTTTTCCTGAGATTTCATATCCCCAGAACATTTGCCAGCTTCCTAGGTTTCTCAACAAACTAAATTGTTTATTAATTACACACGTATATTGCTTTGTAGAAAAAGGCACAGTGCATTAAAACCCAGCAACCGGGAATGAGTTATCTCTTAAATTAAAGCAGAGAATGGATTTAAAATCCTGGGGTATCCAGTTGGTATCTGTTCTAAAAGGAACATTTTTGTTGTTTTTGGGGTAGGGGTGGGTATGAAATTGTAAATTAACTGACAGGCCCAGCAGGACGGGAAGGGCATAATAACCCCGAAACAAGTTTCTTTAACCAGGCATTCAAATATGGAGTAAATAACAGAGTCCAGAGCTTCTGAAAAACAACATTTTTAGTGCCATGTGCTGTATTTTGCAGAAGGTTCGCAAAAAGAGCTGGCACTAAAGTTAGACAGAATCACACACACACACACACACACACACACACACACACACACACACACACACACACACACACACACACACACACACACACACACACACACACACACACACCTTGAATGCCAAGAGTCATGAAAGCACAACTTCTCATCTGTTCTCGTGAACTCTACTTCCCTCCTCACTGGATGACAGAAGGCTTTATGTCCCATAACCTTCCGGGGCTTCTGTGCCAGTCCAGTCAGCTTTTGCATGCGGATTGAAACCTGTGAAATATCTTGTTCTTCCTCCCTGACACCAGAGTCTCTGGACCAGACTTGGAGTTCCAGAAAGATATACAAAATTCAGATAATCTAACATTTTAAATGCCTGTTTGTACAGTATCTTAAATTATCATACTGGGGTAACACACCAGAAGAATAAATATCCCCACCCACCCCAGTTTGATGTTTGTCTCACTTATTTGTATAATAATCTTTTATTCTTCTTCTGGATCAGCTTCAAAAGAATACAACAACTGTACTGGTCAACATGATAAATCCCAACTAAATATACTGTCTGCCTAAGGATATTTGTGTCATAACAAAATATGATTTTGAAAAGTAATTCTTTAAAGGGGGAAAGGACTGCAGCATATATTTCAGTAGAGAGGAAACATTTCCTACTCTGCTACATTTTTAACAGTGAAGGGATTTCAATTCATGCTGTAACATTTTGTCTGCAACACAACTAGGCACGGATTAAACCATAAACCAAATAGATAATCAAGCCACGAGAGAACAACAGAAGGAATTCACTCAGTAGGGCCAGAGGGTGGGATACCTTCTAGAAAGGACAATTTCCAAAGAGGATAATAAGGTTCCAAAGACTCTAGAAGGGAGGAGGGATATCCTGAAGTTTTGATAGAAGAAGAGGGGGAGGGAAGAGAAGGAGAAACCTGGGTGGTGCACTGGAGTAGCTCCAAGCAAAGCTGCTCATGCCAACTTCCATGTTTTAATTGGCCACAGGACAATTTATTCCAGAGTTGATGTCAGCAGCTACTTCTGTAACCAGCTCCAATAACCCCCACTCCTCACACAATTGCAACATTGGGGAAGGCAGAGACTATTCAATTGCCTCCAGCAGCAGGAGGCCCAAATGCAAATCATTCATGATATAGCCTCCTCGTTCCATGGTAGTGGACAGTGACAGGAATGATTCTGAACTTCTGAAGACTTGCATGGAAAGGATGAAGTAACCACTCCCAATTTTTGGATCTGAGGACTGCCCAATAGTTGACTAAGTGGAGAGGACAACAGGAAGCTTCGTATCCTTAGAGCAGTCTGTAGTTACTTCATCAATGCACTCACTAAAGCTGATTTGCAAAATATAACCTTGAATTTTAAACTTACGTCCAGACCAGTGGACCTCTTTGGGGATCACCTTCTCATGGAGAACTTAGGGACATGTACAGATTGATATATAAGTTGTTTTAATATGGCAAAAGACTGCATAGTTGAAAATTGTCATGAACTTGAGAAACGTTATTTTGTTTTAAGTTATTGTCACCACTTTTCAATGTTGAGAAAGGGAGCTTTAAAGCACAATGATTCAAAGTGATTCCTGGATGCATTACATCATCGGGATTAGTACCTCTAGTGGACAGAGAAACACCTGAAGGAATCTCAGAGTTCATTGCTCTGGAGTGAACTTAGTAAACAAAGTTCATTGTCCTTTTGAACCATCTGCCATTGACCTTGCCAGATGATGGGAGGTGCCCCAAAATGAGAGCTTGGCACCTTTCCAACAAGCCTTGACCTTGAAAGATTTTGAGAAGATAAGGCTTATCTCGAGATCTGGGTCCAAGGCCACCTAAAAATTCCTTAGGAGGGAGGAAGAGGGGAAAATTGTGTATAAAACCCCCTGAATTTGTTTAGTTAGAAAGTGCTTCTTGAAAGGAGGTGAAGCTCTGTGCTTCTGAAGATAAGATCGGGAGGACATTGGGAGATGAGGCTTTAATCCATAGGGCCAAGCCAGGCCGCTATTTGGGAGATAGAAGAAATCTCGCCAGGCTGACACAGTCAGAATTTCATCAAGGCTGGACTTTGAAATTGAGAGATGAGTCCAGGTTGATACTTAGAATCTGCATGTTTTCTTATTTTGCAGTATACGTTGTGTGTTAGAGTAGAATTAGATTAAAGGTAAAGGTTTCCCTTGCTCGAAAGCCAGTCGTATCCGACTCTAGGGTTCATTGCTCATCTCTGTTTCAAAGTTGAAAAGCCAGCATTGTCTGCTTCTGCAGACGTTTCTATGGTCATGTGGCAGGCATGACTAGACACCGGAGCACACAGAACCCTGTTACCTTCCCACCAAAGTGGTCCCTATTTATCTACTTGCAATTTCTTGCTTTTGAACTGCTAGGTTGGCAGGAGCTGGGACAAAGACGGGAGCTCATTCCATCCTGCAGTACTCGGGAATCGAATTGCTGACCTTCTGCCTCTCAGTCAGCATCTTAGCCACTTAGGAACCCAGGAATGGGAACTTTTATTTCTAGAGTGTGTTATGAGATTATTATCTTAAATTTAGCTATGATTTCTGATCGGATATATCTATGGATTATTCTTTGCTTCTCATTGCTTCTACAATAAAAAGGAGAATGGAGCCAGGACTGGTTTCATTTCCATGAAAGACAAATGGACGTTTTGTTTTGTGAATGGGATTGTTGGTTCAAGCGATGAGATAAACTGTGCTACTGGAGTGCAAGATCTTGCAATACTCACATTGCAAGACCTTGGAAGTTCGCCCAGGAGAAGGGGGATCAAAGGAGCTCAGACTGTAGATATCTTCACAGGCCGACTGTGGGAGTAATATTCTGTTGCCTGGCAGTCTGAAAAGAGGGCCTTGATGCATAGCCTAACTGTCTCATAATAGGTAGCACTTGGTTCCTCAACCTGCGTGCCCTGCTTGGGAGCTTGGATTTGGGGTGTACAGCAGGGGCGGGACCATACCTGTCAAGTATCCTGTTTTTCCTGGGGAAACCCCTTATTTTTACCCCTCTTCCTGCCCCCTCCTGTTTTATTAATTTCCCCATAATATCCCCTTTTTTTAAAACAAAAATCCTGACCGGAGCCCTCACAGGCGAAGCTGCTGTATGTTTTTACTGCCACCAGAGGTTACTGTGGCTTTTTGCTTGTGGAAGGAGAGAGAGAAGGTGGTGGGGGCCTTCTGTAGTTTGTTTCTCTTTCATTTCCCTGCCACATGGTCATGGAGGCTTCATTTTTTGCTGCTGATGGTTGGAGCCACCATGGGATGGGAGTCAGTCTACTCTAGGTGAGCAATATTTCATATATGGATATTAACTCATCAGCTTGTGGGAGGCTTGGAAACTACAGAGGTTGCTTTTTACTTTACTAATTCCCTTCCTTAAGCTGGATCCGACATTCTCAGGTGTTGGTGCTTCAACTGGTTGCGGTGAGGAACAAATAGATTGGTTAATTTGGGGGAATTAATCCCTTGCTCCTCCACCCTAATTTGGGGGGGGGGTATCTAGCCACGTGCAGGGCTAGTTCACCCTTGGGGGCTGGTTTATTATTCTGCTCTTTGCTTCCCAGAATTTTTTTTAAAATTAAAAATGAGTAAACAAGAAAGAAAACAAAACAAAAGTCCCCCAAGAAGATGGGAAAAGGGTTCTTTGGCCCACACAGCTTTGTGCCCATTGCATCTACAATACCATGTATCCATCTTATTTTTGGCCACCCCCTTCTTTTGTCCTCCACCTTTCCCAGCATCAAGGTATTCTCAAGCGAATCCTCTCTTCTCATTTGATGTCCAAAGTACTTTAGCATCATCTTTACTATTTGACCTTTAATGAGCAGTCATGGTTGATTTCTTCTAGGATCGACCTATTTCTAACACCACATTTCAAAGGCATCTATTCTTCTGCGCTCAGCTTTCCTAATGGTCCAGCTCTCACAGCCATACATTACCACAGAGAATACCATTGCTTTGACTATGCAATTTTTTGTTTGCAAGGTAATGCCTCTACTTTTAACTATGTTCCCCAGGTTTCTCATAGCTTGTTTCCCAAGCATCAGTCACCTTTTTATTTCACGGCTGCAATCACCATCTGCAGTGATCTTTGATTCTAAGAAAGTAAAATCTGCCAGTCATATCCAACTCTAGGGTGCAGTGCTCATCTCCATTTACAGCCGAAGAGCCAGTGCTGTCTGTGTTTGCAGACATTTTCATGTCCATGTGGCAGGCATGACTAGAGCCCAGCAAGTCACATGGCTATATTTGGCCATGCCCACATATTTGGCCACACCCACAGAGGGGTGTGGCCAAAATTTCCCTTATTTTCAAATCCAAAACATGACAGGTATGGGTGGGACCGGCAACAAAAATTACCTAACAAATATATTAAATAAAAACTAATAGTTATATTGATGGAAAGTGACATAAGCAGTGCACTTGAATGGAAGGCTCTCATTCTTTCTTTTGTTAACAAACTAAGCACTTTAAGAAGCCAACTTCTGGTGAGATGGTGGCGTGAGCAGATGTGTGTTTGCAAGCTCCTTCACAGAAAAAGGAATGTGAAAAGGAGGTGCAGAGGTGAAAACTAGCTTCGAATGTTTTCCTTTGAGAAGATAAACAAAGCTTATAAAAGGAATGCAGTAGAAGAGTGACTGAAAAGAGGCTAAGAGAAGTGAATTACAGCGTCTGGAATGTGTGGTGAAAACGCTGAATGATTTACGGATGGTGGAGAACTTTTTGCGATATGTCTTTAGAAGTGGTGAAGGGAGAGGCCTGAGTAAGCAGCTGGAGTGAGGTGATAGTGTCTGCTCTAATCTAAAGCAGGAAGGCTGAAGAATTTTCCCATGAGAAGCATGACAGAGTGTTTTGTTGAAAGCAGAGGCTCTGGCTGTGACGACTAGGAAAGGCTCAGTGCTACTGCTTGTGATGAGAGAGAGGGGTGCCGCTCAAGAGAAGACACCTGGGAGTGCAGCGAGCTGAGTATCAATGGGCCTGGCGATGGGTGCAAAACCATGGTTAACAAGCATGGACTATTGAGCCTTGGAAGATTGACCACATAGAGAGAAAAGGTAACGGTTGGGGCATGATTATGAGTGAGCGTTTTTACAACAAAGAGGCGTGGCATGCAAGAAAGCCAGAAAACACTGAGCTGAGCTTGGAGAAGGGTGAAATCATATTTGACCCACCCCCCCAGGTTATTCAAAGGAGTGAAGAATGGGCATGGGTTCTTACTGCTATCATTTGGAAAATGAATTTGGATTTTTGAAGGAGAGTAAACATGGATGGTTTGTTTCACTATAAAAGAGCAAGGGAAGATTAAAGAGATTAAAGAGGACGGCTCAAAGGTTTGTTGAGTACAGTGGTTGAAGATCGCCATCTGTGGGGAGAAGAAAGTCTCAGTAGGAGAAGAGCAAGGTTGCCTGACTGGGTGGTATAGAATTTCAGACTGAAGGAGTACTTGAAAGGTAGCAATTTTTTATTACTACAGATAAGATCCTTTGAACTGTTCAAGTGCCTTGGAGAAAGTCTGTAAAGATACTTATTAGCAACATAATAACTGAATCTCTGGCAGTAATTGAAGGTGATTTAGACTGAGATCGGGAGCTTTGGTTGAACTTTATCCTGATTAGTTGGCTGAGAGGAAGCCAAGGAAGAATAAGAGGACTGAACAAAGGGTTGTCTGTCTAACCAAAAGTCTTTTTTCGATGGTTCATCAAGCAAGAAATCCTCCAAGTCTGATTCCTTTTGAACAGAAGAGGGGTATTAGGGGTGAAGCTTAGAAGAAAGTAATTTTGGACAATAATAATAAGATGAGTAATGTTGTACTGAGATAGGCTGTTTTGATATTTGCTTTAGAGTGGATAGAAATTAAATTGGTAATCTATCTCGAAAGGAGAAGTGGGGAGTTACGAGTTATAGAGTAATAAGAAAGGGTTAAAATTAGTGAATTTAGTGAATGAGTCATCATCGTTGTCCTAAAGATCAAAAGGCGTTCTGGAAGAGAGAAGCTAGAGAGACATCATCTGATAGATTATATAAAAGGTTAACGCAAATGGAGGAAGAGTTAGATAAGGAGATGGATTCAGACAAGGGGAAAGGAAGAGGAGGAAAGACTAAAGGTAAAGTGGAGAAAGATTTGGATATGTTTGCTGAAACTATGGACACATTAGGAAAGGTCAATCAAAGAATGGACAGTCTAGAGAAAAGATTTCAGAAAAATGAGGAAGCAAGAAGCCAGGATTCAAAAGAAGTATTACAGGGATTACAGGAAATGAAAGATTTGATGTCTAATTTTACTAAAAATATTGAATTAAAATTTGAAAATATGGAGACAAAGATTAAAAAGGTGGAAGAGGAGATCAAGACGGTTGAGGAAATAAAGGAAGAAGTTAAACAGATAAAAGATAAAAATAAAGAACAAGAGATAAAAGTGGAACTACAAGAAGAAAGATTATATCATTTGGAGAACTTGTTGAGACAAAAAAAAATATTGTGAAAAACTTCCAGGAAAAAAAATCCAGATCAGTTAAGGCCTAGGGTGACTAGATGGATAAAGAAAATGAAGCTAGAGAAGGACATATGCGATGAAGATATCATGGCTGTTTTTCGGATAGGGCAGAAAGTTCAGGGGGGAATAAATAGGCATGTGGTGGTTAAATTCTCTAGTCTTGAAGTGAAGATGAGAATAATGAGATATATAAGGATGCATGGGAAAGAGGCATTGAAATATGATTCAGGAAACCTTGAGGTTTATCAGGATATCCCCAAAGAAGAAAGACAGTGGAGGGCAAAAATTAAACCTATTACTATTTTTTTATCCTCTAAAGGTGTGAAGTACAATTGGCAACTGCCCCAAAAGCTAAAATTTTTCTATGTGTGGAAAACTTCAGTTGTGAACAAACAAATTGATAGTCTGGACATTCTTGAATCATGTGGGTTGCTAAAAGAGGGAACAGATGATTGGGACAAGATAAAGGAAGAACTAACTAGATCAGGAGGTAGGACTCCTAAGTATTTTATTTCTTCAGTAAATAATATCTGTATAGCCTTATAATAGATAAACTATGATTAACTTGTATGAATAGTGTTGTATTTCTCTTCAATTTAAAATTTTGCCCAAACTTTAAAGGGTAAATATACAAAGTTTGTTTAATGAATATCTAGTTGGGTAAGTAATGTGGTTGCAGCAAGTAATACCTATTAATTATATTGTGAAACCAGGAGCAAGTTCGGTCCATCTCAATCCCTTCCACAAGGGGAGAGTGATAGTCATCTAGGAAGTGCGAAACCTCTCAAGCTTCACCACTTGAAGGCGGCTGTCCATGAGGCAGCAGAGAGGCAGGATATTGTCAATAGGGGTAGGTGGTAGGGTTGTAAGTGTCAACTCACACAAGTGTATAGTTGTATAATTGTCAAACCTCATAAGAATTTTATTTGTTCAATTCAACTGATGTCAAAGCTATTAAACATTGTTTCATGGAATGTCAAAGGATTGGGTTCGGTGATAAAGAGAAGGAGAGTCGAGAATGCAATAAAAAAAGAGAAGCCTGACATCCTATGCTTGCAAGAGACACATCAGGAAAAGGATGGTGCTAATAATCTCTTTTTAGGTTGGATGGATATATATGAAAAATCTTTTGGATCTTCCAAAGCAAAAGGTGTGGTGCTTCTTATTGCCAAAAAATTAATTTTTTCTATAGAAAAAACGGTAAAGGATGAAGATTCTTGTTAATAGAGGGAAAGATAGGTGATGAAAAGATAACTTTGGTCAACATTTATGTTCCTAACCAAGCACAAGAAGACTATCTTGAAAAAATAAGGTTAATTTTATAAAAAGAGAATACTCAGAATATGATAATTGCAGGATACTTTAATATGACGGCATCTGTACTGGATAAGTCTGCAAAAGTCATGGTAAGGAGGGTAGTAAAGAACACTCGATTTGAAAATTGGATGGAGAGATTAGGGATCAAAGACTCTTGGAGGGTTTTAAAAGGAATAGAGTGAGCCTACACATTCTTTTTGCAACCGCATAAAACATATTTGAGAATTGATTACATGATGATTTTGAATAGCTTGGTTGGATGTTTAAGGGATACTGAAATTGGAATAATTAGGGAATCAGATCATGCGATGGTCAAAGTAGAATTAATGATCAAACAGGATAGGAATAATCAAAACCAATGGAGATTTGACCCACATTTAATAAGGAGCAAGAAACTATTGAATGACCTTAAAATAAAGTGGCAAGAGAACTGGAACCTAAATGATACTGGGGAGGTAGAGCTACATATACTTTGGGATGCTATGAAGGCAGTTTTTCGTGGGGATTGTATTAAAGAAACAACAATAATAAATAAACAAAGGAAGTCACAACTGGAAAGTTTAGAAAAGGAGATTAAAAAGTTGGAAATAGAACATGCCAGAAGCCAGAAGGAAGCAGTATATCAGAAACTAATGAAACTACAAAGTAAACTTATAGGACACGACACAGAAAGAGTAAAAAGGGATTTGATTTGTTTGAACAGAGATAATTTTGAATTTAGCAATAAAAATTCTAAAAGACTTGCCAAAGCAGCTAGAGACAAGAGGATGAGAAGGGAATTAAAAGTGTTAATAGATGATAAGGGAAGTCGTAAGGTAAGAACGGGGGAGAAAATAGCAATAGTGGAAAAGTTTTTTAGTGACCTATATTCAGCAAGAATTATAGATCTGAAGGAATTGGAAAGGCAGTTAGATCTAGCAACAACATTTAAGCTTCAGGAGACACATAAACGATCAATGGAAGAAAGAGTTAGAGTGAAAGAAGTTGAGGAGGCAATAAAAAAACTTAAATTAGGGAAATCTCTGGGTGAAGACGGGTACACGACTGATTTTTATAAAGCATTTGGAGAGATAATCACTCCAAAATTGTGCATCCTGTGTAATCATATACTGGAAGGAGGTAAGATTCCAGAGTCATGGAACAAATCAATAATAGTACTAATCCCGAAACCAAACAAAGACCCAGCAAGAATAGATTCATACCGACCGATTTCTCTGTTAAACCAGGACGCCAAACTGTTTGCGGCCATGATGGCCAATAGATTGAGTAAAATTATAGGAAACTATATACAAAGGGATCAGGTGGGCTTTCTTAAAGGACAACAATTGGGAGAGCATATAATAAGAATAATTAACATTTTGGAAATAGCGAAAAAGAAAAGAACTAAACTTTGTATTCTTTCATTAGATTTATTTAAAGTGTTTGACTCGGTACAGTGGCAAATGATACAAACAATAATTCAGAGAATGGGTTTGGAAATAGGTTTCAACACGTAATCAATCAGTTATATAGTAAATCGCAAACAAGCATAAAAGTGAATGATGGCTATACTAAGAATATCGAGATTACGGCAGGAACAAGACAAGGTTGTCCTTTGTTCCCACTATTGTTTGTATTATCTATGGAACTTCTCGCTAATGCCATCAGAAGAGATCAAGTTATTGAGGGTGTAAACGGTAAAAAAATCAGTATGTTCGCAGACGATACGTTATTAGTATTAAAGGATGCAAAGAATGCAATTGGCAGGGTTCAAGAGCATATGTACAGTTTTGAAAAAATAACAGGCTTAAGAATCAATTGGGAAAAACCTGAAGCAATTGCCTGTAACTACAACCAAAAGGAAAAGGATGAAATTAATAAGAGATATAATATAGATATATAAAAAGTTTGAAATATTTAGGAATTTATATAACAGAAGATATTAAAGAACTTCAAAAGATAAACATAGATAAATTAAACCAAGATTTAAAATTAAGTATAGCCAAACTTAGTAATCTGAAAGTGTCCTGGTTCAGGAGAGTTAGTTTAGGGCAAATGAAAATTTTGCCCAAATTGAATTTTATTATAGGAAATTTACCCTTAAGAATTAGTAACAAACAATTAAAAGATTGGCAAACAATGCTAGATAAATACTGTAATGCAGGAAGGAACCCCAGGATAATGAAATCCCTATGGTATCAAAGTCAGAAGGATGGTGGATTGGGTATTCCTAATATAATAAATTATTACAAAGCATTTCAGTTAAATAGAATTATAAATTTATTAACACAAAATAATGGCGAGTACGAAGACAAGAACCAGATGGAATATAAAAAATGGGGGGGGGGAGCTCTATTTTTGAGTATTCAAGAAAAGAAGATGCAAATTAAGACTAAGACAGTAAAGGAATTGTATATTTTTTGGAATGGTATGAAAGAAGAGCTAGTAAAAAGGGACTCTCCTGTTTTGGAAGTGCTGGACTTTGTAGATTGTCTGTTAAATGGGATAAAAGACATGAAGTCAAAACTTGTGCAGAATAAATTATTACAATTTAATGAATGGGTTGAAAGAGGTCTTACATACCAGAAGAGAGAGGAGATCTATCAGAAGTTAGATTTAAATTGGTTCCAAAAAATTCAAGTCGAAAAATGGGACAGTGTAGTTAGAAAGAAAGGACGGATAGATAGGAAGGTAACAAAGTTTGAAGAATTGATTTATAGTATAAGAAAGGTGATAATGACAAAGAAAGGGATGGTAGGTAAATTATATAGAATGTTGATAGAAAGGAAGAACCTCAAAGGTTAATAAGAAATGGATAGGAAGAGGATCTAGATATAAAGATATCAGAACAAGCATGGAAAAGAAAATTGAATCAGCGATTAATGAGTGAGTCAGCTGTCAATAAAAGAAAGAGAACATAACTTCAAGTTGATTTGGAAGTGGTATTTGACCCCAATTATCCTACACCATATAGATAGAACAAGTTTGAATAGGTGTTGGAGATGTAATAAAGAGTTGGGCACCTATTTACATATGTGGTGGGGCTGCGAATATACACAGAAATGTTGGAAGATGGTTGAACAAGAGATAGGAAACATTTTTGGGAAAAGTATAGTACTAAATCCAAAAATAGCTTTACTGGAGCTGTGTGAAGATATAAAGCTGGAGGACAATAAGAGAGAGTTATTGGCAATAATATTATTCGCCACAAGGCAGATAATTGCTGTGGAGTGGAAGAATAAGTTCAAGATAAGTAGAGGTAGATGGTATAAACAGATATGGCGGTTGGCTCTAAATGATAAATTAACTTCAGAATTGAAAGTGGAAAGAGGAGAAGTTAAAAGTAATTTATTTTGGCAAATTTGGAGATCTTGGATAGAATATGGTCTGGTGGGCAAAGATGGAATAAAGCCAGTACATGAAGAAAGTAGTTTCTGGATAAATTTGTAAATATTTTCTTGGTAGTAGGATTGACAGTTTTCAACTTGTTTAGCACGGAGTGTGGGAGTGTAAATTGTGGGGAGGTTGGTGGTGTGGGTTTTATGTCAATTGTTTGTTGAATTGTATGTTTTGTTTTATGTATGTATGTATTTTAAGGAAACCAATAAAAAAATTTTTAAAAAATGAAGCCAACAACTCATTGTTTGTGAAGGTCATTTTATTTATTCTGTGACAAGCTTCCGATCCAGAAAGATAAGTTTATGTATAGATGTTCTCTAATTTGCAGAAACACAGCAACCATTACAAAATAGAATTATAGCCAACAGATATTATACTTTCAAATGCTCAAAAGTCTAGACCAGTGGTGGCAAACCCATGACGCACATGCCATAGGAGGCACCCAGAGCCCTCTCTGTGGGCATGCACACCGTTGCCCCAGCACAGAGTTCACCAGAGTTCTGGGAGCGCTTCCACCCACCCGCCCAATGGGAGAACTTCCTCCCACCCCTGTCTGAGGTAAGGTGGGCAGTTCAAATGCAGCCGGAGGGTATTCATGATTCAGGTTAAATTGCCGTGTTGGCACTTTGTGATAAATAGGTGGGTTTTGGGTTGCAGTTTGAGCACTTTGTCTCTAAAAGGTTTGCCATCACTGGTCTAGACTAAAAAATTTAAATTATCTTGAAATTCTTCTTAACTGTGTTGTCTTTCCCTCAGAGCAGTTTGGGAGCTGAAGTTTGTCAGGATGCTGACAGTTATTTTCCAAAGATCACAGAAGTACAGTTCCCAAGGTTGCTTGGTTGTGGAAGCATAGCAGTAAAACCAACCCTTAGTTTTTGACTCCTCTTTTAACACTAAGTATTGTTACCATATAAAGGCTTAAGGCAGTTGCTGGTGTAGCAGTACAAATCAAAGGACTGTTGAGTGGCATCATGTTGGTTTAAGAAGACGTGCAAAGGCTTAGTTTAAAGAAGCAGAAAGCCTCACTTTAAAAAAAAAAAAAAACAAAATAGGGATAATTGAGGCCCCTGTAAAATATTTCAAATTTTTATTGATTGTAGGCAATTATCCCTTAATTGCATATTTAAATGAGATATTAGGAGGTTTAACTAAGCCTTGCTTTTTAATTGCTGCTGCACACTAGGTGTCACAGATTGTGTTTATTTCATATGTTAATTAAAGAGAATGGGGTATTTTATTTTATTGACTAGCAGGCTCTCAAATGCTGCATTGTTTAGGACAACGGATGTCTCAGTAGTCTGTCGCATGCTGGGTGTTAATGTAGTCATTAGAGAGGTTTGTAGCTTTAAATGGAAGGTGTTCACAGAATATATATTTTGATCTGATACAAAGTGCACAATCACCTGCCCCTCTCTAAGGCCCTACCTATATGCCACGTATGGTTGCTCATTTCTTTCTCCTATCATTTTAAACTGAAAAGCAGCCATAAAAGAGCATTTATGGGGAAATTATAGCAGGGTAAGGGGATACGTAGCCTTTGACCTCATCTGTAGGGGCTGCAGTGGCTCAGTGATTAAGAAGCTCACCTTGTTAGCTGGAAGGCTGGCAAGTCAGCAGTTCAAGACCCGGGTACTGCGTGACAGATTGACTGCCCGTCTCTGTCCCAGCTCTTGGGGACATGAAAGGAACCTCACTTGGGCATTCCCTGAGCGGAGTTTCTTCCGCAAAAATCCATTCAACCCAGAATAATTTATGACACAAAATTATTATTATTACCTCATCTGTATACAGTAAAACCCTGATTTACATATGCCTCGAGTTACATGAAATTCAACTTACATAATGATTTTTGCACTAAAATCATGTCCTGATTTATATAAATGTCCCGATTTACATAATACAATTCCCTATGGGTTTGCTTCGAGTTACGGAAAAAATTCATTTTTCCTATGGGGTTGTTTCGATTTACATAAATATAATTTTCCTATGGGTTTGCTTTGAGTTAAGTAAAAAATTCATTTTTCCTATGGGTTTGCTTCAAGTTAAGTAAAAAACCAATTTACATAAAAGCCTGCAGAACAGACTTTTAAGTAAGTAGGGGTTTTACTGTACTCTAAAAGTTCCTGTCTAAGAATACGACTACACTGGGAAGCTGGATCAGAGCAATATAAATCAGAAAAATAAATAAATAAATCAGCTTTGCTGCAATTGTATTGTTTTGAATCACAGTCTGTGCTTGCTTGTGGACTATGGATTGCTTCTTCCTGACTTCAGTCACATTCCAGCCCACAATCCCTCCTTCTTTCCTTCCTCTGTTCCTGCCTCTGGCTTTCCTTTTATGGTGTACAATAAAGCATACCTGTCAACCTTCCCAGATTGGCCGGGATTTCCCGGTTTTCGGCACCGATTTGTGCCATTGTTTGCTGCCGAAACCCTGGAATTTGGCAGCGGGGGAAAGGAGGTACTGCACAGCCCTTCTACGCAGGTCACCTTCTACGCATGCGTAGAAGGGTTTTACGCTTACGTAGACCCCTTCTACGCATGTGTAGAAGGCTATGCATGAGTAGAAGAGGGCTACGCAAGCGTAAAACCCTTCTACACATGCATTGAAGGTGACCTGCGCAGAACCATCCGAAATGGCTGGAGCCGCAGTTGACAGGTATGCAATAAAACAGCTTGGGTTTCAAATATAAAGTTTCAATGGCATCATCTTTCACTTCATATTGTTTCCTTCTTTTTCTATTCCCCTTTTTAAAATTCTTTGCAGAGCTGTTCCAGCACTAGATTGAAAGGGAATAAAACAAACATTTTTTTAAAACCAGGAACCCCACCCCCCCACCCCCATTCTTTCCTCTTGCTGCTCATCCTCTGAATTATGTTTATTATTATTTTTTCCAGTTTCAATCTAGACCTCGCTCCCCTATGGACATATTTTAAAAATTAAAAGGGGATGGAAAAAGAAGAGAGCAAGATGAAATGAAAGATAATACCATGGAATCTGTGTAATTGAAACACAAGCTGCTTTATAAGATGTAATGGCAACCTTATGTTGCTGGCTAATCTTTCTCACACTAGGGCAGGTGAAAAGAATTGCAGAACGAACTCACCAAAAGGCAGCTTCATTTTGGCAGTTTCACATCTGGTCTAGACGTGGAGGAAGAAGAAGAAGACACAATAAAAGGAAAGTCAGAGGGACAATAATGCAAGCGCGGCGCCAAAATGGCCGCCGCGCCCTTTGCGGGCCCCCCCCACAGGACAGAGAATCCGGGTAGTTAGGGGCGTGGCCAGCTCCCTTATAAAAGGGGTGGCCACGAGGCAGCCGAGCTGCCATTTTACCTCAGCGACGGAGCGGAGAAGTTTTTTCCCCTGTGTCTCCGTCGCTCGTTAGCTTACCGGGAAGCCTTTTGGTAGCGATTCTGCCTTGCCGGCTTCCCTTTTCTGCTTGGTGGAGATGCCTTCGAAGAAGAAGGCAGCTTCGAGTTCAGCTCGCGCTGTTAGGAGGCGCAACCCAGGTCGGAGGACCGCGGTGCCGCCTCCTCAGCAGCCACCTTTACCAGCCCCGGCCGGGGCCAGCGGAATGGGGTCTATTGCCCCTTGGCCCGGAGTGGGCGATCAGAGTGCGGGCGCGGAAGGGGTTCCGGCCCGCGGCCCACGAGCGGTGGACACCGCTCCTGCTCCTGCCCACTCTGTCGGGCCTACTCCTCTTGGGCCGCAGCCTCTCCCTGGGCCCTCTAGCCTTGGGGGGTGGTGCGGCCCCCTGCCTTGGCAAGTTTCTCCACCAACCCTGCCGGGCTTCGGTGCTGGCCAATGGCCATATGTGGGTCCCGGGGTACAGGGACCTGTACCCATGCCTGGACCAGGCGGGCCGGCCGGCCCTTTGCCCATGGTCAACGTGGACACCTTGCTGGCCCGCATTGCGGCCCTGGAGGCGTCATTGGCTCGGGCCAGTCAGGCGGGCGCCCCCTTCGGGGTTCCTTTTGAGGCGCTGTCGGCAGGAGGACAACAGCCGGCGGGGAGGGTCGAGCTGCTGCAGGCGCGTGGCGCGGTTTCGGCCACTGCCTTGCAGCTCCCCAGCCAGCAACCAGGTGCGGGTCAAGCCCCGGTGATGAGCTCTACGTCGGTCGTGAGCTCCGACGCCCCCAGTGGGCCGGAACCCCCGGTGGGGGCAGCCCGCGGGGGTGCAGCATGTGAGTATACGGTGCAAGCGAGTACATCCACACACATTCCCAATCTAGGGGGGGGCCTTTCAATGGCCTTGGCCTCGCGCGGGTGGTGCGGGGGCCACGCTGTCGGCGACCCACCCGGCGACTACGACTGCCACCTTGGGCACTGGGGTGGGCATTGGTCCTTACACTGCAGGGAATGTTCTGGGGGTGGCTGGGTTAGCTCAGGCCCCTTTTACCAGGCCGGCTGCCCCCTTTTCGGCTTTGCCGACGGCAGGGTATTCCTTGCCATTGGGTGATCACCTGGCACAGGCTACTAGGGAAAAGATATGGCGAGGGGAGTACGTAGATATCTTCTCACTCCTGAACAGAGAGCCCACCAAGGAGGAAAGGGAGGGTCAGGATGAGAAGGACAAGGAGCAGGCACGCCGCCGTAAGCCGCCACGTACCTGGGCCAACTGGCTCCCCGCTTATTTAATATACATGGCGGTATATTTGAGGGCGCGGCCGGATTTAGCTATTCCCATGGTCCAATATTTGGACAACATATATAGGGCGATGGTCGATTTCCCGGGCCCCTCATGGCTAGCATATGATGAGGAATTCCGTATGAGGATTCCCCTCCACCCCGAGATGAGATGGGATGAGCCGTGCCAGAGGCTGTGGCTTTTGTATATGACACCCACACGCCCTGCCCCGGGGGATAGATACCATTGCGGACATGCGGTCCAGCGAGCGGCTCCAGCGCAGGTTACCCGCCAGGCGGCGGGGCAGGGGGTTCCAGCCCGCCTGCTGTGCTGGACTTTCTCGTCAAATGGTTCCTGCAATCGAAAGAACTGCAGGTATAAGCATGAGTGTCCCACATGTTCTGGCCCCCACGCAGCCTCTGCTTGTCCCAGGCCTGGGGGGGCGCGAGGCAGAGGGAGGGGTGGACAGTGGGCTGGCAAGGCTGCCACGGATGGAGCTAGTTCTCCAAAAGGCCCCCTCCCCAATTAAGGTGGACATGCTGGAGCGCTGGCTCGCATCGTACCCGAAGGGGGAGGACGGGGAGTATCTCCTGCAAGGTTTTAAGCAGGGATTTCGTATCCCTTTTATGGGTGATAGGTCCCCTCAGGATGCTCCCAACCTTTTATCCCTCAGAGGAAGGGAGGAGGTGGCTGCGGCCAGCATTAAAAAGGAGTTAGACGCGGGCAGGGTCGCTGGACCTTTCCCCGCACCCCCGTTCCCCAATCTTAAGGTCTCGCCACTGGGTTTGGTCCCCAAAAAGTCCCTTGGTGAGTTTCGCCTTATTCATCATTTGTCCTACCCAGCCGGCCGATCGGTCAATGACGCTATCCCTGATGACCTTTGTTCAGTCAGGTATACATCGTTTGACCATGCGCTGCGCATGGTGCGCTCGTGTGGCCCGGGTGCCCTGCTGGCCAAGTGTGACATTAAGTCAGCTTTTCGCCTCTTGCCAGTGCACCCGGGCGACTTTGAGTTGCTGGGTTTTAAATTTAAGGGGGAATATTATTTTGATAAGGCCATGCCTTTTGGCTGCTCCATATCATGCTCGGCTTTCGAGCGTTTTAGTACCTTCCTAGAGTGGGCTTTCGTCCGCAGGTCAGGGTCCCGGTCTGTAGCCCATTACCTGGATGACTTTTTATTCGGGGGTGAACGGGGCTGGGACACGTGCGCACGTCTCCTCAACACATTTCAGACGCTAATGGAGGAACTTGGTGTCCCTTTAGCGCCCGAAAAGACCGAGGGCCCATCGACCAAGCTAGTATTCCTGGGGGTTGAGATTGACACAGTAGTGCAGGCTTCTAGGTTGCCGGGTGATAAGGTGTCCAGGATAGTGGCCCTTATCTCGGAATTGCTGGCCAAGCGTAAGGCATCCCTGAGGGAACTGCAGGTGCTACATGGGCACCTTAATTTTGCTTGCAGGGTGGTCGCACCGGGCAGGGCTTTTGCCCGGCGCTTATGCGACGCCATGGCAGGGTTATCCAGGCCCCACCACAGAGTCAGGCTCACCCGGGGTATCAGGGCAGACATGTTCGTCTGGTTGCAATTCCTGAGGGAGTTTAATGGGGTCTCATTTTGGAGGTCTGACCTCCTGGCATCCCCCAATTTCCAGATCCAGTCTGATGCCTCAGGATCCCTGGGTTATGGGATATACTTCAATGGGAAGTGGGCCTATGGTGGGTGGCCACCGGCATGGGCAGGCACAGGTCGCCTGCGGGATCTCACATACCTGGAATTTTTTCCCATTCTGGGGGCTTTGATGCTATGGGGCGAACAGTGGGCTAATTCGGTGGTGCATTTCTGGTGCGACAATGCGGCTGTTGTACACATTGTCAATGCACAGACTTCCAAGTCGCCCAGGGTCATGGATCTAGTGCGCCATTTTGTGCTGCGCTGCCTGCGCCTCAACGTCTTGTTCAGGGCCAGGCATGTCCCAGGGATTAATAATGATATTGCTGACGCTTTGTCCCGCCTGCAGATCTCCCGGTTCCGCGCCTTGGCCCCGGATGCGGAGGAATTTCCCTCGCCACTCCCGGAAGAGATGTGGACTATTGGCAAGGAGAGGTGAACCGGGCG
Source organism: Bradypodion ventrale (assembly GCA_035047345.1). Taxonomy (NCBI): domain Eukaryota; kingdom Metazoa; phylum Chordata; class Lepidosauria; order Squamata; family Chamaeleonidae; genus Bradypodion; species Bradypodion ventrale. The sequence continues at coordinate 260,511,497 of JAWDJE010000004.1, read as the reverse complement.
ATTGGCCTGTCACTAGCGCCACGCACGCGTAAGGCGTATCAACAAGCATTCAATTCGTACAGGGCATTTGCTACTCAATTTCTCTTGCCAGAGACCTGGCCTATCCCGGTGGACCATGTTCTGCGGTTCATGGTTCACCTGCATGCACAGGGCCTCGCACCTCGCACCATAGCATCCAAGCTCTCGGCGTTGGCTTTTATGGCCAAAGTGGGGGGTCATGTGGATACCACCTCTGACTTCCGGGTGAGACATGTTTTGGAGGGGTGGGTGCGCGAGCGCGGGCGTTGCCCGGACGACCGGCACCCTATTTCCCCAGGGGTTCTTACCCAGTTGGCCCGGGGCTGGCCAGGCCTCTGTTTTGATCATTATGAGGCAGCCCTTTTTCATGCAGCCACAACGGTGCCATTTTTTGGAGCGCTCCGCGTCAGCGAACTCGTGATGCTGTCTAAGGCGGATGCAAGTGGTAGGGCACTGGAACTCGAGGATGTCTATGTTGCCAAAGACTGGGCCCAGTTGAGGATACGCTCCTCTAAAACAGATCAGCATGGCGTAGGCAGTGGTGTAAGACTGCTACGGTGTTCTTTGGCAGACATCTGTCCGGTTGGTGCCCTACATGAATTCCTGGCACTGCGTGGCATGCACCACGGCCCGTTTTTCTGTCACCAAGATGGGTCTCCCCTTACTAAATTTCAGTTTTGGAAGGTGACAGCCAGAGCCCTCACCAGGGTGGGCCTACCAGGTGCCCGTTATGGCACACATTCGTTCCGTATTGGTGCAGCCTCTACAGCAGCTGCTTTTGGGTACTCTGGGGCTGACATACGCAGCATGGGGAGGTGGGGCTCGCAATGTTTTCAGTTTTATGTGCGCCCACTCCCGCCATGAGTACCAATCCAGTCACCTTACCGCCTTTTTTCTCAATTTCTTACAGACCCTGGGTGTCGTATTACACCGGTGACAGTATGGCTGGTGGGCCACAGCTATGTGCACAGGGCAGCGCGTTACGCTGCGGCGACAGAGTGGGGACCCCGACTGGGACTGGGTGACCACGCCAGTCTCGCATGGCATGGTAAGCCTGGGATGTTATGGCGGGAGCTGCGGCCTTTCCTTTTTTCTGGCCTGGGTGCTGACCCGCCTGACATTCTAATCATCCACCTGGGGGGCAATGATTTGGGCCAGGTCACCGGCTTATCGCTCAAGCATGCGATTTGCGAGGAACTCGCCTACTTGCATTATGTCTGGCCTGCCACAACCCTGGTGTGGTCGGACATTGTTCCGCGCCATTCTTACAGAGGGGGCGTTAACCTCCTGGCCCTTGACCGCGCTAGGCGCGCGGTCAATAAGGCAGTGGCGCGGTTTCTTGCCACCAGGGCTTGGGGACGGGTTAGTCATCACCCCGATATTAGTCTACAAAATTATGACTTGTACGCAGGGGATGGGGTCCATCTGTCGCGAGGAGGTATGGACCTCCTGTTGGGTGATTGGCGAGCAGGCCTGTTGACCGAGCTGACGGTCTGGGGGGGGCATCAGGTCTTCTTTGAAGCCCCTCCGTGTGGCGGGTAGCACTGGTAAGGTAAACAGTATGACCCACAAGTATCCGGCAGGTTCGCAATTGACTGGACAACACTAGACAGGAATAAATTAGTTAAACGTTGTCCGGTCAACGACGAACCAGGCGATGGGGTGATGACGATTGCTAACCAGCATGCATCACCCCTGTGATTTCACGGATACGCGTCAGAGGGTGGGGTCATAAGTTAGTTATTGACTACGGTCAACAATTTGTTTGTTGTCAACAAACAAATTGATACAAATTGATACATTGTAACCAATTGCCGTTGGCAATTTTGGGGTGGTACCTTACCAGTGTTACTTCGGCCTGCTTGCCTTAGGAATTATGATTGGTCGTTTTACCAATACAAATTTATAATTCGGACTAGGGCATTGAATCAATAAATGTGGCCCTATGCTGTTATCCACTTTCAATGTTGTCTGTGTCCGTTATTGGGGGGGTGCGCCTGCAATGCAAGCGCGGCGCCAAAATGGCCGCCGCGCCCTTTGCGGGCCCCCCCCACAGGACAGAGAATCAGGGTAGTTAGGGGCGTGGCCAGCTCCCTTATAAAAGGGGTGGCCACGAGGCAGCCGAGCTGGCATTTTACCTCAGCGACGGAGCGGAGAAGTTTTTTCCCCTCCACCCCCTCCCTAGTTAACAGTGTGATATTATGGTCGCTTCGGGGCCGGGTGGGAATTTTTGGTTGGGACCCATATTGGCTCCGGGTCCTGGCTTTTTTGCCCATCCCACACTGTTGCTATGGTTTGATATAGGGGTCTTTCTGTGTTCCTACTGTTGACTTTGGTCACATTGGCGGGTAGCACTGGTAAGGTAAACAGTATGACCCACAAGTATCCGGCAGGTTCGCAATTGACTGGACAACACTAGACAGGAATAAATTAGTTAAACGTTGTCCGGTCAACGACGAACCAGGCGATGGGGTGATGACGATTGCTAACCAGCATGCATCACCTCTGTGATTTCACGGATACGCGTCAGAGGGTGGGGTCATAAGTTAGTTATTGACTACGGTCAACAATTTGTTTGTTGTCAACAAACAAATTGATACAAATTGATACATTGTAACCAATTGCCGTTGGCAATTTTGGGGTGGTACCTTACCAGTGTTACTTCGGCCTGCTTGCCTTAGGAATTATGATTGGTCGTTTTACCAATACAAATTTATAATTCGGACTAGGGCATTGAATCAATAAATGTGGCCCTATGCTGTTATCCACTTTCAATGTTGTCTGTGTCCGTTATTGGGGGGGTGCGCCTGCAAAGGGTCATTCAAGATCATTTAAGCAGCTGGAGTGACTGGAGCGAGGTCAAGAACCAGATTATTTGGTGCCACAGACTAGATCCAGCCCACGGGCTGTAGGTTGAGAACCACTGGTGTAATTGGTCAAGGGCCTTAGTGTGTTGGTTTGGATTTTTCCCCATGTGTTGAATCTGGATCTGCTTCTTTGAAAAACAACACGCATGCCTCGTTTATTTTTATTTTAAATGGACTGGTAATATTCTTTGTACTTTGAAGGATAGTTCCAATTTACAGACTCATGAGCTTACAAGTAGAATAAGCCTCCATCCTTATCTTTATGCTACAGCAATGGCACCCACATATGATAAGTCTTTGCTGACAGGATTGAGAAAAATTCATTCCAATGCAGTGAATATAAAATAAATACTATCAAGGAAAAAATATGTATTTATATTTTGCTCCCATGGAATAGAAAATATTATTGAAACTGTTGGATATCTCAAAGGACTATTCATGCTAAAATCTATTTCTGCAGTTGAAGTATGTTTTGCCTTTTTTAAAACCACAAACAAAGTCATTTTGTCCAGGCAAGAACTGGCATGTGGGATGTCTTGAGGCGAACAGAGAATTCTTGCCTGAAAATTACAGTAATTATGGGTATTTGTAAACAGCCATTTTTGCACTTTAGAGGACTAATCGCATGGTCAACAGCTGGAAGTTACTCTATGCAGATTTGAACCTAAAATATAATAGAACTCACCCCTTGTGTGCCTTTTAACAAAGAAAGAAATTACAGAATGCACAAGACTTGCCAAATGCAATCTTTCATCCTCTTCTGTTCCCTAAACTATAAACATGAGTATTGTGAGTTGTTGAAGAAGGATAAATGGAAAGAAACCAATGTAGGTAGAGCTGAAGCAGCTGCACGTTATCTCTTCAAAGATTTTCAGTATAGATATTTGCCAGCTATCAATCTGCCCACAATGCACTTATTTTTCCTTTGCTTCAGAATGCTGCATCTTTCCTATGCTTTTTCCTACATCCTTTTATATGCCTTTTAAGTAATTACTAAAGCTACTAGGGCCAGCATGATGTAGTGGGTAGACTCATTAGACTTGGGTTCAAATCCTGCTTGGCCCTGGAAGCTCACTGCTGGATGGCAACAGTAAATCACTCATTAAACATCTCACCTACCTATTAGGATCACTGTCAGCTGACTGTGACTTGACAACACACAGAGGACCATAAAAAGATCTGGGGTCCACACCTGCCAGATGAACACACTAACATGGAAGAACAGCATGTCTTGATGAGCACTTTTTATTCAAGCTCTATGTATGGTTTTCTAAAGAAATTCTAACCCCAACTCCCCCAAAAACCATTCATTCCTTATTACTCCAGTAACAGAGCATTTTAAGGGTAGTTTGGAGCATTCTGAGATTTGAACGTGACAACTTTCCTGTGTGCTACCAGGCTTCTGTCAGTGGTGCTGAAATTAAGAAGGTGTAGGATTAGCTGTTCCACTCCAGGTACCTTCTCCCTTCCTTTCATTTTTCTCTTTTCCCACAATTTCTTTCCACCGCAAACAATTAGGAGTGGGGGAGGATACTCTGGGCTAGCCCAGAGCTTGCATAAATCTTTCCTTCTGCTGGTGTTGTGATAGGACAGGGTTTCCCAACCTTTTTATGCCACAGGCCTGACCATGCCCCCCAGACAGCAGAAACATTTACAACAGCCATAAATGCACCCACTTCCACATTTACGACAGGTGTGGGTGCATTTATACATGCGTGTTTTATGGCTGACATAAATGCATCTGCTTCCACTTCTGGGTGTGGTGGCAGGCCACATGAAATGGTGTTGTGGGCCAGGGCTGGCCTGTGGGCCGTAGGTTGGGAACCCTTGTGATAGGAGATTGGGAGGAATTTGAACAGTTTCTCCAGGGCTTTACCTATTCCACTCATGGCAAACTCCCAACTTGTTATAGAGCTGACAGATTTAGAAAGATCTGTGGACTCAGGTAAAGGGATCCAAGACCAAATCTCCCTTTCTGAGGCTGGAGTTATGTCTCTAACCTAGGAGGGAAATATCTAGTTACCTCCTATAACTCTGGGACCATAGGATTGCAGCCTGAATCTCAAGTTTGAAATTATCCAACTGAATCACTTTCACAGCTTTATATGGATCTATAGAGTGATCTTAAAAGACCTGTCATTTAGGATGTCTGTTCTATAACCTGCCTTCCTAACACATGGGAAAAAACTATACAGTAGAACCTTGGATAAAATCCAAACTCCATTCCACAAGTTTGGACTTTATCCGATTTTGGATTTTATCTGAATCAAATGGGCGATACATTGGAAAACGTCCAAAAAATGGACTTTATCCAAGGTTCCTATGCCAAATACCTCAGATAATCTCCATTTTTAAGCGGTTTTGGACTTTATGTGATGCACCAAGTGTGCATGAAAACTGCGACTTTATCTGAATCAGACTTTATCTGAATCAGTCTTTATCTGAGGTACCACTGTACTTTAATCCTTACTCAAAGGACTTTTCTTTCTGAGGATTAACATTTTCTCCCTTTTTGTCGGTTAAACTTTAAAATTACAATGGTACCTCATACAACAATTTTAATCCATTCCACGGGGCTCGTTGTTGTATGAAACAATTGCTATACGATGCATGCATCGTATAGCAATTTCTCTATGGGTTGCATCATACAATGTTTTTTTCCGCTAAGTGGATTTTCCCATTGAAAAATTGTTGTATGGTTTTTTTCCATAGGGAAAATTGTTATGCAGGATGCCATTTTTTTCAAAACCTAATTTTTATGCGATTTTGTTGTTATATGGGGCAATTGTTGTATGAGGTTCCACTGTACTTGTCTTTATCACCCCTATATTTTCAGCCATGAATTAACCCTTTCTTCTTGTTTAGAGTATGTAGCACATTTCAGCATGCAATATTTTCAGTATTTCTATTTTACTATTTCACACATCAAGTATATTTTCTCATCTACTGTTGAGGAAACAAAATTATGGACAGCTATATGCCTTCATTTTTTATTTTATTTTTGCAAAAGCAGACTACTTTCACCCTAGTCCCCTCCCTGTTTCCTGGTGTTTTCTCTTGCTTTCTTGTTTCCTTTCACCACAGCCCACACTATCAGACTGCTGTCATGCTGTGTTCAGCCACACCTCCAATTCTTACCATCAGCATTTTGAGGCTTTCTATTCTATCACTTCCCATCTAGCTAAGCCTGCTCTTTTTCTTAGAATAATTCTGTGTGAATCCTTAGGTATTTCATCACAGGTCCCCCCCTGCTGACATTGCTTCACTCCACTTCAACCCTCTCTTTCTCTCTTAGCTTCATCATGAAGCAACCACATTGTACTTTACTGCCTCCTTCATTAGCTTCCCCAGGCTCATCTTATAGCGCTTTCCCCTTGAATATTACTCCAAGTATCTGCTAATGGAGATGGTGGAACAAAGATGGCTGGAAACCAAAAGCCACAATAGATGGTACCAAATCAGTTTAACTTTGTTCCCTTCTTCCTTCATTTCTGCAGTGACACCACAATACAGCTCTTTTATATGTAACCTCTATGCATATTGAAAAATTGGTTCTTACAGATGTACACATTATCATACTTTGTTAGAGGAACACATGTGGTTGTTATCAGCCATTCTAGCCAACAGGGAGGATGAGAGAGAGAGAGAGTGTGTGTGTCCCCCATCTGCCCTAATGTACCAACCTCTCCTGGATATCTGTTCACCTCAGCATCACTGGAACAATGTGCTTCATGAAAGAAAAAGCCAACAGTTGAAAAAAGGGATAGGCTTGCTTCAGATTATTTTAATAAGGATTTTCCAAATTTTTCGGATTTCTTCATATTTTGTTACAGAAAAAATGGGGTGGTTGAGAGGAACAGAAACTGACAGATTTATTGATCAAGGCTGAGAGTGTTGAGCATTAGACTTCTAGAGGTTTGCTTTTCAAACATGTCATCACTGGATTAGAGATGGCTCCTCATGTTCCCAAGGTATTCTTTATACTTAATACTTATGTGACAGTTTGTTACAACTCCATTTTGTGAATACCTCTCCACACTATGTTTTACTCATGCTAGGAATAGCTGTAACTGTAGAATTAGGATACTACACAAGTGAAAATTTAATCTCAGTTAATTTTCAGAGAGTTTATCAGATTCTTAGACTACATTATTGGTATGGAAATAAGTTGAACTTTGAAGAATTTAGAGACAGAGTAAAGCAAAACTGAATTTTTCTTATCACCAACTATCACAAGTCATGCTGGCTATATATTATTCTCAGTGTTAGAGTTAATTAGTTTGGCTCTGAATTACCAATTGCTAGGAAACATGAGCAGATATTTATTATGGTACCTGTTTCCTGTTTTTTTAAAATTCCAATTAGCAATGGTTAGCCAAACATGAGAAGAAAATGCTGTACTTGAGAAGCCTTTAGTCATACACAGTATGGCTCCTCTCTTGTTTCAAAACCCTAAAAACTTAATGGGACAGAATGGGATGGACAGAAAATAAAATCATTACTCACAAAATGTTGAAGCTTCAAAATCTGTAAAATTTCCAAAACAGAACCTGCAAACTTGAAAGAACCAATTTGTGGTGTGTTGGTAGCATCATGTTTCACCTTAGGTGCTATAAAGGTGTTTGTCTTTCTCCGTCTGCATATTTTTTATGTCTGCGATGTCTATCTGAGACTACTAGTTTAACTAAAGATCCTAAAGTTTCAGCATTTAGCTGGAATGATTCTTGAACTTTCCTGTTATTCAGATAAATGTTTATCCTTCCAGATGAACATAATAAATGCTATGTCAGTTGATTCCCCATTGTTCTGAGTCAGTCAACTCAATTTATATATATTTTTTACTCATGTCCACATGTGTTCCTGTCTTTGCATAAGGATTAACCTGGAGGAATCTACAATACTGTTTCTGCCTTCTTCCACTACTCTGAAACAATGTGTGTTATGGAGCCATTCCTGAAATAAATAAATTGAGACCAAATTGATGAGTGTGCAGTTATGATAAGGGAATTTATAACCAAATCCTAATATTCTTGCATTTGTGCAAAATTCACTGATGACCCTTAGCTTGTCTACAGTTCTTAGGTCTTAACGATGCGTCTATGTATGTTTACTAGGAAATGGGTTTCCATGTGATCCAATGAGATTTAATTTGTATTTTTTTAATGGGGTAATTTGTTTTAATGGGGTGGTTCTTTTTAAAGGGTTTTAAAGATTGTATACCGCCCAGAGTCTTCGTGAGTTGGGAAGCTATATAAATTTGAATATAAAATAAATAAATAAATATTTCCTTAAAATTCCATTTAGATTTGCAAACTTAAGGACTTTTTAGAAAAGGTTCTGAGCTTATTTATTTTCCAGAACTGAACAAATATAACTTGAACATCCAAAGAAGAATAAGCCTATAAGGTCTTTAAAAACACAAACCCAGCTCCTGCTGTTCCTCTTTTTCATCCAGTGTAGCTGTAATAGAATACAACACAGCTACCTTTGTGGTTTTTAAAAAAGTGTTTGGGGTTTCAAGGAAGCTCTGGATTGCTTGCATTCTTTTGATGATTTACAACAGATTCCCGAATTCTTGTGGTTTCTTCAGCAGGAAAGGAACAATGTGCACTAGGCTGTGAAACTGGGTAATGTATCTCATGCTATTAAGATATGTCCAATAGTCTTCAGTCAATTGGACCATTGTGCTTTTCTCACTAAGCTTCTTTGTTTGTCCAGGCAAGGGGACTAAAGCATGCCTATTATTCTGTGAAGGTGAAAACTTGTCCACAGAATGAAATCTGGACAAGAAGAAAAGGCTACCTCACCTTGATGGATTATGCAGTATTGATCTTCCATGGAAGGAGTAATTATCTCAGACAGGCTTCTTGCTGATATGAAAGCCACCAGGAATGCCAGTCCAATAAAGAGGATGAAAGGCATTTCTCTGAGGAGTCTGAATGATTTTATCACCTGATCCTGAAGTATGGAATGTAGATGGCTCTTAGCGGAGGAGTTAAAACCGAGCCCAAATAACAAACATTGTATTACCATGGGATTTGAAGTAGTTTGCCAAAGATTCATTTGGCTTCATGTAGACATTTTTGAACATCAGTTTGTGTGTGTGTGTGTGTGTGTGTGTGTGTGTGTGTGTGTGTGTCTCTCTCTCTCTCTCTCTCTGTGTGAGACACTGTGGGAGGAGAGAGGAGGAGAGGAAATGTTGGCCACATATCAATAAGAAATCTGTTAGAGCAAAGACAGCATTTGTATTCTTTTGCTTCATTGTTTGAAACACTCCAAATGGTTAGAGGAGACTTTTGTGTGTGTGGTAATAATTGCTCTCCTGGACAAGGAACTTCATATTATCTGGGGGAAAACATCTGGAGTACAAATGTACTGGAAGTCTACAGTACATACCTCTGCCAGGTGTCTGACATGCATAGAGACACACCATCACAGATATTTTGAACATGCAAGGAGTGTGAATGAGACTGACTTACAAAAGAGGGGGAAAGGCAATTGGACATAATATTTGCTAGCATATCCTGTGGAACTCATGTTAAAGTAGTAGTAGTAGTAGTAGTAGTAGTAGTAGTAGTAGTAGTAGTTCCTTCTCATGTTGTGCAGCCTCTGTCTCTGCCACTACAGCATATTGGGCAACAAAGCTAATATAATCATAGAGAAGCTGTAATATGCGTTTATCACTACCATTTATTAAAATAAAGAGTGTACATCAAGCTTAGGCATGTTTCCTTCCCCTAGCTGTGAGAGCATAAAAACATTTATGAACTATGGTTACCTTGACCTAAGTAGGTTTGAACATTTCTGACTGGTCTTTCCAACTACTCTTTTAATCTCTTCTAACATTAACATGGCAGACTCTCTCCTTAGCCACTTTTTAAAAAACATTCCATCAAATTGTCTCCAACTTATGGTGAATCCATGAATGATAGATAGCTCTCTAAAATATCCTGTCCTCAACAATCTTGCTCAGCTTTTGCAGATTCAAGTCTGTGGTTCATTTAGGGAATCAGTCCATCTCATATTTTATCTTCCCTTTTTTCTGTTGCTTTTGACCTTGCCTAGCAGTATTGTATTTTCCAGAGAATATTGCCTTCTCATGATGTGCCAAAGGCTCAGCTCCATCATTTTGCTTCTAGAGATTGTTCAAGTTTTATTTTCTCTAGGACACATTTGTTTGTCTTTCTGGAATTCAAAGGTATCCACAAAGCTCTCCTTAGGCATCATATTTCAAATGAGTCAACTTTCTTTACTGACTAGCTTTCATACCCATACATAACGATTTGGAATACAATAATGTGGATAATCTTGGTCTCCAATGATGCATCCATACACTTGATGATACTTTCTAATTCTTTCATTGCTGCTCTTCCAAGTCTTAATTTTCTTCTGACTTCTTGGCTGCAGTCTTCATTTGGATTGATAATAATTGAAACAAGGTATACAAATTATTTCACTATTTCAATTTCTTCATTGCCAACATTAAAGCTATGGAGTTCTCCTGTAGTCATTATATATATGAATTGTGCTTTACCTTTTAATTATTTTACACAGTCCTTACCAGTGAAATAACAAAAAATGGATAGGACAAAGCCTGTAGTTTGAGACCTGTATTCCTGAGGTTGTACTCAATTTTAAAGGAAAATAGTTTCATGTATGTTTTGAAAATATATAGGAGAAATAGGAACTTAATTTGCATGGTGTTTTAATAAGGAGCATTTGTTGGAACACTTTAAATGCTCACAGAAAAAAATGCCAGCATATACCTGAAGTGTTTGGGGATCAAGGAGACAACGGAGGCTTGATTCATGAAGAGGCATAGGGCAAAGATAGCCCGGACGGAGTTTATTAGGAATAACAGGACAAAGACATTCCAGAAAAGAGTACGCAATATATCCTTATTGGTTACCTGCGATAACATAAGGTTACATAATTGGCTAAATATCAGCATGCCTGCCTCGTGCACACTTTACTGATTGGTTAAGCAGCTGCGTGTTGGTTAGGTAACTACGTGCCATCCCTGGGTATAGTAGGGAGGGCTTGACAGCCTTGAGTCATGGTATCAGAGGCCCAAGCTGGGGGCCCAGGCCTAGGCACCAGGCATCTAAGTTTCGGCATAAACAGATGAGGCAGGAGAACGATCACCCACGATTTATGACCATGGTTTGCCAATAGACACAGCGATCGTGCTGTGAACATCCTCACATATACCAATTTCTGGAAGGATAGAAATAACATTGCAAAGAAAGAGGAAATACTGGAACCATGAGATTTGCTACCTAAAGGGTGTGTGAGATGAGATACCTTCTGTTATTGACCTAACAGAGTGAAATATAATTGTTGCCATATCCTTGGATATTGAAGCAAGAGGCTACTTAAAATATTAAGAGGACTTCTGAAAGGGCATCTTGCCATCAGAAGAAGAGAAAAGAAAATTTGTGACAACAAATTTGTGCTTATATTTTTTCCTTTTATTACATAATTTTATTAATACTTAGTCATTTAATGGATTTTCTGTAAGGCACATGAGATCACTTGAAGGGTTGTACATAAATACCTTAAATACATAATAAATTATTAAATAATTTAAATAGCAACATCTATGGATAGGAAGTTGTTGCAGCAGGATTTGAAGCAACCTAATTCAAATGTTTTTATTCCACCAAGAGTTCAGCTGAATTACCAAGTAATTTTTTGTGTTTTTTTATATTGTGTCAGAAGCACACAAAGGTGCTTTCTGGGTTGAAATTTTTTTTGCTGGAAGAACTCTGCTCAGCGAATGCCTGAATGAGGCTCATTTCATGTCCCCAAGATTTCCCCCCACCAAAGTGGTCCCTATTTATCTACTTACAATTTCTTGCTTTCAAACAGCTAGGTTGGCAGGAGCTGAGAGAGACAGGCACTCTTTCCGTCATGCAGTACTCAGGTCTTGAACTACCAATTTGCCAAGCTTCCCGAGCTTCTTAACACTTAGCCACCGCTTTTTAATCACTTAGCAATTTGTTCAGACCACAACCAAGAGACTTGGCATTAACTCTTCTTGCTCCCCCTTTTTCAACCCTTTCTTTTGCATATCTAGTTGAATTATCATTGAATGACAGCTTGGTTGGCTCCAGTGGGTTGGTCAGAACAAAGCTACATAGCAAATGTTCTGACAACCACTTACCTTGCTGACACAAGTTCAGTTGTGAGCCAGTTGAAAATTTTTGTTTCTTGTTTGGCAACCTTTCTGAACCATGACCTCTTTCAAAATGTAAATTGGAGGTCAAAGAAATGGCTTTCATCCAGAAAAGCACTTATTCACACAAAGGCACTTGAAATAATTGAAGTGTCCAGTTGGCTCCCATTGACTTTCTTTCTGTCTAGAAAATGTAGTGTGCAACCCTTGTAATCCAGAAATCTAATGGATGTTTCAGTATCCATGTAGATAATGCAGCACTTTTGGAATCAGTGAGCCATTGGCAAATGGTCTTATGCATATATAGAAGCCCTGTGTCCTATCAATTTTTGCTCCTTCCAGTCATTTGATATCTCCACTCCATAAACATCTGATAGTTACAATTTTTAAGAGATAGTGTACTGTTCTAACAAAAGCCTAAAGAATGTGTCAAAACTCAGTGGACCATGAGGCTGTCTTCATGGGCATAGAGCACACACTTTGTGGTGGGTTAATCCAATTTACAGGCACATGTCAATCAGACCAATTTGCCCCAAATTACCCTCAACCTACCCCATTTTGAGACCTCATCAACTAAATTACTCTACTATCCACATAGTAAAGGATACCTCACATCCCAGCTTACAGGTGAAGCTGTTCCACCTGTCAGCTGGGAAACTTACTGTTGTTCCTTACTCTTGAGCAGTCATCGTGAACCTTGGCACTCCAGCTGTTCTTAAACTTCAATTCCCAGAAGCCCTTATCAGCAGGACTGCTGACTTGGGCTTCTGGTAATTGAAGTCCAAGAACACCTGAAGTGCCAAGGTTCACCATCACAGCTCTGGGGAAATTTAATTTAATTTTCAAATTTCTATGCCGCCCACTCAGGCAAACCCAACTCAGGGTGGCTTACATCACTTATATAGCATATAAAATGCTATCTGAATGTGCGGATCACTCCAGACAGTATTTTGCTCCTTCCTCTAACCACAAGTGACTTTTAAAAATTCTCCAACTTACATCTCACCTATAATAGAGGTCACCCTATTTTTATTTCCACCTTGTGTTGGGAATTAGTGATTCAGCTTTGCATGTACAGATATGCATAAATATCCCTGTTACAGATTTAGGTCCATTCTGACAGTACTGGAGCACTGTGGTACCCTAATATAACATCTGCTCTCTACACCAATGAGTTAATATTAGAAGTCACATTGAGGATCCAACTCACATCAACTTCCAGAGTTGGCATTAATTGCAGTATGCACTGCAACCCTGTCCCCTCATAGACACAGTAACATCATTTGTGCAATCTCAGTAGCTCACCCCAGTGACATAGAAGGATTAGCATTGAATCAATTCACACACAACCAACATGTAGAGTGCAGAATTAGTGTGCAAGGGGCCAGTATAGACACTTAAAAGGAGGATATGGTACACTTTTGAAATGAAGATGAGAAAGTATATTTTAATACTTCCTTCTTTCTACAAAATAAATAATTAAATAACTGCACACATGTGGAAAGCTGAACATCAGTTGAAAGATTAGGTTGTGCCCTGGTGGTGCAGTGGCTAAACTATTGTACTGCAGCAAGAAGGTTGTGAGTCCTGACCAGGGCTCAAGGATGACTCAGCTTTCCATCCTTCTGAGGTTGGTAAAATGAGTAACTAGTATGTTGTGGGGAAAATGCTAATTAACTTGTGAACCAGAGAGTGCACCAAACACTAAGGGGTACTGTATAAGTCTAATTGCTATTGCTTCCATTAGTGGTCTGTGAAGAGGTTCTTTCATCCCAAAATTTCTGGTGCCACTCTCTGCTTGGTCACAATCTTCCTGTGGTTACTTTCTTTCTGACTGAAAGATTTTGGTTTAGAGGGAAGCCATCCAGCCACCACCTGTTGACAACTTAATAACATATGCTCCTTCTCAATATTTGAATTAGGACTTCCTCTTGATTTCAAATTATATGAAAAACAACTAAGTTATTGTTATGGCCTCAGGCACACAGCAAAGAAAACAGGCAAAGAGACAAGAAGTGCAGTGTTGGGATCCAAAATGAGTCTTCTTAAGAAGGTTCAGGACTCATAGCTGGAGATGGTCATCTCCTCACCTGCAGCACATTCCTTAATTGCATCCTACATCTCTCAGATGTGCTGGGCTCTCCTTTGCCTCTTAGTCATTGCTGGCACCTGGGGCCTCAGCATTTTCTCTTGTCAAATCCTGATCGTTTTGATCAACTTGACCAAGAGGAGTAAGCTCTGAGCTGACAACAGGCTGCGGTGCTGACCTGAAGTCATTCTCTTGGTCAAGAGGAGGCAGATCTGAACTAGCAACAGGCTGAGGAACAGGCAAAAGGTGTTCCTCCTCAAACTCAGGATCCAGGGCCACAGCACTTATAGATGATTTAATTAAAGAATGCTTAGGAATTACACAACAATTTGCTGCATGGTGGCTTCTTAAAAACTGACCTCTCTTGGTGCTAAACACATAAAAAGGTTCCAGCCACAAGAAAACCTAAGAGATCCAAATTAGATGGAATGTTAAATGACTCTTCACATTTAATGAACAAACATTTAAAAATTCTAAGTGTCATCAGTAATGGGAAGGGGACTGTAGCCTTTCCTTCCATGCTGTAGTTTTGAGAACTATCTTCCCTCTGAAATTTATATTCACATGGAGAGGGGGGAGGATTTGTGAAAATAGAGCTACTTGTCGATTACTCCCAATGTATAGACTAACTTTAGAAAATCAGCCTTCTTCAAGTATGTAGCAGGAAAGGAAAGGGTTATTTTCCACTCCATATTTACTGCAGTCTCTCTAATGATTAACACACACACACACACACACACACACATACACACACACACACACACAATGGGTTCCCTTCACTCCCTTTATTCCGGATAGTAGCAGGTTTTACAATGGAAGTCCTGCAAGTTCCCTTACTTCCAGTAGCAAAAGTATCACAACGCTTGAACCAACAATCCAGTTCACAAAACAAAACGTCCTTTTTGTCTTTTGTGGAAATGAAACCAATCCTGGCTCCATTTTCCTTTTTATTGTAGAAGCGATGAGAAGCAAAGCATAATCCCATGAAATATCCAAACAAAAATCCCAGCTAAACTCAAGCTAATAAACTCACAACACATTCTAGAAATAAAATTCCCCATTCCTGGGTTTCTAATCTAAATCTACTTCAACTCGAAATTTATACTGCAAAATTAGAAAACGCGCAGATTCTAAGTGTCCTCCTGGACTTATCTCTCCCCAGAGTTAAAGTGTCCTCCTGGCAAGATTTCGTCTATCTCCCAGCCAGTGGCTTGGCTTGGTCACATGGATCAAAGTTTCATCTTCTCGATGTTATCTCCAGAAGCACAAGGCTTCACCCTCCTTGAAGAAGCTCTTTTCAATTTTACAAAATCAGGGGGTTTATACATAATTTCCCCCTTTTCCTCCCTCCTTAGGTATTTTCAGGTGGCCTTGGGCTCATTGCTTGAGATAACGCTTATCTCCTCAAAATTTTTCAAGGTCAAGGCATGTTGTCAACGTTCCAATCTCTCATTTTGTACCCCCTCCCATCTCTTTGGCAGAGTCATTGACCGATGGTTTGAAAGGGCAATAAAGTTGAGCTGCGAAGTTCACTCTCGTTCATTGAATTTTGAGAACCCCTCAGGTGTTTCTCTGTCCACTAGAGGCACTAATCCCAATAACGTAATGCTTCCAGGAATCTCTTTGAATTATGGCACTTTTAAAGTTCTGTTTCTCAACCTTGAGATATGGTGACAAGTAACTAGTACAGTAAAACCCTGCATAACGAAAAAACTCTGTTCCATGGAGCTCTTTGCTATGTGGTTTTTTTGTTATGCGGGTCTCTATGGGAGATACCCCACATAATGGAAAAAAATGTTCATTAACCAGGGTTCCGATTGAGCGGGTATACTCCAGTTACCAAAAAACCTGCATAATGAAAAAAAAATCATTATGCAAGTATTGCCCTTGCATAACAAATGCTTCGTTATGTGAATTTTTCACTATGCAATGCATTCGTTATGTGAGGTACCACTGTATATGGTAATACAGTAGCCCATACTGCCAGCGACTCAGTGCCAATTGTCAGGCAGTGGTTAACTAACCTGACAACCCTGATGACTTGTGCGGCCTTGTGTGGTGAAGTCCACAGGGAAGAGTGATGGTCCCCAAGTGGATTAAATCCCACTTGAATCCATCTTGATGGAGGGCAACAGTTTCATCAATACTGGCCTGGGGCTGATGAAGACTTTGCCAAAAAGGAATTGTCCCCAAGACAATCTTCATGGTTGATCAGCATGAGGATAGTCAATATTCAGAATCTGATATGGCACAAGAACTTGATGGTCACCATTGCACTTAACTTGCAGCACTGTTCTCAGTCAGATTGGGAAAGTCTGTCTCAGAGCAAGGCTCATGTATGTCAGTATCTGCATATCCACAACATGATGAAGGGGTAGAGGTTTTGCTCAAATGAGGTCAGGAGAAGCAAAATAAATGCTAAGGTTTAGCCCACTTCAGCATCCCATTTTTCATGGAAAAGAAATTGAATGTGGCTCTAATGTGAAGCCATTCTTGTAAATTTTTTAATGATTTCTTTTTTTCTTTGCAGATAGATATGTTTTGGAATTTGTGAATATGCAGCTTTTAATAGGAAAAACTGTGTTAAACTTAAATAATGCTCCAAAGAAATGTATGCTGAAGAAATTCTGCAGATAAAAGAAAAAGGGTTTTAAAAAATACATTATTGGTCAATTTCTCTCAGCATTGCTAAGGATCTCAGAAATGTTGTATTTATACTGGGATTGCTGATGGTATCTATCCTCAGAAGTGCTAGTCAGCATAGCATTCAGTGTAGCTGGCTATATTACTTTTGGCCTGAAATAAATAGGGGGGTTTCAATTTTAATAGAATCTAGTCTATTTGCCACTAAATTGCACAAAAAGTAAAATAAAATGTTCATTCCAATTGTTAAATATAATTCAGTCTCTGTTATAGTGCTGCATTGAATACACATAGTCAGCAATTTCCTCAGTGAGACATTAATATTTTTAAAGATGGCCATTTAATCAAACTATTTTATAGAAAAATGTGGGAATGTTTGCATAAAAACAACTATTTCTTTTTTATCTTTTGTGCAATGTCTAGAACAAATGCAAGCGCGGTGCCAAAATGGCCACCGCGCTCTTTGCGGGGGGCCCCCCACCCGGACGCAGACATCTGTGTTAGTCAGGGGGCATGGCCATCCCTCTATAAAAGGGGTGGCCACGAGGCAGCCTCGCTGCCATTTTAAAGAGAAGCGACGGAGCGGAGAAGTTCGCTCCGATGCTTCTCCCTTCGGCTTTCTGGCCTTTTTTCCTTTTTAAATTCTGATCGGAGGATATCTCTCCTCCGATCAGTGCTGCAGCGCTTGGGTTGCCTTGGCACCCAAGCGAAAGTCTCAGGCGGCCCTGAGGACGCGTCCAAGGGGGAGGGCTCGGCCTACCCCTCTACCTCCCTTGGGACTGCCACCGGGCCGGAGGGCTCAGGTGGGTGCCCCACTGGGGGGTGGCAGCGTTCCCTTTCCCACTGCCACCAATGAGGGTGACCAGGCCTCTGCTTACCTGCCCAGTCGCAGGACTCGGGCGGGGGCTCCGCAGGCCTGCTCCCCTGCGGTTCTAACCCTATTGAACCTTTGCCCGGCATGGGGCATAGCGGCCCATTCGGGCGCAGCGCGGGATCGCGCCCTGCCGTTCCACCGGCCCCCCATGGGCCGGATTGTGGGGCCTGCCCCTATTATGGCCGGGGATTGCCAGGAGTTTCCCCCTCCGCCTACTCATCAATCGCCTGGTGGGCCGGCCGACCCACCCGGCCCACCTTATTCTGGTGGGTCTGACACTGTGGATGCTCTCCTTGCCCGCATATCGGTACTCGAGGCATCCATGGGAATTGCTCCACCACCTACGGAGGGTGGGCTTGGCAGCTCCTCGGCTGCGGCCCACATGCCTGCCATGGCCGCGCAGTGGGCCGTCAACAGGGTTGAGCTGCTGGAGGCCACCAGGCCAGCGCAGGCTGGTGCTTCGCAGCTCCCCATCCGGCCATTCCAGCAGGGCATTCCACCGGGGACCGGTCCTGCTTGGCATGGACACACAGACACACATAGCTCGATGGCCACCGCGAGCTCCGATGCCCACCACGTGTCGGAACCCCCAGTGGGGGCAGCCCATGGGGGTGCACCGAGTGAGTATCCTGGTCAAATCAGCACACCAGTGACACTAGCTCATGACACTGGGGGGGGGGGTACAGTGGCCATGGCCGCACAGGCCAATTACCCCCAGGTTCTTACAGGGGTGACCACCCCAATGCTTCTGCCTAACTTCTCGGGGGTCCGATAGGGCCTATTATGTGTTCCCCCACTCCAATCCGTGCCAACGGTGGCCCTGCCAATGGCCGGTTACTCCCTACCCCTGGGTGACCATTTATCCCAGGCTACTAGGGAGAAGATATGGCGTGGGGAGTATATCGACATTTTCACTCTCCTGCACCTGAACCCATTGAGGAGGAGAGGAAAGGGCAGGATGACAGGGACAAGGAGTTGTCCCGTCGTCGTAACCCGCCTCGCACTTGGGCCAATTGGTTACCGGCCTATTTGATATCCATGGCAGAATATCTAAGGGCCCGTCCTGATTTGGCCATCCCAATGGTCCAATACCTGGACAATATTTACCGGGCCATGGTTGATTTCCCTGGCCCATCATGGTTGGCCTATGACGAAGAACTTAGGATGAGGGTGGCCCTTCACCCTGAGATCCAGTGGGACGAGCCTTGCTAGCAGTTGTGGCTACTGTATATGTGGAGGATTCGCTCCTCAAGGGCCGGTCAGCAGGGAAAGGGTAGTAGCATGATGCTGCCACCTGTCCGGTTGGTGCCCTACATGCGTTTGTGGCAGCGCGTGGTTCATGCCCTGGCCTGTTGTTCTGCTACCAAGAGGGGTCTTCCCTTACCAAATTACAATTCTGGAGGGTTGCCGGGATGGTGCTTCACATTGCAGGGGTCCCTGGGGCTCGTTACGGTACCCATTCATTCCGGATAGGCGCTGCATCAACTGTGGCTGCATTTGGGTACTCTGAGCCTGATGTACGTCGCATGGGCAGGTGGGGATTTGCACACTTTTTCTCCATCAGTTCGTCCCCTCACTGCATGAGTACCTTGTTATGCACTCAATTCTCTCTCCTTCTCTTACAGACCCTGTGTGTTTCCGCACACTGGTGCAGTGTGGCTGGTGGGCCACAATTTATGTGCACGGAGCGGCACAGTATGTTGCTTCATCAGAGTGGGGACCCCATCTCAGGCTACGTGCAACTGCACGTATGCAGTGGTATGGTGTGCACAGCATGAGGTGGCGGGAACTGTTGCCATTCCTGATGTCCATTGGGGATGCTGGACCGCCAGATGTTTTAATTCTGCACCTCGGAGGCAATGATCTTGCACAGATCACTGGCCTGAACTTAAAGAATTCTGAGTGCAGTGACCTGGCATTGCTTTACCATTTATGGCCGTACACACGGTTGCTATGGTCAGACATCGCGCCAAGGCACTATTATAGGGGAAGCATTGACCCCCGTGGTTGGACCGTGCCTGGCGGTCAGTGAACAGGGCTGTTGCCTGGTTCCTTATCGAGAATGGCTTGGGGGACAGCCATTCGCCATCCGGGGATAGGGTTATAGGATTTTAGCCTGTATTCTGGAGATGGGGTTCACCTGTCAGCAAGAGGATGCACCTCTTTTGGATGACATACAAGCGGGCCTGGTGACCGAATTGTTGGTCGGGGGGGCGGATCTCTGGCGATTTTGGCAATGTTTGCCAAGTGTAAGATGTCTCTCCGGGAGTTGCGGGTGCTTCACGGCCACCTCAACTTCGCCTGCAGAGTGGTGACACCAGGCAGAGCCTTCGCCAGGCGTCTGTGTGACACTATAGTGGACCTTTCTAAATGACAACACAGGGTACAGTTGACCAGGGGTTATGAGCAGACCTTTCTGTTTGGCTCACATTCCTAATGGACTTTAATGGCGTATCCTCCTGGAGATCTGAGCATATGGTCAGCCCCCAGTTTCAAGTACAGTCGGATGCCTCCGGCTCCCTGGGCTATGGGATTTATTTTGAAGGACAGTGGGCCTATGGTCAATGGCCTCAGTCATGGCAGGGCACTGATCGCTTACGCAATATTACATTCCTGGAGTTTTTTCCAATTTTGGAGGGCCCTTATGCTCTGGGGGACAGGTGGGCTAATTCGGTGGTTCACTTTTGGTGTGACAATGCTCCAGTAGTGCACATTGTCAATGCCCAAACGTCTAAATCCCCCAGAGTTATGGCCTTAGTTCACCAATTTGTTCTTAGGTCCTTGTGCCTTAATGTGCTCTTCAGGGCCAGACATGTGCCAGGCATTAATAACGATATTGCTGACGCTTTATCCCACCTGCAGATCTCCCGGTTCCATGCCTTGGCTCCAGACGCAGAGGAACTTCCCTCTCCATTCCCCACCAAGATGTGGACATTTGGCGAGGAGAGGTGAACTGGGCGATTGGCTTGTTTTTGGCACCTTGCACGCGTAAGGCGTATAAGCATACACTCCTTCTATTTAGGACCTTTCGTAGGCGAAGGCAGTTGCCTGAAATGTGGCCAATACCAGTCGACCAGGTTTTACAGTATATGGTGCACCTTCACGATCAGGGGTTAGCCCCACGCACCATCGCCACCAGGCTTTCCGCCTTGACATTCATGGCCAAGGTACGGGGCTTTACTGACTGTGTGAATAACTTCCGCATACGCCATGTATTGGAAGGGTGGACACATGAACGTGGCCGCCGCCCGGACACACGTCACCCTGTTTCATCAGGTATTCTGACCCACCTTGCATGAGGTTGGCATAGACTGTGTTACGATAGATATGAGGAGTCTCTTTTTCATGCAGCTACCACCGTAGCTTTCTTTGGAGCTCTGAGAATCAGCGAGCTGGTCCCATTGTCAAAGGGGGACGTGTCTCATAGGGCACTGGAACTCGACGATGTGTCTATCAACCAGGAGTGGGCTCAGTGGAGGATTCGTTCCTCAAAGGCCGATCAGCATGGAGAAGGCAGTGGTGTAGACTGCCGATCAGCATGGAGAAGGCAGTGGTGTAGACTGCCGATCAGCATGGAGAAGGCAGTGGTGTAGACTGCTACGATGTACATTTGCTGACATCAGTCCGGTTGATGCCCTACATGCAATTTTGGCAGTGCGTGGTACGCGCCCTGGCCCGTTGTTCTGCCACCAGGATGGGTCTCCCCTTACCAAATTTCAGTTCTGGAGGGTGACTGGTACAGAACTTCACAGTGTGGGCCTCCCTGGGCCTCGTTATAGCACCCATTCATTCAGGATAGGCGCTGCATCAACTGCGGCTGCGTTTGGGTATTCTGAGGCTGATATATGTCGGATGGGCAGGTGGGGGTCCACGTGTTTTTCCTTATATGTACGGCCCCTCACTGTATGAGTACCAGTTATGTCCTTAATTCCTTCTTCTTCTTTTACAGACCCTGTGTGTCTACGCACACCAGTGGCAGTGTGGCTGGTGGGCCACAGTTATGGGCACTGGGCGGCGCAGTATGCTGCATCATCAGAGTGGGGACCCCATCTCGGGCTGCATGCATCCGCACGTATGCAGTGGTTTGGTGTGCGTGGCATGAGATGGTGGGAACTGTTGCCATTCCTGATGTCCATCAGGGATGCTGGACCACCTGATGTTCTGATTCTGCACCTCGGCGGCAATGATCTCCCACAGATCACTGGCCTTTCCTTAAAAATGTCGGTGTGCAGTGACCTGGCATTTCTACATCCTTTATGGCAGTACACACGGTTGCTATGGTCTGACATCGTGCCGAGACATTGTTATAGAGGAGGCATGGATCTCCGTGGTTTGGACCATGCCCGGCGGTCAGTGAACAGGGCTGTTGCCCGGTTTCTTGTTGAGAATGGCTTGGGGACAGCCATTCGACATCCGGGGATAGGGTTGCAGGATTTTAGCCTGTTTGCAG
The DNA here is from genome assembly GCA_035047345.1 of Bradypodion ventrale. Classification (NCBI taxonomy): domain Eukaryota; kingdom Metazoa; phylum Chordata; class Lepidosauria; order Squamata; family Chamaeleonidae; genus Bradypodion; species Bradypodion ventrale. The sequence continues at coordinate 260,489,378 of JAWDJE010000004.1, read as the reverse complement.
GAGATGGGGTCCACCTGTCGGCCAGAGGTATGAACCTCTTTCTGAAGGATGTGCAAGCGAGCCTGGCGACTGAGCTGACGGTCTGGGGGGGGGCGGTGAGTCATCATGGACGCCTCCCTGTGTGGCGGGTAGCACTGGTAAGGTAAAGATTTATGACCCATAGGTATCCGGCAGGTTCGCAATTGACTGGCCAACACGTAGATAGGTACGGGGAAACAGGATTGGCCGCTCAAGGGCGAACCATGAAAGGGGTGATGTTAGGAGCTTCACAGCCTGCATCACCTTGATATTTGGACGGATACACGTCATAGGGTGGGGTCAGAAGATAGTATATTGACTTCGGTCAACAATTTGTTTGTGTCAACAAATTGATACAAATTGCTACATGTAGCTAATAACCATTGGCATTTTGGGTGGAACCTTACCAGTGCTACTGCGGCCTGCTTGCCTTAAAGAATTACAATTGGATGATACACCAATTGAAAGTGATAATTCAAACTAGGGCATTATTCAATAAAAGTGGCCCAATGCCTTTAATCCAATACCGGTGTCTGAGTCTTTATTTGGGTGGGTGCGCCTGCAATGAACTTTGCTCTCTAGAAAATAAAAAATAAATGTTTTTAAAAAACAAAGTGATTTGGTCATTGCACAATACACATGCAGGAGAGGTTATAGGTTTAATTAGATGCCCCCTCACCCAAATTGAACAATCATGGGTCAAGTCCACTTCCTCAGGCCATGCACTGCTGTTTAATGAATAGTGTGGAACAATTATGAATGAGACACCTACAAATTCATGGCAGGTGGTTGTACCTGGTCTGCTCCTTAGAGGTGAACTAGATATTAATGGCAGAAGTCTGCCGGATATGCTTATTAAGGTGAATTAAAACACTAGCTGCAAAGAGTCTTGAGGAGGGCTGTTCAAATTTTACCCTAGGTAGCATTTGGCTTGAATTTTCCACACAGCATTTCAAACAAAGGATCGACAATTAATCTGCATGTATCGCTTCTCCTTCCCCCACATTATCCCACTTCTGAAATGTAAGGTTGCTGTTTAACTGCAGTCAGTTTTTCACAACCATTTTTTCACAACCAGAGCAATGTTACTGAAATTCACTCTCTCTGGTGATTAGCCACCTCATTTCATCAGGTTCTTAGAGCAGAGTCTCTGAAGATGATCTTTTATTTCAGGTAGGCACCAGGGGGGAATATAGTCTTTGAGGCCGCATCCCTCTCATTTGTGCTAGTGCATGGAGAAAAGCACTGTATTTGACAAGGAGGTTTTGAATGGAAACTGTCTATTGAGCTGGGTAATTAAAGGGATAAATGCTGAAGCCAAGTTTTTCCTAGGATTTACTCTCAAATTTCTTGGGAGGAAGACATAATGTCTGTTATAATAAGTATTTATTAACAGTTGTTGTAATGTGCTGTCATGTCACTTCAAAGTTATGGCCATGCTAATAGGCCATAAATATATGAGATAATCAAGGAATGATTCACCACTGCTACTCACCCTGTGAGTTTCTAAAATCAAGAAATCTCTGAACCTAGATCTTTTGTAGCTCAGGGTGTTATCAGATGGCAACAAAGGATCATGTCCAATCACACCAGAAAGGGTCACTTATTGGAAAGCAATACTCCTGGATCAAAAATGTACAGCTTTGGCATGAATTCACTTTGAACTGGAGCACACTTCTTTATATGTTACATGATTGCTAGGAAATTACACCAGACCACTTGATCTGTGATCTATTTCCCCATGTGAACACACACTTAATCTAATAATCCTTTATATACCACACTGCCTCTCCCTGATCCCTTATACTGAATCAAACCAAGGGTGTAAATATTTTGAGGTAAAACATTTATTCTCCAAAGTTTGAAGATTAGATAATTGTTAGTCCCAACTAGAACAAATGGAACTTATTCAGTGATGTACTCCAAAAAAATTACTACCACACTGTGGGCGTGGCTAACTGTGGGTGTGGCTAACCGTAGGCATGGCCTCATCTCTCCCCCCCACCCCCACCCCCAAGAAAAAAGAAAAAAGAAAAGAAACCGGGCAGGTACTACCTACCTTGCTCTTGGTGTGTTGCTCCCAGCAGAGGCGGGAAACACCGGCGCAGCTGCCCAGCCTCCTGATGCAGCCCGGCTGGCCGGATGAGGATCAGGCGTGGGTTGCGGTTGCGCCTAGGCCTCAACCACTGCCACCACTTCACCCATTGTCCCAGAAACAAAGAGGAGGAATCCAAGAGCAGCCAGGCGCTGCTGGTGGGTCATCCCCTCACCGTACGGGCGTACTTTCACCTCTGCACTTCCCGCATGCCTTCAGCCCTGGGCAAGGCACATGTGAAGCGTTGCTGGTGCTGCTGGGAGGTGGGTGGGATGGTGGGCTGGTGGCTTCCCCTTCCCAGCAGCACCAACAACATTTCCCATGTGCCTCGCCCAGCCAGGGCTGAAGGTGTGCGGGAAGTGCAGAGGTGAAAGTGTGCCTTTGGCCCTGGCTGGGTGAGGCGCATGGGAAACATTGCTGCTGCTGCTGGGAGGGGGAGGCTACCAGCCCGCCACCCTGCCCACCTTACAGCAGCACCGCCACCGGCTGCTCTTCCTCCTCCTCCTCTTCTTCCTGGCTCCTGGTCACGTCCGGCGTGCAGGTGTGGTGTGGTGTGGCAGGGAGGTAGGCATGGCAAGCCAGTTCTGCTACCGGTATGGTCAGACCGGACAGGACTAGCTTCAGTACATCACTGAACTTATTATACCAAAACTTGCACATGCCCATTTCATTCAGTGGGCATACTGTAATTGGGACTAACAATAGAATTTAGCCTTCAGACTACAAGGGTTTTCTCAACTTTACCTGAAGATGATAGAGACTGAATCTAGGACTATATCATGACATGTTTCATATATTTAATTCCACATGAAAACAAATACCAGCAAAAGCAGAAACACTGATGTAACCATTTGGAACCTGAGGGCCAAACTACATGATTGGGCTTCTTTTATCTTTTTTTGTGGTGGTGGTGGTGTGTGTGTGGGGGTAGCTCAAACTCAACCATTTGCTTAGAAAGCTAATAATAATACATGGTGTTAATTTCCCTTCATGCTATTTCCCCAATCTAAATAATTCTTTGCTCAAAAGCTTGTTTAGCCTTTGGAACCAGCTTGTACATTTTTCACCCAAGGGGATAATCCTGGCTCGAGGGCTTGATTTTGACTGAGAAGCCAGCAAACAGAGAAGGGTCAATGACTCCCAGTTCCACTGCTAGAGTCAATTTCAGAGCATTCCGCAAACACTTTCAAGTAAAAAACAGAAATGCCAGGAGACTCTGAAATAGATCTTCAGTGAAAAGTAGAGCTCAGTCCTGAGAGTAGAACACCACAGGCACTTTTTGGCCTCTTTCTAACACTAGTTCTCCACAAATATCTGGGAAATCTTTTCTGACAATTCCCAGGGCTTTGGTATATTCCTTCCATTTAGGTCTTGCTACATTGCATTGTTTGTCAGCAGTGAAGAATCAATTTATCTAGCATTGCTGCTGCCATTATTTGGGCTGTGCACTCAGGGTCAGCCATCCAAATAACAATTTCCCTATAACTCCTGCATTTGAGACCATGGGTAAGAAACTAGACTGCCGAAATATGTAGCATTAAGATTATAGCTAAAACTGTAGAATTAAGAGTATAGCATTAAGAAATATGTACCGGTAACAATTCAGGATTGGGAAAGTTTAGTATATGGGACCGAAGACAATGAAACAGCCGAAAGGTTGGCTTAACACAGGTTTATTGCATGATGATCCGGAGGAACATAAGGTAATGGCGGATGGGTAGCTCAATATATACAGTTGGCTATACATTTGAATGTGGCTCGTTGACAGTCTATTGGTTGCTGCCTGCGTGACGTCATAGGAGGTCACGCCCTTCTTGTCCAGGTGAAGGTGATGGCGGGAATCTTCCCGCGCTGTTGTTTGCTGGTGAGTCTGGGCCATGAGAGCTTGGACGCTCGCTATTGCCATCTGGTGGTCACTAGCTCGCGCCCTATTGTAATGGCTACAGTTATGCAGCTGATGGTTATAATGTTACACAAGCATGGTTACATTGGATACACATGAATAGATACATTGTTAAAGGCACAGTAATAGAACACAACAGAAAGTGTGTCCATTCAAACATTCCTTCCCCAAATCCAAGTGACTCCACTTTGTGTGTCCAGTTTCACATTGCTTGTGAGTTTGGTTGTGTAACTGGTCCCATGAATGGGAAAAGTGTTGACACAATTGCCAAATAGGATACCAGCCTCTGAGTTGGGTCGTTGTTTGTATGTGGATGCTTTCCAAAGCTGTCTTGTTTAATTGACTTTTTTATATGTTGTCAGAAATATTTATGAAATTGTTTTAAGATGAATCAATAGTTCTTTGCTTACACGTGAGATGCTTTGTGGAGATATTTATATGGTGATGGCTCCGGCTAACTGAACGCTCTACCTGGGGAGCTGCATTTGACTGACTCTTTTAGGGACCTTTTAGAAGCAACTGAAAACTTTTCTTTTCGAGGAGGCTTTTGGCAGCTTGTTGAAGTTTAAATGGGAGACCCTCCCATCATTTTGCCACTCAGGCTAGTGGTTCTCAGTTCAGACTGGAGTGTGTTGGTTGAGGTTTTTTCTATGGTTTTATGGTGCCAGTTCTGCTCATTTTAATATTGTGAGCCACCCAGAGTGGGAGTGTATATCAGATGGACAAGGTATAAGTCGAATAAATAAACAATATATAATACATACATACTTTTACTGTATCATCTCACTGTCCTATCTTTTCTTTTCTATGTTAAACAACATGATCCTAGTTTACAGTGCTTTTTCCTTACTGCTCATATATCAATCATCTCCAAACTTTACATATGTATTTTTTCTTTCTCTCCCTTTTTTTACTCCTTTCTATTCTGTATCATAAGGACTACAATGGCTTAGTGGTTAAGATGTTGAACTTGATGACTGGTAAGTCGGCAAGTCAGTGGTTCGAGATCTGAGTGCTGCACAACGGAGTCAGCTCCCGTCTCTGTCCCATCTTCAGCCAAACTAGCAGTTTGAAAGCAAGAAATTGCAAGTAGATAAATAGGGACCACTTTAGTGGGAAGGTAAACAGCATTCTATGCATTCCGTTGTCTGGTCATGCCTGCCACATAACCACAGAAACAACTGCAGACACTGACAGCATTGGCTCTTTGGCTATAAACAGGGATCAGCACCAAACCCTAGCATCAGATACATCTGGCTTTCGACCAAGGGTGATCTATTCTGTATCATAGCCATTAAGTGGTGTGAATAGAGACTGAGACCATGTCCTGTTCGCTTGGGGTATGCTGGTCAAATGAGTGGCTTTTACCCCTGAACTGACAATTACTAGTTTGAATTGCATCTAGGCAATCAAAGGTTTGGTTATATACTTCTTCACTTCATGTCTGTAATGCATGACAATAGTTTTCTGCTTCTTTGGGTCCATCAGACTGGCCAGCTGTACCCTTCTTTCTTCAGGAACCCCTTATAAGTCTTTTGCAATCAGCCAAAGGGTTGCTTGTTATGAGCTTTTTGGCCTTCTCAGCTGAATATGTGTCAAACACTTCCAGAAGGTTGCAGCAGGGAAATTGATTTGAGTGGTAATTTTTCTGCAAGGGCAGAAGACCTCTCCTGTCTGTAGACCTTCTTCTCCCTTGCTCAAACCACAGTTTGCAGCCTTCCTTGGCTGCACGTGGAGAAACAACGTTTGCAAGCAGGATGTAGGTCTGAACATTTTAATGGGCTTCACTAGTGTGCCACTGAAGGAGCTCTTGCATATGCAATGAGGGATCAAAGGACTTAATGCAAGTGCAGCCTGCTTTTTTCTTCTATGCTCTGAGGAAGGCAGCAGTTCCTTGGTGATGTTTACTAGCTTTCATTATCTCAGCCCAAGGCTCTCTGGGGCACACTCTAGTCTCTCAATGTGTCCTCGTTTAACGGCTCCCCTTACCTTTTGCTGCTTATGCTCAACTAACCAAGTGATGGCAGAGATGCGAATAGCCACCCTTAAATCATTCTGTGCTTCCCAAGTTCCTCTGCAGTTTTTTTGATGGAACATATGGCAATGTTATGTCTATTTGAAAAAGCCTTTGCATCATATGTTTATACAACTGCTCAATATCCCCAGACAAAAATTTCTTTCTTGTTATTGCCCATTTGCTGACTAAAGGAATTATCTTCTTCATGTATTCCGGTACTTTACCTTCCTACCTTACATGTTTAATTATGTAGCCCTCAGTCCATAACCCACATGATTAATTCACTATGTAATGTTACAAGTATTGGTAATTTTTGTAAAACGATCCTGGTTTTGATGCATTGCTCATTTTCCTGTTTCTTTAGGTGCATGTCTAAACCTACCAAGCCCAATATACTTAAAATAAATCTTAGATCTTAACATTAAGGCCCATCATATTTTGCCTGCCCATTTTAATTATAAATCTACATTCCCCCCTCACTTTACTTTTTGTTCCGTTTCCTGTTTCCATTTAGTTCTTTCTGTTCCCTCAATATTGCTATTCAGGCAATGCAGGATTGGATAAATGTATGTGAATGAAGAGAAGTGAAGTAATATACTCCCTCTTCTACCACCTACTGCCTGTGGAAGGTAGTAAAGGTAAAGGTCGCCCTTGCTCAAAAGCCAGTCGTATCTGACTCTAGGGTTCAGTGCTCACCTCTGTTTATAGCCAAAGAGCTAGGACTGTCTGTGTCTGCAGATGTTTCCGTGGACATGTGGCAGGCATGTCTCAACAGTGTGCACAAAATGCTATTTACCTTCCCACCGAAGTGCTCCCTATTTATCTACTTGCAATTTCTTGCTTTCAAACTGCTAGGTTGGCAGGACCTAGGACAGAGACGGGAGCTCACTCCATCATGTAGTACCTGGGAATCGAATCTTCCAGTCAGCGAGGTCAGCGTCTTAACCACTTGAGCTACTACAGTCCCATGCCTGTGGAAAGGTACCTTCCCATAAAAGAAAGCTTTCTCTGTTATTTTTATACCACATGGAAGGCTAGAAAAATCAGTATTTTCTGTTGTGGACAGAGGAGAAAAATTGAGGGCCTGTGCAATTAGGTCTATTCTCCATAGGGGTTTGGGGCAAGCTCTTTTGCTTTCCTCCCCCTTTTTATAGAGTCCAGACATGTTGGATGCTGGAGCAGTCCCAATCCCCTCTCACGTGCACACTTTGAGTCCCTTTCAAGGGGTTCTACTTTTTCAAGGCTCTCCCATATATGATGTTCCCAGAGCCTGTGGACACTGGGGTTGGGATATATGGAAACCTTGCAGTTGCCAAAGGCTGCTTCTGGTGTAAACATCTGTTATGCTGAAGCAGCCAACAAGTCCCTTCAGCAATTCAGAAATTAAAAGCTTTTTTGTGAGCAGTCCGGGATAGTGATTTTTTTTTTTAGAAAGCATAGCTGATGTGATATATCATTTTGTCTATTTTTTTAAAAAAAATCTATGTTTGTCTGTGCCACCCATGACACAATGGTTAAGCTGCAGTACTGTAGTCAAAACACTGCTCACAATCTGAGTTTGAACCCAATGGGTTCAAGGTTGACTCAGTATTCTATCCTTCAGAGGTTAGTAAAATGAGAACCAAGTTTGCTAGAGGCAAATTGTATTTTGCATAATTACCTTGTTAATTGCCCAGAGGCTGCTTAGCACTATGGAGTGATATATAAGTGGATACAAAAATAAGAACAACAATATGACTGATCAAAATTGTGTCTGTGAGCAGGATCACAGTCAACAATACACAGACAAATATTTTATTTTTATTTTTAAATGAAGTGATGCATCACATCAGTGATCGTTTATAGACATCATGTTTTTCTTAAATGATATGGTTCTTTGGCTTAGTGGTTAAGATGCTGAACTTGACAACTGACTGGAAGGTCGGCAGGTCAGCAGTTCGAGACCCAAGTGCTGCACATCATCCATCCCAGATCTAACCAATCTAGTAGTTTGAATGCAAGAAATTATAAGTAGATAAATAGGTACTGCTTCAGTTTTCCATGTGCTCCAGCATCTAGTCATGCCTGCCACATGAGCATGGAAATGTCTGCAGATACAGACAATGCAAAGTAGGATAAAATCCTAGATGGGTGGCAAACAAACAAGTAAGCAAACTTCTCCTGATGAATCACAGAGAATCTCTCACTGTGTGTGGGGAGCCATTATCTGTTCAAATGGGAAGACCTTACTGAATGACACATCACTTCTTCCCCACCACCCTAAGCAGCACTTTTACAACTGGGCCCTCTTTTCCAGAAAATCATTTTCCATAAGGCGAGCAGTGGAAGTGGCAGCAAAAGAACAAAATCAGTGAAGAAAGAAAGAATGGAGCCCTGAGGGAGGGGACACGAGAAGAGAAGAGCAAAGTGGAGACAGAAACCGAACTCAGAAAGATAGTTCAGCTCTGGGTGAGAAAGGAAAAAAAGGCTAAAAAACCTAGGAGAAAGAGGCAGCTTGTCACCAAAGCATTGGGTCATGTAATTTCTGACCTCTATCTATACAGTGGTAGAGGTTACCCATTATTTATGGATTCTTTCTTGTTCTCTAACTTGATAACATGAACTGGATGACTCTTCACATGTATAGCTGGGTGAAGTGAAACTGTCTTGCATCCAGTTTTATCAAGTGAATATATAATATATTTCTTCCCTCCTCCCCACCCACATCCTTTGTGTGGTTACCTAGTAGACTATTGTTTAGAACTGCACAACTTTAAAAATATAGAGTATATGAACAATTGCTCTGAAATGTGAGAGAGGTAGTTTTTTTATGTTACAAGGAAAAACCAATCACTGCCACACATGTGCAGATTCTGTTCAAATGTAGAAGTACTGGTCTCTCAGAACCTGCAGAGAGGATAGTAAACATCATCTTGTATGACCCAAGCTTGTTCTGTGTCGATCCAAAGTGTATGTCCTGCAGCAATGGTTCTCAACCTACAGCCCGTGGGCCGGCCCAGGGCTGGCCCAGGGCACCATTTCATCTGACCCGCATTGCTGTTGTCACCGCAACTGGAAGCAGACACATTTACGACAGCCATAAATGTGCCCACAGCTTTGTAAATGCATTTATGACAGCCACAGACATGTTTTAGGGCAGTGTTTATGGGGGGAACCGCCAGTCTGGCCCGCTTAGCTGTCTGAGGGGGCATGATCCAGCCCATGGCATGAAAACATTAAGAACCCCTGAAGTAATGTATTCAGATGACAAGAATAGAGATATTGCCTGAACTTTTGGAAGAATCTCTTGGTAGTAAGAACAGTTTGACTGTTGAAAGGATTGCCATGGGGTGTGGTAGACTCCCTCCCCCATTGGATATTTTAATAGAGAGAGTAAATGGATGCATGTCAGTAATGCTTGAGGTTTGGATTGTCCACTCTGACAAAGGATGGACTTTGATGGCCCAGGAGGTCCCTTTCAGCTCTACTGTTCTATGATTCTATGTCTAACCCAAAAGCTGCAGTTCCACTAAGGCTTGTCCAATTGTGTGACAGATAGGCTTTGACCTGACCCTTGCCTTTGGGGCTCACCCATTCCTGGCAAGTGATTTTTACCAGCCTGCCCTACTTCCCCAAAGACTCCTGGGGCCAGGAAGCCTATATGCCATCCTGCAGATCCTTCTGTAGCAACCTGGGGTTTACCTGTATTAGTAAAGCCCAGCAAGTATTATGGAGAATATTATATTAAATGTGGTAGTGTGTGGCATATGGCTTAACTCTTGTCTTACCCCCTCTCCCCAAGAACAGGTGTTGTTGATGAAGTAAATATGTTTATTGTTCTCAAAGCATATTGTAGAAATAACAGTTATTCTGTTGGTTCTGGACACAGAATTACAGCATTCAAAAATACTAATAAAAATGACACCTAGGGAAATCCACACTCAGGCCTTCCCCCACAAACAAAAAGAAAACTTGACTAATCTAGGTAATCATGACTAAGCTTGGGTTGGAGTCAGGACTCGGTGTTAGAGTCCCCCTCTCCCTTCTGAGGTGTAACTCTCAGAAACCCTATAGGAAAGACATGAGCTTGGCCCTCCTAATTAGCATACAGCCAACTAGAGCCCAGGGTTTGTATAAACAACCACTGGTCCCCATAACAATCGTCTGGTGTTCCCAGGCTCTGGATGTTGACGTAAATGGACATTCCAGACCTGTGGAAGAAGACAAAACATAGGCCTGAAGCTTGGAGAAGCTTCTATGTGGCCCCTCTGCTAGATAAGCGCAGCAGAAAGAATTATGAGGCCTTTGCAAAGAAGCAAAGCTACATTCTAAGACAGTTTAAAAACCAAAGAAACTCCATGTTGAATAACTTGTGACCTATTCTATTACAAATGGTATAGGCCTACATATATCTGCTTCTGCCAAAAGCAAGATGTGTTGGCAGACTACCAATATTGCTTTTGTTTGAATAGATGGAAAATACATCCATTCCTTTCCCCTCACTCTTGGGGGAAAACACCATTCCAGGAAGAGATATGCACCTGGAATAATGACCTATTTAGATTCCACCATCACCACTGTGAAATATATCTAACCTACTATTTTCTAATGAACAAACTTTAACTTGCCCTTGTGCCATGTAATAAAATGATTTTAAAAGCCTGTTGGATGGAAGAAGGCACAGGGTAGAAAGCTTTATCTAAAATAACATTTTGTAGACTATTGAGTTTCACTGGAATATTATTATTATTATTATTATTATTATTATTATTATTATTATTATTATTATTATTATTATTATTATTATTATTATTATTATTATTATTATTATTACACATGGACATCACCAGATGGCCAACACCGAAACCAGATTGACTACATACTCTGCAGCCAAAGATGGAGAACCTCCATACAATCAGCAAAAACAAGACCTGGAGCAGACTGTGGCTCAGATCACAACCTATTGATCGCAAAATTCAGGCTTAGACTAAAGAAAATAAGGAAAACACGGAGACCAGAAAGATATCACCTAGACAGCATCCCTAAAGAATACGCGGTGGAGGTGATGAACAGATTCAATGGCTTAGACTCAATAGATAGAGTGCCAGAAGAATTATGGACAGAGATGAGGGACATCATGCAGGGAGCAGCAAAGAAAACCATACCAAAAGAAAAGAAGAGTAAGAAAGTAAAGTGGTTGTCTGATGAGGCTCTTAAAATAGCAGAGGAAAGAAGGAAAGCAAAAGTCAAAGGAGAAAGGAAAAACTACAATCATTTGAACACAGAATTTCAAAGAAAAGCAAGGAGAGATAAGGAAAACTACCTAAAAGAACAGTGCAGAGAAATGGAGGAAAACAACAAAAGAGGCAGAACCAGAGATCTTTTCAAAAAAATCGGGGAAATTAAGGGAACATTTAAAGCAAAAATGACCATGATAAGGGACAAAGAAGGAAAGGAGCTAGCTGATGCAGAAGAGATTAAGAAAAGATGGAAAGAGTACACAGAGGAACTCTACAAAAAGGACCTCAACACCCCTGATAATCACGTTGATGAAGAAATAGAACTTGAGCCAGACATCCTGGAGAGCGAAGTCATAAAGGCCCTAAAGAGCACCGCAAACAACAAAGCTAGTGGAGATGATGGTATCCCAGTTGAATTTTTCAAAGCGCTAAAAGACGACGGCGTCAAATTACTGCATTCAATATGCCAGCAGATTTGGAAAACAAAACAATGGCCACAGGATTGGAAAAGATCAGTATACGTCCCAATCCCAAAAAAAGGGCAATGCCAAAGAATGTTCAAATTATCGAACAATCGCGCTCATCCCACACGCCAGTAAAGTGATGCTCAAGATAATACAGGATAGACTTCAGCAGCATGTGGAAAGAGAATTACCAGAGGTGCAGGCAGGTTTCAGAAGAGGCAGGGGGACTAGAGACCACATCGCCAACATACGTTGGATCATGGAGAAAACAAAGGAAAACCAGAAACAAGTTTACTTTTGTTTTATTGACTACACTAAGGCATTTGACTGTGTGGACCACAACAAGATGTGGCAAGTAATTAAAGAGATGGGAATACCAGAGCATCTCATATGCCTCCTGAGAAATCTGTACAAGAACCAAGAAGCAACAGTTAGGACAGAACATGGAATGACAGAGTGGTTTGGAATAGGAAAAGGAGTAAGACAAGGCTGCATTTTGTCACCATGCCTATTCAACCTATACACAGAGCACATAATGCGCAGTGCAGGGATGGAGGAATCACAATATGGGATTAAAATCGCTGGGAGAAACATCAACAATCTGAGATATGCAGACGATACCACCCTAATGGCAGAAAGTGAGGAAGACCTAAAGAATCTCTTGATTGGGCTGAAGGAGGAGAGTGCAAAAGCTGGCTTGAGACTAAATATCAAGAAAACCAAGATAATGGCAACAGGCCCCATCAGTTCCTGGAAAATAGACGGGGAAGAAGTAGAAGCAGTGACAGATTTCACTTTCTTGGGATCAAAGATCACTGCAGATGGGGATTGTAGCCATGAAATAAAAAGGCGACTGATTCTTGGGAGACAAGCAATGAGAAACCTGGGGAACATAGTGAAAAGCAGAGACATCACACTGAATACAAAAATTAGAATAGTCAAAGCAATGGTTTTCCCAGTAGTAATGTATGGATGTGAGAGCTGGACAATTAGGAAGGCTGAACGCAGAAGAATAGATGCCTTTGAAATGTGGTGTTGGAGGAGGGTTTTGAGGGTACCCTGGACAGCGAGGAGAACAAATAGGTCAATCTTAGAAGAAATTAACCCTGATTGCTCACTGGAAGGTCAAATAGTAAAGATGAAGCTAAAATACTTTGGACATCAAATGAGAAGGGAGGATTCACTTGAGAAGGCATTGATGTTGGGAAAGGTGGAAGGCAAAAGAAGAAGGGGGAGGCCAAGGATGAGATGGTTAGATGGTATTACAGACACAATGGGCACAGAGCTGGGAGGGCTGAGGGGGATGGTGGAGGACAGAGGCGCCTGGAGAACAATGGTCCATAGGGTCGCAAAGGGTCGGAACCGACTGTGCGACTGAACAACAACAATTATTATTATTATTATTATTATTATTATTATTATTATTATTATTATTATTATTATTACTACTACTACTACTACTACTACTACATTTCTATACAGCTTTACTTCCCCTAGGGGAACTCAAAGGAGTTTACAGCATATAAATACAATATCCAAGTACAAAAGCAGCATACAAAATCTAAATTCAAACAATATACAAATTCAAAATTATAAAATTATATATAAAACATCAATTTTAGAATAGAATAGAAGCCCCTTGACTTCAGCAAAGGCAAGACTTATTTTACTGACCTTTCAGATGGTGTGGAAAAAGCCAGCAAGTACACAAATGATCTGTTAGACTCTGTGTACATGGATGTTCAAAAAGCATCTAATAAAATCCCACTTGAAAGAAACTCAGGAGACAGGTGCTCTATAGTTTGGTAACTGGTTAAAGAACAAGAAGTCAAGATTGGGAATAAATTGGCAATCATGACAATGGAATGATGTAAGGAATGACACCCTCTCCCAGCTACCTGTATTGCAGCTGGTACTTTGTCACAAACGATCTGAAGGTAAAAGAGAACAATGAGGTGTCCAGCTTTGCAGGTAATGCTAAAATTATTCTGCATGCCAAAAAACTCTTTGCAAAAAAAATTACAAAGAGCTCTGAAAAATCTTCCCCATCTGGAGAACAGGTATTATAATGGCAAATCTAGTTCAGTTCCACTAAATGTAAGCTGATAAACATTAGGACAACCATCTCCCCCACCTCCACCCCCAATATTTCCACATGCTTTGTTGGATCTTAGCTGTGAACTACCAAGAGATAGTCTATGTCAGTACATTGGCTGATCACTGTTTTTGGGAATTGACTTAGGCTTCTGGGAATTAAAGTCCAAAAACCAAAGGTTGGGAAACACTGACCTAGAGCAAGGAAACCTTTGTTTGCAGGTAGGATCTGCTTAAAGCAGGGATTCCCAAACTTTTTGCACTGTGAACCAGTCAGGGGTTCCCAAAATACAGCTTGCGGCACCAATCAACCTGTGCCACTCATGCTGCTCCCGGAAGCAGAAGTTAAACGTGCCTGCGCATGTGCAATATGCTGTCGTAAAATGCACCCATGGCTGTCATAATTTAATTTAATATTCATATTTCTATAGCAGCCCAACTCACGAAGACTCTGGGTGGCTTATAATATTAAAAACCCTTAAAACAAGAACAACGCCATTAAAAACAAATTACCCCGTTAAAATCCACCCGCACATATTAAAAAGAAGAAAAAAATAATCTGATATTTAAACCAACCAGCAGGCGGGGGTCACCACTTCTTCAAAACCCCACACATGCCCCACCAGCCAGGTTTTCAGTTCTTTTCTAAAGGGCAGCAATTCCATCTGCAACCTTAGTTCCACTGGCAGGAGGTTCCATAGGGCCAGTGAGGACACAGAGAAAGCCCTCCTTCTTGAACTAGAGAGACCATTCCCTCTAGCAGATGGTACGAGTAGAGAGCCCCTCCAGTCCACTCTCGTTGGATGGACGGAAATCTTGGGGTGATGCGGTCTCTTAGGTATCCTGGCCCACTACCATGTGGGGCTTTAAAGGTAATGACCAGCACCTTGAATTCCACCTGGAGGCAAATTAGTAGCCATTGCAGCTCCCGAAGCAGTGGTGAGGTGCGAGCGTAACGCCCACACCCCATCACCACTCAAGCAGCCACATTCTGGACCAACTGCAGCCTCCGGATGGTCGTCAAGGGCAGCCCCATGTAGAGCGCATTTCAATAATCTAGTCTAGAGGTGACCAGAGCATGAGTGACCATGAGTAAGGAGTCCCGGTTTAGGAGTGGGTGCAACTAGCGAATCACCTGAAGTTGGGTGAAAGCCCTCCTGGCCACGGCTGCTACCTGGTCTTCAAGCAGCAGTCGTGAGTCCAGGAGGACCCCCAAGTTGTGCACTGAATCTGGGATTTCTGGGTCGAGGGAGGATTTTTTCAGGAGGGATGCACTAGAGCATGTTTTAGTGATGCTGGGACCACCCTCTCCTGTAAAGATGAATTAATTATTGCCCTAACCCAGCTATCTGTCACTGCCTTAGAGGATTTTACCAGCCCCGCAGGACAGGGATCTAAAGGGCAGGTAGTGGCGTGAACAGCTGCAAGGAGCCTGTCCACTTCATCAGGGACAACTGGATCAAACTGATCCCAGATGACACGTCAAGACTGTGGACCGGTCCCCTTCTGACTCTCCCCATCCACGTCAGGGTTCAGTCCCAAGCGAATCCAAGTGATTTTATCCATCAGGTAATTGGCAAAATCCTCAGCTGAACCCTGCCAACTGGGCATAGCCCCCCCTCCCTCTGCCGAGGAGAGACCTGGTTACCCGGAACAGGGTGGCTGGGTGATTATCCGCGGATGCCATTTCACCTCACCACCCTTATCGCCACCAGGTAGGCCCTAATAGCGGCTCCAGCCACTGTCCAGTCAGACTCAGTCCAGGTCTTTCCCCAGCGGTGTTCTCGGTGTCTCTTAGCCCATTTGAGCTCCCATAGTCCTTCCGTGAACCACGGGGATGACCTAGCCCCATGGGCTCGGAGAGGCCATAGTGGTGCGATTTCATCCAAGGCTGCCGTCATCTTCCCGTTCCACAGGTCAACGAGCACCTCGGGTGAATCGTGTAGCCAATCCAGAAGAAAAATCCCCAGTTCCCTCTGGAATCCATCCAGATCCATTAGTCGCCGGGGCTGGCCATTTTAATAGGTCCTGCCTCCCTATGATGAAACGTCGCCTCCAGAAAGTCTAGAGTCACCAGATAGTGATCCAACCATGGCACAGGTGGAATGACTAATTCCTGTAATCTCAGATCACTCTGCCACCACTCTGACAAGAAAACTAAATCTGGCGTTTGACCACTGCCTCTGGTCGGACCCCGAATGACCTGAGTTAGGCCGACGGCTGCCATGGAAGCCATGAACTCCCTTGCCACCTTGGATGTAAATGCATTTATGACACCTGTGGGTGCATTTACATCAGCATTTTGTGCATGCATGGGCACATTTAACTTCTGCTTCCAGGAGCAGCATGAGTGGCACTGGTCGGTTGGTGCTGTAGTTTGGGAACCGCTGGCTTAAAGCATTCAAGAAGCATTGGCCCAATGGCCATGCTTTCCATCTATAGGGCAATTTGTGGTCCTCCAGATATACTGCAGTGGCTCAAGTCACTAAGACACTGACTGGGAAGCGGAAGGTCAGCAGTTCGATTCCCGAGTACTGCAGGACGGAAATGAGCTCCCGTCTTCATCCTAGCTCCTGCCAACCTAGCAATTCGAAAGCAAGAAATTGCAAGTAAATAAATAGGGACCACTTTGGTGGGAAGGTAACAGCATTCCGTGTGCTCCGGTGTCTAGTCATGCCTGCCACATGACCACGGAAACGTCTGCAGAAGCAGACAGCGCTGGCTCTTCGGCTTAGAAACAGAGATGAGCACTGCACCCTAGAGTCGGATACGACTGGCTTTCGAGCAAGGGAAACCTTTACCTTTACCTAGATATTTGCTGGATTCAGACTGCCAACATTACTCACAATTAGTTGTGCTGGACAGAGTAAATTGAAGTTGTAGCACAGTAGCATCTATAGAGATACAGTACATATTTTCCATTTTTCAATAAAAGTGAAACTGGTTTAAGAGCAGAAGAAGACAAACAGGAGACCTCTTGGGTGGACATGAGAGAGGCTAAAGCTCAGCAAAGTAGAGACACAAACCCACACCCTACAAAAAGAAGAGAAGAGTAGTGGTAGTAGTAGTAGGAGAATCCCTGTTGCTTGGGATTGTACCTGAAATATGCTGGGATGATCTGTGGAACTGTGAATTATGCTATCCCTGGAGAACAGATTGGGGAGGTGATGCAACAAATGACACAGCCCATAAAATTCACAGATGCAGCATATCCCTTTCTTCTCATCCACATGAGAACAAATGACACAACCAAGAGGAACTTTGAAGAAATCACATTAGACTTTGAAGCCCTAGGAAGGAAGCTCAAGGACTTTGGGTCACAGATAGTCTTCTCATCCATCCTACCAATGTTTGGAAGAGGAATGTAAAGGGAAAGGGAAATACTCTTGGCTACAAAGGTGGTGCCAATGAGAAGGGTTTTGATTTTGGGACCATGGGCTACACTTCCAGGAGTATAGACTGCTGGCAAGGGATGGAATGCACATCACAAGAACTGGGAAAAATGTGTTTGGCCACAGCATGAAGAAATTCATCAAGCAGGCTTTAAACTGAATTGGAAAGGGGTGGGGGGAGGTAAAATCAGAGATAAAGAAAGTTGAAGGCTTATGTATAACAAGAGGAACTGACAGAATACCTCTAAAGAGGATCAACAATAATAATTTTCAAAAAATTAAGAAAGAAAAGCAGATCACAAATCACACAATCTCCAATGTCTATATAAGAATGTGAGGAGTATGGGAAACAAATAAGAAAAATTGTAAATCTTAGTTCAGGAGAGCAAATATGACTTGATAGAGATAACAGAAACTTGGTGGAATAGCTCCCATGACTAGAACCCAGCAACTGAAGGAAATAAATTGTTCAGAAAAGGGTGTTGGTGTCACAGTATATGACAAAAATATATATCTCTGCATAGAAATACAGGAGAATGAACTATATATAGGTACAGTATAGTGTGTGTGTGTGTGTGTGTGTGGAGGGGAGACTACCAAATTCCTAAGAAATTCCTGGATTGTGTGGGTGATAATTTTCTCCTACAAAAAAGCTTTGTGCATTATTCATTCATTCATTCATTTATTTTCCTGTTGTATTAAAACTGTTGCATGGATACATCAATTTTCTTGAAACAATGCAATCAAACTATATTGTAAGAAGCTAGAGAGTTCCATAGGTAAGCATGTACAACTCTGCTGCTTAGTGTAAGTATCTATCAGATACAGTGCACTGAATAAGCACCATCTGAAATAAATTTTCTGCTGCTTCTGTTTCAGTTCTAGCACAAAAAAAGCTATAATTTCAAGAAGTAAAGAAAGCACACCAATTTTCTTTTCAAACTGTCCATTCACTGTGAGAGGCACTACTAAGAAAGCTGATTTATTACTTTAAAAATAAACACAACAAAAACAAGACTTCCAGTTCTAGAATCTCCAACCAACTCAACTAATATAGTCTTGTTGGCTACAGAAGCTAAGTCAGACACAGGTAAGGCAAAGATCGATGTGGGAGCTGTTCTTCTAGATACGTAAGAGGGCTTATAATACGAGGGGAAAGGCTAAAGTCAAAGCTAGAGATCAGATCATAGGTTGAGCATATGAGGTGAATTTGGACTGGACTGTTGTGAGGCAGAGTAAGATGATACAAGGTAAGAGAGTGATGCAGCACTTAGAAGAACAAAGCAAAGTTGGTCCATCTCTACTGCTGCATGTTAAGAAAATAAATGCTTAGAAAACAAGATGGCCAGATGCAGCAGTAATGTCTTTATAGAACTCTGTGAAAGTTCACAGTGATTCGTATATTGGTTGGGATCCAGTGATAGATTTCCAATGGTGGAATGACAGAATCTAGCATGATAGCCACAGCGCTATCTATTGAGCTCCACAAATGGCTCTGGAAGGTTGAAAAGCCCTCTGGAGATGATTTTTGGGTGGTGTGAAGGGTTATAGAGCAGACAGAAAAGGAATAAAGCCCTTACAGTTCTATCAGCCAACTGCAGGTCTCTTCAACCATGCCATTCTCAGAGATTTCTTTGTGAATTGTAATAGTTAGATACGTTTGAACATGGCTTAATTTTACAGTTAGAGAAGGTCTACCCCAGCTCTCCCTGAGGTATGGGCTAACCCAGCTGTTCTGGGGAAATTGTGGGATCAGATGTACCATACATTATCTGAGAAGGCCTTAGAAATCTAATGCAGCTTAGGCTTCAGCCTAGGTTTATGGTAAGAGTGCAAATGAGGGTTGTGTAAGGTTAGAATATAATCCCAGGTAATGATGTGATAAAAGGACCATGCCTTCATAGAACAGTTCCTACAAGATATCAGAGCACCAAGTCCCACTGGAGAAGACATTGTGTGCACAGTGGCAGCAAAACAATTGTTTTCACATTATTTGGTTTTCACTTTGCAGTTTTATATAAAATGCCTGTGATGAGGAGACTTGGGAATACCCTACCCTTTGTGTTTATTTCTTTTTATTGAGAAGCACATTGTGCTCTTCTATCTTCACTCCTCACCATTCTGCTCCCATAAGTTTTATTAGTAGTTAGTAATACAAGGACATATGATATAGTTGGAACATTTCTCCAGATATCTGTTCTTTGCCATAAATCCACACATCTCTCTCCCATTTTTACTTCTGTGTTCTCTTCAATCCCAGCTCCTAAAACCATGCAAATGCCTAACTGTGTGAGAAGATTGTGTGTGCAACCACAATGCAGAGCAAGAAAGAGAGAAAAGAGTGCTTGTTTTTAAAGGAATTAATTGCCATTCGAAGCTTCTCAAATCTGAACAGCAGCACAGGTTTGCCAGTGCTTATCATTAGTTGCAATGAGGTGCATGAAGCATTAAGGCAGAAGGTCTAAATGAGTAAAAAAAGATACCTTGAGTGAACAGCCTTACATACTGAAGGCTGGTATCTTTATTTCTCTTTCTAGAAGTGCAAGTAGGGTTCCTTATTTCCATTCCCCATGTACCCAGTTCCTAGCAGTTAGGATGATAAAGCCCTTTTGGTTCTGTTCTAGGCCCACTAGGTGTCACTGTATTTCCACACCTGCAGGTCAGTCATCCGCTCCCTCTGAAGCACTGGGTGGGCTTTTCAGAGAGGGGCAGACATTTGCTCTCCTGAAGTGTTAATTTTCCTTTAGACAAAGAACCTTTACACAGCCTCTTGCTCCCCAAGAAAAAAACAATGCATTGCAACTAAGGAGCATTTCAGTCCAACTGCTTTGCTTATATCCTAATCAGGAATCTTGTGCCGCAAGAACTGCCTGTCATAGGTGTGGATGTAAAGCTGCACAGGAAACAGGGAATATTTATTACCAGTTAGTGGAACATAATGTTTTCAGGCTAGGTCGGCTCTCAATTTGTCCTGAGAGCCAAAGGACTGTCCTGGAAAGTTTCTATGCTTAGAACCAAATCAACAACGATATTGCTAAATAGCTAGGGCACAGAAGATCTGTGACTCCAGTAATAAAAAGTCCAGGGTTTGGCTTTCTCACTTGTCCAAGCAACTTCAGGTTCTGCTGTGGTGGACCTGTGCACACTTCCAGATGTACATTCTCTTCTCTTGCTTTACCTATGCCTGTGATGGTGAACCTTGGCACTCCAGATGTCCTTGGACTTCAATTTCCAGAAGCCCAAGCCAGGGCCGCCATCAGGGGGGGACCATCAGGACTCCCATCCCGGGCCCGGAAATGACGGGGGCTCAGCAGTGCTGGGAAACCACTGATGTGGGCATGCGTAAACAAACCACGCATGCACAGAAAACCACAGGGGTGTGGCGCTGCCAAGAAACCACTGATGTACACATGCACAAACAAACCGCGCATGTGCAGAAAACCACAGGGGCATGGCCAAAATGGGGGGGGGCATACTGGGCCCGGAAATTTCTGATGTCGGCTGCAGCCCAAGCCTCCATGAATCCACATGAATGGGTTTGCTGGGATTCATCGGCCCACGCCACCCCATCACTCCTGGAAGCGGAAGTAAAATGCGCCTGTATGGTTAAGACTCTTCCCGGTTAACCCTTCCACCATATGGGCGCATTTTACTTCCACTTCCAGGAGTGAGGGGGGCGGCGTGGGCTGGATGAATCACAGCAAAACCATTCATGTGAATTCATGGGGGTTTGGGCTTCTGGGAATTGAAGTCCAAGAACATCTGGAGTGCCAAGGTCACCATCACGGACCTATGCCATCTTCTGAACTGACTCTAACTTGATTTGGCCTGGATTTCACAGATGTTTGATTCAAATGAGATGGAAAAATGGAAAGACTTCTTGCCTTTGAAAAGACAGAAGATGAGATTGTGTGGCATTAAGGGGAACTAAAAAGTGTTGTTATATAATAGGTGGGGAATTGTGACCTTCCAGATACAGTGGCAACTTGCCAAGCCTGTGCTGAGGCATGATGGGAACTGTAGCTGAACATCTCAATGGCCACAGATCTCCCCCTACTCACCCTTTAATCACTACCATGCTGTTGTCAAATGCAGAAGTGGAGGGCTGTGTGTGGTGGAACATTCCACTGTCTCCAGCAAGCCAAAGGTCACCATGTTGAAAAACAATGTGAATTTCAAGGCAGTGGGGGGAGAGGAACCACACAAGGGGCAGACTGTTCCACCCACAGTTAATAAGCATCAGGATGCTGTGGAATATATATTTTAAGTTGGCACTGCTTTACCCTTATACAGCTGGACAATGGATGTATGCATCTTGATTTCACACCTGGCATCCTAAATAAAAGTAGCCTGCAATTCAGAGTTAGCCCACATCAAAGCAAGTATAGTGTCACATCACAGGGAGAGGGGGGAAACATGGTGAGAAATGCAGATAATTTGTATCAAAATTAATGAGATTTTCTGTCTCTTGAATACTGTGATTGAACTATCTGCTGACTACAAAGGAGAAGGTATTCTATCGTTATCAAGCTTTTCTCCCCTGTCCTCCTGCCACCAGTTCTCTTTTAAAAATGTTTGTATAATTGATGCTTCCTTCTGTTTAGATTTGCATTTGAGCATGAGATTCATTTTAATGGTAATTTCTGCTTATGACACAATCTTGCCTCCCTCCTTACAGTTACATCTAGTGATAAAAATCACAAGATCACCAAACAAACAGAGCTAATTTTGCTGTTAACTTTTCCTCTGACATGCTTCTTGATTTCAAAGCAAATAAGTGTGTTATTACAAGACAGTTCTTCTTCCTTCTACCCCACAGATGGGCAAGAGAGCTATTTTTGAAGCTCCTTCAATCAGAAGCCCTGGCTCTTTACAAAAGCTATCCCCACAGGATATCAGAACTATGTTTGAAAACATATGTGATAGAAAGAGGAAAAAATCAAACCATAAAATGAACTGAGATCACCTTGTAATTGGGCAGAGATGGCTTCCTGCTGTGGCTGGTATTTTTTGTTAAATGCCAGTGCTTCTGCATTTTCCACCTTTTTGCTGGAAGAGATTGTATACAAAGTCTTTTTGATAGCCAAGGAAATCACAGCAGAGTGGAAGATTTCCCTATCTGAAAAATGATCAATTTTCTGCAACCGTTTCTATCACAAAAGTTTTTTTGGGGGGTGGAGTGAGGTGGGTGGGCTAATGGAATGAAACCTAACAAATCCACGTGTTCCTTTGTGGGGGAGACCCCATACAATCTAATCATGTAAATATGATTTCCACCTGACTCGGCTGCACCCAAGACTTTAAATAAAAACTTGACACTGCTGATACTATACTGTAATTAGCAGGCAAGGCCTTTCTTCTCATTTTATGTCCACCACAGAAAAAGCTATGCCTTCTCATTTTCAGTATATAGCATATCATCATACAGACAAAGGCTCAAGAGTCAGTCTAGTTAAGAAAGTGAAAACTAAATGTAATCTTTTCTTTTCCAATATAGAAAAGCAAACATATAATTTAATATCAGATGCTTCAACTAAGAGAAAGTCAACAGAGAGCTAGTAACATACTCCAAGAGAATATTATTATTATTACATGTGGTTCAAAGCTTCAAAGCTGGAGAACATTCTTATGTATTTAAATCTTTCAATGTGTTAGGAAAGATAGAAGTCACACTTCTTGGCTGAGCCGTCATCCAGAGACACAAGGCCACACAAGGATGTTTGCTGCTAGGGGAAGAGCAGCAAATGGTACCTTTCTCAAATGAAGTAGCATAATTAATACCACAAAAAGCCACAAACAAGTGAGTAAAATACAAAATAATATGTCAGTTTATCAAGAACATTGTGACATGACACTCAAAGTCAGGTGCCTAAAGTGGCTACTACCCTCTCTCTAATGACAGGGCTGGCCCTCCAAGCCAGAAATGAGAAGGAGAAATTGTGGCTACTTGACATTTTGCTGTATCAGTTCTCCAACTTTGAATCTCTGAATATGGTAAGCTTATAATTGCACTATGAGCATGGATCAAAGGTTGGAAAGCTGTAACCTTACAAATGTTGCTGGACTCCAACTCCCTTCACTCCCAACTACTATATTTTGGGAGTGATGGGAGCCATAGTCAAAGAATTTCTGGATGCCACAGGCTCCTCATCCCTGCTACATACATTTTTGTTTAAACAGTTCTGTACATCTTTTTTTTAAAGAAAAAAATCTCTGTGACAGTACTTTCAATGAAATGCTGGAAGAATCAATAGTTTGTTTTCAAAGAATCAGCAAACAGGAAATGGAAATGTGTCGAAGTATTGTTTGTGATGAATGGATCTGAAATATCAACCATTCATTCTTCTGCCTAGTGATTGCTACCTTTTTTCTGCAGATCCACAGATCAAAAACTGCCCGAATAGCCTGTCTTTCACTTGGACCTTAGAATAGATATTTTTGAGATAAGGAAGAGTCTTGATTTCTACTGTCTACCAAGATCTGATTGGTGCATATACAAGAATCAGGATCAGATCAAATGTTGTTACAAAATATTGTACTGATCTCCCACACAGGCACATGTGGACACTAAATGACAGTGGAAGGAAGCGATGATGCTTCAGTCCACTCTAGGCAACTGCCATTTTAATTTTCCCACAATGTCTTGACATTTCATCCCAACATTACCCAATAACTTTTTACCACCGCCGCCGCCGCCACCATTGTTGTTGTATGCTGCCCCACTCACAAAGCAATGCTGGGCAGCTAACAAAGAAACAAAATATCACAATTACAATTACAGTGGAACCTCATACAACAATCACCCCGTATAGCAACGAAATTGCATAACAATCCCACATAACAATTTCCCACATAACAATTTCCCCTATGGAAAAAAAATGTACAACAATTTTTCAATGGGAAAAACCACTTAGCAAAAAAAATCATTGTGCAATGTATCCCATAGGGAAAATCAGTATATGATGCATGTTATCATATAGCAATTGTTTTGTACAACAACAAGCCCCATGGAATGGATTAAAATCATTGTATGAGGTACCACTGTACATGGCATCACATTACAAAATTCTTTCCCCTACTATTGTGAGAGACAAGGCAGAAGGTAGTTTTCCTGAGAATAGATATAGATAATTATTATTTCTGATTTATCTTGCCGCCCAATTTCGAAGACTCTGGGTGGTTCACAGAAAATAAAATCAATATCACATTTTAAAACCAATAAAAACCCCATTGCAATTGCTACCAAAAATTACCCCAACCCCTACAGATTAAAAGAGATTAAAAGAGGGAGAGAGTGTTCTTACTAAATCAGCCAGCAGGCAGGGGTCACCACATTGATGGTGCTCCACACCTACTTTGCCAGCCAGGTTTTTAGCCCTTTTCTGAAGGACAGCAACTCTGTTTGGAGACGCAGCTCAATTGGCAGGAGATTCCATAGGGCATACACAGAGAAGGTCCTCCTTCTGGTGCTAGAGAGAGGAGTCTCTCTAGCGGATGGCACAATGAGAGAGCCTCTCCAGTCTGCTCTGGTGGGACGGACAGATGTTCTCGGGGTGAAGTGGTTTTTTAAGTATCCTGGCCCACTACCATGTAGGGCTTTAAAGGCAATTACCAGCACCTAGATGTAGATGCTTTACATATTTCTAATTTTAAAACATGGACTTCATAGGTATCATTGTTATTGAATATATAATACAACATTCCCCAGAGTAAATATTGTCTGTATGATAGCATTGTAGACTATTAATGGGTGAAAAACTATATATCAGGGTAGAGGTAGACTGACATCTGAAAAGATGATTTTTTTCCCCTTCACATTATTGTGAATGTTTGATCTGTAACTAAAGTTTTTTTTGGTAATTTATTATAATCTCTGTTTTAAGAAACATAAACATGTTCCTTCCAATAACTATTTTGCTACTATTCAAAGGTACTGTAAATAATAGTTACTTTTCTTAAAACATGCAACTGCTGTAAAACCCCGTTCTGAGGTACGAAACGCTAGCAATATCCAGTAAATTGCAAATAGTAGACGACTTCTTCTTCTTCTTCTTCTTCTTCTGTGACCAGGCCAGATGTGAAATTGCCAAAATGAAGCTGCCCTTTGGGAGTTCATTCTGCAGTTCCTTTTGTCTGACCTACTGTGAGAAAGATTAGCTGGCACAAGGTGGCCATTGCCCAGGACATGCTTCATTGTGGTTCAAAAATACCACAATCTTCAAGGAGGCTCTTTCTGTCTACCCCAGTAGACCTGTTGAATCAATGGAAGAATACACAGGAGTTGACTCACAAAATCCTCAATGATTCAATGGTTTTAGCCTGGTTAGAACTTACTACTGGATTTCAACCACTATGTTGTGATGCTATAAACACCCTATAAATTTAACTACAGAAAGAAACTGAAGTCCAGTTACAATTGCACCACAAAAGGCAGTTATCTTTGGGCGTGCCTTGATTAGCAAAAAGTACTAAATTTGTGTCGGTTTTGCCAGGTTTGAAATTGGCTCAGAGGCATACATGGTGCACAGCTGAGGAACACATCATATTGCTGAAATGCAGGTTATTTTGCACCGATTCCAGAACTACAGTTTTCTTCTGTGTACATGGGTGTGTTGGTGCATATAGTTTGCCCCATAAAGTATGCAGGATTCCCTGCAGCCTGGAAACATCCCCCCTCTGATTCCTTACAGTTATAATGCTACAACAGTTCAGCAGTTCATTTGCTGCCGTGCCAAAAAATCATTGCAGACTTATAATATTTAAATAAATAATAATTTGTATCAGCTGGAGGGAGGCATGGATCAGCAGCTAAGGGGCTGCATCTTAGGGTGGTGTAGTTACAAATGGCTCTGCACCAGAGACAGGGGTGGAGGCACCAACTGTGGTGGCAGCAAATTCCCCCCTCCCCAACTCCCCTCTTCAGGGATCCAGTGGGGAAGGGAGAAATTGAGAGTGACCATAGCTGCAGGGTTGAAAGAAATAACTCTCTGGACGAGGTTTTTACAAATAATAGGAAAACTGACACTAACTGATTAAAAAAACACAATTTGAAACCTGATTATTTTGACAATCAAGACTTAACTTTTGTCATATTACAGTTGTAATTAAACTCTCAAATGTCTTGGTTATTGCAAGAAGAATTGATACAAGTAATTTATAGAACAAAACACAGTAGTAAGTCTCAATTAGACAAAGCCCATTGACTTACTGAATGGGTCTATATTTATGTTGTTAATAATAATAATAATAATAATAATAATAATAATAATAATAATAATAATAATAATAATAATAATAATAATAATAATAATAATAATAAAGCAAAGTGTTTGAATGGGGGCGGTGGAATGTTTCAGGAATTCATCATCCACATGCTACATTTTGGGATTGACATTCCAACCCTCAACCTCTCCCTTGTTTTCTTCCTTTTCTTTCATGACAATCTGGAGTGACTGTGGATTCTGCATGGGTTGAAAAGCACATGGAAATCATTATGATGGCTATTTGGCATCACAGCCATCAAAGTTCATTCTCTCATTTTCTCTCTTTCTCTGTGTATTCAAGAAGTCTCAATTCCTGGAAAGTTCATTCCATTTTTAAATATTAGCCTTTATGGTATCACCAGACTCTTCAGTATCCAGAATCAAGTGCTTCAGAGTTAGGAGTTGCTCTCAAGTCATGATCTGTGCAAAGGGGAGCCTCTGAAATTTTGAGGTTAATAGCCTTCCCAATCCTGATCCACAAGCTGTTGTGTACTTCCCTTCCCCTCCATCAGGAATTTGTCCTGTCTGCTTTTCCATAATGCCTATGCTTTCCACCCATGTTACCAATGGGACACCCCACTGGGACTTGTTGGAAGCCCTGAAGAAGAGCTCCAAAGAGGATATGAACACCAGATTGATGAAGAGCTTCCAAAGGGGACCAGCTCTCACTTTGAAAGTTTAAGGTACCCGAGCGCTGGTTTGGATGGGGGAGGATTTGGAGATGGGACCAAGTGTCGCACGTAGTTGTAGAAGTGGGCAGGTTGAGGGGAGTTTTTTTTTTAAAACACTTCCCTTCCATACGAGCATGAGAATTATCTACTTTTCTAAGAGTTTGGGAACAAACCTTTGTGTATTGTATTATAATATGTGGCCGTTTATTCTATTTATACTATTTATTTCAACAGAAAAAAAATATCCAGCGTTACTTTCAAAGCAGACATGTTACTGAAATGATTCCCACATATATGTGTATAGAATTGTAACCTAAATATACACATAGATTCACACTGAGATAAAATATTGTTTTTAGGACTGCAGTGGCTCTAGTGGCTAAGATGCTGACTGGGAGGCGGAAGGTCAGCAATTTGATCCCCGAGTACTGCAGGACGG
Source organism: Bradypodion ventrale (assembly GCA_035047345.1). Taxonomy (NCBI): domain Eukaryota; kingdom Metazoa; phylum Chordata; class Lepidosauria; order Squamata; family Chamaeleonidae; genus Bradypodion; species Bradypodion ventrale. The sequence continues at coordinate 260,461,803 of JAWDJE010000004.1, read as the reverse complement.
AATGAGCTCCTGTCTTTGTCCCAGCTCCTTCCAACCTAGCAGTTCAAAATTGCAAGTAGATAAATAGGGACCACTTCGGTGGGAAGATAACAGCATTCTGTGCACTCTGGTGTGCCACATGACCATGGAAATGTCTGCATAAGCAGACAGCGCTGGCTCTTCAGCTTTGAAACAGAGATGAGCACTGAACCCTAGAGTCAGATACTACTGGCTTTCGAGCAAGGGAAACCTTTACCTTTACTAGGTACTTAGATTCCAAGCTGCAGAATCACAAACATGAAGAATGGGAAGAGATCCCAAGAGCCAGCATTCCCAAGCTCTAACCAAAGCAGAAAATCCATAGCTTAAGAGTTCCTAAAATATGGCTCTTCAACTCTTCAATGATGAAGAGTCTACCACCTTTGAGGACTATGTATTCAATTGTCAAATGGCTCTTACTATCAGGAAGTTCTTCCTAAAGTTTAGTTGTAAACAAATCTTCTTTAAAAACAAACTTGAATCTTTCCATGGAGTCCCCAACCTCTGAAGACATAGAAAATTAGCTTGTTCCATATATAGATAACCATTCTTCTTCTTCAAGTGCCGTATCCACTCTGAATATTGCCTATCATCATAGTGACAGCCTTCCTGTTCTTAACTCCTAGGGACTGTTCTTCTGAGAACATTCCACACTAATCTCTCAGATTCTTTAGCCATCAAGTCCTTCTACATCCAGAGACCCTCTTCCCAAGGATATAGAACCATGGCCAAGCTTTTTCTAGACCACTCCAACTAAAGGTTCTAAAGTAGCATGCAGAACTATTCCATGAAAAGTCTTAAATCACAAATTGAAACTGGCATCAGCAAATGAATACAGCCCAAACTTCCATCCATTAAAACAGCAGGAAACCATCAAACAGTGGCTAACTTTCAAAAGCTAGATGGAATAATATTGTCTTTACATGGAATGCTGTATGAGGGGAGGCCAAAGAAACCACTCACAGAAAGCTGCTCCAAAGCTCTGGGTTAGATGCAAAAGAAAGAGTCTTGAAAAAGACCAACAGCACATATGAGAAAGGCAGGTTTTAAAACTTCAGGGAGGTTGACATGGGAGAAGGTGTTTTTTGAAATCTTCCAGTCTCAGGTCAAAAAACAATTCAGTAGATGGATCCTGAAAAACCTGTGGGCTGGATTCAGGATTGGCCTTTATGGTTTGCCAGGTCAGCAGAATCCCATCTTCTAATACTCATGGCTAAATTATGTCACCTGGGTGGGTTCTTGCCATGCTGGTGCTGCACACGGATACACCATACAGAGACATTCAAGCTAAGCCACCTCAGGTGCAAGTAATAAACATCCACCCTGTGTTTTTGTCTCCTGATCTCTAGACCTGGGGAAGTACAGCAGTTCCTGAATTTTCAACCAATGCCTTGAGAGCAGGCAATGGTATTGGCATTCAATGAAAGACAACCCAGGAAAAGCACCCACCCCATGATTTCCAACACACTCTTCCATAGTTTCATCACATTCAGCAAAATCTCTTGAATTTAACATAGCATTTTCAGGGGGCTGGAGGGACTCCTGTGGTGGAGAAATCTACCTCCCCTGAGTGAGCATACCTATCTCTGGACTCATTGCACTGGCAGTCCATGTAGGTGCTTCTGGTCAGACTATTTTGGATTAATCCTTGCAAAATGTAGAAAGTCTAGTGCTGAGAGGCCATCTGATGAAGAGATGTAATCACTCTGGAAACTGGGTAGTAAGGCAAAAAAAAGAGGCAAAAAACTTGACTGTTCATATTGGAAGTCCAATAGTAGATAGGGTAAAAAGACAGGCGTCTAAACTTATTATAGAAGTTCCTAGAGCTGGATTACATGTTTGCAGATCTGCTGAGGTAAGTATTATGTAGGAGCTATAACATGTCTGTCTTTCTTTGTTTAGAACAGGGGTCTCAAACTTGGATTTCCAGATCTTCTTGGACTTCAATTCCCAGCAGCACTGATCAGCAGGTTTTCCTTACTTGGGCTTCTGGTAACTGAAGTCCAAGAACACCTGGACAGCCAGGTTTGCTGACCCTGGTCTAGAAGAACAAGACCTCAGAGACAAACTAAATAAATCTAAGAATAGCAGTCTAAGGAAAGATTTACAAAAGAAAAGAGAGGAAAATGAATCTGGCTGCCTACCTGACTACTGCGTACTCACAGGCCCAAGTTATGTGGTATTAGTGTTCATGCTCTATTTCCAACAGATGCAGTGTGTATGTGTATTGATAGATTTACTTTCAATTATCACCAGTAATGAAACTACCGGTTGCACCAGCTGAAATTTCCAAGCTATATTGGTGGGCAACCTCATGCATAGTTCATTATACTAGGCCAGGGTTTCCCAACCTACAGCCTGCGGGCTGGACCTGGCCTCCAAAGCCAATGCATCCGACCCATCACCACCTCCACCGCACCCAAAAGTGGAAGCAGATGCATTTACGCATGCATGGTGTGACCTGGCCCTTGCCCCTTGGGGCTCTCCCATTCCTGGTGAGTGACTTTTACCAGCCTGCCCTATGAACTTCCCCAAAGACTCCGAGCTCAGGAGGCCTAGGTGCCGTCCTGCAAAGCCTGCAGCAACCTGGGACTTATCTGTATTAACAACCAGATTGTATTGTGGAGAGTAATGTGTAAAATGTGGTAGTGTATGGCTTATAGCTTAACTCTTGTCTTACTCCCTCTTCCAAAGAACAGCCATTGTTGATGATGTAAAAATTGTTATTGTTCTAAAAGCATTTTGAAGAAATAACAGTTCATTCATTGTTTCAGGATACAGAATTACAGTATACAAAAATACTAATCAAAAAGGACAGTTAGGGAAATCCGCACTCAGGCCTTCCCCCAGAAATAAAAGAAAAACCTGACTACCAGTGATGCACTGCAAAAAATTTTACTACCTACTCTGTGGGCGTGGCTAACTCTGTGCGCATGGCTAACTTTGTGGGCATGGCTAACTCTGTGGGTGTTGAACATATATAAATAAAAAATTATATATATAAAAAATAACAGTACTAAACACACCAAACAGCTAATATAATAAAAATAAAATAACAACAAAAAACTAAGTGAAGACTAACTACATAAAAAAAATTACTAAAATTACTAAAATCAGGATTTTCCTCATGCCACCCCTCCCCCCCCAAGAACAGAAACCGGGTGCCTACCTTGCAGGCTGCCACTTGTCCCAGCTACCGGAGGGTCGGTGCTCCTCCGACTTCCATCTTCAGAGGTGGGAAATCCTGGCATGGCCGCTGTTGTGTTCTCAAACACTGTACCTTTATACAATGTACCTATTCATGTGTAACCAATGTATCCGTTCTACTTGTAACATGATAACCCTCAGCTGCATCACTGTAACTCTAATAGGACGCGAGCTAGTGACCACTAGATGGCAGTAGCGAGCGTCCAGCTCATTAGCCCAGATTCACCTAAGAACAACAGCGCGGGAAGATTCCCGCCACCACCTTCACCTGGACAAGAAGGGCGTGACCTACGATGACGTCACGCGGACAGTAACCAATAGACTGTCAAGGAGCCACATTCAAATGTATAGCCACTGTATATATTGAGCTGTTTGTCCGCCATTACCACATGTTCCCTCTGACCAGCATGTAATAAAGTTGTGTTAAGCCAGCTCTTCGGCTGTCCCGGTGTCTTGGTTCCCATACACTAAATTGGCGACGAAGGTGGGATTATGGCTTCCCACGGGACCAAGACATACGCCGGTTTTGACATCAACAAACCGGAAGATTGGGAACTCTTCGAAATGGATTTCCAAAGTGCGCTGGTGGAGTTCAAGGTCACGGACGAGGGAAAGAAGAGAGCCATCCTCATCAGAATGCTCGGGCATGCCAGCAAGAGAGTGCTGGTCGACCTCATCGCACCGAAGAAGGTGGGCGAGCTGAAGGCAAAGGAGCTCCTGAAGGCGATGCGTGACCATTTCCAGCCCTCGGTGTCGATGTTTCCAGCCCGGGACGCGTTCTGGAGGCGAGTCCAAGCGCCAGGCGAGCCGGTCGCCGCATTCGCAGCGGCCCTGCGGCTGGCCGCCGGGCCATGCAAATGGGAGAACCTGGAAATCACCCTCAGGGACCGCATGCTGTGTGGTCTGAGGGACGAGGAAGTTCAGCGGAAGCTGATGAACCAGGAGCCACCCCCGACACTGCAGGAGGTCGTGAAGGCAGCACAGGCCGCGGAAGCCACGAGGGCCGGAGTGAAAGAGCTCCAGGGCAGGCTCCCACAGGCCGATCAAGCAGCAGGCTCGGTGCACGCGGCCCGGCGAGCGTCGAAATCCTCCGTGGAGAGTAGCGACGAGGAAGACGTCCGGAGAGTCCGGAAGGCTGCCCGACGCTGTGACGGCTGCGGAGCGGCCCACGACCGCGCTAAGTGCCCGTTCAGGAAGGCCGAGTGCCACAACTGTGGGCGCCGCGGGCACATCGCCAAAGTCTGCAGACGACGGCGCGAGGACCGGAGGAGCTCGCCAGACCGTTCGACGAAACCGGACCGCTCGACGAGACCAAAGGATGGTGCCCGGCCCACGAGGAAGCAGGACGGCATGGGCCGCATCTCCGACGACAGCGATGACGATGCTCCAGTTTTCAGCGTGTCCCTGGGACACCCCCGTTACTTTGTTGAGGTACTGGTGCAAGGGGCCCCTGTTAGGATGGAGATTGACTCGGGCTCCTCATATTCCATCATTTCCCAGAGGGAGTTTTTGAGAATTGCCCCCCGTGTACGGCCCAAGCTCAAAGCGTTGAGGTCCACGCTTCGGGACGTGCAAGGGAACAGTATCCCGGTGTTGGGGGTTGGGAAATTCCAGGTCCAGTATAAGCGGCACGCCGCGGAACTCCCCCTAGTCGTTCTTAAGGGGGGAAATTGCAGCCTCCTCGGGACTCAATGGTTTCAGCCCCTGGGTTTATTCATTGGGGGGGTGCACGCCGTGGGGACTGATCCGATACAGAGGGTGTGCGACGCGCACCCTGAAGTCTTCAAAAAGGGACTTGGGAAATTCAATGGACCCCCAGTAACTTTCGACCTGGACCCGGAGGTCCGCCCAATAAGACTCAAACCGCGCAGAGTGCCTTTTGCACTAAAGGACAAAATAGAGGCGGAACTGGACAAATTAGTGGGCCAGGGGATTCTTGTTCCTGTTGATTCTGCGGAGTGGGAAACTCCAATTGTCATGGCACTGAAGGCCAATGGGGAGGTTCGCATTTGCGCCGATTATAAGTGCACCATTAATAAGGCAATCCACCCCAATGCATATCCGGTGCTGGTGGTCAGCCATTTGCTAGCCAGGTTACATGGGGGAAAGTGTTTCGCTAAGCTCGACCTGGCACAGGCCTATCAGCAACTCCTGGTGACCCCTGCTGCAGCTGCTGCACAGACCATAGTCACGCATAAGGGGGTGTTCCAGGTGACGCGGCTCCAATTCGGCGTGAACTCGGCGCCTGGCATTTTCCAGTCGCTCGTGGAACGCCTCCTCAAAGGGCTGGACGGCGTTTTGCCATATTTTGATGATGTATTGATAACGGGGGGGAGTGAGGTTGAGTTGGCTGAAAGGCTAGACAAGGTCCTAGCGGCATTCGAACAGGCGGGGTTAAGGTTGCGAAAAGACAAATGCGTCTTCTTCGCGAAGGAGGTTGAGTTCTTAGGGTTCCGAGTAACACCCGAGGGGATCAAACCGTCCAAATCCAAGGTGGCTGCCATCAAGAAAGCCCCTCGCCCCACCTCCAAGCCCGAGTTGCAGTCGTTCCTAGGGCTCTTAAATTTCTACCACTCCTTCCTTCCACGGAAGGCTGCGGTGGCTGAACCGCTTCATAAGTTGCTCAAGAAGGATGCGGCATGGAAGTGGGGCAATGACCAGGAGAGGGCATTCACGGAACTGAAACAACTCCTGGCGTCTGACGCCATTCTGACCCATTTCGACCCCAAACGGCCGGTGGTACTGATCTGTGATGCATCCCCGGTGGGGGTGGGGGCAGTGTTATGCCACGTGTTGGAAAACGGGAGGGAGGCCCCAATAGCGTTTTACTCCAGGTCCCTGTCCCAAGCGGAGAGAAATTACGCCCAGACAGACAAAGAAGCACTGGCAATAATTGCAGGGACCAAAAAATTTCACGATTTTCTATATGGCCGCCCCTTCACCATCGTGACTGACCACAAGCCCCTACTAGGCATTTTTACCGCAGATAAGCCCACGCCACAGATCCTGTCCCCGAGGATGCTCAGGTGGGCCATTTTTCTCAACGCCTACCAGCACGCGTTGGTGTACCGGCCCGGGAAAGAGATCAGCCATGCGGACGCCCTGTCGAGGTCCCCCCTTCCCCAGACGCACAGCCACGTGGGCGAGGAGGAGCCGGACCGCCAGGTGCTCATGATAGAAGTCTTAGATTCGCCCACCATAGTACCCGCCGACATCGCTAAAGCGACAGGCAGAGATAGGACATTGGCGGCGGTTAGCTCCTGGGTACAGAAAGGGTGGCCGGCGTCTTCCCCAGCGGAAGAATTCGCCCCATTTTTCAGGAAAAAGTTGGAGCTGTCCCTAGAGAGGGGGTGCCTCTTGTGGGGGCAGCGGGTGGTGATTCCCACATCCCTTCGGCCGTGGGTGCTTAAGTTGCTGCACGTCAGCTACCCCGGAATTGTGCGCTCCAAAGCACTAGCCCAGAGCTACTTCTGGTGGCCCCAGTTAGACGCCGACATCGAGCACATGGTCGGCACTTGTGAGAGTTGCCAATGCTCCAGACCAGAGGAGGCCCGTCTTCCCCACAGGGAGTGGGACGCGGCTAAGGGGCCGTGGTCCCGGATACACATTGATTTCGCGGGCCCGTTCTGAGGAACTCTGTTTCTCCTCGTTGTGGACGCTTTCTCCAAGTGGTTGGAGGTCATTCCAGTCACGAGCACCTCCTCGGCCACGACAATAAAGCATTTGCGGAGGGTTTTTTCTATGTTCGGCATACCCGACACTTTAATTAGCGATAACGCTAGTTGCTTCACGTCTGCTGAATTCAGGGCATTCACAGAGATTAACGCCATCCGGCACATCACCTCCGCCCCATTCCATCCGGCCACCAATGGCAAAGTGGAGCGCCTCGTACGCACCACGAAGGACGCGTTGCGGCGCATGGGTCCCGGGGATCTCAACCTGCAAGTGTGTCAGTTTCTGCTAGGGTACAGGGTGACCCCGTTGGCGTCAGGATACTCCCCCGCGGAGCTTTTAATGCGCAGGAAACTGACCACCATTCTCACGAGGCTAGACCCCACGAGAGTAGAAGACAAGGGGAGGAACATCGGGCTAGAGGCCACAAAAAGTTTCAGCGTAGGCGCCCCCGTGCATTGCAGGAACTACGCCAGCGCAGGGCCAGCCTGGGTGCCGGGGGTTGTCGTGGAGCAGACCGGTCCCGTATCATACCGCGTGGAGACCAGCACGGGTCTACTTTGGCGGCGGCATGCGGACCAGCTCTGGAGCCGGGTCCCAGGAAGGCAGGGCGCAGAAAGCATAAACAAGGATCCAGCGTTAGGGTTCTCCCCCACCCGCTTAGCCCAAGGGGGAGGAGAGGGGGGCCGTGGGTCCCCACCGAGGGGGGAGGAGAAGGAATTTGTCCTCATAGATACCCCGCGGGATCACCCAGCAGAGTTTGATTTTGAGTTTCAGAACCGGGGGGGGTTTTGGAGTGGTCCCCCACCCATCCAAGCGAGAAGAGGGGTTTTACGTTAGCCCCTAGTGCCCCTGGTCTGCCCACAATGGAGTTTGTCCCTTCCCCTAAAGCTGCAAAACCGCAGCAAGCCACTAACGAGTCTCCCTCTCCCATTACAGGACAAGGGACCAGGGAACAAGGAAGCGGTAGCGCCCCCAGGGCGGGCCAGCCCACATCGCGGCCCAAACGCAATTGCAATAAGCCATCTTGGCTGAGAGACTTCGTCTCATCCTAGGGGGGAGGGATGTTGTGTTCTCAAACACTGTACCTTTATACAATGTACCTATTCATGTGTAACCAATGTATCCGTTCTACTTGTAACATGATAACCCTCAGCTGCATCACTGTAACTCTAATAGGACGCGAGCTAGTGACCACTAGATGGCAGTAGTGAGCGTCCAGCTCATTAGCCCAGATTCACCTAAGAACAACAGCGCGGGAAGATTCCCGCCACCACCTTCACCTGGACAAGAAGGTCGTGACCTACGATGACGTCACGCGGACAGTAACCAATAGACTGTCAAGGAGCCACATTCAAATGTATAGCCACTGTATATATTGAGCTGTTTGTCCGCCATTACCACATGTTCCCTCTGACCAGCATGTAATAAAGTTGTGTTAAGCCAGCTCTTCGGCTGTCCCGGTGTCTTGGTTCCCATACACTAAAGCCGCCCTAGCCTCATCCATGATGCGAGGCCCGGCTGCGCCTAGGCCTCGACCGCCACCACCAAAGGTCTGCCGCCGCTCTCCCCGCTGCCAACACTCCTTGTCCGCTGCCACCACTGCGCAAGTGGGGGAAGGAGCGCAGATGGCATTGGAGTCTGGGTGACCAAGGAACAAGCGCTCTGACTCCCCCGCGGCCAGTCCAGGGCTGGGAGAAGGAGCATGAGCTCCGCGGGGGCCTTCAAGCCCCAGCATCAGTGGTGGTGACAGAGGTGGGGGAGCGGCTTTTAGGACTGCTGAAAGGTGAGCCCCAGGTGTGGCAGTTCTTTCCTCCCTGCCTCCTTCTCTGGCTGGCTGCCTGGCGAGTTCCGTGGGGCCTCCAAGCCCCGGCATCGGTGGTGGCGATGGAGCGGCTCTTAGGGCTGCCAAAAGGTGAGCCCCAGGTGTGGCAGTTCCTCCATCCTTCCTGCACCAGAGAGGGGGAGGTGAGCTGCCGCTTCACCCACCTGCTGCCGCTGCCACTTGCCCGGAGCTGTGTCGTGGCTGTGGGAACTCACCATGCTGGGCATGCTTCGTCCTATGTACTTCCTGCATGCCTTCAGCATGCGCCTCACCCAGGAGGCATGCAGGAAGTACATAGAAGTAAGTGCGCCTGGCATGGTGAATTTCCCCCAACCATGCTGCTCCGGGCAAGCGGTGGTGACAGTGGTTGGGCATGTGCCTCCTCCTCCTCCTCTCAGCCCCCGGTTGTGCCCGAAGTGCGAGGGGAGGGGGAGGAGGAGAAGGGGGAGGGTGTGGTGTGGGAGGGAGGTGGTCATAGCCAGCCAGTTCTGCTACCAGTTCTATAGAACCAGATAGAACCGTCTGGAGTGCAATGCTGCTGACTACATCAAAGTAATCATGTTGGGTTGGACTAGGGACTCTGGTGTAGCACCCAGATATTCCAAACCCGCACTCCACTAGAACTAGAACTAGAACTAACTAAACTTTGGTTTTTGGACTTCAATTCCCAGAAGCCTAAGTCAGTACTTTGGCTAATCAGTGCTTTGGGGAATTGACTTAGGCTTCTGGGAATTGAAGTCCAAAAAGCCAAAGGTTGGGAAACACTGATCTAGCCCCTTGTAATTTCACAGGAAAAGACAGATCTTTCAGCAACAATTACAAAGCTATGTATGACAAACTGACTGAAATCCTGTTATGCAAAAGGTGCATTTTTTTAGGTGAATTGCCACAAGTTTAAAAATGTCCATAGATATTATCTGTTACAAGCCAAGCAACAGATAATATCAACAGGGATTTCTCAATTTACAGCAAATCACTTCTAAAAATTACTTTTTGCATAACTGCGCAACAGGATTTTGTCCACTGAGTATGACAAGACATACAGACAGTGTAGAAACACAACAGTAATTTAAAAGGCAGTGGGGCAGAATCCTACTGATGTTTCCATAAGATGTATATAACTTGCTGCAACTAATTGCAGCTAATTGATAAAGTGCTAATGTACATCTTGGTTGCATGTGATCAGATGGGACTAACCACACCCTGAAGAGAAAAGTCCTGAAATCTTGTCAATTAGCCACAATTTCCTGTGAGAATCTTATGCAAACACCAATCACCAGCAGCTGTAGAGTGTGCAGAGTAATAAAAAACCAAGGGTGCATCTGATCATGTCTAAATGGCTTGAAGCCATGAGAATGAACTCAACATTTAGTGCTTTCCAGACTGAGAGCATCCAATTTCCTAAAGCCCAGATACTGGGAGAATGAATCTCAAACTATAAGTCCCAGTATCAAAACATGAAGTACCCTTTGCCCTCACAGTTAGTGGGTATTCATTTTGCTTAACTTAAGAACAGGGCATATTTTTACTCCCTTTCATTCATGTAAAATGATTGCTGTTTTTCTCCAGCATACACAGTGTTCTTCAAGCTATGTGGTTTTAGCAGAAGCCTTTAGTAGGCAACAACTAGACTCATACATGATGGGTGATGAAATTACTCTCTTTTGTTCTGACCTGTTCAGCGCATATCCGTGGCCACATTTGCTCTTTGAACTTTGCATGTTGTAGAAATTCTTTTGTAGAAGTTAGCTGCAGCAGCCGCTGACGTGGATGGCAAAAATAAAAAATAAACAAACAAGAAAACAGCGCTCTGGTATGCTTCAATTACTGCCACACATTTCCTGGAAGCATTGACTCAGATGTTAAATGCTGCTGGATCCGAGACTGCAGCCAAGGATAGAAACAAAGCACATTCTGAATAGGCCCATGTTGTTTACAATGAGTTCAGGGCCATGTGTTGCCACCTACCTCAGTTGCAGCGACGCAGCGGGCCGGCTGTTTTTCTATTGAGAACAGAAAGCTGGGGAAGGTGAGCAAGAACACAGAGGGAGAGCCCAGATCTGCAGGTTGGCATACTGGTGAACTTAATGAATAGTTAGCGAGCAAGGACTTGAAGGCCAAACCCTGACAGGCTGTCAGTCACTGATTGCCATTTCCATAAAGGGCACTATGTAAGTGTGGATGATTGAGAGATTGATTGATTTGTTTTGCCCAGTTTCCTTTGTGGCCTCTTGGGTAAATTTCTGGCCACACCTCTTCTGCCTCAAAGCACTTGCTTTGCCTGCTGTTGCTTTTTCCTCCCTTTTAATTTTTTTTTATTTGTGCATAATGAAAATTTGTTACCAGCCTTCCTTTTCATCGGCACATGGCAGGCTGTCGCACAGAAACAAGCCATTCTGGAGCCTTGCTTCCTTCCAAATTGCTAAATATTTTCCTTCAAATGGCTTCCCTAATGGGCTGGTGTAATAAAAGTGGCATGCTCTCTGCCCACGCTGAAGATGCCAGAGCATTTGTCCGGTGCGCATGTGTGCTGGGTGCCATAAACATGTTGCATAGACCAGCCAACACTGCAGTGCTGCTACTGCCCATCAAAACTGGGATTGCACATTTTGCATGCATGACACGGCATTCTGTTTTTCCTCTCGTCCCATCTTTAGGAGAGAAAGTGGAGGGAGAAGGAAGGGAGGTGGCATGGAGAGATGTAGCTTAAAGAGAAGAATTGAGTGATACAATCTGCTCTTGGGAAAGGAGCACACACTTGTTTCCATTCCATAAGGTGAGACCTGATGGCAGTACCAGGAAGGCTAATGCTGAGCAGAAAATAAGCCAAGCGAAGAGTGTGAGAGCTGGGCTTGCTAATGGCTTGGCCAACCCAGTCCAGATTTTTATTGACTCCAGTTGCTGCTTTTCGGAGGGGCAGGCACCAGTGCTCCCCATGGCCAGCCAATCCATGTGCTATCTGCTAAACTGTTGCTGACCCACTGCTTTATGAGCCTAAGTGGTTATGCAGGAACAGAAGTGAATAGGTTGTGTGCGATAAGAAAATAATTTGCCAAAAACTGCAATAATAAAGAGGGCCTGATGGGATCTCTTATGGCATGAATAGCCCGGAGCAGCTGCAGATCTCAATTTCTACTTTCACAATTATTTTCATTTTTATAACAACTAAAAGCGAGGTATTATCCAGGAACTTCAACAAATGCTGCATTCCCATAAATTTTGTGTGTCTGTAAAAGAAAGAAAGTAGGGGAGCAAAAATAAGTTTTGGGGGTAAGAAGTCCCTTGGTTTGCTTGTAATGGCCAGGCTCCTTTCACAGACTTCATGCTAGATTTCTTTAGGACTATACCAGGAAATCCCAATTGTGCCAAGAACATTTCTAGAATGCTCAATTTGGTTACAGTGCCCAATACAGGGGTCTTCCAGTGCCATCATGTAGCTGTGACAGCAGCAGTAGATTCACAAAACAAACCATTACTTCAAAACTGCATAGGAATGACACTTTCTAAAGGAATAACAACACAGAATCTCATTGCACCTGAAAGATTAACAAGGGTTTTCTTTGGCATAAAATTTGGTTTAAGACTGGACTGTAGCATGCTTCTCCAGATACAACTGAAGGCCAGAGGCCATCAAAGTTTCTGACAAAGAAAAATAGTTTGTCTTCAAGGTGAGTCAGGGCTTCTCTTTTTAGTTCAGCTTTTATGTCTATGCCAGACATGAAACTGCCAAAATAAAAGTATCTTTTGGTGAGTTCATTATGCAGTTCCTTTCGCCTGACGTAGTGTGATAAAGATTAGCCTGTACAGGTGGTTGTTGCCCGGGGTATGCCCAATTGCGTTTCAAAATACCACAATCTTCGAGGAGGCTTTTTCTGGTTACCCCTTCACTTTTTAGTGCAACAGATGGACAAGGATACCTTCTGGAACTTGCAAATATGTAGCATTTCTCTCTCTCTCTCTCTCTTTTATTCCTATAGTCTCCCCTATAGGTTTTGGTAGCCTTCCCTGCTTGCCCTGCTGTTAACACCATATAATCATTTAGCAAAAATGAAATCACCAGGTGGTTCTAAAATTAATGCCAAATCTCACAGTACAGTTTCCACAATCTACATCACCTGCCGTTGTGTAGTTTAGAACCAAAAATCCTATGTACACATAGTAAACTTATTATGGCCCACGTATAACAAGGAACCTGCAGATTTGAGGGAACCCCAAGGTAAGGGAGAAGCCCACCAACACCACTAGCTTGATGATGACTGAGCAAGTTGAAAACACAGAATAGTAACTCTGTGTTTTAAACCTCCTGGAATACAAAAAGAGAGAGAAAGAAACTTGGAAGAGAGAGGCAGTAGAAAGAGGTTTCTTGGAAGAGGGCATGGTGGGCTGGCTGGAACATGTGACAGGAGAACAGACTCAGAAGAAGAGTCAAGTTAGGAGACTATAAGAGTTTCTCCATAAGAAAGTGACATGGAACATGCCTCTTTGGCATTACACACATTGAAGCTGTCAGTAGTGTTCTGCTATAGACAGCCAAGCACTCAGATCGCTGAAGGCATAGAACTACCTGGATTCAGGAGCAGAATTTAGATAGGGCGCTTCTGGCAGTCTGCAGTATGAATAAGTATGGTTATGGAGCTTTGACCTACATGTCTACTTGGAGTAGCTTTCATGTGGAATTGTACTGTGCATATGGCTCCTCCCTTGACCATGCATTCAGAGCAAAAGTGAATAGGATACCAATAAGTGAGAAATGGTTAAAACTCTCCTCTACCTTCCCCAAAAGTATGTCTGGAGCTGTATGCTTCTAGATCAACACCCAACATAATCTTTTAAAACCCTACAGAAACACATTAATTTGGCCCATAGAGGAATATGTGATTTGGCATCATATGTGTAAAGAGGATCCAATGTGATCAATCCAGAAGCAGAACTGTGTAAGATTTGTATAAGTGAGGCTTTGTGTCTACTATCTGAGTCTACTATCCCGTATGGCAGGCATATGGTAGAACAGTGGTGGTGAACCAATGTCATGGATGCCAGAGGTGGAACTTAGAGCCCTCTCTGTGGGCACCCGTGCAGTTGCCCCAGCACAGAATTTGCCCTACCCCCTGCCCAGCAGCCCAATGGGAGCATTTCCTCCCTCCCCCCAGCCGTTCACCCTGCCCCTCTGCCCAATGGGAGTGTTTCCTTCCTCCCCTGTTGCAATATCTAATTGGGTTTGGGGTTGCAGTTTGGGCACTCAGTCTCTCAATGGTTCACCATCACTGTAATAGAAGATAGCGGCACTTGCGAAAGATTAGCCAGCCAGGACAGATTATAAGGACCTTCAGATGAGGTTTCTATTGTCCATCCTAACATTCATGGAAGTTTATGCAAGCAAGGTTCAGACAACATCATTATCATCTCTTCACACCGATCAGTGTTCCTGGGTGGTTTCTTTTGAGTTTTTGCTCATCAGAGTAAAATTAATTAAAGGCAGTGGCAGAGACAGTATAGCTTTTGAACAGGAGGAGCCGCTCTGTCTGAAAGAAGACCTCTGCCTAAAATACATTACTCCCACTACAGCCTGAGCAAGGCTTGGTAGGACTCAGTACAGCAGCTGAAGTCTCAGGAAATAACTATTCTTCTCCAGGTATCCAGGCAGGGAGAGAGAGATCTCAGTGTGAGCTGCAACAGAGGAGGAAAAAGACTGATGTTTCTATTTGGGATTACTATAAAGCCTGGCCAAACATTGCCAGCAAACCTCTGGGCTCAGCAATAACTGTTCATATGTTTGTGGTCTGGTGGTGAGTCAAATAACAGTGCAAGGCCTGAGAAAACTCCTCATGCATCATGTGCTATATTTCAGGCCTTTTGAAATGCAGTCCTAGTGGTAGCAACTACTACAACTGCTGGGTGCATTTTCTTGCCTGTCCCACTACTGAAAAAGAATGTTTTCATTGTGGCCATGGGTTGTTGTGTTACCTGGCTGGCCACATGTGGGCAAAACAGTGGCAAATGAGCTTCAACATTAGTAAGTGCAGAGTGATGCATGTTGGGGCAAAAAAACCTGATGGGTCTGAACTCTCTGTGACAAACCAGGAAAGGGACCTTGGTGTCCTGGTGGACAGCTCAAGGAAGGTGTCAACCCAGTGTGCCTCAGCAGTGAAAAGAGCAAACTCAATGCTAGGGATCATTAGGAAGGGTATAGAAAATAAGTCAGCAAGTGTCATTTTGCCTCTCTATAAATCTATGGTGAGGCCCCCTCTGGAATACTGTATACAGTTCTGGTTGGCATACCTTCAGAAGGATATTATGGAGCTGGAAAAAGTGCAGAGGAGGGCAACCAGAATGATTAGGGGACTGGAACACCTTCCTTACCATCTGAGGCTGCAATGGTTGAACGACGGCGTCTAAGAGGTGACCTGATTGAAGTTTATAAAATCATGCACGGTGTGGACAAAGTAGATAAGGAAAAACTGTTTTCCATATTGCACAACACTAGAACTAGGGGGCACTACATGAAACCTTTGGGTACTAGTTCTCAAACAAATAAGAGAAAGTACTTTTTCACCCAGAGGATCTCTGGTCTATGGAACTCCCTGCCAGAAGAAGTGGTGACAGCTGTCAGTCTTGACAGCTTTAAGAAAGGATTAGACAAGTTCATGGAGGACAAGTGTATCAATGGCTTTAATTATGGATACCTAAAGACAACCTCCGGGTTGGAGAGATAGGCAGGATATCTCTCAATGCCATTTCTAGGGAATCCTAAGCAGGTGAAGGCATCTGCTTGGAAATACCCTGAAGCAAATGGTGAGCCACTGTGTGTGACAGAATACTGGACTGAATGGGCTGTGGCCAGTTCCAGCAAGGCTGTTCTTATGTTCTTACCAGATCTATTTATCTGAATTCCCTGTGCATCTCTATCTATCATCATCTCACCTAGGAGCTGTTCTGGCCCACTTCTCAATTCTTCTTACCTGCCCTACCTTCACGCGATCAGAAGAGTCTATTCTGTGACCTCAGGTTTTGGCCTTCAGATTTCAAAGGGTGGAAAATTGACCCTAGAATTTGAGTGGGGACCTGTTATGTATTGAATGAATGTTGCAAGGTTCCCTTTAACAGAATATAAACAGTCAATATATCCAATGGTATCTAATCAGAGACACATTGTAGCAAGCTGTATAAGGATGCGAGCTAAGCGGCCACAGGTGGCAGTAGCGAGCATCCAGCTCACATGGTACAGATTCCCCAAATAACTGAAGAGCGGGAAACCTTCCCGCCACACCACACCTGGAGAAGATGGGCGTGACGATCTATGACATCACGCAGACAGTAGCCAATGAGCTACCACCCGGGATATTCAAATGTACAGTGTACTATAAATAGAACTGTGTTGTCCACCATTACCTCATGTTCACCCTGACCATCATGCAATAAAGTTGTGTTTAGCCCTATTGCGGCTCCTTCTTTGTCTTCGTTGCAAGACACTAAAGGACCCAAGGTGCCCAAGGAGAATATCATGGAAAAGTGAGGCAGAGAAGCAGCAATTTAGTGACAGGAAGGGCTGCAGCATGGAAAAAGAGGGCATGGAGGCAGAGAAACTAGAGAACCATTGTGATGATAACAAAACTACGTTATAGTTACACAATACTAGAGCCTAGTTATGGCCTAGGGAAAGACCTAGCCTCGATGCAAGAGCGTTTTTGAGCAAGCCGACAGACCCAAATTGAATTAATACACAGTTTGCTGGATGTGTGCAAAAGCCCTTGTTCATTTTCATTTGGTCTTCTAGTGGCATTTCCTCATGAAATTTTTAGTTGTAAAAGTGCCTCGACCATTTACAGAATTTCACAGAAAGTCTAGATGATAATGGTTTCCACTTGTGCCCTTCTGTCTTTTGTAGCGTTATTGGTCTTTTTTCACCCTTTACAGAAGAGAAAATCTATTGAGGAGATAAAACCAGATAATCTGAACAATGGATAGCATATCAATCATAATGGACCTAGATATCACAGACAGGACCATTTTAATCCTGCCGTGACTGTCCCTGCTTCTCCAGTATTCAGAGTAAGGCTTAGAAAAATGTTGCATTTTTCAAGGTAAAGCAGGGGCTTTGAAGAACCAGCCAAAAGAAGCAGAAGACAAAGCAGGATCATGGTTGCCTTTCAAAATGTTGTGCGAGTCCCTTGCCCTCTAATGCTGGAGCACTGCACTTGCCAGGATTGGCAGCTTGCCCACCTGCTGCATCAGCCCACTCATTAGCACCTACTTCCACTTTGAAATGGCTAGCTGCCAGCCATCAAGAGAAGGAGAAGAAAAATATGGCTGAGACCAGTGCCCGGGCAGAGGGTTGATCAAAACAAACCCTTTGCGCATTTGACTATGTGAGGGTCAAATTGGGAATCTGAATGTGAAGTGGGGATGATGTATGGATGGGTGAGAGATTGTTATCTATACCTATAAAATGGTGCGTTAACTGTTGGAATGTGACAAAGGATGTTGCACCAGGCCCCACTAGCCCGTAATGGGCCTCCGTTCACTCACCCGAACCTGGTTCGCAGGTAACTGTTGGGTTGAAATTTTTGACCCGGGGGCATGAGCCCCCCAGTCACAAACAAAAAAGGGAACTTCAATTCCCAACGTTCCTGGTGCCGTGCCACACCAGAGCCAATCAGGCTGAGCGGCGCGGCAAAAGGAACGTTCGGAAACGCGCCACGGCCAATCAAAAAAAAAGCAGCAGGGGAAAAACCGCTGCAGTAAGCAAACACGCGCAGCCAAAACTACAAGCCCCAGCGTCCTGTGTGCCATTAGCGCGCAGAACGCTGAGGCGGCCAGCGAGCAAAAAATAAAAGTTAAAAAAAACGCCCGCTGCCACTGCCATTCTTCCCCACGGGCCAGCCAGCATGGCCTGTGTGGAAAAAAAAGAAAACCCCCCTGCCGCTGCTGCCCTTCCGTTCGAAGGGCCAGCCGGCGCGCGAAAAATACAAGTAAAAAAAACAACCCGCCACTGCCCTTCTTCCCCACGGTCCAGCCAGCATGGCCCATGGGGAAAAAAGGAAACCCCCCCACCGCCGCTGCCCTTCCTTCCCACGGGCCAGCCAGTATGGCCCGTGGAAAAGAAAGCACCCCCCCGCCATTGCCCTTCCTTCGCACGGGCCAGCCAGCATGGCCCGTGGGAAAGAAAGCCTCCCCGCCATTGCCCTTCCTTCCCACGGGCCAGCCAGCATGGCCCGCAGGAAAGAAAGCCATCCCCCCCTGAAAAAATAAACACAAAAACACAAACCAAAAACAATAAAAAACACACAAAAATCCAAAAATGAAACACAAAAACAGCCAAAAAGAAACAAGAAAAAACACACAGACCCCCCCCCCAAAAAAAATCCCACCCACCCACCAACCCAAAAAAACAACAACAACAGAGAGCTTACTAAAAGACGTCTTCTATCCATGAGGACCGGAGCTCAAATGAGAAAAGAAAGGGAAAACTTACCGGAAGCGACACCCAGAGGACAGAAGTGAACAATTGTAGAGAGGCAGAAAAGCTCACCAGCCCCACCCAGAGGCCAAAAGAGAAAAAACATTCAAAAATATTAAAACTAATAAGATTAATTCCAAAATTAATCAAATAAGTTATAAAAACATTCAAAAATAATCAAACTAATCTCAAAAAATACCAAAAAAACAGAAATCACTTTTCACTCCCAAAAACCAAAACAAAAAATAAAAATGCGTAAAAATAAACATTTTAAAAACCAAAATTAAATTTTAAACTAAATAATATTAAATTAAATTTAATTAATTAAAATAAAATAAAATTTGCATAAACATAAAACAAAAACCTTCAAAAGCCAATTTAAAGAGCCTGCCACTGAGGAAGCCAGCACGCAAAAAAAAAAAAAAAACCCAAAAAGAACAAAAAATCCCCACTGGGAGCGCAAGTCCGCTGCAGGCGGACGCAGCGCCTCAAAGCCACAAAATCACAAAACCTTACAACACCATTTAAAACAGCCCAGCACCATTGGTTCAAGAACAAAAACGAAACCCTTTACTATCCAACACAATTTTAAAAAGGCCGGCACCGCCGGGCAAAATATGCTAGTAATATATATATAAGGGCCATGTCTTTTAAATTCACTCTTCTTTACCAATATCCACTGGATTGGAAATGCTTCCATATGCACGATTCCTAGGACTACCAGTTTAAAAAATCATGGGATAGTAATCTGTTGTTTTGGGGGAGGGACAGGGACTACAGTGGCTTAGTGGTTAAAATGTTGGATTTAATGACTGGAAGGTCAGCAGGTCAGCAGTTTGAGACCTGAGTGCTACAGTTTGAGACCCGTCATCAGCCCCAGGATGAGAGGCAGCTGTTCCTCCCATCCGTCTGGGCGTGGAGCTTAAAGGGACACCAGAGTCACCGCCCTGCTGCTGCAACTTGACTTGCGAGGCTTTCCCGGGGGCCATGCTCTGTCTAAGGACGTTGGACTCTGAGTTTTGTTGCTGGTTTGTTGCTGGACTGTTGCAAGGTGATTGAATACTGTTATATTGTACTTTTGTTTTTTGTTTTTCCCCTGTGCTCTTGATACTGATATTGTATGGATTATGTTGTATTATTGAATTTGTATTATTATGTATTTATCTATTTTGTATGTTGATATTATTGTATCACTTTTTCTGCTGCTGTCTGCTGTGCAGACAGCATACTTTACTGTGAACCACTTTGAGTCGCTTTCGGGCTGAGAAAATGTGGTATACAAATAAAAGTGATTGATAGATTGATAGATTGATAGATTGATAGATAGATTGATAGATTGATAGATTGATGGATGGATGGAGTCAGCTCTCATCTGTCCCAGCTCCTGCCAACCTAGCAATTCAAAAGCAAGAAATTGCAAGTAAATAAATAGGTACCAATTGGTGGGAAGGTAACAGTGCTCTGTGTACTCCAGTGTCTAGTCATGCCTGCCACATGTCCACAGAAATGTCTGCATCTGCAGACAGTGCTGGAGCTAGATGCGATTGGCTTTCAAGCAAAGGCGACCTTTACCTTTACCTAATCTGTTTTTTAAAATTCCTTAACATAGTTTTTAAAGAAATTGAAGAAGCACAAGGAAAAATGTGGATTGGGTTTTTCCTAGTGGAAGAGGGTATCATCTGGACTCCCCATAAAATTTCATTTAAATATTTTTATTCTTGGTTGTTCAAAACTCACTTTGGGTCACAACATCCTCATAATCAAACAAGTTGGATATTATTAGTTGAATCCAGATTTATCCATATTTACTGTAGGCTCCCTGGAATGAGTGGAGCTAAAATCAGTGATGCCTGAATGCCTAAAGCAGAGGAGACTCAGTGCTCTCTAAGGGTAGGATATAAATGTTGCTAGACAGGTATAGTTGTGCCTGACTGGTTGCATTATATTTCCAGTCAGAGACACAAGAGCATTTTGCAGGATTTCATTCACATTTGTTGGTTTTCCAATAAGAGTAGTATTGCATAAGGCTCTGTCTTCATCATAACATCTATCAAATGGGATAGTTTGCAAATGTGGTAGCAGTATTTCTGGGAAACACATTATAAACCTGGATAACTATATACACATTTTTAAAACTTGACCTTTGAACTGACCCATATTTCCTGAGCAGTCTTTGGATCTTTTTAACGACTCAACTTAGCAAGACAGATTTGAGCCTTATCATGGCAGAACCCAAATCCACTTGTTTAAGTGGTATATATTTTGTTTATGCTGCAGGCTAAACAAGTAGGTTTACCTAGGGTCTCTTGTTAAAATGAGCCATCTGTGGCAGCTGTGGTAATTATACAAAGCCCACTGTACCTTTCAAGCAGAGATCTTAAGTTTCTGTCAAAACTTTGAAAAACAAGAGGAATAACTGCTAAAGAGTGAAGGTTATATCAAGGTGCTACTTTTTTTAAAAAAAAAGTTCATCCTGTGCATTATATAAAATTAAAGTTATGATTATAGTATACGCTGAAAAAACAAACACATACAAATAGTCAGACGGATCTCTCTTAACACAAATCCATGGGATCGCAGTATTTAATTTATTTTAATTTAATAGTCATATTTATATATGCCGCCCACTCAGGCAGAACCCGACTCAGGGCGGCATTACAACAAGTTCTAAAAACACATAAAAACACTTTAAAAGACCCACATCCCACCCACTTTAAAAGACCCATATCCCACCCACCCATCCCACCCACTATAAAAAGAAGAAGAAGAGAGAGTTCTTAATTGTTTACATAAGCCAGCAGGTGGGGACCGTGTTCCCATTCGGGCCCCACACCTGCCCTGCCAGCCAGGTCTTCAATCCTTTCCTGAAGGGCAGCAATTCTCTTTGAAGTCTTAGATCTGTTGGCAGGAGGTTCCAGAGAGTTGGTGCGGACACGGAGAAGGCCCTCCTTCGGGTGCTGGATAGATGTGCCCTAGCTGATGGCACTATTAGAGAGCCCCTTCGGTCTGCTCTGGTTGGACGGGCAGACACTCTTGGGTCTCTAAGGTATCCTGGCCCACTGCCATATAGGGCTTTAAAGGTCAAAACCAACACCTTGAATTGCACCCAGAGACAAACTGGTAACCAGTGCAGCTCCCGAAGTAGCGGTGAGTATATTTAATGTGTGCCATTAGGCTACTTACCTGTTCATACAGCTGTATGAGAAATGCACTTATGAAACAAAAAATATTTAATTAAGGAGCATTTCATGAATCCATTCTCTATTTGCAAAGTTCCTTCAGCAACATGTCTTTTCTATTATGAGTTGCATCAATGAAATGTTAGAGAAAATAAAAATACAGATGACCAGCTTAAAAAATGTTACATTTTCTTCTGTAGACTTGGTTGGATTTATGTGCAATTCAAGGTGCTGGTTATGACCTTTAAAGCCCTTTAAAGCCCTACATGGTAGTGGGCCAGGATACCTAAGAGACCGCGTCTCCCTAAGAACGTCTGTCTGTCCAACCAGAGAGGACTGGAGAGGCTCTCTAATTGTATCATCAGCTAGAGGGGCTTGTCTCTCTAGCACAAGAAGTAGTGCCTTCTCAGTGTCCACACCAGCTCTTTGGAACCTCCTGCCAGTAGAATTACAGCTCCAGACGGAATTGCTGCCCTTCAGGAAGGACTTAAAACCTGGCTGGTGGGGCACGTGGGGCATGGATGGTAGGGTGTCCCCAGCCAGTTGGCTAGTGTAAATCAGCAGTATTCCTCCCCCTTTTGCATTTTCAGCGGTTTTATTGGGTGGGTGGTTTTAATGTTGTAAGAGGGTAGCATTTTTTAATGTTTTTATAATGATTTTTGTACTTGCTTTTATGTTTTTGTCTGTGATATTATTGTTTTATTTGATTGCTGTGAGCCACCTGAGTTGGCCTAGGCTGAGTGGGCAGCATAGAAACTGAATTAATTAATTAAATAAATAAAATTATTAATAAAAACCCAACTCAACACCCCTTTCCTACTTTAAGTTATGACAACTGTTCGGGGAGATTTCAAGTAGTATGGAAAATCAACCAAAATTTACTTCTTGGTAAAATTGCCTGTCTGTATTAGCAGTCCAAATCAGATGATGTAGAGTTGGTAAGGTATACCACCCATCAACCCATTAGCCCTCCCTCATCAGAAGCCAAAGATGTTTACAGCTGAAGTTATCGAAAGTTAAATTGTGTCTTCACTGCTTTTTCTTCATGGGTTTTTAATATTTCTGTCCCAAAATGTGATATTTCTGTTCCTAGACTTAATTGGGTGCAAATTTTAACATTTTTATGAGGTATTTGTAATATTCACTTTTTTTACTACTGTGTTGAAATATCTTTTAATAAATAAATGCACATTCTGATTAATTTATTGGTAGCTGAAAAAAATAGGCTGTTATTTTTGGAAAATATGAGCCAAATGATGAGAAAAATGATGAGAAGTTCTAAGCCTTGGTTCAGTCCTTGATAAGAGACTCTAGATTGAACCTGTGATAAATTAATATTGTTGGCGTCAGTTCAGGTCTGACTTACTGAACCCCTTTCCAATGTAGCCTAGATCTCGAGGACTCAAAAGTGATTTACCATACCCTTCTTCTGGAATAACTTTGGGGCTGTGCCCCTTGCCAAAGGCTACATAGGTTGGCTCTACTCAGCAGAAGCATAATGGTGAACTGAACTCTAAACATCACCCAACTTATTCAGCTATCAAGCCAACTGATGATAAGGTTACTAGAATGTTTCTTTTGGTTTTGCATTCTATAGCGAGAAACTATAAACATATTTCTGATATTACAATTCTGTATTAATTATTTAATCAGGGAGCAGGTTACAATGTATCTTTTAATATGTCTTTATAAATAACTAAGTAAAACTCCTGCTGCTGACTGTTACTGTTTTGTTATTATCTTTACTGTTTTTAAATTTGATTATTTAATGTATATGACTTGTTCTGGCTGTACTGTTTTTATACTGTTATTATTATGCAATCTATCATTGTTGATTTACGTTTGTATATTATTATGTTGTAAACCACCCAGAGTCATTTTTACTAGATTGGTGGTATATAAATTGAATAAATAAATAAATAACATTTATATCTGAAGACATGAAATTACATACAATAAATAGATTCACAAGCTTAACCGCAACAAACCTCAGAATCTTAAAAACAATGTTATTTTTTTCATCTTAAAAGCCAGGTATTTTTCTTGGGAGAAAGAAACATCCAAAGAGAGGAGGGGAATGTTTTATTGACCATCTTAAAACAACACCAGTATAAATTGATTTCTTAAAATGATAACATATTAACAATCTCCCTCACAGCAAAAAGAACCAAGAAATAGCAACATGTTGGAACATTTTGCAGCCTTCGCTCTTTGACAACTGAACAAGTCAGTAACTAGAGAATGAACAAGAACAACCTTATTCACCTTACATTTTGACCTCCCATTGGCAATTGGCTAAAAACAAGCGTAAGGGAGGATTTTGCAGTAAGTCTATATATACGCTTCACTTTTATTATGGTTTTATCTGTCAGTGTTCTTCAGAATTCTATAGCCCTCTCCCACAATAAACTAGAATCTTGTGCCCATAGTATAGTTGATTTATTTCTTTTGCTCAAAAAAGGGAAAAGAACTTGGAAATATTTTCAATTCATTTCATTTCAATTTTTTAGAGAGAGCGAGGAGCTGGGAAGAAAAAAAAAACTTGACTTGCTTATTTGACCATTAGTTTAATTTGACCATTACAGTAGTTTAATTTAGTTGACCATTATCTAGCAATTAGTTTGATTTTGTTATGCAAACTTCATGCATGTACATAATTTTTACTTTAGAGTATTCCTCAAATACTTTTTAAGCTTTATTGCTCAGTGTCTTAAAGAGATATCAAATTGCTCTATTTTTTCTTGTCAGCTCTCCCCTTTCTCCTAGGGCAGTGATGGCAAACCTTTGCACTCCAGATGTTGTTGAATTCCAATTCCCAGAAGCCCATGTCAACACACCTACTGATCAAGGCTTCTGGGAATTGAAATTCAATAACATCTGGAGTGCCAAGGTTGGCCATCACTGTCCTAGGGCATAACCACACAAAGTTGCAAGACAGATTTCTTTTATAGTTCAGGTGGAAGCTGGACTAAATATTATAGGATCTCATAACAATATTTCCCTTCACCTCAGGGTATAAAATAGAAGACAAGGTAGGTATACTTTGCAGTAATTTAATTTAATTTAATTTAATAGTCATATTTATATATGCCGCCCACTCAGGCAGAACCCGACTCAGGACGGCATTACCACAAGTTCTAAAAACACATAAAAACACTTTAAAAGACCCATATCCCACCCACTTTAAAAGACCCATATCCCACCCACCCATCCCACCCACTATAAAAAGAAGAAGAGCAGTTCTTAATTGTTTACATAAGCCAACAGGCGGGGACCGTGTTCCCATTCGGGCCCCACACCTGTCCTGCCAGCCAGGTCTTCAATCCTTTCCTGAAGGGCAGCAATTCTCTTTGAAGTCTTAGATCTGTTGGCAGGAGGTTCCAGAGGGTTGGTGCGGACACGGAGAAGGCCCTCCTTCGGGTGCTGGATAGATGTGCACCCCTAGCTGATGACACCATTAGAGAGCCTCTCCGGTCCGCTCTGGTTGGACGGGCAGACACTCTTGGGATGATGCGGTCTCTAAGGTATCCTGGCCCACTGCCATATAGGGTTTTAAAGGTCAAAACCAGCACCTTGAATTGCACCCGGAGACAAACTGGTAACCAGTTTTGGTGTCTTGCACGGAAGACAAAGAAGGAGCCGCAGTGGGGGCTAAAACACAGGTTTATTTCATGATGGTCAGGATGAACATGTGGTAATGGCGGAGGTACAGCTCATTTTATACTACAGTAATACATTTGAATATTGTTGCACGGTAGCTCATTGGCTGCCACCAGCGTGACGTCATTCTGAGTCACGCCCATCTTCTCCAGGTGATCCTAGCACGGGAAAGGTTTCCGCGGCTGCTGGTGGTTGGGGAATGTGAACCATGTGAGCTGAACGCTCGCAGCTGCCCTCTATGGGCAGCTTACTCGCGTTCCTTCAACAGCTATGTTACATTGTAATCATTGTCAGGTTACATTCATACATTCTTAAAGTAATACTGTTACATACTGAACACTCCTCCCCCTAGGATGGGACGAAGTCCCTCAACCATTGTGGCTTCCCGCACGTGCGCTTGGGGCGCGCGGCTGCTTGGTTTAGCACAGGGGAACTAGGGGCTCCGAGTTCCGCAGAGTCTCATCCTGCAATGGAAAGGGCGGACTCGTTAGTCATTTGGCGGGGACTCTGCGACAACCTTGCATTAGGAGAAGGGAACGGAACATACAGCTGAGATGTGAACCCCTGCCTGTTGCTTGTGGCACCTGGGGACCCCCCCAGTACGAACCTCGGGACCGACGAGGAGACCCTTGTTGCCTCCCCCCGGTTCCTTGCGCCTGCAACCGGCGTACTTGCGCCACTCCCTGCTGCCTGACCCGGAGTTCTAGGGGATGAGGAGAGCGAATTTCCCCCTGCTGCCTGTCTCGGGGGGCTTGGTGATATGGTATACTCTAAAGTAAAAGGGCTGGGGGGACTGGAGGTACCAGGGGCTGAACTGAAACCCCTCTTCTCGCTCGGACAGGTGGGGGACCACTCCGCGACACCCCCCTGGTACGGTAATGTAAAGTCAAACTCATTCCACTATTTCAAAGTGTCGTCCTCCTCGGCTGAGAATCCAGGGTATGCATTTGTACCCAAGGACGCCGCCGTGTCTCCCCCTTGGGTTACGCGGGTGGGGGAGGACCCTAACGCTGATTCCCTTTCACTAGTGACTCGCCTTCTGAGTTGGTCAGCGTGCCTTCTCCAGAGTAGACCTGTGCTAGTCTCGACCCTATAGGATACTGGCCCCGTTTGTTCAATGATCGTCCCTGGGACCCATGTTGGTCCCGAGGCTGCATAGTTTCTGCAGTGAACCGGGTCCCCTACCGAAAAGCTTTTGGAGCTCTCTACCACTACATTTCTCCCTTCATCCTCCACCCTGGTCGGATCCAACTGATCAAACAGGTTACCGGCCGCCTCCTCATGAGGAGTTCGGCCGGCGAAAGTCCTGAAGCTAGGGGAGTTGCCCAATAACAGATGAGGAACTGACACAGTTGGAGGTTCAACTCACCGGGACCCATGCGCCGCAGTGCGTCTTTCGTAGTGCGCACTTGGCGCTCTACCTGACCGTTTGTGGCGGGGTGAAACGGGGCAGTGGTAATGTGCCTGATGGCATTCCTCTCGATAAACGCCTTGAATTCCGCAGAAGTGAAGGTACTGGCGTTATCGCTAACAAGGATGTCTGGCAGGCCAAAGCAACTGAACACCCTGCGCAAGTGTTTAATGGTTGCGGCAGATGAGGTGCTAGTCATGGGGATTACTTCCAGCCACTTGGAATAGGAGTCAACTATCAGCAGAAACATGGACCCGCAGAAAGGGCCAGCGAAGTCGACATGTATTCGGGACCATGGCCCGTGGGCCGTGTCCCATTCCCTATGGGGTAGCCGGGACTCCTCAGGCCGAGAGCTCTGGCAGCTCTCACACGTGCCCACTAAGTGTTCTATATCCACGTCTATTTGGGGCCACCAGAAGAAGCTCCTGGCCAGTGCCTTGGAGCGCACTATTCCTGGGTGGCTGGTATGCAGTAGCCTCAGCACCTTTGCCCGCAACTTCTCTGGGATGACTACCCGCTGGCCCCAGAGCAGGCAGCCCCTTTCAAGGGAAAGCTCTACTCTGCGCCTGAAAAATGACTTGAAATGCTCCTCGGGGGGAGTTGTGGGCCACCCTTTCCTAACCCAGGAACTGACTTGGGACAGGATTTTGTCAGCCGCCGTGGCTTTGGCGAGGTCTGCCGGGACTATGGGGGATGAGTCGAGGGACTCGATCAGCAGGACTTGGTGGTCCTGCTCTACCTCGCATGTGGGATCTCCTAAACTAGGGAGGGGAGACCAGGACAGCGCGTACGCATGGGAGATCTCCTTCCCTGGGCGATAGACCAGTTCATACTGGTAGGCGTTAAGGAAAATCGCCCAACGTAGCATCCTGGTGGACAGAATTTGTGGGGTGGGTTTGCCTGTAGTAAAGATTCCCAGAAGGGGCTTGTGATCAGTCACAACCGTAAACTCGCGGCCGTATAGGAAATCGTGGAACTTCTTTGTTCCTGCAATTATGGCCAGGGCCTCCCTATCAGTTTGCGTGTAGTTGCGCTCCGCCTTTGAAAGGGACCTGGAGTAGTACGCAACCGGGGCTTCCTGCCTGCTCTCCAACACATGGCACAGCACCGCCCCCACCCCGACTGGGGACGCATCACAGACTAAAACTACTGGTCTCCTCGGGTCAAAATGGGTCAGGACAGCATCCGAGGATAAAAGTGCTTTGAGCTCCTTGAAAGCTTTCTCTTGCCTATCTCCCCACCGTCAAACCGCCTCTTTCTTTAGTAGCATGTGCAGTGGCTCCGCAACGGATGCCTTCCTTGGCAAGAAGGAATGGTAAAAATTTAGGAGCCCTAGAAATGACTGCAGCTCCGGTTTCGCGGTGGGGCAAGGGGCGTTTTGCACAGCCGCAACCTTGGACTCGGAGGGCTTGATGCCCTCCAGGGTTATCTTGAACCCGAGAAACTCAACCTCCCTCGCAAAGAATACACATTTGTCCCTTCTCAGTCGAAGTCCCGCTTTCTCGAATACTAGTCTTCTCGCTAGTTCTGATTCACTCCCCGCTGTTATCAAAACATCGTCAAAATATGGGAGCACGCCTGGAAGCCCCTTTAAAAGGCGTTCCACAAGGGACAGGAAGATCCCGGGGGCTGAATTTATGCCGAACTGTAGGCGCGCTACCTTAAATGCCCCCTTGTGCGTAACGATGGTTTGCGCAGTGGCAGCAGCTGGGGTTACTGTGAGCTGCTGATACGCCTGTGCCAGGTCTAGCTTGGCGAAACACCTCCCCCCATGCAACATGGCCAGTAAGTGGCTAACCACTGGCACCGGATATGCATTTGGCCGAATGGCCTTGTTAATTGTACATTTGTAGTCAGCGCAAATCCTGACCTCCCCGTTTGGTTTTAAGGCTGTAACAATCGGAGTCTCCCACTCCGCTGAATCAACTGGAACCAAAATCCCCTGCCCCACCAACTTGTCCAGTTCCGCCTCAATCTTGTCCTTGAGGGCGAAGGGCACTCTTCATGGCTTGAGACGTATGGGCCGGATTTCTGGGTCCAACTCAAAAGAGACTGGGGGCCCCTTGTAGGTCCCGAGCCCCTTCTTGAAAACGTCCGGGAGTGCATCGCACACGTCCTGCATTGGGTCAGTCTCTATGGCATTAATGCCGGACAGTTCGATTCCCAGGGGAGCAAACCACTGGGTTCCCAAAAGGCAGCATCTTCCCCCCTTGAGAACTAAGGGCAGTTTATCTGTGTAATTTTTGAACTTCACTGTGAAGTTTCCCACCCCCAACACTGGGATCCCATAGCCCTGCACGTCCCGTAAGTGTGACTTCATGGCCCGCAGCTTGGGCCGCGCATTTGGGGGAATGCGCATGAATTCTTTTTGGGACAGGATGGAGTAGTCTACTTCCATCCTCACTGGAACCCCTTGTAATAGTACCTCTACAAAGAAGCGCCGGTGCTCCAGGCCCACGCAGTTCACGCCTTCTGCGCCATCGTTGGCTGAGACCTTCCCGATGCCGGCCGCCTTTCGTTGGTGTGCTTGAGGGTGTCTCGATGTGCCCTTGTCCTCGGTTCGCCTGCGCCTGCAGATTCTGGCGATGTGGCCCTTCCGGCCGCAGTTGTGGCACTCAGCCTTCCGGAATGGGCATCTCATCCGGTCGTGAGATGCCCCACAGCCGTCGCAACGGTGGCCTTGTCGTTCGCTGGTCTGGCGTCTCTCCCTGCATTTCTTTACCTTCTGTACGTCGTTGTCCTCACTGGAGTAGGGGTCTGCCGTAGAGGAAGACTCCTTGGAGGTTGCTGGGGTGCCTGCGGGCGACCGGGGTGCCCGCCAGGCCGTTTTCGCCAACGTTCGGCGGGCCACATGCACGGGTGACTTGGCCCTCTCAGGTGCGGCCACTCGGGACTTGAACACCCTGACCCCGCTCCTGGCCGCCTCGGCTGCTTGGGCCTCCCGCAATACCTCATTGAATGTGAGGCGATGGTCACGGGTCATCAACTTCCTCTGGACCTCCTCGTCCCTCAGGCCACACAGCATGCGGTCTCGGAGGGCTGTGTCCAGGTCCTCCCATTGGCAATTGACCGCCGCGAGCCTGAGGGCTGCCGCGTAGGCAGACATGGACTCCCCCGGGCGCTGGTCCTGCCTGTGGAACGCGACCCGGGCCGGGAAGATTGAAACAGGAGGCTGGAAGTGCTACCTCAGTAGCGCCAGGATGCGGTCGATGGGCACCACGTCTACCTTCCGGGGAACCACCAGGTTCATCAGGATACGCAGCTTGGCCGGCCCCACCTGGGCTAGGAAGTGCGAGCGCATCTTCCCGTCATCGTCGATGCCTGCCGCATCCATCGCATGCCGAAACTGGCACTCGTACAGCTCCCATTGTTCTGGATCACTGATATCAAACTGGTGAGGTTTGACCTTGGGACTCGCCATGTATCCCACCTTCGTCGCCAATTTGGTGTCTTGCACGGAAGACAAAGAAGGAGCCGCAGTGGGGGCTAAAACACAGGTTTATTTCATGATGGTCAGGATGAACATGTGGTAATGGCGGAGGTACAGCTCATTTTATACTACAGTAATACATTTGAATATTGTTGCACAGTAGCTCATTGGTTGCCACCGGTGTGACGTCATTCTGAGTCACGCCCATCTTCTCCAGGTGATCCTAGCGCGGGAAAGGTTCCCGCGGCTGCCGGTGGTTGGGGAATGTGAACCATGTGAGCTGAACACTCGCAGCTGCCCTCTATGGGCAGCTTACTCGCGTTCCTTCAACAGCTGTGTTACATTGTAATCATTGTCAGGTTACATTCATACATTCTTAAAGTAATACTGTTACATACACAACACCAGTGCAGCTTCCGAAGTAGCGGTGAGCGTGGGCATATCGTCTGCATCCCATCACCACCCGGGCTGCCGCATTCTGGATGAGCTGCAGCCTCCGAATGATCGTCAAGGGCAGCCCCATGTAGAGCGCATTACAATAATCTAGTCAGGAAGTGACCAGAGCGTGGGTGACCATAAGCAAGGAGCCCTGGTCCAGGAGCATGCGCAACTGGCGAATCACCCGAAGTTGGGCAAAAGTCCTCCTGGCCACAGCCGCTACCTGTTCTTCTAGCAGCAGCCATGAGTCCAGAAGGACCCCCAAGTTGCGCACTGGGTCTGTCTGGGGCAAAACAGCCCCATCCAGTATCAAAGATGGTAGCTCCCTGGATAACACGGGGCCCCTTATCCACAGCCACTCTGTCTTGCTGGGATTCAGCTGAAGCCCATTGGCCCCCATCCAGACCCCAATGGCCTCCAGGCATCCGGATAGGATTTCAACAGCATCACTGGGGTCCCCACGGGCCGAGATGTACAACTGGGTGACATCCGCGTACTGATGGTACCTCACCCCGTGGGAACGAATGATCTCACCCAGTGGCTTCATGTAGATGTTAAATAGGAGAGGAGAGAGCACCGAGCCCTCAGGCACCCCAAAGTTGAGGAGCCTAGGGCTGGACCTCTCACTCTCTAACCACACCGACTGGGTACGGCCCTGCAGAAAAGAGGAAAATCAGGACAACACAGCGCCCTGGATCCCCAGTCCTTTGAGCCGTTCCAGAAGGATACCGTGGTCGACGGTATCGAAGGCCGCTGAGAGGTCAAGAAGAGCAAGGACGGATGGATAACCCCCGTCCCGCTCCCGCCAGAGATCATCCATCAGTGCGACCAATGCCGTCTCCGTACCATACCCGGGCCTGAATCCTGATTGAAAGGGGTCTAGATAATCCGCTTCCTCCAGGACACTCTACAGCTGGCGCGCCACCGCCTTCTCCAAAACCTTACCCAGAAAGGGCAGGTTGGAAACTGGCCTGTAGTTGTTAAGGACAGCTGGGTCAAGGGATATTTTCTTCAGGAGGAGGTGCACCAAAGCATGTTTTAGTGGTGCAGGAAATACCCCCTCCTATAATGATGCATTTATTATCGCCCTGACCCAGCCACCTGTCACCACCTTGGAGGCTTTCACCAACCAGGTGGGACAGGGGTCCAAAGGACATGTAGTGGCACGCACAGCTGCAAGGAGCCTGTCCACTTCATCAGGGACAACAGGATCAAATTGATCCCAGATCGTACAGCAAGACTGTGCTCCGGTGCCCCCCCGACCCTCCCCATCCACGCCGGGATTCAGCCCTGAACGAATCCGATCGATTTTCTCCACCAGATGGTCAGCAAAGTCCTCAGCTGAACCCTGCCAACCGGGCACCAATCTCCCCCTACCGAGGAGGTACCTGGTTACCCGGAACAGGGCAGCTGGGTGATTATCAGCAGAGGCAATAAGGGTGGTGAAGTAGTGCCGCCTCACCACCCCCATCGCCACTAGGTAGGCCCTAATAGCAGCTCTAGCTAGTGTCCAATCGGAGTCATCCTGGGTCTTCACCCAGCGGCGCTCTAGGCGTCTCTTTGCCCGTTTGAGTTCCCGCAGTTCATCCGTGAATCACGGGGATGACCTAACCCCACGGGCGCGGAGAGGCCATAGTGGCGCGATTTCATCCAAGGCTGCTGTTGCCGTCCTGTTCCACAGGTCGACAAGTGCTTTGGGTGAATCGTGTAGCTGATCCAGAGTAACATCCCCCAGTTTCCTCTGGAATCCATCTGGATCCATTAGTCGCCGAGGGCGGGCCATTTTAATAGGCCCTGCCTCCCTACAATGAAGCGTCGCCCCCAGAAAGTCAAGAGTCACCAGATAGTGATCTGACCATGGCACAGGTGAGATGACTAAGTCCTGTAATCTCAGATCACTCTGCCACTGCTCCGACAAGAAAACTAAGTCTGGCGTGTGACCACTGCCCCTGGTCGGACCCCGAACTACCTCAGTCAGGCCCATGGCTGCCATGGAAGCCATGAACTCCCTTGCCACCTCAGAAGCCATCCCCAATGAAGGCAAATTGAAGTCCCCCAGAACCATAAGCCTCGGGAACTCCAACGCCAGCATCGTGGCGGCTTCGAGGAGCTCAGGCAGAGCATCCCTTACCCTGTAAGGGGGCAGGTACAGGAGTAAGATCCCCAACTGACCCTTGGGGCCCAACCGTAGAAGCAGGGCCTCACAACCAGACACTTGTGGAGCAGTGGCCCTAGCAATTCCCAAAGACTCCCTGGCAACAATGGCGACACCACCGCCCCTCACCTCACCTCTAGGCTGGTGCCAAATACCGAACCTAGCTGGACACATGTCCGAAAGAGGTACTCCATCCTCAGGTGTCAGCCAGGTTTCGGTGATGCATGCCAGGTCGGCCCGCTCCCCCTGGATAGAATCTTGGATCAGGGGGGCCTTATTACAGACCGATCTGGCATTCACCAGCAGCAGCCTAAGGGCGGGGTCACTCTGGATCTGCTGCTCAGGGCCCAGAGATGTACCTGCGGGGCTGGAACGAGGGACTGCACTTAAACATCGGACCTGTGTTCCCCAAGTGCAGCCTGCCCCTCGGTACCCGCCATACCGCCCCATGCCCGTCACAACACTTATATGGGTCCCTGGAACACCCCTAGACGGAATGCATGTAGAGCATGGGTGAGAAACTTGGCCCACCAGATGTTTCACATCTCACAATCTCATACCTATTAGAAAAATACATTCTTGGAGGCCTCTCCTGCAACACTGTCTGTGGGGAGCATGCACATTTGCCACTAAATTTAGAGGTTTTTATATACTGTATATATAAAAAAGCAAAGCCATAAACAGTAGGTTTACGTTTTTTGTTTCCTTTTATCAAGAAGTATTAAATATTGATGATCCTTTTTCCTAGGGAAGGGAAGAGGTAGGACAGATATCTCCTCCACCACCACCACCCCTTTTTTTAGAATAACCAAATTCCAAATCCCTTTAACTGTTCCCACTCTCTATAGCTGTGGCTTCTTAGAGATTCAAGTCCAAAATGTACATTTGCACTAGAGCTTTGTTGTTTTCACACTTCATTAACTGAACTGAGAAGGGGCACATTCAGTGCCCTTGAACTGTGGGGTGATCTAACCCAGTCTTCCCCAAACTGATAACTTCCAGATAAATTCAGCAGGTTCACACCAGTTTGCCAGAACCGGTAGCAGAAATTCTGACTGGCCCCATCCATCCAAGTTTTGAAATAAAGTAGTCCTAATTCAGGTGCAACGCAGGGCTTTCCCCCTGGCCACACCTACCATGCCATGCCCACAGAGCAGGTAGTAAAAAAAATTGAATCTCACCCCTGGATACATTGTATTACAACTTTCATGGATGTTGACATGGGAGATCTAATCCAATATTACTGAAAGGCACATAGTTGATGAAGCCTGTCTTCAACAGTGTTTTCAGGGAAGACTTTAGGAAATGTTTGGGTATTATTTATGCATTTCTCTTTGCAGGCGCACCCCCCCAATAATGGACTCAGACACAAATGAAAGTGGATAACGGCATTGGGCCACATTTATTGATTCATGCCCTAGTCCGAATTATAAATTTCTATTGGTAAAACGACCAATCATAATTCTTAAGGCAAGCAGGCCGAAGTAACACTGGTAAGGTACCACCCAAAATTGCCAACGGCAATTGTTACAATGTATCTATTTGTATCAATTTGTTTGTTGACAACAAACAAATTGTTGACCGTAGTCAATATCTACCTAATGACCCCACCCTCTGACGTGTATCCGTAAAATCAGGGGGTGATTCCAGCTGTCTAGTGGTAACCATCACCCCCTCGCCTGGTTCGTCGTTGACCGGACAACGTTTAAACAACTTATGCCTATCTAGTGTTGTCCAGTCAATTGCGAACCTGCCGGATACCTGTGGGTCATAAATGTTTACCTTACCAGTGCTACCCGCCCATGTGACCAAGTCAACAGCAGCACAGAACAAACCCCTATATCAAACCATAGCAACAGTGTGGGATGGGCAAAAAAGCCAGGACTCAAGGGCCAATTGCGAGTCCCAGCCAAAAATTCCTACCCGGCCCCGAAGCGACCAAAAAAATCACACTCTTAACTAGGGAGGGGGTGGAGGGGAAAAACTTCTCCGCTCCGTCGCTTCGCCAAAATGGCAGCACGGCTGCCTCGTGGCCAGCCCTTTTATTAGGGTGCTGGCCACGCCCCTAACTACCCGGATGGCTTCGTCCGGTGGGGGGGGGCCCGCAAAGAGCGCGGCGGCCATTTTGGCACCACGCTTCCATTGCAGGCGCACCCCCCCCCCCAATAATGGACTCAGACACAAATGAAAGTGGATAACGGCATTGGGCCACATTTATTGATTCATGCCCTAGTCCGAATTATAAATTTCTATTGGTAAAACGACCAATCATAATTCTTAAGGCAAGCAGGCCGAAATAACACTGGTAAGGTACCACCCAAAATTGCCAACGGCAATTGTTACAATGTATCTATTTGTATCAATTTGTTTGTTGACAACAAACAAATTGTTGACCGTAGTCAATATCTACCTAATGACCCCACCCTCTGACGTGTATCCGTAAAATCAGGGGGTGATTCCAGCTGTCTAGTGGTAACCATCACCCCCTCGCCTGGTTCGTCGTTGACCGGACAACGTTTAAACAACTTATGCCTATCTAGTGTTGTCCAGTCAATTGCGAACCTGCCGGATACCTGTGGGTCATAAATGTTTACCTTACCAGTGCTACCCGCCCATGTGACCAAGTCAACAGCAGCACAGAACAAACCCCTATATCACACCATAGCAACAGTGTGGGATGGGCAAAAAAGCCAGGACTCAAGGGCCAATTGCGAGTCCCAGCCAAAAATTCCCACCCGGCCCCGAAGCGACCAAAAAATCACACTGTTAACTAGGGAGGGGGTGGAGGGGAAAAACTTCTCCGCTCCGTCGCTTCGCCAAAATGGCAGCACGGCTGCCTCGTGGCCAGCCCTTTTATTAGGGTGCTGGCCACGCCCCTAACTACCCGGATGGCTTCGTCCGGTGGGGGGGGCCCGCAAAGAGCGCGGCGGCCATTTTGGCGCCACGCTTCCATTGCAGGCGCACCCCCCCAATAATGGACTCAGACACAAATGAAAGTGGATAACGGCATTGGGCCACATTTATTGATTCATGCCCTAGTCCGAATTATAAATTTCTATTGGTAAAACAACCAATCATAATTCTTAAGGCAAGCAGGCCGAAGTAACACTGGTAAGGTACCACCCAAAATTGCCAACGGCAATTGTTACAATGTATCTATTTGTATCGATTTGTTTGTTGACAACAAACAAATTGTTGACCGTAGTCAATATCTACCTAATGACCCCACCCTCTGACGTGTATCCGTAAAATCAGGGGGTGATTCCAGCTGTCTAGTGGTAACCATCACCCCCTCGCCTGGTTCGTCGTTGACCAGACAATGTTTAAACAACTTATGCCTATCTAGTGTTGTCCAGTCAATTGCGAACCTGCCGGATACCTGTGGGTCATAAATGTTTACCTTACCAGTGCTACCCGCCACCCGGAGAGGCTTCAATAAAGGCTCGACGCCCCCCCAAGATCGTCAGCTCGGTCGACAGGCCTGCTCGCCAATCACTCAGCAGGAGGTCCATACCTCCTCGCGACAGATGGACCCCATCCCCTGCGTAAAGCCCATAATTTTGCAGACTAATGGCTGGATGAGGACTGACCCGCCCCCAGCCCTTGGTCGAAAGGAATCGGGCCACCGCCCTGTTCACCATGCGCCTAGCGCGGTCCAAGGCCTGGAGGTCAAGGCCTCCCCTATAAGCGTGCCGTGGGACCATATCTGACCAAACAAGGGTTGTGGCGGGCCATACGTAATGTAAGTAGGCGAGGTCACTGCAAATCGCATGCTTCAGCGATAAGCCAGTGACCTGTCCCAAATCATTACCCCCAAGATGTATGATCAGGATGTCGGGCGGGTCAGCGTTCCTTGCCGAAAAAAGGAATGGCAAGAGCTCCTGCCACAACATACCGGGCTTACCGTACCATGTGAGACTTGCGTACGCACCGAGTCCCAGTCGGGGTCCCCAATCTGTTGCCGCAGCGTAACGCGCTGCCCTGTGCACGTAGCTATGGCCCACCAGCCATACTGTCACCGGTGTGATACGACACCCAGGGTCTGTGAAGGAAAAAACAGGGAAGGAAGAGATATGTGGTGACTAAAAAACGGTACTCACGGTGGGAGTGGGCGAACATAAAACTGGAAACACTGCGAGCCCCACCTCCCCATGCTGCGTATGTCAGCCCCGGAGTACCCATAAGCAGCCGCAGTAGAGGCCGCCCCAATTCTAAATGAGTGGGTGCCGTAACGGGCCCCAGGGAGGCCCACCCTAGCCAGTGCCTTCCCAGTCAACTTCCAAAATTGAAATTTAGTGAGGGGAGACCCATCTTGGTGACAGAAAAACGGGCCATGGTGCGTGCCACGCAGTGCAAGGAACTCCTGTAGGGCACCAACCGGACAGATGTCTGCCAAGGAACATCGTAGCAGTCTTACACCACTGCCTACGCCGTGCTGATCTGTTTTAGAGGAGCATATCCTCAACTGAGCCCAATCATTGCAAACATAGACATCTTCGAGTTCCAGTGCCCTACGACTTGCATCCGCCTTAGTCAGCATCACAAGCTCGCTGATGCGGAGCGCTCCAAAAAAGGCCACCGTTGTACCGCATGAAACAGGGCTGCCTCATACCTATTAAAACATAGGTCATGCCAGCCCCGTGCCAGTTGGGTAAGGACCCCCGGGGAAATTGGGTGGCGGTCGTCCAGGCTACGCCCACGTTCCCGCACCCACCCCTCCAAAACGTGTCTCACACGGAAATCAGCGGTACTGTCCGCATGACCTCCCACCTTGGCCATAAAAGCCAGCGCTGATAGCCTAGATGCTATGGTGCGGGGTGCCAGGCCCTGGGCGTGCAGGTAAACCATGAAACGAAGGAGGTGGGCCACTGAGATTGGCCAGGTATCTGGCAGTCGAGATTGGGTACAAAAAGTCTGAAAGGAAACCCACGCGTGGTGATACGCCTTACGCGTGCGTGGCGCCAGAGACATGCCGATCGCCCGGTTCACCTCTCCTTGCCAAAGGTCCATATCTCCTCCGGGAGTGGCGAGGGAAATTCCTCCGCATCCGGGGCCAAGGCACGGAACCGGGAGATCTGCAGGCGGGACAAAGCATCAGCAATATCATTATTCACCCCCGGGACATGCCTGGCCCTGAACAGTGCATTGAGGCACAGGCTGCGCAATACAAACTGGCGCACGAGGTCCATGACCCTGGGAGATTTAGAGGTCTGTGAATTGACAATGTGGACAACGGCCGCATTGTCACACCAGAAATGCACCACAGAGTTGGCCCACTCCTCACCCCATAGCATCAAGGCCCCCAGTATGGGAAAAAATTCCAAATATGTGAGATCCCTCAGGCGACCCGTGCCTGACCAGGCTGGTGGCCATCCACCATATGCCCACTTCCCATTGAAGTACATCCCATAACCAAGGGATCCCGAGGCATCAGACTGAATCTAAAATTGGGGTGAGGCCAGGAGATCTGACCTCCAAAATGAGACCCCATTAAACTCCCTCAAGAACTGGAGCCATATGTGCATATCTGCCCTGATGCCCCGTGTCAATCTGGTCCTATGATGGGGCCTGGATAAGCCTGACATGGCGTCGCACAAGCGCCGAGCAAATGCCCTGCCAGGTGCGACCACCCTGCAAGCGAAATTAAGGTGTCCATGTAGCACCTGCAGTTCCCGAAGGGATGCCTTGCGCTTAGCCAGCAAGTCCGATATAAGGGCCACTATCCTTGACACCTTGTCTTCCGGCAACCTAGACGCCTGCGCTACCGTGTCAATCTCCACCCCCAGGAATACTAACTTATTAGACGGGCCTTCGGTCTTTTCGGGCGCTAAAGGGACACCGAGTTTCTGCATTAGCGTCTGAAATGTGTTGAGGAGATGTGTGCACGTGTCCCAGCCCCGTTCACCCCCGAACAAAAAGTCATCCAGGTAATGGGCTACAGACCGAGACCCTGACCTACGGACAAATGCCCACTGCAGGAATGTACTGAAACGCTCGAAAGCCGAGCAGGATATGGAACAGCCGAATGGCATGGCTTTGTCAAAATAATATTCACCCCGGAATTTGAAACCCAGCAACTCAAAGTCACCCGGGTGCACTGGCAGGAGGTGAAAAGCCGACTTAATGTCACACTTAGCCAACAGTGCATCCGGGCCACATGAGCGCACCATGCGCAATGCCTGGTCAAATGATGTATACCTGACAGAACAAAGGTCCTCAGGGATAGCATCATTGACCGAATGACCGGCTGGGTAGGACAAGTGATGAATCAGGCGGAACTCGCCCGGGGACTTCTTGGGCACTAGTCCTAGAGGAGACACTTTAAGGTTGGGGAAAGGGGGCGCGGGGAAAGGGCCAGCGACCCTGCCCGCAGCGACCTCCTTATTAATGCTGGCGGCAGCCACCTCCTCCCGTCCTCTAAGTGACAAAAGGTTGGGTGCATCCTGCGGTGACCTATCCCCCGTGAAAGGAATACGGAAACCCAGTTGAAAACCCTGAAGGAGGTACACAGCGTCTGCTTTCTTCGGGTACAATGCGAGCCAACGCTCCAGCATATCAACATTAATTGGGGAGGGGGCCTTTCGGTGAACCCACTCCTTCCGTGGGAGTCCTGCCTGCCCCTTGTCCGCCCCTACCCCTGCCCCTGTATCCTCCCGGCCTGGGGCAGGCGGAGGCAGCATGGGGGCCAGAACAAGTGGGGCACTCGTGCTTGTACTTGCAATTTTTTCTGTTGCAAGAACCATTGGACGAGAAGGTACAGCACAGCAGGCGGGCTGGAACCCCCTGCCCTGCCACTTGGCGGGGAGCCTGTACCGGGGTCGCTCGTTGGACCGCATGTCCACAATGGTATCTATCCCCAGGCGCCGGGCGCGTGGGGGTCATATACAGAAGCCACAGCTTCTGGCAGGGCTCATCCCACCTCATCTCTGGGTGCAGTGGAATCGTCATGCGGAATTCTTCGTCGTAAGCCAGCCACGACAGACCCGGGAAGTCAACCATGGCCCGGTAGATGTTGTCCATATACTGGACCATAGGGATGGCCAAATCCGGCCTAGCCCTGAGGTAAGCGGCCATGTAAATCAGGTACGCTGGCAACCAATTTGCCCACGTGCGTGGCGGCTTACGACGACGTGCCTGCTCCTTATCCTTCTCGTCCAGCCCTTCCCTCTCCTCCTTGGTCGGCTCCCTATTAAGAAGGGAGAAGATATCTACATACTCGCCCCTCCAGATCTTTTCCCTGGTAGACTGGGCCAGATGGTCCCCCAGGGGCAAGGAATACCCTGCCGTTGGCAGTGCCGACACCGGCACAGAGGGGAGTGCGGGCAAAGCAAAGGGGGCCTGTATGAGCCCGGGGATTCCCAACACATTCCTCACCGCACAGGGGGCGCCACCCGGACCCGGGCCCTGTGTCAGGGGTGAAGTCGCCGGGTGGGCCGGAGGCAATTGGACCGCCGGACCACCCGTGCGAGGCCATGGCCATTGGAAAGCCCCCCCCAAGGAAGTCAGTTGTGTGGGTGCACTGGCTTGAACTGCATACTCACCCGATGCACCCCCACGGGCAGCCCCCACCGTGGGTTCCGGCCCGCTGGGGGCGTCAGAGCTCATGACCGAAGCTGAGCTCGTCGACGGGGCCAGACCCGCACCAGACTGCTGCACCTGTTGAGTGGGGAGCCGCGAGGCAGTGGCCGCCACCGGCCCGCGCGCCTCAGGCGGCTCAACCCGACCCATCGCCGGCTGCTGTTTGGCAGCCAAAGGGGGCACCTGGAATCCTAAAGGCACCCCTGTTTGATTGGCCCTCGCCAAGGATGCTTCAAGGGCCGCAACGCGGGTCAGAAGGGCCTCCACGTTGACCAATGCACCAGCCCCAACGGGGGGCGAATGGGCAATCGGCCCATAATTAAAGGGTACCTGTCCAGGCCCCTGAGTCCCAGGGGCCAGATAAGGCCAAGAGCTCATGCCCGGCCCCTGTGAAGCCGAGGGCACACCCTGCAGAGGCAGGGAACCCAACCACCCCCCGTGGCTCGCTCCCCCCATGGGGAACTGTGCACCCGGGCAAGAGGGCCCAGCCGCACGGACCCCAGCGGGGGCACTAGGCATCGGTTGCGGGCCAAGGGCCGAGGCCCCATCCGGGGCAACCTGCCCACACTGCGGATCGGGCCAAGGGGCCACCGATCCCATCCCACCGGTCCCGGTGGGCTCCGTTAAGGGTGGCTGCTGGGCGGGCGCAGTCGCGGTCCTCCGACCCGGCTGGTGCCTCCGCGCCGATCGAGCCACGTTAGCGGCTGCCTTCTTCTTCGAGGGCATAGCCAAGCCAGCTAGGAAGCCTACGGAGAGAAAAAGCTGCCCAAAAAGGCTTCCCCTGAAAGGACACGAGCGACGGAGTTAAGAGGGAAAAACTTCTCCGCTCCGTCGCTTCGCCAAAATGGCAGCATGGCTGCCTCGTGGCCAGCCCTTTTATTAGGGTGCTGGCCACGCCCCTAACTACCCGGATGGCTTCGTCCGGTGGGGGGGCCCCGCAAAGAGCGCGGCGGCCATTTTGGCGCCACGCTTCCATTGGAGTTGTCATTGCTAGAGTTAATTGCAACTCTGTTGGGCAAGGTTAGATCCTTATTTTCCCTCTGATCTGATGTGGTTAGATCCTCGCCACAGCCAATAGTTCCCCATCCTTTGATCCTGTCCTGGTTGATCCCGGCTGCCCTTTTATGATTGATTCTAAAGCCAGTGGGCTGTTTAAAGTGTTGCATGGACTTACAGAAAAGGGACTTTGGAAAAGTTTTCTGTAACATACTAATATATACAACAGAAAAATAGTAGTCTGCTCTAATTCATCAGAGTTGTTTCTATTTCAAATTGATTTTTGTCTTTTTCTTTCTTGGTCCATGCAGAGGTGTAAAGGTAAAGGTTTCCCTTGCTCGAAAGCCAGTTGTATCTGACTCTAGGGTGCAGTGCTCATCTCTGTTTCAAAGCCGAAGAGCCAGTGCTGTCTGCTTCTGCAGATGTTTCCGTGGTCACGTGGCAGGCATGACTAGACACCGGAGCACACAGAATGCTGTTACCTTCCCACCAAAGTGGTTCCTATTTATCTACTTGCAATTTTTTGCTTTCGAACTGCTAGGTTGGCAGGAGGTGGGACAAAGATGGGAGCTCATTGCATCCTGCAGTACTTGGGAATCGAACTGCTGACCTTCTGCCTCCCAGTCAGCATCTTAGCCACTTGAGCCACTGCAATCATATGCAGAGGTGATCTAGTGCTAAATTAATATATCAATTCAGTGATAAGGTGTTCCTCGCTGATCTCAACACAGAGAAAGATTGCCCAGATGGTTTTCTACATCATGCCTAACTTAGTATATCGCAATAATACAATCCACATTCATGCCCATTCCTCATCCATTAGAAAAACAATACTACTGATCACACGGGGGGGGGGGCATTTAAATAACTTCAGTTTGGGGAAAATCAATACCCCAAACAGAAGATGGAAAATAATCCACTAAAAAAAGGAGGGTGGGCTAATTAACATTGGCCTTTGTGTCATGTGATCAATTTAAAACTTCAAATGTGTCTGTTTTATTTCCACAGGAAATCTCATACTATTTATCTGTATAGTTATACTCGGTTGTTTTCTGTAGCTCCTGATCATGTGGGGAATTTCCCGCGGCTGTTCGTGATTTGGGCAATGTGGACCATGTGAGACTGAACGCTCGCAGCTTCCCTCTATGGGCGGCTTGCTCGCGTTCCTTAACAGCTGAGATACATTGTGATTGTGGACTGGTTACATTCATATATTTAAAGTAACATTGTACATGCATACATAACATCCCTCCCCCCTAGGATGGGACGAAGTCCCTCAACCATTGTGGCTTGCCGCACGTGCGCCTTGGGCGTGCGGCCGCTTGACTTAATACAGGGGAGCCGGCGGCTCCTGGTTCCGTGGAGTCCTGCCCTGCAATGGAAAGGGGGGACTCATTAGTGGCTCTGTGTGGCGTCTGTGGTGACCTTGCATTGGGGGACGGGAATGGAATGAATAGTTCCGTTTGAGGAGTTTGGGGACCCCCAGTACGAATCTCGGGACCGACGAAGAGGCCCTCTTGGCCTTGCCACGCCCCGCTGCCTGTCCGGGCGTTCTGGAGACTGTGGTGGGCGGACTCGCCCCTGTTGCCTGCCTTGGGGTTGTTGGTCTCCGGGGAGCAGGAGCAATAGTATACTCTAACACAAAAGGCCTAGGGGGACTGGAAGTACCAGGGGCTGAACTGAAACCCCTCTTCTCGCTAGGACGGGTGGGGGACCACTCCGCTACACCCCCCTGGTACTGCAACTCATAATCATCATCAAACTGATCCCTCTCTTTCAAAGTATCCTCCTCTGTGGTTGGGAACCCAGGATACGCATTTGTATCCACGGGTTCCGCCGTGTCTCCCCCTTGGGTAATGCGGGTGGGGGAGGACCCTAACGCTGATTCCCCCTCGCCGGTGACTCGCCTTCGGAGTTGGTCGGCGTGCCTCCTCCAGAGTAGACCTGAATTAGTCTCGACCCAGTAGGATACCGGCCCCGTTTGCTCAACAATTGTCCCTGGCACCCACGCTGGCCCCGAGGCCGCGTAGTTCCTGCAGTGAACCGGGTCCCCTACCGAAAAACTTTTGGAGCTCCCTCCCCCTATGCTTATATTTCTCCCTTCATCCTCCACCCTGGACGGATCCATCCGGTCAAAAAGTGTTACCGTACGCCTCCTCATGAGGAGTTCGGCTGGGGAAAAACCTGACGCTAGGGGGGTTGTCCTGTAGCAGATGAGGAACTGGCACAGATGCAGGTTCAACTCACCGGGACCCATGCGCCACAGTGCGTCTTTCGTAGTGCGCACTTGGCGCTCTACCTGACCGTTTGTGGCGGGGTGGAACGGGGCAGCGCTTATGTGCTTGACGGCGTTCCTCTCCATAAATGTTTTGAACTCTGCCGACGTGAAGGTACTAGTGTTATCGCTTACAAGGACGTCGGGCAGGCCGAAACAGGCAAACAGCTTGCGCAACTGTTTAATGGTTGCGGCAGAGGAAGTGCTGTTCATGGGGATTACCTCCAACCACTTGGAGTAGGAGTCGACGACTAGGAGAAACAAGGACCCGCGGAAAGGGCCAGCGAAGTCGACATGGATCCGGGACCATGGCCCACGGGCCGTATCCCACTCCCTATGGGGTAACCGGGACTCCTCGGGCCGAGAGCTCTGGCAGCTCTCGCACGTGCCCACTAAACGCTCTATGTCCCCATCTATCTGGGGGCACCAAAAGAAACTCCTGGCCAGAGCCTTGGAGCGTACGATCCCAGGGTGGCTGATGTGCAGTAGCCTCAGCACCTTGGCCCTCAGCTTCTCTGGGATAACCACCCGCTGGCCCCATAGTAAGCAGCCCCTTTCCAGAGAAAGCTCTACTCTGCGCCTGAAAAATGGCTTGAAATGTTCCTCGGGGGGAGAGACGGGCCACCCTTTTCTCACCCAGGAACTAACTTGGGCCAGGATCTTGTCGGCCGCCGTGGCCTTGGCGAGGTCAGCCGGCACAATTGGGGGTGAGTTGAGAGACTCAATCAGCAGGACTTGGCGTTCCTGCTCTACCTCGCATGTGGGATCTCCTAAACTAGGGAGAGGGGATCGGGACAGGGCGTCTGCATGGGAGATCTCCTTCCCTGGGTGATAGACTAGCTCATATTGGTAGGCGTTGAGGAAAATGGCCCAACGCAACATCCTGGGGGATAGAATTTGTGGGGTCGGTTTGCCGGTAGTGAAGATCCCCAGAAGCGGCTTGTGATCCGTCACTACCGTAAACTCGCGGCCGTATAGGAAATCGTGGAATTTCTTTGTTCCCGCGATTATTGCTAGGGCCTCCCTATCTGTTTGCGTGTAATTGCGCTCGGCCTTCGAGAGGGACCTTGAGTAGTACGCCACCGGGGCTTCCCTCCCGCTCTCCAACACGTGGCACAGGACCACCCCCACCCCCACCGGGGACGCATCACAGACTAGCACCACTGTTTTTTTTGGATCGAAGTGGGTCAGGATCGCATCCGAAGACAGCAGTGACTTAAGCTCTTTGAATGCCCTCTCCTGCTTGTCCCCCCACCGCCAAACTGCATCCTTCTTAAGTAACGCATGCAGTGGCTCCGCTACCGATGCCTTCCGAGGCAGGAAGGAGTGATAGAAATTTAGGAGCCCTAGGAATGACTGCAGCTCTGGTTTCGCGGTGGGGCGAGGGGCGTCTCTCACCGCCGCTACCTTGGATTTGGAGGGTTTGATTCCGTCCGGTGTTACCTTAAACCCTAGGAACTCTACCTCCCTCACGAAGAATACGC
Source organism: Bradypodion ventrale (assembly GCA_035047345.1). Lineage (NCBI taxonomy): Eukaryota > Metazoa > Chordata > Lepidosauria > Squamata > Chamaeleonidae > Bradypodion > Bradypodion ventrale. The sequence goes on along the minus strand of JAWDJE010000004.1, from coordinate 260,417,018 downwards.
ACTTGTCCCTCCTCAATCGAAGTCCTGCCCTCTCGAACACTGAGAGAACCCCATCTAGCCTCTTTGCTAACTCTAGTTCGCTCCCCGCTGTTATCAACACGTCGTCGAAGTATGGGAGAACGCCTGGAAGCCCCTTTAAAAGGCGTTCCACGAGGGACTGGAAAATTCCGGGGGGCCATTCACGCCAAATTGAAGGCGCGTTACCTTAAATGCCCCCTTGTGCGTTACGATTGTTTGCGCGGCGGCAGCAGCCGGGGTTACAGAGAGCTGCTGGTACGCCTGGGCCAGATCTAGCTTGGCGAAACACCTCCCCCCATGTAACGTGGCCAGCAAGTGGCTGACCACGGGCACTGGGTATGCATTTGGCCGAATGGCCTTATTTATCGTACATTTATAGTCTGCACAAATCCTGACCTCCCCATTGGACTTGAGGGCTGTAACAATCGGCGTTTCCCACTCCGCTGAATCAACTGGAACCAAAATCCCCTGCCCCACCAATTTGTCCAGTTCCGCCTCGATCTTGTCCTTGAGGGCGAAGGGCACCCTCCTTGGCTTGAGGCGGATGGGCCGGATTTCTGGGTCCAGTTCAAAGGAAACCGGGGGCCCCTTGTATTTCCCGAGCCCCTTCTTGAAAACGTCCGGGTGTGCATTGCACACGTCCCGCATTGGGTCAGTCTCGATGGCGTTAATGCCGGACAGTTCGATTCCCAGGGGAGCAAACCACTGCGTTCCCAAAAGGCAGCACCTCCCCCCTTTAAGGACCACTAGGGGCAGTTTCTCAGAGTAGCTTTTGAACCTCACCTTGAAGTTCCCCACCCCCAACACTGGGATCCCATTTCCCTGCACGTCCCGTAAATTGGATCTCATGGCCCGCAGTTTGGGCCGCTTCTCTGGGGGAATGCGCATAAACTCTTTTTGGGACAGAATGGAATAAGATGACCCCGAGTCTATCTCCATCCTCACTGGGACCCCTTGCAACAGTACCTCTACGAAAAACCGCCGGTGCTCCAGGCCCACGCGGTTCACGCCTTCCTCGTTGTAGCTGGCAGAGACCTTCCTGGTGCCGGCCGCCTTCCGCTGTTGCGTCTGGGGGTGACTGGAGCTTCCCTTGTCCTCGGCTCACCCGCGCCTGCATACTCGGGCGATGTGTCCCTTTCGGCCGCAGTTGTGGCACTCGGCCTTCCGGAACGGGCACCTCGTGCGGTCGTGGGCCGCCCCACAACCGTCGCAGCGGCGGCCCTGCCGTTCTCGGGTCTGCTGCTTCTCACCTCGCTTCTTGATCCTCTGGACATCGTCGTCCTCGCTGGAGTAGGGGTCCGCTGTCGTGGACGACTCCTCGGACGACGTTGGTGTGGCGGCGGGCGGCTTGGGGGCCCGCCAGGCCATCTTCGCTGGTGTCCGCCGGGCCGCTTGCACTGGTGACTTGGCCCTCTCGGACGTGGCCCCTCGAGACTTGAATAGCCGGACGCCGCTCCTGGCCTCCTCGGCTGCTTGGGCCTCCCGCAGTACCTCGTTGAATGTGAGGCGATGGTCGTGGGTCATGAGCCTCCTCTGGAGCTCCTCGTCCCTCAAACCACACAGCATGCGGTCACAGAGGGCCTGGTCCAGGTCGTCCCACTGGCAATGCACCGCTGCAAGCCTGAGGGCCGCCGCGTAGGCGGACACGGATTCGCCCGGTTGCTGGTCTCGCCTGTGGAACGCGACCCGGGCTGGGAAGATCGAGACGGGCGGCTGGAAATGCTCACGCAGCCTCTCCAGGATACGGTTGATGGGCACCTCGTCCACCTTCCAGGGGGCCACCAGGGTCATCAGGATCCGCAGCGTGGCCGGCCCCACCTGAGCCAGGAAGTGGGAGCGCATTTTCGTGTCGTCGTCGACGCCCGTTGCCTCCATTGCATGCCGAAACTGGCACTCGTAGAGCTCCCATTGTTCGGGCTCGCTGACATCGAAGTGGTACGGCTTGACCTTGGGATTCGCCATCGATCCCATCCTCGTCGCTAATTTGGTGTCTTGCATGGAAGACAAAGAAGGAGTCGCAGGAAGGACTAACACAGGTTTATTCATTGATGGTCAGCATGAACACAAGGTAATGGCGGAGGTACATCTCATTATATACTATCACACAATACATTTGAATCTTGTTGCACGGTAGCTTATTGGCTGCTACCGGCATGGCCTCGCCCAGGCCACGCCTCCTTTCTGCAGTTGTTTTCTGTAGCTCCTGATCATGTGGGGAATTTCCCGCGGCTGTTCGTGATTTGGGCAATGTGGACCATGTGAGACTGAACGCTCGCAGCTGCCCTCTATGGGTGGCTTGCTCGCGTTCCTTAACAGCTGAGATACATTGTGATTGTGGACTGGTTACATTCATATATTTAAAGTAACATTGTACATGCATACATAACAACTCTTAATTGCTAAGGATGGGGAGTCAGACTGGCACATAGAATAGGAGTTAATAACATATGCATATTCAAACATATAATGCTTTCTTAATGTATAAATATGCTTGCTTATTTTTAACATCTTAAAGAGATTTACAGTGTCATCACACATGTGTGTACTTAGAAGTAAGAATTAATGAGTTCAATAAGTGTTTCAGTCCAAAAAATTGTGCAGAGATTTGCAGTATTGGAACAGAATCCTAACTAGCCAAGAAACTGAACTGACACTAAGACAGCTGAAGTTGTCCAAATCCCTCCCAATTCCAAATCCTTCCCAACCCAAAGATGTTGGAAATTATTTAATATTACCCTTAGTTTGTGCATATTCGTCTGCCAGCAGATCTCTGAGAACAACTGGCAAGAGGTTTGGCTGCACTTGGGATTTCTGACAACGTACTGAGTCTGCACTCTGTGCATCCAAGAATGTCTGTTTAGATCAATGTACCCAAATAGTAAATCTGTTTCTTATAGCACAATTCCCTGGGGGGGGGGGGAACCATTAATGCTAAAAGAAGTTAAAGACAACAGGAAAAGATGAATCCCAAAGATGAGATAGAAGAACTCAACAGAGGATGTCATGGCCATTAGATTTCTTGACCTGAGCAGTACTATTAAAGATAGGATATGTTGGTTCTGTCACTAACATCTGAAACAGTGGGCTGTATGCCACAAAAAGTTGTGCCAAACAAAATGTATAAATTCTCTACAGGACTCTTTGCTGGTTCTCCTGCAACAGACTAACCTCCTTAAAAAAAACATTTTAAATTAACTAACTTTTTATTATCAGCTTTTTTTGCTGTCCACTTTTCACATCTTGACCTGTTGATACTTTCTTCCCTTTGACTAGATTGCATCCCAATTAGGTTGTTTCTAATTCCTTGAAACTAGCCCTTCCTAGTCCAATGTATTCCAACCCTAGCAGGATATTAGAGTCATAGTCCAAAATTCTGTCAGGTTCACTACACTGGCTTTCATTTGTAACATTAATGTTTACAATTCTTTTGCAATCATTATTTTTGTCTTTTTAATAGTCATTTTTCACTTTCTTCTTTTAACTCAATAGTCATTTAACATCATTGCTACTTTTTAACAATAGTATTGAATCATCAGAGTATCTTTAAATCGTGGTCATTTTCTCATCCGTTTTCACTCTTCTTTTCTCTGAATCAAATGATAATAAGACTTGTATACACATTGGACAGATGAGAAGACCAAATGCAATCTTATCTGATACTTTCGCCAAGGAGAAATTTCTGTCCCTCCATAGTCTGTCATAACAGTAAATTCGCGCCCAGAGTATATATTGTACATCAGGATCCATGTGTACAAGCAGTTTTCTGAGTGTACTGGTGAGACATACGTACAAGTGGATGGTGTTAGTACTGTGGTGCAGAGTGGTACCCTACTGAAATGAATGGATGTGGCTTTTGCTTCAAATGTGGTTAAGTACCCAGGGTTGGGTTCACCAGACATGGCCAACCTGCTTACCAAGATACATATAAACAGCTTTCAGAACATTTCAAGTGTTTCTGTTGCATGGAATACCCAAAAAGCTTTGCATATTTCCTCTTTAGCAATGCTGTGGGTATGACAGATGTGGAGTTATGGACAATCTCAGCACAGAGGAACAAGAAAGTCTGAGTCCAAAACCAAAACAAAACATATTTCTGAGGTTGGGAAATACCAACTTATCCCTCTTTATGGTATACACTGAAGAGTAGTGATGTCTGACAAACTGTAACCCAGTGCTTGAAAGGGCCTTTCATTTTGCTGTGTCCAGCTTTGATATTCCCCTTATTGAATGGGCACATAAAGAAAGACAAGGAAGTGGTGGCTGTTCTTGGCCAAAGCAAGCTCATGTCTAGCAGACATTAGACAGACACCTAACCACAGAGAGCCAGCAAGGCTCAGACAGACTGGATTATTTGCTTCGCAGGGACTCTCAATCTAGTGATGTGCCTTGCTTATTCACAAGACTCTTTTCCCCCTGATGGTCACCCAGTACTACTCAATTACCTTTATTGTTCTGACAAATGCAGTAAAGAGCCCGTCTTCAGTGGTGGATACCTGTGCTCATAGCTCAGTGGAGAAATCCATAAATCACACACGGAGGGCAATGCATATGTGCTTTCCATTTCTTGCTTCACCTTTTATTATCTTAGGACTGAAAAGTTAATAACCCAGTGGGTAATCATGCCATAATCAGTTTATATTATAGTAAAGCCCATTCAAATGATGATTACATATGTTAATGAGCGTCGTTATAATACACTACACAGTACATTACCTTCAGTAAATATAATTGTTTATGTACTTTAATGAGGGATATAATGCCCCAAAACTAATGGCATTGACTGAATTGTGATTTAGTGCTGCAAAACTTTGCTATTAAGAATGGAAATCTGACAATCCATTTTTATGTTTACCTTGTTTCTCTTCTTCCCTTCAAAAGCTGCAACTCATTCCTCCCTCCCTCTGCTCACAAGAAAACAAGCAGCTCTAAGAGTTTTCCTTGTCAAAGCCTGTCTCCACCTGAAGAAGCGGGAGGTGGGTTCATTGAGAGGGTTTAATGAAGATCATTATGTTTACCCCCTTAGTAAGGCTTAATGCATTATCTGGCAACCAAACTGATGCCACATCAGAATTCTGGCTGCAAATCAAGCAACAGGAAATCAAAATGTTAAGGTGTGGGCTTGAAAAAAGAAAAAGAAAGTGAATGATGACATTTTGGTCAAGGGTCCTCCATCAAGCGACTGAACAGCCAAGGGAAAATAGTTTAGCTTGCTGTGTGTCTATAAATGCCCAGTTGTGAACAGATGAAATGGTAGGTGAAGCCCTGCATGATAAGTCCCATTCTTAGGAGCTTTTATTCTGGGTGGGTTGGGAAACAGTTGTGTTTTCTGAATTGCTTCATAAACAAAGACATTTCACATAGACCCATGGCGATCCTTTTGGAAGCAGGGTGGGTGGGTATTGTATGCTCAGTTCTACAGAACACACAGCGTTTTGGTACTATGCTGATGTTTGTTTCATTCTGCTATTCTGATTGCTTTATTTGAATGCTTTCAGGGCTGTGTCTCGGCATGTGATGGCTGGACTTTCAGCAGTTATGACTTCTCCTGCTTCATTCATTTCCAAAAGTTGCATTGTCTGCCTCGCTGCTGTGACTGTCATTTAGTGACACAGAAATGCTGCTTTTCTTCTTCTAGCAATGGTATACTTAAAAAAATAAGCAAGCACATGTTTTTCCAAGTCTCTATGCTACATCTAAAACACAAGATTATACTAAGGCTATGTATGTATATATGTTGTTTTAATGTCAATTTATTAGATACCTTGAGTGAAATCTAGTAGTAGAAAGGTGGGGTGAAATGAAATGAAATGAAATGAAACGAACAAACAAACATACATGCATGTGTGTGTGTGTGTGTGTGTGTGTGTGTGTGTGTCTTCATTAATTCCATTTCATTTTGCCCCACCTTTCCACTACCACATTTCACTCAAGGCATCTAATGAGTTGACATTAAAACAACAAATAAAGACAAGTTCAGTCATAGAATCAGTAGAATCAAATAAAATTAAACACAACCATTAAAAGCATTAGTATCAGTTAAATTTACAGTTTAAATCATCACAATAAATTCAACAATATCACAACCTAAGTTTTAAATCTGTGTCTTTCCACCAAATTAATCTGCCTTATAGGAACTCAATTGCTCTTAGAGATAAGGTGTTGGCAGGGTGTATATGTGATGAATATTTTTCATTGGACCTTACCATTTGGATTTTTACTGATCAACATATGTGATATCAGGAAAGGATTTGGAACCTCCACATTTGTAGAAATTTCCCCATTATTCCTCCCCAGGCTATAGCTTAACTTGTTTGTGTGTGTGATCTGTAGGCACTTATATTTACTAGCTTCAAAATATATCAGCTTCTTCTCCATGTGCTGTGGCTGCCAGCGATAAAACCACCCAATGAACAATTAAAATGCCACAATCAATGCATTCTGTGGTAAAAGAGACATATTTAAGCTTTTTTTCAATGTAATAATTGTTATTCTCACTTATCCTTTGTCATCCTCACTCTTCATTTGTGCTGCAATCAGCTAACATCGTTATACTTCAAACAGTTTAGGTAATTGATAAATTGGAATTTGAGATTTGCAGAGAAGATAGAACTAAATACAGTTTTGCTGCTATTCAGAGCTACAGTCTTGAACATATCTACTTGGAAGTAAATTTCATTGAAATCAGTGTGGATTCTAACTAGATATAAATTAAACTATGATTGCCTTAGCAGCATGGTTCTCAAAGTACATTCACAAGGATACGTCATGATAATAATAATAATCATATGCCAAACTTTTTTTACAGATTGAAGTGTATTTCAGCTAGTTTGAAAGTCAGTAGTCTTCTAAAAGATCCCCCAAACCAACTGACATTGAGATGCACTTTGTAGTAAGAGCTAATTAATTTTTTTGCTCCTAAGAATAATTTATTATTTACACTTCTTATTATATATGTATTTTAGCTTCATTAGTCTGCAATGCTGGAAAAAATTATACCTTCCAGTCCTATTTATCAAATTAATGGCACAATTTCATAGTGACACATTCCACATTCATTAAACCAAGTACAGTTAAAAAATGCATTTAAATTAGATTAGTATGATGTAATAAAAATCCCAGAGTATGCGGTGATACTCTAGCTGCAAAGGCACACCCAGAGTGGGTTGAAAGCAACTTTGAGATAATTTTTCAGATTAATTTTGTTGGCAGTATAAGGGGATGAATGAGGAATAACGACCTCTTATACCAGCTTTGCTGAGCCAAAGTAATGTCTTAACATAAAATATTCTTCTTGTGCTGTATCCAATTCAGAATATTGGTGGTCATCATTGTGATCAGCCATGAGACTGTCCTGAGAATATAATGTCATGGCATTTCATCTGCCTTCCACATCGCAGCATGACACCCGTACCGCTGATCCAGCTCCGTGAGTCACTTTCTAGTCCTGAGCCCTTTTGGCATGCAAAGACCTCCTCAGCCCCAGGCCAGTATTGATGAAGCTGCTGCCCTCCATCAAGATGGATTCAAGTGGGATTTAATCCATTTGGGAACCATCACCCTTCCCTGTGGGCTTTGCCCAGGCTGTTAGTCTTCAGGGTTGTCAGATTAGTTAACTACCACCTAGCTCAGAGTTGGTGAGCCTATGCCTTGTGTGCCAGAGATGGTACTCGAAGCCCTCTCTGTGGGCACCCATGCAGTCACCCCAGAACAGAGTTTGCCCGCCCCAATGGGAGGAGCAGCCCAATGGGAGCACTTTCTCCCTCCCCCAGCAAAGAGTTTGGTCTGCCCAGCAGTCCAATGGGAGAGCTTCCTCCCTGCCCCAGCAGAGATTTCCCCTCGCTCTTCTGCCCAGCAGTCCAATGGGAGCGCTTCCTCCCTCCCCTGTTGCCATGTTGGTACTTTGTGTTAAAAAAAGTGGATTTGGATTTCAGTTTGGGCACTCAGTCTCTAAAAGGTTTGCAATCACTGACCTACCTCATCCCAGACCATTTGCATTCATATGATGTCATGCTTGTATTCTATGAAGCTATATTGCTGCTATGCAAATTCCAGATTAGGATTAGTTAGGGTTTGCTATTTTTATTGGATACTGTATCTGTTTTCAAACTGCCTCCCCTCTGTTGCTTGAAATCTTAACCTATAAAACCAAGGGTTAACCGTTGGAACTGGCTATAGGTTGCTATGCCTCGCCCTACTTGCCTGCACTCACCCTTCCTGCACACGGCCGATCTGGGTCTGCAGGTCAATGAAGGATTGAGAAAACTGGCAGTGGGGCAACAGCCCCACAAATGCGAAAAAAGGGAAACAACTTCACTTCCCAACATTCCTTGCACCGCGCTGTGCCAGAGCCAATCAGGCTGAGATGCTCTCGCACTGCGCAGCGTTTGGAAACGCGCCGCAGCCAATCAAAAGAAAACCATTTTTAAAAAATGCAGCACAAACACAAAGCACCAACCCATAACTACAAGCCTCAGCGTCCTGCGCGCCATGAGCGCGCAGAACGCTGAGGAAGCCGGCACCCCAAAAATAAAACAAAAACTAAAACACCGGGAGAGCAAGTCCACCAAGCCGCGGGAACCAAAGCCCCCCTCCCCAACAGCGCCTAAAGCTCCCGATTGGGGTTTTCCCTTTAATATCACTGGGAGGCGGGTGTTGTGCTCCCCCTCTCTACTGGCTCCCCTGGGGTTGGGAGGGTTGGGGGGACCAAAGGAGTCTGTCTCCCCAACCCTCCTGACTCCAGGGGACCTGGCAGAGAGGAGACAGACACCTTTTGTCCACCCAACCCTCCCAAACCCAAGGAAGCCAGCAGAGAGGAGGATCACAAACCCCCCCCCCCACTGATATTAAAGGGGAAACCCCAATTGAGATTTCCCTTTTAATATCAGAGGGTGGCCTGGATTCGATCCCCTCTCCTGGGTCCCATGAGTCTGGAAGGTTTGGGGGGACCAAAGGAGTCTGTCTCCCCAACCCTCCTGACCCCAGGGGACCTGGCAGAGAGGGGATTCCCTCCCCCCCCACACACACACACACCCCATATTAAAGAGAAGAAACCAAGCGGTTACTTCTCTTTAAAAACGGAGTTGGGGGGGGAATCCCCCTCTCCGATGGCTCTCCTGGGTCCAGAAGAGTGGGGGAGACAGACACCTTTTGTCCACCCAACCCTCCCAAACCCAAGGAAGCCAGCGGAGAGGGGGATCACAACCCCCCCACACTAATATTAAAGGGGAAACCACAATTGAGATTTCCCTTTTAATATCAGAGGGTGGCCTGGATTCGATCCCCTCTCCTGGGTCCCATGAGTCTGGAAGGTTTGGGGAGACAAAAGGGGTCTGCCCCCCAAGCCTTCCAGAGCCAGGGGAGATGGCAGACAGGGGATCCCCCCGTAGGATACCAAAAAACACAAAAACAAACAATCAAAAACATCCAAAAATACACAAAAACAAACAAAAATAACACCAAAAAACAATACAAAGTAAACAACAACAAACATTTCCAAACACACCCAGCACCCAGCCAAACACCACAAAATCCAACCACCACCACCCCAAATAAAGAAAAACAGCCAACTCACTACCAGACGACCTCACACAACAACTACTGGAAAAGAAATGAATAAAGAAAGAGACTACTTACTGGAAGAAGCTCCACCCAGAGGCCACGAGAGAAAAAACAGTCAAAATACAAGGTAACCCCTACCAGCACCACTTGCTGCCCACAATAGTAAAAAAAATAATCAAAAAGACACAACAGCCCCACACAAAAGGCCCCAAGAGTAAAAACAAGTAAAAACAAATAACACAAAATCACAATTTTACACAAATCAAAAACAGATGTCAATAAAATAAAATAAAAACTATTCAAAAATCATGTGCTGAATTTTTACTCAAATAAAAAACAAAAACATCAATACACAGTTTAAAAACATTTATTGTGAAAAACATGTACTTTCACATTTTTAAAATTATTACCTACGGTACAACAATTTTTTAAAAATACATACTAAAAATTATTGGGTTAAATAATTTTTTGGGGAAAAGTATATCATCCCTTTTTTTTTCATCCACAAAACCAAAACACCAAACAAAACTCATCACTGTTTATAACAGGCCACCAAAGAAATTTGGATAAATAAAAATTTTAAAAATTTCAATTATAGACTAACCTCTTCTTTACAAACATTAACAACAACAACAACAACAAAAACTTTCCAACACCATTTAAAACAGCCCGGCAATGCCAGGCAACCTCTGCTAGTGTATAATAGATTGGCTTCACTCTCTTTTGCTTGTGCTAGATGTTTTAAACCTGTTTTTGCAATTAGACCAAACATTAAATACATTGACTCTATGTCAATGTCCTGTATTTGCAAGATCTGAGCAAGCTTGTTGAGGACAGGACATTTTGAAGATCTCTCATTCATAGGGTTGCCATAAATCAGAGATGGCTTGATGTCACATAACAACAGCACGAAACTGGAAATAGTTTTACCCACAAATGCTTTATTTCTTTTTTTCCCCCTCACCAATGACATAGAGCCATGATGGTGAACCTTGGCACTCCAGATGTTCTTGGACTTCAATTCCTAGAAGCCCAAGTCCCTGTGAATCCACATGAATGGGTTTGCTGAGATTCATCCAGCCCACACCGCCCCTGTCGCTCCTACAAGTGGAAGTAAAACACGCCTGTATGCCCTGCTCTACGGGGCTATCGAGTAAAACCCTAGACTCTAGCCCCATGACCTTGCAGCCAAAAACTGCTAAGGTTGTGAGTTCAATCCTGACAAAACACAAGGTGCCTTGGCACTCCAGATGTTCTTGGACTTCAATTCACAGAAGCCCAAGCCCCCATGAATCCACACTAATGGGTCTACTGCAATTCATCTGGCCTGCGCCGTCCTTATCTCTCCCAGAAGCAGAAGTAAAATGCGCCCGTATGGAGAGAGGTGCAATATAAATGCAATAGATAAATTAAATAAATTAATTCCACACAGAAGGTGCCACAGTGGTAAATGTCAGCTGCCAAGTTGTTCTGAAGGACATGAGGCATTGGTTGGAAGGAACCATGCACTGAAAGGCTATGACATGCTTCGAAATATGTCATCTTTCACACCATTTTGGGAGATGAAATTAAATCTGGGATCACCAAACTATTTAGGGGATGGAGTAGGTCTTCAATTAGTTGTAAAGACTTTGTCCCACCAAGCTTTAATCATGTAAAATATATAAAAGGGAATTATTGAGAAGTGGGAAATCTTAATGACGTAAGATTTTAGGGGGGGGGGGAGGAATCACAGAGTGAGAGAAAAGAGAGGTGTATGTACTGACTTGAAATGCACAACCTTATTTCTGGACAGAAAAGGTAGACCTGTATTGTCTATTTTCATCTTCAGATTGCTTCAGTGAAGTAACTACCTGATAATAGGGTTTGCATCTAGTAACAATCACAATTACATTTATGTACCACCTCATGGCACTTAGTGCACTCTCTAGTTGGTTCACAAGGTAGTTAGCATTATATGTTGGCTACTCATTTTACCGACCTTAGAAAGATGGAAAGCAGAGTCAACCTTGTATTTTGTCAGGATTGAACTCACAACCTTAGCAGTTTTTGGCTGCAAGTTAACCACTGCAAGTACAGCAAGTTAACCACTGCACTAAAAGGATTGTAATTTTATTTTTTAAAAATAAGCATATTCTTTAATTTGCATAATGTACACAGTATGATCTTACATTGTTTACATTTTTATAATTTTCTTGGTGCAAAGTTTCCATTAAATATTCATTCTAATTTGATTTCATTGTTAACATGTATTAGTTCCACATTAACTACATGTAAAGTAAGGTTTTGTATAGACCCAGTTAAGTTTTTGCTTCATAATTTAAACTTTTTCATAAGCAATCACCCTTTAGAATCCATCACAATGGTTCAATCCAGTGCAAAGATCAATATATTATTTATAGACCTTCTCTATTGTATTATATCACATCAACACTACTACCAGGAGTAACAACCCTCAGTAAATCCTATTATTTCCACAACTATACTAATAACACAAGGAAGTATAGATAAAATAAAAGTTTATGCCCATAGTTGCTTTGCAGACACCTCCTCTGGTATGGTATAAATATAATATATGAGGCATGGTGGTGTAATACAGATTTTATTTCAGTTTTTTAGGGATGGCCTTGCACATCTATAACTCATGAAAATAAAAAGTGTATTACACTGCCAACTGTTACATATTCTCTAGTAAAGCAAAAATGGCAAGATAAATTTATTTTAAGTTACTTTTCCTCCTCTCTCCCACCCAGGTAGGGCTTAGCCAATACAGTTGGGCCATGATGAAGTGTCAGAATGAATATTATTTACTGAAATGCCCGCCTATGGTAAAACCACAGTCAGGGCTGTCACAGCTTCAGTCATTTCTTTTCTATTACATCCCACATGCCCTTCCTCTCTAACGTTGCCTTTTTGTTTTAATTCAGTACAGCTCTATTTTCTCCTGGTCCCTAGGAAAGAAAGGAAGAAAGATGACTTCCCTGTTCTCTGTGTGTTCTTGTAGAAGCTCAGAGGTACAGGCTCCTTCTGTCTTAAGAGCCGGAACATCTGTGCAATATATGTGCCCCAAGCAGCACTTCTTGGATGCATGTATAATGGAGCAAATGAAGAACTACCCCAGCTGCACAGTGTATGTAAAGGGAACTGGAGGAAAGAAATCCATATAATTTGTAGATAGACATGGTAGAACACTCAGCCACAACAGGATAAAAGTGTTGCTATTCAACGACGAAAGAAGCAAAGATACAGGAGAACAGCCAGGTATGAAAAGACATGTACACACAAAGATCTAACTTTACTTTGAAATGGACTATTTGTTCCATTTCTTGTTTATTCAGTTAAGACCAAGCTTCCAAGAGCAAAAAATATCTTTATATTATTATCTAGTTCACAATGATCCCACTTAATCCCTTGTTGCTGAGTGAGTTTTGGCCAGTTACTGTCTCTCCATCTCATACATGTAGACCTAAATACATATTTGATTGTCAGCAACATACTTGATGCTTTGCAAAAATTTTATCAGCAGTTATCACTCAAAATTTTCTCAGTTACCTTTAAAGGTATGGGTAGAGACCAATTAATTGAGCCTTCATCCCACTTTATACCTTCCCAATGGGTTGCAGGATTCGGCAAAGAAGTTAATATTCCAAGCGAGATCCTTTTTTCTACCCCATCAAGTCCAGAACATTGTTAGGATTTTCTTGCCATACAGACAACACTCATCTTATCCTGGAATGTGCAGTCATAAATAGGTGTTTTGCCCCCTTCCCAATCCTTTGGTTTATTATGTGTTACTTTGCTACATTTTTCCTGGTCTGAAGCCTAACTCCGTTTCCCTTAAAAAAAAAAAAAAACCAGTCCTAACATCTGCAATTCAAATATAGGAGTGATGGCTTTGCCATATGATTTTTTTCCTTTTAAAAAAAATCCTAAGAAAGAATGAAAATGAATGGGGAAGATATGAAGTGTCAGATGAGGAGATAACACAAAAAAATTGGTTACAATGCCAATCCCCAAACAGGGGAGAGAACAGGTATGCTTCCCACTTTTGTCTCCATTCGATCCAGTTCATTCTTTGAGATGTAATAATTGCTGCTTTGGAAAGCATCCTCATCATCAAATCATCCTTCAGGCAGTGTTCATCCAAAGCAACTGGGAGAGAGGCATGGTAAAGAAAATTACTGAAGGAACTACATAAACCATCTCTCACTCTTTTTCTTTCCAAAGTTATAGTAAGTCCACAAGAGACAGCAGAGAAGAAATGCAACAGTCTAGCTGGAAAGTAAGGCCACCTTCATTTTAAAAATGTTCTGTGCATCACAGGTGTCCCTCCAAGAATGTTGTGACACACCTGCACACTATTAATGTGTAAGAGGATGACAGAACTAGGGTGTGGGGAAAGGGCAGGACTTTGTTTTACTCCTGATGAATTTACTCCTGGGAAATGAACAGCATCCTGTTGGCTGACTTTTCTGCTCCGGAATCACTTCAGCCATGAACAAAGAAGAGTGCCTGAAGAGGGCTTTGGTTGGCAGGGGTTCAACTTTTAACCTTGCATGCTGCATAGTAATAATCTGGTGGTTCCCCATGCATTATAGTTATGATTAAGGTATATGATGCCTTTTTTAAAAAAAAATCCTGATAAATCAGAACATAATGTCTGTTGCCAAAACATGAAATAAAGGAACAGGGTGCTTTTCTTCTTGGGTCAGCGGCAATGTTGTAAGTGTGGAGAATTATGTCAATTGTGAACATTTTTTGTCAAAAAGGTAGGACTAGTCAGGTTTTCAGGTGATATAAGTACTAATTGCCAGAAATGCTAAAAAAACCTCCAAAAATACTGTGTGAGCTTGACACACAAAGTAGAAAAGTTGGCCCCCAAAAAGATGAGAAGATCCAATCATGAAAGGTTTTGGTCGAACCTGCAACATTTATAGTCCTATTTGCAATACTCATCTGGAAGCTGGCCCTGTAGAACCAGGAGAATGGTACACTAGCATTGCAAGGATCTAGTCACATCAACATGGCCAACAAAAGACTTTCCATAAAGGGAGGTTCCTCAGGTAAGCAATTCTCCTCCTTCTTGATTACCCTTGCCTCCTTTTTCTAGTTCCTGACCCACCCTACCCTTAACTGGAGTTTTTAGTATGCAAAGAATGTTGTAACATTTATAACAATACCATGCTTCACAAAGTGTCATTTCCATTTTGATCACCCAGCAATTTGCCTCCTAAGCCTGATGCTAGCCCATTGGTTCTCATTCATTTTACTTCATTTTAAAATGCTAGAGTGTTTGCTTTTGCAGAGTTTCATATGTGTGTGCTGTACAAATGATAAATAATTATACACATGGATGGTACATCATTATCTTAACAGCATCAAATGGGTGTCTCACACTGCAGCTAATTACATTATTTTACTATTAACCATTATTAATTGTTGTCACTTTGTATTATCAACATAGAGGCAGCTGGCACACATGGTCCTTTCCCCAAGAAATATCCCTCACTTTAATACTCATTATTTTCTATGGAGATTTCTGTAATTAAGTTTTAAAAAGGAACCTGAACCTTTCTGATAAATAAGGTTTAGGTAATATATAACAATATAATAGTGATGGCAAACCTTTTAGAGACTGAGTGCCCAAACTGCAACCCAAACCCCACTTATTTATCACAAAGTGCCAACACAGCAACAGGGGAGGAAGGAAATGCTCCCATTGGGCTAGTGGGCAGAAGAGTGGGGTGAACTCTGTCCTGTGGGGAGGGAGGAAGTGCTCCCATTGGGCTGCTGGGCAGAGGGGTGGGGCAAACTCTGTGTTGGGGTGACTGCACAGGTGCCCACAGAGAGTGCTCCGAGTGCCACCTCTGGCACATGTGCCATAGGTTTGCCACCACTTCAATATAGGAAACCAAAAAAGAGCCAGTTGCTTTTACTTGTCTAATTAAAGGATTCTGCGGCCCAGTTTCATTACCTTAGATTCCCAGATCCTCTTCTCTTTGAAATCCTGGAACTGACTCTGTAACCAAATCCTGGGATTTAAGTCTTGCATACCTGCTTCCGTTGAAGGGAAGTCTTATGACATCATTGTTTAAGCAATCTCCATACCTTACTCATAAATGGATAAGACATGATGCATGTAATGGCACATAATGCTGATTTGCCACCAATGCCAGATGCACAAACTGCACCTGAATTACAGATAGAGGTTAAGTCCATAAATGGGTGCTAGTGAAGACAGCAAAATATCACATATACTATGAGAGGCACTATGTCCTTGTTTACCCCTTGTTGAGGCATCTGAGATGGACGATGGTCCTGTACTTATGTCTCCCTGGCAGACTTAAAACAGGGAACTGGTGGTGCAATGGTTAAACCGCTATCCTGCAATCAAAAGGCCATGAGTTCGGTCCTGACCAGGATTCAAGGTTGACTCAGCCTTCCATCCTTTTGAGGTTGGTAAAATGAGTACCCAGCGTGTTGGGAGCAAAATGCTAAGTAACTTGTGAACCACCCAGAGTGCACTAAGCACTATAGGGTGGTATATAAGTGTGATTGTTTTGCTTATGCACAGGCAGAAACCATTTCTAAGCAGATGATCATGCTAAATTCCAGAGCCAGCCAGTGAGCCCAGTGTCAAGGTAGAACTAGAATTGTGGCCCTACTGCCAATGACTTACAAGATGTTCTCTTCATGTGAATAGAGGGTACAAAGGGATTCCCCCCAATATTATATGAAACTGGTGGACATATCTTCTAGAATAGTGATGCCAAACCTTGGCACTCTAGCTGTTCTTGAACTTCAATTCCCAGCTGTTCTTGAACTTCAATTCATATGTGCGTTAAACCCATTCATGTGGATTCACATGGACTTGGGCTTCTGGGAATTGAAGTCCAAGAACAGCTGGAGTGCCAAGGTTCGCCATCACAGTTCTAGGATCTCATCTTCCAGATGCCAGATGCTTGTTTTTCCTTTCTAAAGCAAATGAAGGCCCGATTCTGCACAGGATTACTTATACTTTGGCTGAACGAACAGAAGAATATATGGTTTTTGCAGAACTACTTTATATCACTGCTGCAAGGCACACAGTTAAGGAAGGATTTTTGAAACTAAGAACAAAATACCTGTGGTTGTGGTTTGTTTTTTTTTTTTTTTGCCAGCAGTGTTGTTCACAGCATAACACTTCATTTCTGATTGGGGTTGCAGAGGTCAGGCGATAGCAGAGTGAACTGCTGTTTTAATGCTGAGCAGTACATTTTGTGATCTTTGTTAGGTAGCCCATACGGAACAGCATAGCACCCTAGCAAGAGGGAGGGTAATTCTTCTGGAATGAGTGAAGTGGTACGACTAGCAAGGGGCAGAGAGAAACATTTGATACTGATGGTTGGTGCCAAGATGAAGGCTGTTTCCTACTGTGTTCCAATTGCCTTGTATCAGCTTTTAGTAAAAATGAAATCAGCGGTGCAAGATACAGCAGGATGTATAACTTCCACAAATATGGCCAAGTTGATTTCTCCCATCGTTTGCACCTCATATCAATCAAGAACTGATTCTCAATTGACCCTGGAGGTACAAAAGACATATAACTGCCCTGGGTGGCAGACAAAAATGCTGATAGAAATTTTCTTTTACTTCCCCAGAATTCTAAAACTTTTAAACAGAATACTTTCAGCTGAAATGTATTGTCTCCAGTCTTCCCTCTCTTCAGCCATGTTTTTGTTCGCCATCTTATAGAAGAACTCTCAGACAATTCATCCAGTTTTCTGAAAGATCCTGATTTATTTTTTCTGAAGCATATTTTAATGGATGTCATTACCAGGATTGACCAGGATGTCATTACCAGAAGTAAAAAGATAGTAACTTTTGCTATATTACATTAATATAATTCCTGTCTGGCCAGGTTATCCTGCTATGGTAATAGAGTAGACCATAATGCCAGTGACTCAATGCAGAGTGTCAGGTGGCAATTCATTAACCTCACAACCCTGAGGACTAACAGCCTTGGGTGCCAAAGTTCACAGAGAGGGGTGATGGTCCCCAAATGGATTAAATCCCACTTGAATTCATCTTGATGGAGGGCAGCAGCTTCATCCATACTGGCCTGGGACTGAGGAGGACCTTGCATGCCAAAAGGGCTCAGGACCAGAAAGTGACTTTGGATCAGTGGAACTAGATCAGTGGTACAAGTGCTATGCTGCGATGTGGAAGGCAGACAAAAGGCCACTGCATTATATTTTCAGGACAGTCTTCATGGCTGATCGCCATGAGGATCACCAATATTTGGATTTGAATATGGCAGAACAACAAGAAGATTAATATAATGGAGGGAAGGAACAGCAGCTGTGCAGCTCGGGCGGCTACAAAACCACCGCCGCCACCACCACTGGACACTCCCTCAGCCAACTGGCCTGGAGGGAAACAGCAGCAGCTGGACAGCTTGTGCGGCTACAAAACCACCACCGCTGCTGCTGTCTTCATCGGATGCTATGTTTTTGTATAGTTTAATTATCCCAGTTATTATTGAAGTGTTTTTGTATTGTGATAATTTGTAATTTTAATTTTGATATTATTATTTTTAATGTTTCTGAAATGTTTTTTGATACCATGCAATTGTAATTGTGATATTTTGTTTCTTTGTTAGTCTTTCAGAGTCACTTTGCGAGTGGCGCGGCATACAAGTTGAACAATTAAATTAAATTAAATTAAATTAATTATTGTATGCATTATTCATTTGTAATATCTTCAAAACCAGGTGAGCTCTTTTTTTAAAAAAGTTACCTTATTTGCCAGTTTATAAGACACACTTCCCCCCTTAAAATATGCAGGGAAAACAGTGTGTGTCTATAATCCTGTGCCAGCCTCCCCCCCCCCCCCCACACACACACACTGGTGTGGTTTGGCATGACAGACACTGGGCTGGGATCTAGGTTTCTGAGAGAGCTTCTTTCAAAGCCCGAGCCCTGCCTTAGCATTGCACATGGCTGGATTCGGGGCATCCCCTCTTGGCCCCTGATGGCCATCAGGAGGCAAGGAGGGAAAGCATGTGAGTTCGCTCCCAGAAGAGATCGCCTTTGCAAGCAAACTTGCCCAGGCGAGGCCTCCCACCCTCACCTCCTGACGGGTGTTTCACCACCACATCCACCCTGCTGTCACTGCCAGCTGCCAGGGGGTGATGAGGGAAGGATTTCCCTTCCCCATGGATCCTGCTAGGAAGGTCAGGATCCACATGGAAAGGGCTTTTTCACCCCCACCCCCACCCTGGCAGGATCCATGGGGAAGAGCAATCCTTTACCCATCGCCAGGCCGGGTGAGGCAGTAATTCTGTCTGTAGAAAGGGGTGGAAAGGGCTCCATCCTGGCTGTCCTCCTCTGTGCTGAAACCATTCAACTCAGTCTCCCACCAGCCCGTGAGAAGAAGGCAAGCAGGGAAGGGAGGCCTCACCCGTGCAAGTTTGCTGGCCAAGGAGCAAACCTGCCCGCTTTTCATCCCCACCTCCTGACGGCCAGTGGTGGTGGGATCAGCCAGGCAAGAGCTTCCAAAGGAGATCTCTTGGCCAGTCAATCCTTCCCTTCCTGCCTCCTGTAGTTAAATTGAATTAAACTATTTTTTCCTTTAAAATGTGTCTTTAAAGGGGGTGCATCTTATAACCTGATGCAACTTATAAACTGGCAAATACAGTATATCCCTCCTCAGACCCTGAATTTCTCTAAAAAGTATATTGGTTTCCAATATACAGTACATGTGCAGAAAGACATTTAGCTCCCTCTTTTGAGGCCGCTCCTGCCTCTAGCATCTGCATTTTGTAGATGCTAGTGCACTGCAATCTCCCCAACCCCCGAAGGATTCTTCTTGAATCCTTTTATACTGTTTCCAGCACCTCTGGATGCTATGAATGACATTAGGGTGACTCATGGCTGCCAAAGGCTGCTTCCAAGGTAAACCTCTGGTATGCTGAATGGTCTTATTGTTGTGTGTTGATTTCAGATCAAATGTTGCTGGTATCAGTTCTTATTCCTGGTGTGTTTCCAGGCAGGGAAAGCAAAGGCAAATTGAAGATTTAACAAACCTAGGGTTAGAGGCACCATGACCTTTTCAGCACCAAGGCTAGCTTAGAGTTTATAAAAGTGTGGCAATGGAGAGATGAACCATACAGTCAAGGGCTTGCTTTAAGATAGCTGATATACATCCCTTTCAAGATGAGATCATGTATAAAGGCAGTGTTTGTGTCTATCTATTCCACTCTAGCCAAAGACAAGTAATATGCATAAATGAATGACTATAGTAAGCAACAAGTGAATACACAAAGCAATGCTAATAGGATTGGTATCAGTGGTGTGCTTCTCCCGGTATTCCCCGGTACGGCATATTGGTAGCAAAAATTCCCCTATGCCATGCCCACTTGGCTAGCCATGCCCACTTCAGCAGTGGCAGTGGGTGGAGGAGGAGGAGGAGGCAGCAGGCAAAGAGGCAGCAGCAGTTCTTTCTTCTCCTCCTTAAGAGGCTGAGGGTGCCACTCAGGCGGTGGTGGAGGTGGCGGCCGGTGTGGCCAGGGTAAGGGGAGGGGGAGCTCATGCCGCACCAACCAGACCAGCTCGTGTGCTCTCACTCCTTCTAGCAGCAGTAGCAGCACAATTCATGTAATGCCCCTACATCCTGCAGGAAGAGAACTTCCAGCAGAAAGTTTGGGCATCGCAAGAGTTGCGCTGCTCATGCCACGCTGCCTGGGCATCCTGCCACCAGGGGAAGGGAAGAGCTTGCACCACACCACCTGGACCAGCCCACATTCTGCCACCGCTGTTTCCAGCAGCAGCAGCAGCAGCATACAACTCTTGTGATGCCTGGACATCCAGCAGGAAGTTCTCAACACCATCCCGGGGGCTGGGTAGAGGAGGAAGAGTGCCAGCTGGGCACCTGTACTGCTCACCCTTCTCCGCCATGGCCGTGAATCTCTGTCAGTGTGTGTGTATGTGTGTGTGTGTGTTTAAGGGCAGGTGGAAATCTTCAAAAGACACTGTGGAGTCCTAAGAAGCTTCACAGCATGTGGGATTTTTACCCACTAAAACCATCTCCCATTACACCCTGCCATCCTGCAGAACCGCCGTCAGGCATTACTTCGTGGGTGGCAGACTGGCTGTTAAAAACCCTCCTCTAATTTGTCTACTCGCCCTCCTCCTCTATGCCTCTGGCTGCCCTCTTCTCAGTCTCTCAACACATCTAAGTTCCAAGATGACCCTGGCCACATAATTAGACATCGCATCCCAGTAGTTTTCCTGCTCAACATCTTGCCGATGATGTCTTCCGGAGACAACTGTCATCAAAGATGCCTCTGTAAAATTTCCCGTTCTGCATCAAAGCGTGGACAGTGAAAAAACACGTGCTCTGCATCTTCCTGCCTGGGCTGGCAGACAGGGCACGAAGCATCATCATCCAGCCTAAAGCAATGCTGTCTTGTTGACCACGCGTTAATGTCAGGGATGAGGCAATGAGTCCACCGACCTTTGGTCGATGAACCCCAGATCTGCTGCCATCGTGCTGTCCTCTCTATCCTGACTTCCTTGGCAATTGTGCGTCGTTCCGTCACCTGATTTTCTCACCTCCGCTGGTAGATCTCCTTCCATTCCTCTGCCATCAGATGGATCGGCATCATATCGGCAATGACACACGGCATCATATGAAACTGTTCAAAATGCCCGAGCCATCCGCAGGGCACTCCTTTGGTATATCGAAGTTATTTGTCGCATGTACGATGTCCCTGTCATGGCTTCCAACCTAATTGGGCTGCATACAGCAACATGAAACTAACAACACTCAAGAGGAGTCTTTGGCGAGTCTGCCAAGTTCCTCCAATATTTGGCATGATCCTTGTCAATGCATTACATACTGCTCCGGCCCTTGTGCTCCGGCCCTTGCACTCACAATTTGCAAATGCTCATCGAAGCATAGCCTGGCATCTGGACATCCAGATATCATAATGATGGCTGTGAAAGTATACTACAACCTCCAACAGTAAGCTTTCCTACTGGTCACAAGAACTACCTCCATTTTATGATCTGCTAGGTGCAAGCCAGCTGATGAGAGCAACTGAAGAATTTTGGCAACACTCTCGTTTGTGGTTTGGACAACTTCCTCCAGATGTTTAGTGACAACCACTACCGCCACATCATCTGCAAACCCAACTCTTCTTGTCCCTACTGGCATAGGCAACCGAAGCACCCTTTCATACATAATATTCCACAATAAGGGACCGAGCACCGAACCTTATGGAACACCTCCTGTGATGTTATAGGTTCGAAGTCCGGCATTGGTGTCATGCATCAAGGTTCGATCTGTGAAATAGCTCACAATTATGCATCTGATGTACTCTGGAACCTCCATCAATCTAAGCGCATCAAGGATACAATCCCAGTTCGCTGAATTGAACGCATTCCTCACGTCCAGGGTGATGATAGCGCAGTACTTCTTGGCACCTCTCTTCCAACGTTTGCCTTCTATGGCCTTGCAGGCAATATCTACGACTACATTGATGGCATCCATGGTAGTGTGTGTGTGTGGGGGGGGGCAGGGTCTGGGCCAGGCTAAGGGGATTTTCCAGGGAGAGGGAGGGGGAATGTGGGTCGTGGAACTCCCTGAACAGCAGTTAGTCTTTATGATGCCACAACATTTTTGTCTTTTTGTTTTGTTTACTTCCTGATCTGCTTGCACAGAATAAAAGTTCAGAATTGGTAGCCGTTTTATTCTCTGCAAGCATATTAGAGAGTAAACAAAACAAAAATACAAAATGTTGTGGCACCTTAAACACTAAGTGCTGCTTCGAGGTAGACTGCAGCTTGCCCAGGGAGCTCCACGGTAAAACAGAGATGACCACTAAACCCTAGAGTTGGATATGACTGACTTTCGAGCAAGGGATACCTTTACCTTTACCTTGCTCTAAAGCCAGTTGTATCTGACTCTAGGGTTCAGTGCTCATCTCTGTTTCAAAGCCAAAGAGCCAGCACTGTTTGCTTCTGCAGATGTTTTCATGGTCATGTGGCAGGCATGATTAGACACCGGAGAGCACTGAATGCTGTTTATCTTCCCACCGAAGTGGTCCCTATTTATCTACTTGCAGTTTCTTGCTTTCGAACTGCTAGGTTGGCAGAAGCTGGGACAGAGGCAGAAGCTCACTCTATCCTGCAGTATTCAGGTATTGAACTGCTGACCTGCCACCTTCCAGTCAGCGCCTTAGCCACTTGAGCCACTGCAGCTGAGTAGTTAAGAAGCTCGCCTTGTTAGCTGGAATGCCAACATGATGGTTTGAATTCCCATCTCTGTCCCAGCTCCTGGCAACCTAGCAGTTCAAAAGCAAGAAATTGCTAGTAGATAAAGCAAGAAATTGCAAGTAGATAAATAGGGACCACTTCGGTGGGAAGGTAACAGCGTTCCGTGCGCTCCGGTGTCTAGTCATGCCTGCCACATGACCACGGAAACGTCTGCAGGAGCAGACAGCGCTGGCTCTTCGGCTTAGAAACAGAGATGAGCACTGCACCCTAGAGTCGGATACGACTGGCTTTCGAGCAAGGGAAACCTTTACCTTTACCTTTAAAGAGGGACAACCTCAGTGGGAAAGGTAACAATATTCTGGTGTCTAGCCATGCCTGCCACATGTCCACAGAAACATCTCCAAACAGACAGTGCTGGCTCTTTGGCTATAAACAGAGATGAGCACTGAACCCTAGAGTCAGATACGACTGGCAGTTTTAGATCTAACAATAGGTAGATGTAAAGGTTGCCCTTGCTCAAAAGCCAGTAGTATCTGACTCTAGGGTTCAGTGCTCATCTCCATTTACAGACAAACAGCCAGTGCTGTCTGTGTTTGCAGATGTTTTCATGGCCATGTGGAAGGCATGACTAGATTGGCCACCCAGTCACATGCCCACCCCCAGCAAGTCACATGCCCACCAATTTGGCCACGCCCACTGATTTGGCCACTCCCACTGACTTGGCCACACTCACCAATTTGGCCACACTCACAGTGTGGTAGTAATTTTTTGATACTGGTATTTTTTTGATACTGGTATGAGTATGTAGCATATAAGGTTAATATATGTATACTATGCAATATGCATACAACTAGCATGAGTACAATCTTAACCTATAAAACCAAGGGTTAACCATTGGAACTTGCTATAGGTTGCTATGCCTCGCCCTACTTGCCTGCACTCACCCTTCATGCACACAGCCGATCTGGGTCCGCAGGTCAACAAAGGATTGACAAAACAGGCAGTGGGGCAACAGCCCCACAAACGTGAAAAAAGGAAAACAACTTCATTTCCCAACATTTCTTGCGCCGTGCCGCACCAGAGCCAATCAGGCTGAGAGGCTGTCACACGGCGCGGTGCAAGAAACATTCGGAAACGCACCACAGCCAATCAAAAGAAAACCGTTTAAAAAAACGCAGCACAAACACAAAGCACAAACCCATAACTACAAGCCCCAGCGTCCTGCGCACCATGAGAGCGCAGAACGCTGAGGAAGCCAGCACGCAAAAATTTAAACAAACAAAAACACCGGGAGAGTAAGTCCGCCAAGCCACGGGAACCAAAGCCCCCCTCCCCAACGTCGCCTGAAGCTCCTAATCGGAGTTTCCCCTTTAATATCACTGGGTGGGGGGGTGTTGTGTTCCCCCTCTCTACTGGCTCCCCTGGAGTTGGGAGGGTTGGGGGGACCAAAGGAGTCTGTCTCCCCAACCCTCCTGACCCCAGGGGACCCGGCAGAGAGGTGATTCCCTTCCACACACACACACACACGCCCCATATTAAAGAGGAGAAACCAAGCAGTTACTTCTCTTTAAAAACGGAGTTAGGGGGGGGGGCTTTCCTGGGTCCGGAAGGGTGGGGGAGACAGACACCTTTTCTCCACCCAACCCTCCCAAACCCAAGGAAGCCAGCGGAGAGGGGGATCACAACCCCCCCCCGATATTAAAGGGGAAACCACAATTGAGATTTCCCTTTTAATATCAGAGGGTGGCCTGGAGTCCATCCCCTCTCCTGGGTCCCATGAGTCTGGAAGGTTTGGGGGGACAAAAGGGGTCTGTCCCCCCAAGCCTTCCAGAGCCAGGGGAGACGGCAGAGAGGGCATCCCCCGTAGGACACAAAAAAACACAAAAACAAACAATCTAAAACATTCAAAAATACACAAAAACAAACAAAAATAACACTATAAAACAATACAAAGTAAACAACAACAAACATTTCCAAACACACCCAGCACCCAGCCAAACACCACAAAATCCAACCACCACCACCACCCCAAATAAAGAAAAACAGCCAACTCACCACCACACGACCTCACACCACAATGACTGGAAAAGAAATGAATAAAGAAAGAGACTACTTACTGGAAGAAGCTCACCCAGAGGCCACGAGGGAAAAAACAGTCAAAATACAAGATAACCCCTACCAGCACCACTTGCTGCCCACAATAGTAAAAAAAAAATCAAAAAGACACAACAGCCCCACACAAAAGACCCCAAGAGTAAAAACAAGTAAAAATAAATAACACAAAATCACAATTTTACACAAATCAAAAACAGATGTCAATAAAATAAAATAAAAACTATTCAATAATCCTGTGCTGAATTTTTACTCAAATAAAAAACAAAAACATCAATACACAGTTTAAAAACATTTATTGTGAAAAACATGTACTTTCACATTTTTTAAATTATTACCTATGGTACAACAATTTAAAAAAATACATACTAAAAATATTGGGTTAAATAATTTTTTTTGAAAAAGTATATTATCCTTTATTTTTTTTCATACACAAAACCAAAACACCAAACAAAACTCATCACAGTTTATAACAGGCAACCCAAAAAAATTTGTATAAATAAAAATTTCAATTATAGACTAACCTCTTCTTTACAAACATTAACAACAACAACAAAAACTTTCCAACACCATTTAAAACAGCCCAGCAACGCCGGGCAACCTCTGCTAGTATGCAATAATAATAGTATGAATAAAAATGACTCCCATCATCATGAGTTCTTTCAGTATATCTGATGTTAGAATTAAACACTTCCACTGCTTCTCTGTAGAGGGACAGGGGAAATACTTTCTCCTTCTTTCCCCCATATAACTTTGTTTTTAACTTAACCCTGCTGCTGCTGTGGCCACCAACAACAACAACCAGTTGTTGGGCAGATGGGCTCTGGTCTGGAAGGGGAAAATCAGCTACTAATTTCCCTTTTCTTCTCTTTTATGACTTTTTTTAACTTAACCAAGCTACTACCACTGCTAATCAATTGTTGAACAGATGGCCTCCAGTGTGCAGGATCTACTGACCCACCGCTGCCTCTGCCGAATCTGCGGCTATTGCTGTGGCTCAACAATTGGGCCTAGATCACTGCTGTTGTTACTCAGGAACCTGCTGGCACATCCTCCTCAATGCACCAGTCACCTGGCTGGTAGAGAATCCCCCCATCTGCGGATCAGCTAGTAAGGCCCTCCGTTGCTGCCTTCACCACCACCATGCTTCATGTGCCCAATATACCAGCCACTTCACCCTACAGACAAAGGTCATTTAGGGTGTTTGGACAGGAGAGGGGACAGGCTAAATACTATTTAACCCCTACCCCTCCCAAAAATGAGTGAGCAGAGACCACTCCATAAGGGGCAGTCTGGACATGCTGTCACTTAAATGTGATAGCAGGTCTCTTAAGAATGTGTCTATATTGCTCAGAAATAAAGGCTCTTATCCCCTTGTTTCTTGCTAATAGCCCCCAGTACAGGTTGGACATAGGAAGCTACTTCTATATAAGATTACTGCTATATTGCTCTTGCCACTGCTCACTTTGCTTAGAGACAGCAGGTCATCTGTACAATCGACCATGGAGGAAGAGGAGGGGCTGTATAGGAGATTTGGCTGCAGGGATTTCCAATAGGCACCCAAAGTTACATATCCTTACTCTTCACTGGGGCTGGGTTTTCTTTGTGTGTGTGTTATGTGTTTTACAGCCTGTTGCTAGCTGCCTGGAGAATTATTTGACTGAAAGTGGAGGCAGCAATCCGATATATGAATGTATGTTTCTGTATGTGGTTCTTCTCTGCTAACTAACAAACTTGGCATGTCACTGTATTGACCAATTGCTTTGACTGCTATAGTGTTCATTGTTACAACGCAGGCAGTCAACAGTCTGATTGCTGAACGGTGAACATATATTGATCCCAGCAAGTTCAAGTATTCTTCCCAGCAAGAAGAAATTTGTTATACTGTTGTATGTCTGTGAGCCTACCTATGTACAGATTAAAATGAAGTTAATGCTTGGTGCTATCTCATTTACGTGCAAGTAAAATTGCTGCTTTTTGTCAAGTTTTGCTCTCAAGAGACTTTGTTCTTTTGGTTGTTTCTTATATTTACAGAGAAAATAGTGGAATTACAATAGCAACCAACAAGACATTATTCAAAGTCAACAAGCAGTACAATTCTGGAATATACAGTCAAGTGTAAATCTTATTAAGCTCATTGGGGCTTACTCTCAGCTAAGCATGCACAAGATAATAATACTTTTGTGTCAGAAATTATTCTGGGTTGAAAGGATTTTTTTGTTGGAGAAACTCCACTTAGGGGATGCCCGAATGAGTTTAAGAAGCTCACCTTGTTAGCTGTAAGGCAGGCAAGTCAGAGGTTTGAGACTCGGGTACTGCATGGCGGTTTGAGCAGTCGTCTCTGTCCCAGGTCCTGCCAACTTAGCAGTTCAAAAGCAAGACATTGCAAGTAAATTAATGGGGGCCACTTTTGTGGGAAAATATCTTGGGGACATGCACAAGATTAACCCCTATGAAAACAGAACTCCTCCCCAGCCATTTTAGAACCATAACCTATGAATTATTTTGCCAACATCATTATTATCATTACCTGATGTCTCATTTAATTCTTATGGAAGCTTTCCCACTATGATTCATGTTTAGTTGAAAGTATAGCCCACTAATTGCAAGGGATAGTTCTCCCAATGAAGTGTGCATGGAATCCTTGGGAAATTAATGAGGCTATAAAAGTGCAAGATATTGCCTTCACAGTATCAAAATGGATCATATGGAACTGAAAGAAAGATTTCCTAGTCCCGTATCATCTCTTCCTCATCTTATTCCATCCCATTGCATTCCCATGCTATGCAAGTTTAAACTTCCTGTTCTACTTTTCTATATTAAATAATGGATACTTTTATTCAGTAATTACTTGACATAACAAGAAACAGTGATGCATGGCAACTGATAACAGAACCTAGGGCTACTTAGGGTTGCAAACGTTAATCAAATTAATTAGTAGATTAATCAAGCTTCAGTTGATTAATTGGTAGGTGAAATTTTAATTGGTGGGAATAAAGAACACTTTGTGTCTCAAATGTTATTGTAATCGAAAACTAATAATAAAAACAGCATTTCCATTTTACTGTTAATGGTAACAGCTTTGTAATATTGTATAGTATATACATATTTTTGAAAATAATTGATTAATCAATTAAAGTTGAATGTTTAAACAACTAGAAATCTTAAACTGGTCGACTGCCATAATTGTAACTGACGATAAAACTTTCCTCCATTTAGATTATCAAGTGATACCTCCAGTTATAACATTAAAAAAAACCCTAAATAATACTAAAATGGTGTTGTCTGGTAATGGAGTAAACAGTACAGCCAGCAGCTCAACACCAAGTGTTAGGCAGCGGTAAATAACCTGACTCCCTCAAGGGGCGATAGCTATGGGTGGATGAGCCCCTTTGGGTGGGGTGATGGTCCTCCCAGTGGAAGAAATGCCACTGGAAACCATCATACTGGGACCAATGGCAAAATGAGCAGAGGAGGGAGTACTTTACTACTCTGATTTCCAATGGTCATGGTGCGGAAGAGGCTGTGAAGGTGCACCTTGATAATATCCTCAAGGTTGCAGCAGTCCATTGCAGTCCCGGTGTTAAATACTGCATGTCTCGTTTCATATGTGCCACAAGAGATGGCTTTGAGATCATAGTGTGTGGGTCACTTCATGGCAAGCTGGGATCCATCTTAAACAAATTCACGCCAGTGGCATTTTTTCTGCTTGCCTTGGAGGGTGAAGGCAGCCCAGACCTGGCCCACCTCCAAGACCAAGCCTCCTGGCACCCTGGGGTAGGAAAAAAACATATACTCAGATCGAGTCGAAGATGGCGACAAAGACAACGATGGCGATGACTAAAATGGAGGGTATCCTCTATATTTCATTGCATACTATCTATGCTGAAATGCAGATAACTGAAAAACGTGATCCAATTCAGCCAGATTAAATCCAAATAATTACATTCCTAGAATATTATTATGTTTAATCAATTTAGGAAATTCTGTTTATATATCTAAAACCACCCTAGCTTTAGCTTTATAATCAGTGACCCTCATACAAATCAAATGTGGGCTTTCATTGTGTTGGTCTTTTGTCAATTTCTCATAGAGGTGGCAGTTGTGTTTTCAGTTTTCTCTGCACTGAGAAAGAAGATGTTCAAGATTTATTGCAAGTCATTGTATGAAGGTTTAAGAAACTCTAAATTCACAAGGTTCACCATAAAAGTGCCAAGAGTTAGAAATGAGTTGTTAATATAGAGAGCACAGTTAGCACATGTACTGCGATTTTGAAACACAGTTCAGCACCACAGAGAGGAGCCTTTTGAGGAGCCAAATATTCTCCAAAATCCCTTACCTCCAGTTCTATCTTGCAGTATTTTGCTTCCTACACTACAAAATATACAGCCTGTTTCTCTGGTTTGGATTCATTTATATTTGTCTGCTACCATCATCTCAGTGTCCACCCAGTTCAGATGTAGGGTGTTGTTGTTGTTGTTTGGGGGAAGGGAGTGTCTCATTTTATCACCAACAAGGGTGCAACAACAAGGGCAAATGAACCTTTAACTGCCATACTTCCTTTTCTTTCTTTTCCATCCCAGAGCAAGCTAGGTATGGCGGAAATTGTCTTCAGTATCATATGGTGTAAGGTGTGCACAGTTCAGCTATTTTCCTCCACCATTTCCTCCACCCTTTCAATGTAAAATTAACTGTAGCATGTTTGCGACTTTTGTGGGGTAGCAGGCATGCATGGCAGGGAGAGCATTAAATGATAGCAAACACGGACCGTACTGTATGGGGAAAGGCACCTGGTGAAATTGTGGGTGTTGCTTCCACACTAGGAGTAAATTCAGCTTAGAGCTGTTCCCATGCCACCACCCTGCTTGTTCATGGGATTTTATGGATGCTTCAGATGATGACATCCTCTACTCCTAACCCTGCCTTATTTGTTTTTTTCTTTCAATCACTTCTTTCTTTTTACATACCACGCAAAAAACTGTTGCGTCTTCCATTTATATAGTGGCTGCTGTGACTTGAATGCACTTCTGGGGCTGTGGCGGCTCAGTGGTTAAGAAGCTGGCCTTATTATCTGGAAGGCTGGCAAGTCAGCAGTTCAAGACCCGCTACTGCATGACAGATTGAGTGCCCGTCTCTGTCCCAGCTCTTGGAGACATGAAAGGAGCCTCATTCAGGTGTCCCCTGAGCGGAGTTTCTCCAGCAAAAATCCTTTCAACCCAGAATAATTTCTGACATTATTATTAATGCATTACTATCTGCAATAGAGTGAAAAGAAACCAAACTTTATGCAAGGATTTGCCTATGTCTGTGCAGGCCTGAGGTGACGCAATGTCAGAAGCCCCAGACCTGGTACGGTCTTAATTGGTGTTTCTGTAGCTGTTTTAAATTATGAGGTATGCCTTGTTAGAGTTGATATATAGCAACTGAGAAATTTCATTGTTCCCACAAGGGGACAATGACAATAAAGATTTATCTATCCATCTATCTATCTATCTAAAAGGGGGCTGTATACCTGGAAACATCAGAGACCTTTGCATAGTATAGAAATCTTAAGAATGTTCTGGAACTATGCTTAGCAGTTAGAAAGCTCCCATGGTTAGGACTCATGATCAGGCTGGCTTTCTTAGTTATAGGAGCACTCTAGCTGCATTTAGAGTACACTGTATGGAATATTGTGCTCAGTGTGTCAGGCTCTGTGACACTATTAAACACACAGCATAATTTGGGACAGAGACTGAAGAATGTGCACACATTCCTGTCTTGATTCCAGCCATGTGCATGAGATGCTGAAGCATAGGGTTTCAGCTGTAGTTCCACAAACATCTTACTGCAAAAAGAAAATAACATTTGAGCAGTGCTTGAAAAAAGTTACTTTACTACCCAATCCCAGCTTAGAAAAGTTGCCTTTTTGAACTACATCTGTCAGAATCCTCCAGGGAGATTCTGGGAGTTACAAACCAGGAAAGTCATTATTTCAAGCTTAGGTTAAGAAGATACAGACCAAAAACAGGCCATGACTCCTGCCCCTCTCATCAAGAAATGCAAGTCATCCATAACCTAGCAGTATTCAACTCAAGATAAGTCATCAGCCTTTTGTTATCTAGAATGTTCAGCTGTTGATAACCAACATATCTACTCCCAAGATGCCTAGTACAATTACAGGGTTTCCCTGCTCACTCAGCTGTTGTTTTCCAATACGTCTTGCCCTGAATTGTTCCATCTGCCTTCTGTTCACAGGAGATAAGAACATTGCAACAGTTTATACACATAGATATGTCACTGACTTGGATTTGAACTTTTGTGGTATCCTGACTTCTTTGGCCTGGACATTGAGTAGGAGTATATTAAGAAAGGCATTTTGACTAAATGCCTCCTCCAGATTAAAATCCCCACTCCTGATTTCCATGGTTCTAATTATTCAAGGAGATTAAAAGTGTTGAGGAGAGTCCAAAGGGATTGGCCATAATGGATTCTTATAAGTGTAGGACAAGTTACTCTGAGCACTTTGGGGCACCTAATTGCTCCTGTGCCCTTTAGCTGCAATCCTGTACATAGTTATGCTGCTTTGAAGGGCTTTGAACAGTTGAAATGCATGCTAGATTGCAAACTCTTCGGTATCAGCCCAAGATATTTTGCTGCCTGAGGTAGAACAGAAATTATATACCATCAAAAGAAATCACACAAGGATAGATTGGTTATTTTGATACCTGAAGCATAAACAAACAAACCAATAATAAACCCTACAAACATGTCTCCTTGGAAAGAAAAAGGCAATACTGTAAAAACAAATTCAATGTGAAAAAATTTGCTCTTTCCCCCCATATCCCACCCCCCCAAAAAATAATAATAATAATAATAATAATAATAATAATAATAATCAACTGGCTGAAATACTCACCTCATTCTGCCTAATGGTAGAGTTAGCCCTGTAATGCCTCTATCTCTTACTTACATTGTTCTGAGCTTCACCGGAGCCCAGTCTGACAACCAGGTAGGGAACTGCTATTGAGCCTTGCTTCCTTCATGTAGAGGATGCCATAGTAGGATATCATGACCATAGCGTTAGATCCAAAGTGCGTTGACATGTGTGACTGCATCTAAAGGTTTACATTTCCTCACACATGAGCAGAATGCATCAGTATACAAATTGATCTTGTCTGCAGCCGAATTTTATATTGCCTTTTCAGCTGGCAAGGTGCAACTTTATTGCAGGCAGCCTATAAAATGACAAGCAACGTGTAACATTTTAGTCTGTAAATTCATGGATTGCTTTATAAAACACAAGGAGGTAAAATTATCGAACTAAAGTCAGAAACTTAAAGAACAGTGAAGTTAAGCCATAAGAAAGCAAGGAAATGACAACTTAATGGCAAAAGCCATGTCTTCAAACAGCCAGGCACCATGGTGTGACCTTTATTTACTTTTTATAAAGCCCCCCAGTGTGCCTAAGTGTTGGTTGACATATGTCATGTTTCATCCTCAAGGGCCTAAGTGTGAATTTCCTGTTATTTTTTTTCCCCAAGTTTAAAAATTGTTTCAATGCAGTATTTGTTGGAGGGATTTCATGCATTTTATGTACTGCCAGTGACCAGCCATGAGAAATCACAGCCACAGAGAAATATAATGAGGAAATGTGCTCAGAGGCTTTGGAGCAGAACATAGTATTTCCATGCATCCTATAGGACTATTCACGAGGTTGCAGGGTTTTGTGTTTTTGTGTCTGGCTACACAAAACCTTTGGCACCCACATTTGTTGCTGTCACTCCTGACCATTATTCTCTCGTGCATTTTTCTGCTTTCTGAAATGATTTCTTAATCCCAGCTTCTGCTGCCATTTGCCAGTAAAACAGGGGGAAATATTTCAGGGAATTAGAAAGAGGAGGAAAGGCAACTTATAGTGGGAAAAGAGGAGGGACATGATATTGTTTCATTCCAGGCTTACATCTTCCACAAAGTGGGGAGAAGTGTGTATTTGCTGTCCCTCCAGGTTCATTGCTCCATTAATTACCTTTAAGCCTTCCTACATCTCAGATGGAGTGGCTTGTTGTGTGTAATGAAATACTTAAATGGGAGCATTGATCGATAGCATATTTTATTCCACATATTTCCAACATGCACACCGAGAGAGAGAGAGAACTAAGCAAGAGAATGACCCTCAACATCCTCTGAATGGACGTGAGCCTCAAGTCCACCAACTCAGATCCAGGAAGAGCTTTGTGACAAGAACAAACATTATTGAGGGTACACAAGAGAAAACCAGATTAGAAGATGGAAGAAGGAGCTCACTGTACAAGGAACAACATTAAAGGAGGATATAGCTGAGGAACTCATCCTCCCCTACATCGCTTGTAAGACCCTGAATACGCTAAATGCAAGACCAACATGCTCAAGTGGGGGCTGATGGTGGACAACAACGTGGTGTGTGAATGTGGAGAGATACAGAATCCGGCTCATTTACTAGTTTGTCAATTACTACCAGAAACCTGCACAGATGAGGACTTAAGTTTGGCTAATGACAAAGCCAAGAAAGTGGCTTCATTTTGGCAGCCCAAGGTTTGATCCGAACATGAAAGAAGTCATGCATATAGACATATGTTAAAGAGACTTTGGACATATCTTGTTACAAATAATGGTTGAAATCCTGTTGCATCGCTATGCCTTTGTAATTTGAAATTGTGCAAGTTATTGAGAATTTAGCACCAAGGAAGTAGTCTTTTCCAGCAGTAGTTCCACAGAGACAGCTGCATGGCAGGTTACACAATCGCTGGTAAGTCAGTTGCATGGTTGATTGTATGGTTGAGAAATGTGGACTGCCTGGGCCTATCTCCCTGTGAACTTCCAGGAGTGTAACTTTACACAACACCCACTTCTATGGGATTTCAGCCAATGAGTTACAGTACTTGTCTTTAATTTACTTTCCAAAATCAAAGGCACAACTACATTACATTATAGCTCTACCAGTCTTTTTATGGTGCAACTGCATTTTTAAATTACTTTTATAATTGAAGAGCTCTGACCTCACTAACTACAGTAAATAGTTCAGGAAGAATATCATATAATAAAAATGCACAGTTGTGGTACTTACCTTATGCCCTGCTGTGGGTGTGAAGTGTTTCTATTCATGGTAAAAACATCAAACAATCTACTGAGGAAAATTAAGAAAAATTGATGTCTGCTTTTAATTTTTTAATACCTTGCCTTGAATACCTTTGAGTCATTATTCAGCAAGGAGTCCAAACAATGGTAGATATCTTGCACTGACATTCCGCACATGCAAATGGACCTGGGAAACCAAGTCCATCTGTATGTGGTTTTTTTAGCCATTTGGATATCACATCACCAGTGGCTAGGCGGACTATAATGTGTGTCCTTCCGCTTTCTCCTTGCCCAAGGGATCCAATGGAGGACGCTTTGGTGAGTCTTAGTCCTGACACAACATCATTGACAAGTGATGGGCAACACTACCTAGTTAGACCACTTAAGGCCCTGTGCCTCGACAAGGCTCTCTCCCAGCAGGAGAATATATATATATAAATTCCTACAGGATTTGGTGTGAAGGCAAGAACCAAATAAAATGACTGATGCTGAAATTTTATATCCAGTTACTGGAGTGGGTCTCAGAGGTAAGATACACATAGGATCGTATGACAGTAACTCTCTGACCCCCAAAGACTGGATATGATCATATAGGTGCCAAAAAGATGTTGCTTTCAGTTTGCAACACTGCATAATAGATAAACATATGACTAACAATCATTGCTTCTTTTGATTTATTTATTTTTTTGCAATTTGTAACTTTATGAGGCTCTCTTGGGTCATTTTGTTGATTCCCAGGAGAACTAGCATTCTTGTTCCCAGTGTATGAAGAAAGCTGCTGGACTAACTTGCATCCAGTGCTGTAACTCTTTTATGTCTAATGGATTGAGAAAGTGGGTTGTATCACTCCATGCATACACATCTGGTATCCCTTGGTTGTGAATGTTACTCCAGATGGTGATCAAGAAGGTGGTTTTATAACCCACTTTAAGACGACTGTCTGCTGACAAGATATGTGTTTTCTTCCCTCGAGAGCATGCTGCTCAGATGGATAAGTGCGAGTGGTTGAAATTTGGTTGTTAACTCTGAATAATAATAATGCTTTGCATATCCTGAGCATCTTTTATTCAAAGGCCTTTGAAAAAAGACTAACACAATGTGATGCAAGTCAGTAATTAATGTAATGTAATCTACCAAACGGATAGCCATCAATACAGATCAAATGATGTAGATACTTGCAGTCCTAGACCTAAAGTATTGACGCACTTGAGCTAGTACAAAACCACTTGTTTGTCTTGTGATAACCATCAACTACTGAGCAACCCTGTGGTTTCATCTATGACTTTACCTGTGCTTATACTCCTCTGCTTAGAAATAAGCAAGATTGTGGATTCTGTTTTCTACTAATGGCTAATGACTGATCAGGTTGGTTAAGACACTGAACTTGACAATTGGAAAGTCGGCAGGTCAGCAGTTCAAGATCGAAGTACTGCACGACAGAGTGAGCTCCTGTCTCTGTCTGGGCCAACTCATGCCAACCTAGCAGTTCAAAAGCAAGAAATTGCAAGCAGATAAATAGGCACCACTTTGGTGGGAAGGTAAACAGCATTTTGTGCACTCCGGTGTCTAGTCATGCCTGCCACATGACCATGGAAACATCTGCAGAAGCAGACAGCACTGGCTCTTCAGCTGTAAACTGAGATGAGGACTGATATGACTGGCTTTCGAGCAAGAGTGACCTTTAAGTAAAGGTAAAGGTTGCCCTTGCTCGAAAGCCTGTCATATCCAACTCTAGGGTCCAGTGATCATCTCTGTTTATAGCCAAAGAGCCAGCACTGTCTGCATCTGCAGATGTTTCTGTGGACACATGGCAAGCATGACTAAACACCGGAGTGCACGGAATGCTGTTTACCTTCCCACTGAAGTGGTCCCTATTTATCTACTTGCACTTTCTTGCTTTAAAATTGTTAGGTTGGCAGCAGCTAGGACAGAGATGAGAGCTCACTCCATTGTGCAGTACTCAGGAATCAAACTCCGACCTTCCAGTCATCAAGTTCAGCATCTTGACTATAATAATAATTTTGTGTCAAAAATTATTCTGGGTTGAAAGGATTTTTGCTGGAGAAACTTCACTCAGGGGATACTCAAATGAGGCTCCTTTCATGTCCCCTAGAGCTGGGACAGAGACGGGTGCTCAATTGGTCATGCAGTACCCAGGTCTCAAACTGCTGACTTGCCTACCTTCCAGCTAACAAGGCGAGCTTCTTAACCACTGCGCCACCACAACCCTAGCATCTTTATTTTAGCATCTTGACTAATCAGGCATCAAAAAAGGAGCAAGTCACCTCAGTATCAAAAGTGGGTACCTGTTGTACCAATCATTACCTAATAATTGCTCTTTTGCCTCCCTCAGACAAAACAGATCTAACAGTGTTTAGGGGCAAAGGAAACTCAGGTTTAAAGGAAAAAAGAAAGGACACACCAAGTGGTGGGTTTCCAAAAAATTTACTGCCACACTGTGGGCGTGGCCAACACTGTGGGTGTGGCCAGGTGACTCGGTGGGTGCGGTTAAACTAATGTATTTTAATCTGAGCTTTTGTGGATCGAGTCTACTTCATCAGACCATTAGTGAGCAATTACACTTTGATGCTCTAATTTTCCTTTAAAGAGTAACTGCAGCAGAGTAACTGCTGGCTCACCCTCACCCCACTCTGGGTGCCTGGACCCAGCAGCAAGATCTTGGAGTCATGTCTGGAGTGGGATGAGAGGAGGAGGAGGAGGGTGGAGGAAGGTGCAGGGCAGTGGGCGGGGCCAGCCAGTTTTACTACCAGTTCTCCCAAACCTGTCCGAACCTGCTGGATCCCACCACTGGACACACCATCCCTCCCTCCTGGATTTTTGCACTGAGCCCTTCTTTTAGCAGCAGCTTTTGCCTTCAGATCCCTGAGTGAATGGGACATGCTAGGACGGTGTTGAGAGATTTGGGTGTCTATTGTTGTGTCCATTCCTAATAGCAATGAAAGATGTGTAGATGCGTGCACAGATGCTCAGAACAATGCTTTGGATTAAACAAATGGAACAAAGGGACAGAAGGAAGTAATTTTTTTCCTAAGCCTCTGGAGAGGGTGTAGATAGGGCAATAGAGACAAAGAATGTAGTGTGGGTGGGCAATATTGCCTGTTCATCTCCTCTGCATAGCTCCTGATTGTCACTCCAGTGCCTTGGAGCCTCCCATAAGCTTCCAGGGACGCCAAGGTACAGTGGCTTAATTATGTAGCCTGCTATTTGCTGAGGTCTGAACTGTATCAGACAAAGAAACATCCCTTTAACCTGAGCCAGATTGGATTATTATGCCAATTTATTGACACATTCCCCTGCTTAGCAATACATCCTTTGCTTCCAAAGCACAAATGCAGTCATTTGAAACATTGTAGCGTTATGACACAATTTATATTTTTAAAAGCAATATTATGTGTAACATTAATCTGTGCTCCCTTTTTTTAACTAAAAGAGCCAGACAACGACAACAACAAAATCCCTTGAATCTAAAATAATGGATACCTGTAAGTAGGAACCCACATGAGAGATTTTGCTCAAGTAACTCATAACTATCAGTGGATCACCCCAAGGGAATTGCTGCCGTGTCTGGCAGAAAGCTGTTTGCAGTGGAATAAACAGACAAGTGCTCCATATATCATCTTAAGTAAGACAAATAAAGTTGTGTTTCCGCCTTACAACGATGCCATTGTCAGTTATATAAGAATAATTCTGTATGACTTTTTATGAATCTTTCCCCTGTGCAGAAGTACAATGGCCTAATTTTCTACCCTGCATATTATAAATAATTTTTCTTCTTCAGCAGTTTAATGCGAAAGCAAAACTACTATCCTGCTGAGTAGAAAGGTTTGGTGTATGTTCATTGGTAAGGGCAAGTTCTCTATGTAGGATCGGGGCCGCTGGACGGCCGTGAGGTCCCGGAGGAGACTGATCAAGTAACGATACGAGGCAATATGGAACGAGATCAGATCAGTGGTTTATTGAGGAAAAAGCATCATCATATATAGATCAGAAGGCAATGCAGGATAGAATCGTCATCTGACAGAAAATCACATCACCCATTTACTCGGGTTAATGGGGAATCTCTCTTGGGGAAGTTAATTAACTCGGGCAAACACTGACAGGGGAAAACCATTGTTCGAGGCTTACACCAGAGTAAATATGGCCTCTATTTGCACCAAGGATTAGGCTTAACTGCGAGTGAGTAATTGCCTAATATGTAACAGAGGTTAGCGATCTGCTTCTCTCAGCGGAATCGCCGGTCAGGTCAGATGTGGGTGAATAAACCCTATGATTATTACTATTAATCCGCTCCCCCAATTTCTGGGCCTGCAGAGCCCACAGACCAGGAGCCTTCTCGACCGGAGTGGCCTCTGCCAGCCGCCGCGTTATGCCAATTGTGCTCACGGAATCCATATCTCTACTACCAGCAAAAAAGGGCAACCTATCCCTGTATCCTTTGTGCCACTCCTTTAAGTAGCTAAGAGTAATAGAAGGAAGGCTATAAAGAAGATTTTCCTGCCTGCTCAGACCTGAGAAAACACCTCAGAAATGTGACATTTGACACTCATTGGAGAACTGGGGCTCCAAGCTGTGCCTGTCTTCCCTGCCAAACATAGGTTTGCTGTGTTGTTATGTGTGAAAGGGTCTTTCGATACTGCCAGTGTTTTGAGAACACCTCACAAGTTTTGCAAAGGCTCAGACAGAGAAGTGTGTGTGAGAGTGTGTATGTACATGCACACGTCTGTGTATGTGCATACCTACTCTTAATGTTTTCCATTTGTAGAAACTGCAGAAGTAAAGGACAGCCTTTTAAACAAGTAGTAAAACATTTTTTTAGTACTTTTATACTTAGAAAACCCCAGGTGGATGAAAATAAGTCAGAATTGACTTGATGGTACATAATTGTTATTTTTCTACCAACCTGAATACTGAAAAACCTCACCAGACATTTGTATTCATTTTTTTATATAATATACATTTTATCCCACATTTCTGATACAGTACTTATGCTTGCTCAAGTCAGTTTAAGTCAATTAAGACTATAATTTCACAATAAAACCACAGCATCAATAAAATATTTTCAAAAATGGTATGACAGATTTTTTTTAAAAAAATCTTTGGCTCAAAATGATGTCTACCGCACAAGGCAACAGCCTGTAAGAATAGAAGAATATCTTTACTAGGACAGCACACATAGAGAGGTGTTTCAAAGCTTGGGTTTGGCTGCAGAAGAGGGTGGGTGAAAAGAAACACACACACACACACACACACACACACACACACACACACACACCTGCAGAGCTCAACCACTGCTATGAAGGGAAAATGTAACATTAAAGTATTA
The DNA here is from genome assembly GCA_035047345.1 of Bradypodion ventrale. Classification (NCBI taxonomy): domain Eukaryota; kingdom Metazoa; phylum Chordata; class Lepidosauria; order Squamata; family Chamaeleonidae; genus Bradypodion; species Bradypodion ventrale. The sequence continues at coordinate 260,377,631 of JAWDJE010000004.1, read as the reverse complement.
TTAAACCACCCTTCATACGAAATTACTCTAGGGCCATTTATAATAGAGTGTAATAAGCTGGAAAATGTTCATTTGAATGTCACTTACATACACTCTGAATGGTTTCTAAGTATGGCAACAGTACTTGAGGAGGTTTCTTTCTTGTGGTTTCCATTATTTTAGCAGTTGCTCGTAGAAACCCCTATGAAACAATATATTTGAATATGATACAGTAGCAAGAAGTAGTTTTAAACCAAAAGCAACTCCTATTCACTTTTGATTTGTTCTTCTGACTGCATTTGATCAGCCTGTAGTAAACTCAGACAAGCCCCCAATGAATCAGCACCAAGCTCCATTACTTCTGTGGGCTTTCCAAGGGCAAAGGGAGTTCACCATAGGCATTATTCCCGGTTTATATCTTAGACACTGTTCACCTCAGACACTGCTCTGTTTTATATCTTAAAGCTCATAGCACCAACGAGGCAGTAGAGAAGAGATATATATGAAGAAATATCTCACTTTGTGTAGCACACAAACTTTGTATGTGCACAAACACATTTCTGTCCTTTTCACTCTTTCTTCACTGATTTAAATATGCACGTACGGTAGCAACATATACTCTTACCATACACATGGGAGTAAGCATGTCTTCAATTATTTTATTGTGTACCTTTATCCAATTCCCTTGCACCCCACTAATTAATCTTTTTCGGCAAGGACTACTTATTATACTCATTATAACACTTCTGAGCAGTTCAAAAGCCTTCAGTGTTTTAAAAAATAATGCTCTGAGAATTCTTTTTTCTTTTCTGTTCCTCATTTCTCAGTGTCTGTCTCCAGTGAGCATTGAAAGGGTAGACCCATTGTAAACCTTCAGCCACTCTGCCCACCCAAAAATATATTAAAAATAATAATTAGTACTATCTCACACAAAATATTTTACTCATTCCCTCATTAAGGCAGAAATTCTGATCCAAATGTCTTTCCCACTGAATCCTGTGACATGCTTCGAGTTTTCTTTTTCACCATTCGCCCTGCTGCCCCTCTTTCTGCATATATAACATAAAAGAGAATGTCTTTCAAAATCAAGACATTTCAAAATTTACCCTTTGTGGGTTTCACAAAAAAACAAAACTTAAGCAGGTCCCTCTGGATTTATTCTTGGAAGTCCATCAACCCTTGAGAGCACATCTGCATGTCATCAAGGGGGCGAAAGAAGGATTTTTCAGGGAATCATTCTTTCCCAGTATGTCTCTCCGCTGATGCTATATGTTTAAACTAAATTGGGATTCTTTTGTACCTCATCAAGAAGCACTGAAATCTTTCAGTGTTTCCCTCACTGCCTGTGGGACCAGTTGGATGAATTTTATTTGTTATTGTTCACTGGGGTGATCAAATTTCCTGATTATCCATAAGCAAATTGATCATGCTGTATGCTTACAAGCACCAGTTTGGGCTGCATATTTTTCAGCACAAAGCTACCATTATTTTGTGCCAACACAGCAAGCTTCTGTTTTACTGCTCTCCAATGGAAGCATTGAAAGTGTCAGTTCATGAGAGAGAAAAGATATCAATTTATATTTTGAGATAAGGTTGCTTTTAATTATATTTGCTTACCTGGGGGGGGGGGGATCCTTTGGGTAACTCCATGTAAAGATCATTTGCAAATATACATGGTCAGTTCTTGGGATAATATGTCAAAAAGCATTGTCAAGCACAAAGTGATGCAGCTTTAAAATTAAAATCTATTTCTCCTGTTTCTCGTAACAAAGGACTGGAAAGAAGGCCAACGTTAGTTTTTGTTGTGTCAAACCTGGAAGACTAGTTTGAGGATCCAATATATTTGTTCACACTGGATTGTTATAACTTTATAAAAGAAACAAATGGCAAACACACTCTGGGGATTGGTAAGGACTGGATGTAAGACATAACTCCTCTCGGTGGAGACAATTCAACCCTGGAATGTATCATAGGATCCATAGTGATACTGTGCTTTCCCCCTCTTCTTCCTCTTAACATGAACACGCTGTAGCCCTTTAAACTTCAACTCCCTTGTGGAGAAAGGAAATGGGCCAATTACACAATTGTCCCAATTATCACTGTCTCTGTGGAATAGATGCTTTGGGTAGGTAGTCACTTTTATGTCACAGTCTGTAAAAACAAGCATGGTGAAAAACATTAAAATACATCTCCCCTCCCCCCAATAACTAGTTGCAGCAACTCCAGAAGAAAAGCGATTGAAACAAGCTGTACCATGAGGTGACTCCCAGTTCGTCCTACTTATCTTTACTCAATACAAAGATGCTCTGAATTATTTGCTGTTCTTTTTTATTCAATAAAATTTGTTTACTCAACTACCTATTACTGTTACCACTACTATTTCTATTTAACATTTGTTTGATGTGCCAGCTCCTTTACATATCAGAGGAGTGACATCAATAGTGTGGCTTGGGAAGAACAGCTCAGACGCTCTTTGTTGTGTGGAAGGATAAGATTAACTTAATAGAGCTGTGTTAATAAACCAGACAATCATGTCTATATATGTAATTGACTTAAGATCCTGACATCCTAGGCAGAATCGGACTTCAGATTTGGATTCAGTGCACTTGATTTAGTATAGGACACATGGATTTGACCACGTAGCAGACTTTTTTTTGTGATGCTGTGTAATCATAGTGAGGCTAGATCTTTTAATTGCCTTTATCATATGCCTGGCAGGTGAAAGACACTTATGCTGCTTTAAGTAAAAAAGATGAATGACACTACTTGTCAATTATGAAGACAGAACAGAACGTGCCCAGATGTTTTCCTGAGCCAGCGTCATTGAAACAAACATCAGCTATGCAAGAGGACTTATCGTATAATTACCTCTACTTAGTGGTGTTGTAGTAGTAAATGCTAAAGTACCGGCAGTCATCCTGACAATCCTAGCCATAACTGCAAGTACAAAATTGCAGGCAACTCTGTCAATCCACATCAACATTCATCTCTCCCTAGAAACAGGCTTTTTTTTTTGTAAAGTTTATGGATCTTAATTTCCCATTCAGGACCAAGCCAGCCCAAAATGCTGTGCACAGTAAGAACAGCTCATAGCATGTTACTGCTGCTGAGAATGTTTGTTTGTTTGTTTGTCCATCCGTCTGTCCGTCCATTTGTTTGTTGCTCAGAGAAGCCACAGCTGGATGTCATATCATATAATTACCCCTGTTAATCCAAAGATCCAGCAAACCCTGGCTCTGTTGCACTATTGATCTTCTGACCTCTTCTCTGCCAACCGTGAGAGCATACAGTATTTGTCACGGAGTCATCACTGGCAGTTTCCATGCCCAGGGAGTCACTGCTCTCTTGCTAAGTCAGGATCCCATGAGATTAGCTACAGGGGAAGGACAAAAGAACAAGGAAGAATGCCTGGAACAGAGCAAGGGCCATATGGTTCCTTGTCAAGCCCCCCTATTTTGTGTTTCTTTTTGCTTATGGAAGAGCTGCTTTAGCAGCTACATGTCTTTGGGACAGTGAGTTTCACCCTTCCAACTGCCAATGTGTGAGCTGTGTCCCTCCAGTGGTAAAATGTTGTGTGCTCCGCAGTTCAGTGTCCTGGATCAAAACTCCAGCTATGACTTTGATCCAATCTCCAAACAGTTGCCATGCTTTGCCCAATATTCAGGCCATCTCAAAGTGCTATGTATACACGTTTGGTCATCCTTGCTCAAAAGCCAGTCATATCAAACTCTAGGGTTCAGTGCAGATGTGTATGCATCTGCAGACATTTCTGTGGACATGTGGCAGGCATGACTAGACACCGGAGTGCATGAACCGCTGCTTACCTTCCCACTGAAGTAGTACCTATTTATTACTTACAACGTCTTTCTCTTCTAACCTCTAGGTTGGCAGGAGCTGGGACAGAGATGGTAGCTCATTTCATCATGCAGTACTGCTGACCTGCCAGTCATCAAGTTCAGCATCTTAACACTTGACCATACACATTGATGTTTGGTCTTATGCTGTGCAGGCTGGGACAGCCTCAATTCTGCATGATATCATACTTCCACATCTTAGCACTGTTCTTTCTAGAAAGGCCTCTGCTAGTCTCCCATAACATGTGCAAAACTATAATGTCCGTTGGGCATTAATGTGCTGCCTTGGAACAATTGGGGCTTGTAGCACAATGCAATTGGCAGGGATCCATGACAGAATGAAAAGCTATGCAAGGATTTATTCTAACCGGACTTTGATCTTCTTTATTCTGCAACCAGAAGAAGCATCAGTGACAATTTAAATTGCAAACACCTCACACTGGAATCAAGAACACCTGGGATTGACACTCCTTTTGTTAGTCTTATTTGTGTGTCATACTACAGCAAAGAGAAACCTGGTTTTGCTCCTCTCCTCCCTAAGCAGACTGGGTAGATTTTTCTCTTCTTCTGAACAATCTGGTTTGAATCAGTATCTGGCTCTTAGCCAAAGAATACACAGCTCTATATATGCCCAAATTCCAAAATGTGCATGAATGGCTGTGGATTTTTTAAAAAAAATTCTTTAGGTACTCAATCATTCCAGGATTTTGCAGCACACAACAGAACAGTGAACATGTTCTTGCCTCTGATTCCCTCATAATAATGTGAAGCAGAGGGCCACTGCAGAAAGGAAGAAAGGTGATTTGTACAGAGCCATTGAGCCATCACAAAACAGATTAAGGATAAAACAGACACTAATAAGAATTCATAAATCAGAGTCAACATTCATTAAACCCAGGAGCAATTTGAAGCAGGAGGGACTGTCACACACACACACACACACACACCATTCAAGCTAATAGGTGAAATTGAGGTGTTGTCTTTAGATTGATGTAATTTATAACACTTTTGCCTCTTACAATCAAAGTGTACAAAATGTGTATAACACTGTGTTACATGCAGTTGTCTCAAATCCAGAGGATGCCAAAAATGTATATTATACAGTAAAACCCGACTTACATATGCCTCGAGTTACATAAAATTCGACTTACATAATGATTTTGTGCTAAAACCATGTCCCGATTTACATGATTTCCTATGGGTTTGCTTCGAGTTACATGAAGATTCTTTTTCCTATGGATTTGCTTTGAGTTACGTAAAAATCCATTTCTCTATGGATTTGCTTCAAGTTACATAAAAATTTCATTTTTCCTAAGGGTTTGCTTCGAGTTACATTAAAAAATAATTTTTCCTATGGGTTTGCTTCAAGTTACATAAAAAACTGATTTAAGCAAAAGCCTACGAAACTGACTTTTTTCGTAAGTAGGGGTTTTACTGTCCTACTGCAAAGCCTATGATGGTGTAGATCACAAGAGATTATGAGTGGGTCTGTAAGAATTGGGGGTGCCTCAGCATTTGATTGTCCTGATGCATAACTTGTAGCCAAGAAGCTATCATTAGGAAAGAATATGGAGATAGAAAGATTTCCCATAGGCAAAGATTTCCTATAGGCAAAGATGGAACATATCATATGGAGAGACAGACTAGATTCAGATGAAAAAGGTGTGAAAACTTCAGGAAGAAACACCAAAAATTTAAGATAGGCAAAAAATGCCATCTTAATGGCAGAAAGCAGCACTGACTTGAAATTACTTATAATGAAAATGAGCAAAGAAAGTGCCAAAACAGGACTGAAATTGAACATTAAGATGACAAAAATCATGATACAAAAGAGCTATACAACTTTAATGTTTACAGTGAAGAGACTGAAATAGCTAAATAATTTGTATACCTTATTTCAATCATCAACCCAAAATGCAGACTGAAGCCAAGAAATCAGAAGACTGTGACTTGGAAGGGCAGCAATGAAGAAATTAGATAAGAACGTAGAGACTATGACCAAAATCATCCACTTTATTGCATTTCCAATTGCCATGTGTAGTTGTGAAAGCTGGACATTAATGACAAAATTGGGTCCTTGTTGTGTCCAAGTGCTATATTGCTTTAACTTTGAATCACCATTAAGTCTTTGCTGTAAACATGCACCCTTTTCTGTAATCATATGTCATCAATGTAATCTGATTGGTTCTAACACAGGTTTCCTGCGTTAGCAAAAGCCTGGGCAAATGTATCACCGTAACTGCCGTTCTGTCTGTATATATAAGTTGCTACCTCCTCCCCTTATTCCCCAGTCTGAACAAGCCTTAACTGAGCTGATAATAAATCACTAATGTTTAACCCTGAACTTGCTGTCGCGTTGCTAATTACCTTTGGACTCAACAGTTCTAGAGCAAATCAAGCCTGAATTATCTGGAGGCAAAATGTCCTATTTTGGGCACACCATGAGAAGGAAAGACTCTCTGGAAAAGACAATAATGTTGGGAAAGGTGGAAGGCAGCAGGAAACAAGGAAGACCAAATATGAGATGGATCCACAACCTATGGCCTGTGGGCCGGATCTGGTCCATAGCACCAAAACATCCAGCCTGTGCTCTCACTCCAGCCACCACTTCCATGCCGCCAGCACTGCCAGTGCCTCCTCCTCAATCCTTGTCTCCTCTGATTGGCTTGAATGTCTCTAATGGCACTCCGCAGCAGGGTGGATGTCGTAAGGCTGGTGAAAGTTCAGAGGTGGCAGTGGCAGAAGTGGCCATGGGTGCATTTCCAGTGGCTGTGAACATGTTTCCTTCACCTACACCAGAGATTCTCAACCTGCAGCCCATGGGCCGAATGCAGCCTGCAGCACCATTTCATATTGCCCACCACCACCTGCACCACACCAGGAAGTGCCATGTGGTGTAAGAAGGGCAAAATGGTCATCCGGCCCTTGAAGTTGTCTGAAGGATTGTGACCCAGCACCCGGCTTAAAAAGGTTAAGAACTCCTGACCTACACCATGCAGTTCCTCCAGGCCGGTAAGCAGGGGAGCGGTGGGGGGGGGGGTGTGGAGTTGAGATGGGGTCGGACCACCAGTCTGGCCCTTCAACAGTCTGAGGGAGCATGAACCGGCCCCTGGTTTTTTAAAAAATGAGGACCCCTGCCCTAAAAGAACCCTACAGACTTAAATTTACAAGAGTTGAAAAGGGCTGTTCAGGATTAGGCATCACTCATGGATAGGGTTGACAGCACATAACAACTTCAAAAACAAACATTCCTGATCTTTCCAAATCCTGGATACATAGCTGTCAGAATTTCAGGATGTAGTGGAATATAGGGACAACTAGTGATACAATTATGACCACGTCTAAAAGAAAATGGTTAGACAATCTACTGATAGGTAAAGGTAAAGGTAAAGGTAAAGGTCACCCTTGCTCGAAAGCCAGTTGTATCTGACTCTAAGGTGCAGTGCTTATTTCCATTTACATCCAAAGAGCTAGCAGACATTTCTGTAGTGAATATGGCAGACATCACAAGGCACCAGAGTGCACGGAACACTGTTAACTTCCCACCGAAGCAGCATCTATTTATCTACTTGCAATTTCTTGCTTTCAAACTGCTAGGTTGGCCGGAGCTAGGATGGAGACAGGAGCTCACTCAGTTACGCAGCCATTGTATCTTGAACTACTGATCTGCTGACCTTACAGTGGTCAAGTTCAGCATCTTAACCACTAAGCCACCGCAGTCACCTGCTGATAGGACAGATTAGGTATAAGTAAATGTCACTCTTGCTCGGACGTCAGTCGTATCCGACACTAGGCTTCAGTGCTCATCTCTGTTTATATGCCAAAGAGCCAGTGCTGTCTGTGTCTGCAGACATTTCTGTGGACATGTGGCAGGCATGACTAAACATCGGAGGGCATGGAACACTGTTACCTTTCCCACCGAAGTGGTACCTATTTATCTACTTGAAATTTCTTGCTTTTGAAATGTTATATTGGCAGGGACTGGGACAGAGATGGCAGCTCACTCAGCTGTGCAGCACTCAGGTCTCGAACTGCTGACCTGGTGACCTTCCAGTCATCAAGTCCAGCATCTTAACCACTAAGCCACCTTCTTCTTCTTCCTTGTCTAGGCCAGACATGAAACTATCAAAATGAAGGCACCTTTTGGTGAGTTCGTTCTGCAGTTCCTTTTGCTTGATCTTTCGCTTGTGTTGTATGGCTAATCTTTCTTGTGACAAAGATTAGCCGTACAACACACGGTTATGCCCAATTGTGGTTCAAAAATGCCACAGCCTTCAATGAGGCTCTTTCTGTGTACCCCACCAAGCCACCGCAGTCCCTTGATAGATTAGAAATACTTTAATAAATATGAATAGAAAATGCTGTACTGTAGATCTGGTTTCCATATCAGCCACATTCATCCTTTACCTTTGAAAAACATGTGAAGCATGTAGTCTCTACACTCTGCATGTGGCAGTACTGATCTATAACAAATTTTTCAGAGCAGAAACATGATTAGTCCACCAAGAAGGAATGCCACTCTCCTACTTCTACCTCCATCAATTGGCTTCCTTCATCACCACCCACAGGAATGTCCATTTTTTAGCCCCACCTGTGCTGTAGCATTCCTGTCATTATATAGGTACTAAAATAAACTAAATCCCTTGTTAGCTATTTGTATTTGGCAATAAAAAGACCCTAAAATACTCAAGTTCCCATTCTCAAATCCAGGTATGTAGAACTAAATTTGGAATTAGGGTTGCTCAGTTGAGGCCATGCAGACATTTTTTTCCTATTGTTTTTATATTGTCCAGTGGGCAAACTCATTAATACAGTATTATTGTAACAGTGGCTGAGTTTCTGAAGGAAATGCATCATTCATTAGCCAATTTAAAATATCTCTTATTTCACATATTTATTTATTACCAGGAAAAAAAACCTGCTTATTTTGATAAGGGTGATGTTTGTGGGAACAAGATATAGTCTCACGGGGCATCTGTACTGGCATAGAGCTTTAGAAATTGGCTATATAAGGTGAGGAATTCTGAAAGCTGTAGTAAAAATAAATAAATAAATATAGGATTTCAGAGCTCTGTGCAGGCATTCTGCCATGTGGGACTGTATCATAGTAGGACACCTAGACATTGCATACTAGAGCTTGGAGGCGATAGTGGAGGAATTATATGATCTGGTCTCCTCTTCCCTAGGAACGTTGAGTAACAAACACCTCTTAACTGGCTCGCTGACCATATGGAAAGTGTGATCAGAGAGCCTAATGAATGTAACATCGCCATGAGTTCACTTAGGAGACATCTTCAGAGACTTGTTGGGCAACTCCCTGCAGAATGCAACCTCCTGACAATGAAAGAGAGAGATAGAAAGACATACAAAGGGAAAAGAAAGATGCTGAGAAAGATGGGCTGACACAGGAAGGAGGGGCGAAAAGAAGGAGTAGAAACCGTGTGTTTTGGGGAGTCTTTTTAATGAACCGGAGAGCTGCAAGGATCAGAAGTGACCTGGCAAAGGCTGTAAAGTTTAGAAGACACTGACTCAGAGACGTGATGCTGCCCTGCCAAGCTTTTTACTCAGAACACTTGTGTTAGCCCTGGGGCACGTCACACACTTGTGAAAACTTTACTGGAGTGTTGATGTAATATCGTGTCAGTAACTGAGTGATTTGTTTTTCCTCCGGACATTGATTGAAGAAATTCTTATTACATTTTATAGCTTGCTTGGCCTCACTACAAGAGTCAAGACATAAATTGGACCATAAATTGGCTTGTGTTAGAATCCACATTGAAATGACACCAAATACATGTCATCCTACCTCTGCTGCAGGCAACCGCAGGAATCTGCCACTGCTTGTCATCTTGATCAAAGGCTAGTCCCCTCACAGCTTCACCATGTGCCCCTCCTTAGAACAGCTGTAGGTCTCAGTAAAAACAATCACTCTTTGACAGTTGCTATAATACACTGGCAGGTCGCTGATATTGTTAATTCTTGTCAGGATCACTTACATGGCAATACATGATGGCACTAATTAGCAGCTATAATAACTACTAAAGCTTCAGATATTTTCCATGGTTCAGATGGGATTTTTTTCTTCATCATGGGTCTAACTTACACTTTTAGAGCACTGAAAGAAAGATTTCTACCAGAGTAGTTCACACCACTGCTTGAGTGTTCATTCACCCTTAGCAATATTAATTAATGTCTTAAAACCAGTGTAGTGTCAGCAGTGCCCATTATGCAGATTAAGAAGTAAAGTAACCCATCAAGGATCACAGTAGCAGATAATAACTATTAATGTTAGAAGAATTAACACCTCCCCCTTGTAGCAGATAGTGTGCGACTACATTGGAAAATACTTTACAATTTGCTTCAGGATTGGAATAGGCGAGTTTGAAGTACAGTATTTCTCAATTACCAGTGTGAATCAGCCCATTCTTCTTTCCTTTCAGTCTTTACTTCCTCCCCCCTTAACAGAGATGGGCACTGCACCCTAGAGTCAGATACGACTGGTTTTTGAGCAAGGGAAACCTTTACCTTTACCAATTCGGATTTAGTTTTGCATGTGTCATTGTTCGTTTCCATCCACAAAAGGACCAGTATGTGTGACTTTGGATGGTTTTCTAGTAACAAAGTAAATTAAAGCATGATGTTTTTGGACAGCAAGAACACCTACATATCCCAGATGTTTCTCCCTGTTCATCCCAAACTATTTTGTTTATTGTTCAAAAACAAGATAAAATTTGACATAAAATTGAAATAACTTTGGTAAACTTCAACATACTTCCATAGTCCATATTTTCATGGTACATGTGTATGTTTGTATATTTCATGTTGTTCAGTCGCACAGTCGATTCCGACCCTTTGCGACCCTATGGACCATTGTTCTCCAGGCGCCTCTGTCCTCCACCATCCCCCTCAGTCCTCCCAGTTCTGTGCCCATTGTGTCTACAATACCATCTATCCATCTCATCCTTGGCCTCCCCCTTCTTCTTTTGCCCTCCACCTTTCCCAACATCACGGCCTTCTCAAGTGAATCCTCCCTTCTCATTTGATGTCCAAAGTACTTCATCTTCATCTTTACTATTTGACATTCCAATGAGCAGTCAGGGTTGATTTCTTCTAAGATTGACCTATTTGTTCTCCTCGCTGTCCAGGGTACCCTCAAAACTCTCCTCCAACACCACATTTCAAAGGCATCTATTCTTCTGCGTTCAGCTTTCCTAATTGTCCAGCTCTCACATCCGTACATTACCACTGGGAACACCATTGCTTTGACTATTCTGATTTTTGTTTTCAAGGTGATGTCTCTGCTTTTCACTATGTTCCCCAGGTTTCTCATCGCTTGTCTCCCAAGAATCAGTCGCCTTTTTATTTCATGGCTGCAATCCCCATCTGCAGTGATCTTAGATCCTAAGAATGTAAAATCTGTCACTGCTTCTACTTCTTCCCCATCTATTTTCCAGGAACTGATTGGGCCTGTTGCCATTATCTTGGTTTTCTTGATATTGAATCTCAAGCCAGCTTTTGCACTCTCTTCCTTCAATCCAATCAAGAGATTCTTTAGGTCTTCCTCACTTTCTGCCATTAGGGTGGTATCGTCTGCATATCTCAGATTGTTGATGTTTCTCCCAGCAATTTTAATCCCATATTGTGATTCCTCCATCCCTGCACTGCACATTATGTGCTCTGTGTATAGGTTGAATAAGCATGGTGACAAAATGCAGCCTTGTCTTACTCCTTTTCCTATTCCAAACCACTCTGTCATTCCATGTTCTGTCCTAACTGTTGCTTCTTGGTTCATGTACAGATTTCTCAGGAGGCATATGAGGTGCTCTGGTATTCCCATCTCTTTAATCACTTGCCACATCTTGTTGTGATCCACACAATCAGATGCCTTAGTGTAGTCAATAAAGCAAAAGTAAACTTGTTTCTGGTATTCCTTTGTTTTCTCCATTATCCAACGTATGTTGGCAATGTGGTCTCTAGTCCCCCTGCCTCTTCTGAAACTAGCCTGCACCTCTGGTAATTCTCTCTCCACATGCTACTGAAGTCTATCCTGTATTATCTTGAGCATCACCTTGCTGGCGTGTGGGATGAGCGCAATTGTTCAATAATTTGAACATTCTTTGGCATTGCCCTTTTTTGGGATTGGAACATATACTGATCTTTTCCAGTCCTGTGGCCACTGTTTTGTTTTCCAAATCTGCTGGCATATTGAATGCAGTAATTTGATGCCATCATCTTTTAGAGCTTTGAAAAATTCAACTGGGATACCATCATCTCCGCTAGCTTTGTTGTTTGCAGTGCTTTTTAGGGCCTTTCTGACTTCACTCTCCAGGATGTCTGGCTCAAGTTCAATTTCTTCATAATTGTGACTATCAGGAGTGTTGAGGTCCTTTTTGTAGAGTTCCTCTGTGTACTCTTTCCATCTTTTCTTAATCTCTTCTGCATCAGCTAGCTCCTTTCCGTCTTTGTCCCTTATCATGGTCATTTTTGCTTTAAATGTTCCCTTGATTTCCCGGATTTTTTTGAAAAGGTCTCTGGTTCTGCCTCTTTTGTTGTTTTCCTCCATTTCTTTGCACTGTTCTTTTAGGTAGTTTTCCTTATCTCTCCTTGCTTTTCTTTGAAATTCTGTGTTCAAGTGATTGTATTTTTTCCTTTCTCCTTTGACTTTTGCATTCCTTCTTTCCTCTGCTATTTTAAGAGCCTCATCAGACAACCACTTTGCTTTCTTACTCTTCTTTTCTTTTGGTATGGTTTTCTTTGGTGCTTCCTGCATGATGTCCCTCATCTCTGTCCATAATTCTTCTGGCACTCTATCTATTGAGTCTAAGCCATTGAATCTGTTCATCACCTCCACCGTGTATTCTTTAGGGATGCTGTCTAGGTGATATCTTTCTGGTCTCCGTGTTTTCCCTATTTTCTTTAGTCTAAGCCTGAATTTTGCAATCAGTAGGTTGTGATCTGAGCCACAGTCTGCTCCAGGTCTTGTTTTTGCTGACTGTATGGAGGTTCTCCATCTTTGGCTGCAGAGTATGTAGTCAATCTGGTTTCGGTGTTGGCCATCTGGTGATGTCCATGTGTAAATCTATGGAGAATTTTGGGAAACTATCTTTTTTTCTCTACTGCTGTCCAATCCTTTAAATAGTCCCAGTCAGTCATAAAAGGAGAGTAAGGGATCAACAGAAGGACAATATCAAAGGAAGGGAGCTGTGGGTGCAGGTCAAACCCCATTGCATTGAGGAGATAGTGTTAACACTGGCACTAAAACAACACCGGGTCTTCAGTTGGTCATTTAAACCAAAAGCAATTGCAAAAGAGACTGTGAATCAGACTGATATCAATGTACTGTAAAGTACCACCCATAATCAAAGTTACAACATCTGCCAAAGATGATAAAAGAAATGGTTTTTAAAGATCAAAAGTAGGTCTCTACATGCTAGCTCTTACATGGTAATGGACACTGTTGAGATAACAGCAGTCTTGCATGCCCTAACACCGAATGTGATTGTCCTTGGCCACTACCTTGATTGGTTCTTTTCCACCTCTGGCATTTGAAGCAAGGCCCCTCCCCCTCTCTTCTGTTTACTTTCGTCCTTCAGGCCTTCCTTTAAGCCAAGGATCCTCAACCTACAGCCTGTGGGCTGGATCCAGCCCATGGCACCAAATCATCTGGCCCACGCCCTCGCTCGAGCTGATGCTTCTGCCACTGCCGCCGCCACCACTGCCACTGCCACCACTGCCCCTAATGGCACTTGGCATGTCCCTAATGGCACTCCGTAGCAGGGTGGATGTTGTAAGGCTTACAACATCCACCCTGCTATGGAGCACCATTAGGGACATGCCAAGCCAAGCAGAGGAGACAAGGATTGAGGCAGTGATGGAAAATGTGGTGGACACACATGGCCACTCATGTCTTTCCCAGGGGCTGCTCTGGCTGAGCATGGCTTTCCTGGTGGACTCATGCAGCAGCCCACATCTTTCCTGGGGGCTGCTCTGGCCAAGTGCAGGTGAGAAGGACTATCTGGACCCCTCCTACCCCCACACCACGCAGCTCCTCCAGGCTGGTAAGCAGGGAAGCGGTGTGGGGTTGACTGTTGGGTGGCTTATGGTGGGTGGTGGCAGCAGTGGGGAGGAGTAGGGGGGCTAAGGGTGGACCTGCCACCACTTTCCACAGGCAGCTGCTGTTGGACCACCAGTCTGGCCCCTCAACAGTCTTAGGCCCCCCACTTTAAAAGGTTGAGGACCCCTGCTTCAAGCAATAAGCTCCTTAGAGAACTTCTCCAGGCTTGTTTGCCTGCTGCTTGTTTGCATTTCCTCCAAGGCATATGGCTGCTGCAGGGGCTGTGGTGGCTTAGTGGTTAAGATGCTGAAATTGATGACTGGAAGGTCAACAGGCCAGTAGTTCAAGACTCAAGTGCTGCACGACAGAGTGAGCTCCCACCTCTGTTCCAGTGCCTGCCAACCTAGCAGTCTGAAAGCAAAAAATTGCAAGTAGATAAATAGGTACCACTTTGGTGGGAACATAAACAGTGTTCTGTGCACTCTGGTGTCTAGTCATTCCTGCCACATGCCCATGGAAAGGTCTGAAGACGCAGACAACACTGGCTCCTTCACTAGAAACAGAGTTGAATGCGACTGGCTTTTCAGCAAAGATGACCCTTATCTTTACCTTTATATGGCTGCTATCACATCCCAGAAGTGAGCTCATCATTGGCTATGTTGAGTAAAGTAAATTACCTTTATCGTACACTACTCAGGTGCAAAATGTTAAAGACTGGCTGTTGGGCTCAAAGGAAACTCTGTTTCAATGTATTTAATCTTTTTAGGAAATTCTATTTCAACCTTTGTGTGACTCCAGATCAAAGAGTGCCATATGCAAAAAAAGAGGAAGTTTTTTCACGTCCAAGAAGAAAAACAAATATCCTTGTCTCTGGCATTTGTTCACATGTATGCCTTCATAACGGAAGGCTATAGGAAAGTGTGGTGATAGAGCTGTGGTGTGCTACAGAAGGCAAATAAATTGCCCTTGAGGATTCAATTGATTTGCTTCATGTTACTGCAAAGTTAATAGTCTCTGCCGTGAATGTAGCAAATATATGCATATAAATAAAAATTGACACGGAAAAAATATACTGATACAGTAGAGAAATAAGAACTGCATACAGGACTGAGATATATTTTTCCCATAAGGAAAACTGGAGTTGATCATTCATAAGTGTCGAACACAGTTAACATACAAAGTTTTCCTTAAAATGAGATAAACTAGTAAACTAGCATCTTAATTCAGTTTATTGTTGTCTATAAAGCATGACTATTTATATCATACTGTTGTGTATTACTATATAGTACAGTGTTGTTTTTAACACACCCCTCAACCTAAGATAAAAGCAAGTTACTGATATTACGAGTAAGAGAAGAAATTACAGTTTTGTAGCTGTTCATTTGACTACTACCTGTCTAAACTATCCTTTCTAGCTGTACACACAGTTATTTAGAAGTAAATCCTATTGATTTCAATAAAGTTAGGGCAAAATTAGATATGGTATTAACATGCAATTTAGCAAGTAGGTGTTTTAAAGTATATAATAGCATTTAAAAAATCAATAAATAAATATGAGTTGACTTGGTCCCAATATCAAGTTAATCCATGAGAGAGAATTTAATCCTTAACTCCCCTGTTGATGGTCCAAGGGGTGGTGGTGGTGAATTTTTTTTAACCTTGTAGCTCACAAGTTTTACTGTACTCATAGCATATGAGGACAGCTTGGAATACAGCTATTGTGATTCATACATTTCATGACTCAGTAAAAGTTACTCAAAAATATATTATTACTAAAATAAAAAGATGTACTCAGATATTTTATGCCTCCCCAAGTTGGGCATGACAACTCTGGAGAAAGGGACTTGTTTTTCAACTCTGTGACAAGGCAGAGGGGGTTCCATAGGAAAGAAACCCTTCCAGCCAATTGTAAATTGTCTCCTTTGTTATCATTCAGAAATCTGCAGAGTTGCAGCAGGGAACAAATGACATGCGTTTCACAAGAACTCTGAAAAGAAAAATAATATTCATAGGTCTACCTAAGCTGTAGTTAAGGGTCTCTTTATACTTACTATCCAACGGACAAAGTCTTGAGGCTCAAAAGGGATAAAAACCCAAATGTACTCTATTTTGAAATATATAACTTCTTCTTTGTTTCCTCTTTTACCCCATAGGGTGTCAAGGGGAAATATATAGCAGCTCCTATTAATTATGGTGACTCATGTAAGAGTACAATGTGTTCCACAGGATTGCTCTTTAAGTGTGTTTGCTCTTTAAGCGAAACACCATTGTAAGTGACCAATTGTGACTTCTGGCCAGGGAGGGGGAATTATGAACGCCGATTTAGTTAAGTGAGTTTTTTGGTTGGTGTTAGTTGTTAAGTGAGGCGACCATTCAGAGAAAATTCTGCTCTTTAAGCAAGTTAGTCTCTAGGCAAGGTGCTCTTTATGCGAGGTTTTACTGTACATGGCTTTTTAAAAAGAGCATTACATCAAATGAGACCAAACTGATATCTTATCCATTCTTTAACTGTCCATCATCACAGCCAATCTAGAGTAAAAGATAGATTTCTAAAAGATAGCTTTCTTTGTTTGCAAATTATCTGAGGGTGAATTGCCATAGGCAAACCTAGTCCATAGTACTTGTGTTAATATCAGTACTGGTGTTGATAATATTGCACCCACTTCCATTCCATTTATGATAGCTAATGATCTTATAATGGTATACAGCAGTGATGGTGAGCCTTTTAGAGACTGCGAGCCCAAGGAGGAGTAGGCAGCATGCAGGCACTGTGCATGCCCATGCACCCATGTGACATTGCTGGTGTACCTCTGATGATGCCACGTGGGTGCGGGTGCCCCTGCACATGCCCCTCTTGTGCATGCACTCCCATGCATGCACTGCTGCCACCTCTGCTGCCTAGGAGAGGTGGGTGGATGGGTGTCTGGTCGCCTTGCCTCACTCCTATCGCTGTCTCGCCAGGCAGGATTTCAGCCTCCCCTCTTGCCTCCTCATTGGTGAAGGGATATGGATAGTGGGGAAGCAGTGCTGCCATTGGCTGGCCGGGCTAAGTGGGTTGGGGCACAACAGCACACGTGCCCACAAAAAGGCCTCTGCATGCCATCTCTGGTATGCGTGCTATAGGTTCACCACCACTGGTATACAGAGCCCCCAAATCATTCTGACTGAAGGCTGAAGCTACAAAATCCATAGTTAAAATAAAATATAGGTGCCCAAGACAAGATTCAATGACAAAACAAAATGTACCATCATAGACTGCACTATACTGAAGAGACACCCGCTAACTAACCACTAGGTAATAAATAAGGTAATACTTTTAAATTTGCTTTAATTGGCCTTTTTTTTTACTAGTTTGTCAACTAAATTTAATCTCCAGACTTTCTGATACAACAATTGCTATATTTCTGAGTGTTTCTATTCCTAGCTAAAACAGGAGCCATCTACTTTAATGAAAGGCACTGGAAACTGTCTGTCTGAAAGGATGGAGAAAAATGGTTGCTTTTACATTCAATGGGATAAAACCTGATACTGCCACACCTTTAGTTTGCTTTAGATGTTTTCAGTCTCCATCGTGGATCTTTCACCTAAAGATCTGTTATCTTTAACATCTAGACCAGAAGAGTGGAGGGATTCTACAATGCCAAGACAGATGCAGAGCTTGAACATATTCATTTTGCTGATGTTGTGGTGGTGGTGCAAAGATATTATCCATTGATATTACTTAAATATTCCACTGATTCTTCTACTTCAGTAGGAAATAGCAATTAGATTTTGGCATATATGGTATATTAAACAGTTATTGGTTCAAATGTCTAAAATTAGAGATCAAAATACAATTCTCAACATGCTCAGCTCAAAAACGAACATTCTTGAGGGTATGAAAGAGCAAAACCAAGTTAGAAAGTGGAGGAAGGAGATCACTGGACAAGGAATAACATTAAAGAAGGATATGGTTGTAGTCCCTAAATGCAAGACCAACATGTTCAAGTGTGGGCTGCTGGTGAGAGATACAGAATCCGGCTAATTTGCTGGTCTGCCAATTTCTGCCATAAACATGCACTGATGAGGACTTAAATTTGGCAAACAACAAAGCCAGGAAAGTGGCTTCATTTTGTCAATCCAGGGTTTGATTGGGACATGAAAGAAGAAGAAGATCCATGTTCTGTGACATCTTTTCTCCTTGGGCCTCTAGAGCACATTGGTTTACCACCGGACATTTCTTATACATAGGATATAAAAACTAGTTGTATGTTTAGATTTGTCACCAAAGTTCTTCTTCATGAAAATAAAACTTCAGCTAACAATGTATCTCTTTTGCAAGCCCAGAGCTTGAAACATTACTTTTGTGGAATACAACTTCCAGAATTCTCCAGCTAGGGAAAGTGAGCCATCAGTGTTAATAGATAAAGTAAGAACTGACAGCTCTTCCAACATTTGAACAATGTAAATTTTCAAAAAAAAAAAAGATGAAAAACTTTACATTTAACTATGTCCTGGGGGGGATGTCTAATCTGTGGGTGGCTACTCTTGCCATATGTGCTGTCATTTGGGAACATAAAAAGTACAATATTGTTCTGGCCCTCCATCAGCCTTACCCTGATTTCTGCAGGTTTAATGTTGAAACTTATCATTATCTGAATGTATTTTTTGTTTGCTTTAATAAGCGTTTAATGGAGCTCTTGGGAAAGCTAATGGAGTTGCCTTAGGGATTTGAACAACATCCCAGTATGCTTCGCATAAATTTGCTTTACTGCAGGTGAACGAAAAGTTATGTTAAGCAAAAAAGAGTAGGGAACAGCTGCCGAATCCCTTTCGATAGCCTAGAGACAATTGGCTACCAATGGACTGGCAAATTCTTATCCCCTTCCAACCTAGGAGGGGAAAACAAAGAGAGAGAAATATGTCATAGTATCTAAGTTATTTCTCAATTATCAAAGAAACAAAAGAAATGATAATAACAAAGAGTTAAAGAGTAGAAAACTAATGTGAGAAAGGTCTTTTGGATAGAGTTTTGTGACACTTTCTCCTTACATCTCTCTGCCATGCACGCGCGTGCACATGCATGCTCTCTTTCTCTCTCCTTGAAGAAGATAACTTTATATTTTACTGTCTTATTAAAGAAATGCATTTTGGAAGCTTGCCACTGTTAACAGTATCAGAAGGATTTAGGGTCGCTGGAAAGCACTTGAAAATTTAATTCTGCTGACTTCAGCTGTGATCTGAAGTAAAAACTGTAACCTTAGATTAAATGTTTAGCACTAGATACTGCCGTTGCTGTTCCTTGTCATAAATCCTTGTGTCTATTGCTGTTCTAAACATCTCTCTAAGGACTTTACCTTCTTTAGGTAACACAATGTACTTGTCATATGAATCTCATTACAATTCTAGATATGTGCTTTAAATCTGTTATGTGTGTGATCCATAATATCTCAAGCCATCTTGTGTCACTAGCCTTTAACATATTTGTCATACAACTCATCAGCCACATTCCACTGGCCACAAGCACTGACTTCAGCACATCTAACAAAATTTTGGCACATCCAGACTAGAAGCATAGCCGGGCACATACAGTAGGCCCTATGATAATAAACCCTAATTTCATTATACTGTTTACGAGCAGAGCATGGAGACATTACCTCTTTAAGAATTACAGCTCCAATAATTCCCAGCCAAGATGGCCACTGGCTGTGAGATTCTCAGAGCCATTGTTCAAAAATATAACTTTCACAATCTCTCTTTGTAAAAGAATCTTCTAAAATCAGTTGCTACGTCAGGCAGCTCAGGAATTATTACAGTATTATTATTAACAAGCCAAGCAACCAACAAACCATGGCATATCTACAAGAGGGGGTGAACAACTATAGAGGGCCTAAAGATTTACTTTCTACCACCTTTGACACCATGGACTCCAACACCTAGTTCCAATGAAGCTGTTTTTCAGAGTCCCCCCCTCAAAAATCAAGGAAAAAAATGTGTGTGGGGGGACACACATTGTTTCATAGAAATGTTTAACCCCCAAAACATATTTTGTTTTTTGTTTTTTATGTCTGTGGAGAAGATGGCTGGTTGCATTCCTTAGAATTATCTGGAGGTATAGGTCTCCAAAAATATTTTGTCAATAATGTTCCAGAGTCCAAGGGCATAAGACATGGCCTGGGAGCCACATAGAACCTACAGGCTGTGTGAGTTCCGCTCTCTAAACTACTGAGGACTTGTGGGAACTCACTGAATAGAAAGAATGTCAAAAAATGAATTACTTAGCCCACAGCATTAGAGCAAACAAACTGGTGCATGAGACAAAGTGCCAAGTGGACAATTCCTTCTCTTTTAGCTGACCCAAGTCAAGATAGATAGAACTCAGAGCCAAGCATGTTGTTTTGACATATGAGGCAGGAAATTTCAGAAGCTTCTCTCCTAACAGTGCAAGAGAACATGAAATGACAAATTAAACAACTAACAACTTACTGCCCCTTCCTGGTACATCTCAGTACCTAGTGGTGCAGCATACTTTACACAGGATTTTCTGTCCTCCTGGGAGAATGTGCAGGTACAAAAGTAGCTAGAGATCCAGTGAACACACACACACACACACACACACACACACACACACACACACACACACACACAAAGGCCCTCTGTGAGCCAGAGAGACGAGCCCCTCTGGCAGATGGAACAATTAGAGAGCCCCTCTGGTCTGCTCTGGTTGGATGGACAGACACTCTTGGGACGATGCGGTCTCTTAGGTAGCCTGGCCCACTACCATGAACGGCTTTAAAGGTCAAAACCAGGATGATCATGGATGATCGCCATGATGTTCGCTTATATTCAGATTCAGATACGGCGGCGGCCGCAGGAGCAAAAGGAGGAGGAGGTAACATCTGGCTATTAAGTAGGCCTGTATTGCAACTAAGCTCTAAAACAAATGGTGAATTGTATTATAGCCCACTTGCCATTTGGAATAACGTATTTGCTGGTGTATAAGACCTACTCCCCCCCTACTCTGGAAAAATGAAGTGTGTCTTGAACTGTATATAGTGGCCTATAGTGGACTATTTTGGTAATAACAGGGTGTGTCTTATTCTCCAATGCATTTTATATGCCGTCAAATATGGTAATTGTGATTTCAGCACAATGTTTCTCAGAGGGAAGAAACTTATATTATGATAATCACCAAAATAATTATGAGGATTATATTGAGGTAAACATTGTGAAGACTGAAACGACAAGCCTGTACAAAAATCAAGATATTAAACCAATATTGGCAGGAAAGGAGCATGTGATGTTTACTTTATAATATATATTATAAGTAATACAGAAGTTGTCCTTTAAAAAAAACATCTTTAGGTCTTCTGCATCCACTAAGACTTTAATTATTTTTAGTTACTTTTGTTTTGTTTCTTGTCTCATACACCTACACACAGACTAACATGGCTACTCCTGCAAAACTGGGCAAAGAAGCAGCGTTTTAATTTGTCTTTTTCCCCCTTCTTACCCATATCCTGCTAGCTACAACATATATAAAATGTGTGTACCAAATTCTTTTTTGTTGCTACTTGTTATATAACACTAATCCTATACTTGGTGTGACTGGGGTGGATTTGTCAGGGACTCAGTTTACAAACTATATTCCTTGCACAAAATACAATGGAAGCAAGCAAAAAATAATTTTCACAAGGTAACTCTTTAAATTTTACAAATAGAAGCTTTCAGACAATTAAAATGTTCGAGCAGATGGCTTGGGCATCAATAATATTGAGTTAGAGGCACCACTAATCTCAGCTTCTTTTATTGCTCTAACAACAAAACAGTGCAGAAGTGTGTCTATTAGGAGCTGGAAGTTTCATTTTACCTAGTTTTCATATGATGTATCCATAAAATGAGATAGATACAAGGACTGCATACCTTAGCTAATTTTTATTTTTCTGGGTGCATTGCTTTAATTGCTGTCAACAGGTTCTTAGGCATTAGAACTGGCTTCCCATCTCTCAACCCCTGACCTAAATCTCTACAGCTTCCTTAGAATTTGGGAAACAAATAAATCAATATCTGAAATAAATATGGAGCTCATTTACTCCTTAGAAGAGGTATCCATGAATAAGGTTTAAGCTGTGTTTTCCCCCAAAAGTAATTTGCAAATGCCTCTGCATTAATTAAGGTGAAGCCTGGAGAGATGTGCGTGCGTGCGTGCGTGCATGTGATGCCCTGACTTTCACCCCTCACCTGAAATCTTCATGTAGACCGTGATCCATATTCCATAAGTCTGTGCATAAGTGTGTAAACTCTTCTATTTGACCAGGTTTCCCCCCCCCCCCCGCCAAAAAACCCATTCCTTTCTTGCTGTTTCTGCCAGATGTAGCCAGATCTCATTTCCAGTTGGGAAAATGATCCGTCCCTGGCTTCTGCTTATACGTTAGAAGTGTTTGTGACAACTCCTTTCCCTCTGGGTGCCCTTTGCTACCACAGTGTATAGGTAGATGAGGGTGCAAAATATTTGCTTATTGCCAACCTCCAGTTTCCCTGATCGTGCCAGAAACCATTCCCGCTTTTTCTCTAAATGAGACCTGAAATTATTATTATTTATTAAATTTATATCCTGCCTCACTCGACACAACGTGTGATTTGTGGCGGCGTACAACATAGGTATACAATACAATACATAATAATACAATACAATTACAACTAAAAAAGAGATTAACAGAGCATACAAAAAATGTACAGTTCTCAATTTACAAATTTTTCAATACAAATTATGCAATAAACATCGTTTAAATACTGACATGACAAATTTGCACAATACCCTCACCTACCCAACATCCATAAATGGAGCCCCATGGCTCAAAACATCCACAAATGGAACCCCATGGCTCACAATGTCCACGAACGGAGCCCCATGGCTTGAACATCGATGAACAGGACCCCATGGCTTGAAGGTCCATGTCAGAGCCAGGGGAAGAAACCGGCCCCGACCCAACTGAGGCAAGGAAAGTGTCCCAATGGCTCCAGCGGCTCAACGACGGTGGCTTTTTTAAGCCCTGCTGTGGACAACGAGGCTCAGCTGGGCTCCCACCTCCCCTGACCCTTCCGGTCAAGGGAGGGAACCATAGATGGTGTGGTGGCTCCAGCGGCTCAGCAACAGCGGCTTTTTCAAGCCCCACCGCGGGCAACAAGGCTCAGCTGGGCTCCCACCTCCCCTGACCGGACGGGCCAGGGAAGGGAGCCGTAGATGGTGTGGCAGTTTGTGACCTGGTCCATTTGTACCTATTTTTTCATCACCTTACAAATAAATTCCTGCCAACCTAGCAGTCCAAAAGCAAGAAATTGCAAGTAGATAAATAGGACCACTTTGGTGGGAAGGTAATAGTGTTCCATGCGCTCTTGTGTCTAGACATGCCTGCCACATGACCACGGAAAGGTCTGCAGAAGCAGACAGCACAGGCTCTTCGGCTTTGAACAGAGATGAGCACTGAACCCTAGAGTTGGATATGACTGGCTTTTGAGCAAGGGAAACCTTTACCTTACAAATAAGTAATACCTTTCTTTGTGACACAATTAGACTATCTTTTACCTGAAGCAGGCTACTTCATTGGTGTTAGCTTGGCCGTTTATTAGATCTTCTTTTGAAGATGTGGTGGGACATAAATTGCATGCATATAAATGCTACATTGACTGTATCTCTCCACATGCACAGGAAACCTGTCCTGTAACCAAGTAGTTCCATTTTGCTTGAGTATTCTTTGATCTTCCTACTTCCCTTCAAATTCAATTAAGTGACTTCCAGATGGTCAATCCAGTATCTTGACCTGGCAGGAGTCTCTTTTCAACATTCATCCATTCAGCAATGTACAG
This sequence comes from Bradypodion ventrale, assembly GCA_035047345.1. Lineage (NCBI taxonomy): Eukaryota > Metazoa > Chordata > Lepidosauria > Squamata > Chamaeleonidae > Bradypodion > Bradypodion ventrale. Next base: position 260,353,898 of record JAWDJE010000004.1, on the reverse strand, counting down.
TATGTTGATTTTTTTTTCATAGGTTCAGCCTAGTAGATAGTGCTTAGAAAATAGAGAAGTGAATAGCATCACTGCAGAACTATGGCAATGAAGCTCTTCTTCAATACCATGAATAATAATAATTTTGTATCAGAAATTATTCTGGGTTAAAAGGATTTTTGTGGAATAAACTCTGCTCAGGGAATGCCCAAATGAGGCTCCTTTCATGTCCCCAAGAGCTCTGAGGCACTCAATACATCATGCAGTACCCAGGTCTCAAACTGCCGACTTGCCAGCCTTCCAGCTAACAAGGCAAGGTTCTTAACCACTGAGCCACCACAGTGCCATTTATTACAGATAAGCAGGAATGTAAGGGCTGATTGCAGTAGATCAAACTTTGGAAGTTACATTTTGGACAAAATTTTCCAGAATTCCTCATTAACATGGCTATCGTTCTGCTGCACACTTAATCTCGAAGTTCTGCCAACTACCTTTGATACAAAAGTTCTTACTATCTTGAAAAGGGAAATCATTTAGCTAACTCTTGATCCTTGACAACTATTTTTGTGTACTTTTGAGTGCATTCATTTTTCCAGTCATGAACATGATGTCACCTTGAAACGTGAGCATCATTTTTTACAAAGATACCAGCACTTCATTTGACTAAAGAAAACAAGTATCACAGCATTGTACTTTTAGCTTCCTGACAATACCCTTAAGACATGCTGTAGATTTTGCCACAATCTTGGATATTGGACCTACTACAAAACTGCATAGCTTATTGTGCCTGGGGTAGTTGTGTTCCCTCTCCTTCTCTGTTTGAGAAAAAGTAGAGTTTCATCTTCAAAATGGGAAAGTGAAAGATAGCAATGTATGGTAGACCTATGGAGATATAGAAGCACAGAAAAGAAAGTTGTATTAGATAGGAAAAGGGCCCCTGCTGACAAATGGAGCTGAAGAAATGAATTCCACATAACTAGAAAATGGTTTTACAGCTTCATACCAGAGATAGAAGGGGGGGGGGAGAAACTCTAATACCCTCCATGGTGTTCAGAAGAGAAAGGAGAAAGTGTAATGGGAAAAAGAGAAAGAATGAAAATTAATGGACAGCAGTCTTCAAAGACAGGTGTGCAATAGTACTAAGAGAGAAAATCATATGCATTTGGAAATAATAATAATAATAATAATAATAATAATAATAATAATAATAATAATAATAATAATAATAATAATAATAATAATAATAATAATAATAATAATAATAATAATAATTTGTATCCCGCCCTACTCAGCTACAAGGCCGACTCAGGGCAGCTAACAACACATCAAATCAGATACAATACAATAAGATCCAATACAGCAAAAACAAAGATGCAATATAACAATATAATATAATAAGCGTGAAGCAGAAAAGGAAGGAGAAAAAGATCCATTGGGAAAATACATGTAGGTGTACTTCAAAAATAACGAAGCATTCTCATTTAATATAGGGATACCACCTTCTTCGTTTTGTATCTTTCCAGATAAGACACAGAGATTTGTTCTATGCCATCTTCAAGTGGTTCTAAATAACACAATTTTAGCCATTTTTACTATCATGGTTTTGTTCTATGTAATCCTGGAATCTGCAGTTAGGTGAGGTATTCATCAAACCACAAGTAAAGCAATTCCATAGGATGCAATTATACCACACAGCAGTGATGAAACTGTTATAACAGTTTTGTATAGATATACTCGTCTTCTAGCAGAATACTTCTTTTCTAACAACCTATTTAGCTTATATCCTTAACAACTGGGGCAACCAGTTATTGTGTCAGACTACAGCTCAGGAAAGCTCGGGTCAAATCACCCCATGGATGTGAAAATCACTGTGTGAATTTTGAGCAAGAGGGAGTTTCTTTCTCTCACCCACCTTACTTTGAGTTCTCTGGAGATATACACAATTGCAGCACAGTGGTACCTCACTTAACATAATTAATGCATTCTCCGGGATGTTTCTTACAGCGAAAATTACTTTGACCAAATTTCTCATAGGAATGCATTGAATGCAATTTCCCATAGGAATGCATTCAAAACCAAAATACATTAACCAAAACACAGTTTGCCATAGGAATGCATTGAAAACCAATTAGTCCATTCTGAAAAAATTCCGTAAATCGAGCCATTATTTTCTATGAATTTCCTTTTGTTATGCGATTTTTTATGTTAACCAAACCATTTGTTAACCGAGGTTCCGCTGTATTTCATCATCATTAGATTGTATAAATATTGATGCTACCTTATGAGTCCATGATTGGTAAGGAACTGAGCAGTTCCTACATAGATATTCACCAGTTCTATATCCCCACCACTCCACAAGGCAGTGTATAAAATTGGTTGATATCACAAAATTCTGAAGTATTTCCCACTCAAAGTTAGGGATGGAGAATCTGCAGCTATTCACCTGTATATTCCCTCACCATTGACAGTATTGGCTGACACTGATAAGAATTGGAGTCCTTCAGCTCTGGAAAGCCACTCTAACCTAAGCTGTGTATCCCTCATACTAAGCCTTAAAGTTCATGTTTCTAAGTTGCTCATTTCCAGTAACATCAACATTTTATAGATCTGTTGGCAATTTTGTTCTTAGATGAACAGCGAGTCTCCCTTTCTCTCCAGCAATTCTCACTGAGGAAACAAGCTGCATCCAATAACTACAGAGCATTGATAAACACTGAGCAGGATTATTGTCTGTGCTGAGTGACCCTTTCTGTGTATTATCAACACCATTAGAAATCTACCGCGTATATACATATATGAACTGTTCGAAAACCTTTGTGTTATCAGGAAATTAAAGTTTGCAGCTGGCATCTTCATCTCAGTTAATCATGCAAACTGAAAAACCCTTTAAAGTCCCCTTGAATGCTCCCTGTGGGGGTCTCACTCAACAGTTTTCTCTAGTGGGACATGCCATTTCAGTGATGTTGTTTTGTTTTTATTCCCATTTCTGTTTGGAGCTCCCGCAGATTTCAGTTTCAGTAGCAGGCTGCCATGTGGCACTTCATCACGAGCTGTCCAAAACTCCACAGTAAATATGGTCTTTTGCCATACACCGCAACCTGTTCAAAACACTGATGAGAGTTAGCCAGGAAGCCCCTGTTATCTCTTAACACCATGAGTGCTCAGGTTAAGTGCCAGCGTCCTTTATCTGTGTATTTTCGCACTCTTGATCAACCTTGAATGGGACTAAGATGAAAGTACAGAGCAGCTCAAGAATGGTTTCTTTTCTACTGTTTTATATACTCTACTAAATAAAAATGTTTTATATTCAGAGAGCTAACTCTCAATTATTACAGTCATAATAAATTAATGTTTTCTTTCAGATAGTTGTTAATTTTTTTGCATCTACATCCCTTCCCCCAAGCCATGATTTCTTACTTTGGCTGAGTAAACCTGACATTCTTAGCCTATGAATTAGAAGGATGTTTATTATTAATTGATTAGTCTTACGACCTTATCAATAACATAGCAGAAGAATTAAAATCTGTGCAATACAATGTAGTGCAATGAAATACAATAAAAATACAATATGTACATACCTGAGCTACTTTTAAAAGGAATGTAAACTGAAGAAGGTGCCTTAATACAATTGATACATGCATATCCGTAGTCAGATAAGTGAATCTCCCTTGTAGGATACCCCAATTTGATTGATATATTGGATTCTTTTTGCTGCTGCCTTAATTATAAACTTTGCAGTTCTACATACAATGTACATGTTAGAACCCAGGAGGAGATAGGACAGTTTGGAGTAAGAGTCCCAAAAAGTTGTTTTTCCCAATAGGGATGCAAGGTATTTAAATCTAACATCAGTGTATAACTGGCAATTGAATAAAATGTGAGAGATATTTTCAATATTTGGAGAACCACATATGCACATTTTTTCATGATATGGTAAGTGGTGAAGACGCCCATATTTATTCATGGAATCTAGTAACTCAAATCTGGCTCTACAGTAAGCCCATGTTAAAGGATGAGGGAGGCACATCAATAAATATTTTTCAGGTTGAAATGTAATTTTGTTAGCAGCCAGCCACCTTAAAGAACCATTTTTGGGCAGTAGTTCCAAGTCAGATTGCGCACTGATATTTAAGACTCTCTGTTTAAAAATTTCCTTGGTCTGAGTGGCCACTGGGAGCAAATACTGAACTGTGAACCCATAATGAGAAATTAATTTGCAGAGTTGACTAATCCAGGATTTGGGATGCTCCCACTTTATCTGTTCAGTTAAGCATAATAACCGCCCTGAGTTGGGTAACCGCCCTGAGTTGGGTTGTACCTGAGTGGGTGGTATATAAGCGTGAAAAATAAATAAATAAATAAATAAATAAAATAATTTGGGAAGCCCCTTATAGTCCATTGATTGAGTCCTCAACCAATATGAGAATGTTTTAAATACTAAATGGCTATACATGGCATGGAAGCCCAATTCTGCTCTGACTGCAGGGGCAGACATGTTGCTATCAGTTCCTAAAATACTTCTTAGGAATTGGGACTGTATTTGTTCCAGAAGTGAGGCTCTATTTAGACCCCATAATTCTACCCCATATGACAGCATTGGGACAATTTTTGCCCCAAACACTTTTAAAATTGGGGAGAGGGTGCTAGGATGATTATAATTAAATAGCTTATATAGTATCTTTGTACTTATGGCAGCCCTTGATGAAATTCTCTTAAAATTATTTAGCCATGTCCCTGTATTGGAGAAAACCACTCCAAGATAGTTAAAAGAGTTAACTTGCTCAATAGGTTCCCCATTTATCTGCCAATTATAGATCTTGCTTCTCCTACTAAAAACCAACACTTTGGATTTGCTTTTGTTGATTTTAACAAAAATCGATCACAGTATGTATTTAGTTTTTGAAACAATCTCCTCAGACCTATTTGTGAGTGAGCCATTAAAATCATATCATCCGCATATAAAAAAGTATTAATGTGTTTGTCAAGAATCTTTAACATATGGGTCTCTGTATCAAACAGGAATCCTGGTAAATCATTAATATAAAGATTAAAAATCATTGGAGCTAAAATGCAACCTTGTCTAATGCCTTTAAAAGTTGGTATGCTCTTCGTTAGGGAACCATTTACACCAGTTCGCACTTTCAGGTATGTATTTGAATATAGAGCTCTAACCAAGAATAAAAGTCTAGGTTCCATTTTTAGGGTAACCAATTTTTCCCACAACATGTTTCTGTCAATCGAATCAAAGGCTCCTCTAAGATCTATAAATGCAGAAAATAATTTTTCTATTTCTTAGTTGTTTTGTGAGAAGGTAATATAAAATAAAACAATTATCTATTGTAGATCATTCTTGTCTGAAACCAGCTTGTTCCTCCACTAAAATATTATTTTCCATAACCCAGTCTACTATTTTGCTGAGCAAATGCTTGGCATACATTTTGGCCACTATTCTGATGTGGCTTATCGGTCTATCATTTTTAGGGTCACCTTTGTCTCCTTTTTTGTAAACTGGCACTATAATTGCAACCTCCCATCCAACTGGAATGAAAACTGTATTATTTACAAATGTAAAAAGTCCTGCTAGCAGAGGGGCCCACCAGTCACAATGAGTCTTAAAAAGCTCTGGAGGTAAGAAAATCTTCTCCGGGAGCCTTATTAGACTTTAAAGATTGAATAATGGTTTTTATTTCAGCCACGGAAACAGGAGGCTATGGTGGAAGGCTATCAATAGAAGGAAAATCTGTGCTCAGATTGTAGGTATGGCCCAGGTTTGAGTTAGAAAACAAATTGGCATAATAATCTTCCCAAACTGAGGCTGGAACTGGGATATCTAATTGGAATTTGCATTCCTTTAACAGACCTTGTTCCAAAAGAAAATCGAATTTGTCCCTTTAGCCCAGACTTCCAGCTCGGATCATAATTTGGCTTTATGTGTTGATTTCTTAGAAGCTATCAATTTCTTATATTCATGTCTGGATTTTAGCATTTTTGTACGATTTTTTCTAGTAGGGTGTTCCAGAGCATAATGCATAGAGGCCCTCAGATGGTTTCTTCTATGTATTCAGTCATAGTCATACCAGTTTGATCTGGTTTGTTGTTATTTCCCAGGAAGTTTATGTGTTAGCCTATGGGTAAACTGTTTTCAGGATTATTTATCATTTGAAAGGAATGTCCATGCCAAACCATGAAGTGAATATGGATGCTTCTGCACATGTGCAAGCACATCCATGCCAAACCAGAAAGTGAATACAGATGCGTCTGCACATGCACAGAAGTATCCGTATTCACTTCCTGGTTTCGCGAGGGCATCATAGGCCTGATGGAATAGTTTTGGGGGCCGTATCCTGCCCATGGGCCATAGTTTGGTCATGCTTGCTTTAGCAGATTCTTCATATTCATTTCTTGTGGCATCGCCAGTGGACTTTCTCTTACTAGTTCCTACTGTTTGCAGGACAGATGGAAAACCTCTATACTTTTATGTTCCTCTGTAAGAAGTCTGAATCTATGAATTCAAATATCGTTTTAATGTCATCAGTAATGTTGTTTATAATGTTAATACATTCTCTGCTATCTTTCTTGCCATAAATATTGTGTACATTTCCAGGAGTGGGTAGAATGATCTTCTGGCACCTTAAAGATTAGCACATTTTATTTGGCATAACATTTTGGAGACTCGAGCAAGAAGGGGACATGATTCCACCATCCTCTTTGTTGTCAACATAATATGATATTCAATATTTCTTAATTATATAAGAAGTCTTAATTATTTGGGATAAGAGCCATCCGTTTACTCTGTTTTTACTTTGTGGTACTGTAAGCTCTTCAGATTGAAAACAAGTTTTATGGTAGTTTTACAGCTGCAGACAGAATTGCTGCCCTTTAGGAAACAACTTAAAATCTGGCTGGCAAGGCAGGTGTGAGGTGCTGATGGGGAGGTGGACCCTGCCCGTTAGTTTGTTTAAATTTTCTCTCTTCTGCAGATGGGGTGGGTGTGGTTTTAAATGGGTTTTTAATGGCCTAGTTTTATATGTATTTTAGTATGGAGGTTTGTTGTGCTTTTTATGTCTGGTTGTAAGCCGCCTGGAGTCGCTCCGGCGAGGGTGCGGCAATACAATTTTAAAAAATAAATAAATAATAGTATATAGAAAAAATTATGACAATATATCCATATGTAAACCTGAGCTGGTCAAGTGGATGGTCGAAGATAGATCTCCATGTCTTCAGCACAGGTTGCAGATGTTATATTTTGGACCACAACTTCCATAGTCTTCTGGATGGCTTTATTTCTGGAAACTGAGTGTCAGATAGTCACTTTTTCAAGCTCTGATCCTGAGCACATGCCCTTTTGTAAGTATTCTGCCTTCATATACTCACCTCTTGCACCTGCCTTACACTGTCATGTTTTTGATGCACCCCTCTGCACATATACCTTCTACATGTTGGGGTAACAGTCTGAAGTGGGGAGCTTCTTGCATCTGAGTAAGTTACATGTCATGACCTGGAATTCACTTTCATGCAACTATAATCATATCAGAATTTCTTCAAAGATTTGTAGTAGTAGCCATCACAGGAATGATTCCCCAAAGAAAATAATCTCCACCTCGCCCATTGTTACAAATCCTCACTGTGTGGAGCTTGGACATCAAGCTTTATGGATATACTCCTGCTGAAATTTATTTTTTTGAAGCTGCAGTAGTCATGGAAATCACAGCAGTAGCCCATCTGCAGATTGCCAGGTCTTACAATCTACTTCTTCATTTGATCTCTCTGCCCAGGAAAGGTCAGTAGGAATTCCACTGAGGAATTGACAGGTTTTTCCTGTCTGAACCAGCCCTAAATAGGAGGAAGACAGAAAAACTGTGCTTCCAAAATGAATTTTATATTATAAGTGAATAGAAATAATTGTGAGACCTTGCAGTCATACCACCCTCAATTTATGCAGCCTCGTCTGATTTTAGTTTTTAATTTATTTAATTTAAATATTAAAACACACACAAAGGAAGCAAAAGAAAAACATCACAACTATAGAAAAGAAAATCCAAATAAAAATCTTAACAAAATTATGTACAACTACTATGTGCACCCACCACCAGTGGGACATTATAAACCTTCTCAATTAATGATTATCAATATCATTAGATTTTTTAAAAAAATATTCATCCCATCATTCCAAAAAGATAATACATCTTGCTCTGGCTTTACTCCTTTCCCTTTTACTAACACTTAGTCTAAATATTCTCCTCATATTTCTCTAAAATCATTTTTTTTAATCATCTGATTTTAGAAGCTAAGAAGGATGGGACCTGGTTGAAGGACCATCAGGGAATCCCAGGTATATAAACAATTGTGCCTAAAACCCCAGAGAGCTGTCACCAGCAAGAAACAACACTACAGGGCTAAACATATTGTGGTCTCGCACAATATGAATCAATTTCTTATATTCTTCTGTCCCTAAGCAAATTTTCAGTTGCCAAACAAGCATTTTCCCAATCTCATTCTACAGCCTGGTATCCAAGTAAAGGTGGAACCTTGCCATGGCAGGCTAACTTCTCCACTAACCTTTCCGCTTGTTTCCTCACATATGAATTTATACTGGATTTCAGAACAAATGCATATTAGTCAAGACTGCCACTATTGCCCATGTGTGTTAATCTTATATCATGAGAATGTGTGTGAAAGGGTTCTAATCAAATTAAAGAATGTATAGCCCCGAAATACTGGATGGCCAATAGTACACATCATGTTGGATGGCTGCCTAGAACCATCTAAGTATGAGTGTCTCTGCTCTATAAAAGTTAGGTACTGCTTTATTTGTAATGCTTCCATTTTACTGATTGCTTAGATTTGAATTTTAGTGAGAGTCTTTAAATTCTCTACTGGGAGCTGTGTGCAATCCCCTGAATTCCACAGGAAAATCTGACTTCCTTAGGATGAAGTCATTGCGGCTAAAGGAGAACTTTAGTGTATGAGAACCAAGACACCGGAAACCAGCCAAGGGCTGGTTTAACACAGGTTTATTGCATAGTGGTCAGAGGGAACATGAGGTAATGGCGGATGTGTCTATATATATAGTAGTAAAACATTTGAACGTGGCTCCACGATAGCCCATTGGCTACTGTCCGCGTGACGTCATTGCTGGTCACGCCCTTCTTGTCCAGGTGTAGGTAGTGGCGGGAAACCTCCCGCGCTGTGGCACTTTGATGAGTTTGGACCAAGAGAGCTTGGACGCTCGCTGCTGCCAGCTGGTGGTCATTAGCTCACATCCTATTACAGAGTTTATAGTGATACAGCTGAAGGCTATATTGTTATCCGTAGGAAAGGTTACATTGGTTAAGATACATTGTTATCACATGTAGAAGGTTACACTATTAGAACACAACACTCCTCCTCCCTAGGATGAGACGAAGTCTCTCAGCCAAGATGGCTTATTTCGAACACGCTGGGGTCTCGGTGCGGGCTGCCCTGCCCCGGTTTTGCTCCCTCCTCTTTGTTCCCCGGCTTCCTGTCCTGTAATTGGAGAGGATGACTCGTTAGTGACTCGCCGCGGGCGGGCAGCTTTGGGATGGGCAGGAGAGGGGAGAGGACAGGTTTCTGATGTGGATGTGGGCAAACCGGGGGCACTAGGGGCTAACGAAAAACCCCGCTTTTCGCTTGGACGGGTGGGGGAACACTCCCAAAAAACCCCCCGGTTCGGTAACACAAAATCTAATTCGGGGGCAACAGTTGCAAACTCATTTCCCTCTTCCGAGGGACTGGGTGAAACTGCAGGGGCAAACTCGTCTCTCTCTTTCACGGGATTGGATAGAACCGGCGTATGAAAAGGATATGAGTTTGGACCTCTGCTTCCCCCCCTTGTTTGGGACTGTTGCCCTTCGTTGTCTCCCCCTTGGGATAAACGGGTGGGGGAGAACCCTAACGCTGAATCCTGTTGCTGAGCCCCACTGTCCGGCCCCCCAATCACCCGGTGCCTAAGTTGGTCAGCGTGCCTCCTCCAGAGGAGACCGGTGTTAGTTTCCACCCGATACGACACTGGCCCCGTCTGCTCCACAACCGTCCCTGGTACCCAGGCTGGACCTGCGTTGGCGTAGTTCCTACAGTGCACAGGATCGCCGACGGCGAAACCTTTCGAGACCGCTAACTCTATGTTCTTCCCTTTGTCCTCAACCCTCGTTGGGTCTAACCTGGTCAGGATCGTGGTCAGCTTCCTCCGCATCAGCAGCTCAGCCGGCGAGTACCCTGACGCTAAAGGGGTTACTCTATATCCCAATAAAAATTGACACACTTGGTGATTCAGGTCCCCTGGGCCCATGCGTTTCAACGCATCCTTTGTTGTACGCACAAGGCGCTCCACTTGGCCGTTCGTGGCCGGGTGGAACGGCGCGGAGGTAATGTGCCGGATGGCATTTATGTCCGTGAACGCCCTGAACTCTGCGGACGTGAAACAACTAGCGTTATCGCTAATTAGAGTGTCGGGTAAACCGAACGTAGAAAAAATCCTCCGTAAGTGTTTAATTGTAGTGGCGGAGGACGTGCTCGTGACCGGAATCACCTCCAGCCACTTGGAGTACGCATCCACTACCAGGAGAAAAAGGGTCCCTCGGAACGGGCCAGCAAAATCTATGTGCACTCGGGACCATGGCCCCCTCGCCGCGTCCCATTCCCTATGTGGGAGGCGAGCCTCCTCCGGCCGGGAGCCCTGACAAGCCTCGCAAGTGCCGACCATGTGCTCTATGTCTGCGTCTAACTGGGGCCACCAGAAATAGCTCCGAGCCAGTGCCTTGGAACGGACAATCCCCGGGTGGCTGACGTGCAGCAATTTAAGCACCCTCGGTCTCAGGGATGTAGGGACCACCACCCGTTGGCCCCACAGAAGGCAGCCCCTCTCTAGGGACAACTCTAGTTTTTTCCGAAAAAATGGATCGAATTCCGCAGCCGGGGAGGACGCTGGCCACCCCTTTTGCACCCATGAGCTGACTTTCTCCAGCGTCCTATCCTTGCCTGTCGCTTTGGCGATGTCGGCAGGTACTATCGGGGGCGAATCTAAAACCTCTATCAACAACACTTGATGGTCTTTTTCCACTCCTCCCTTGTGTCCGCCCACCAAAGGCAGCGGGGACCGCGACAGTGCGTCCGCATGGCTAATCTCCTTGCCGGGTCGGTACTCCAACTCATGTTGGTATGCGTTGAGAAAAATAGCCCACCTCAGCATCCTCGGGGACAGGATTTGTGGCGTGGGCTTATTCGCAGTAAATATCCCTAACAGGGGCTTGTGGTCAGTCACTATGGTGAAAGGGCGACCATACAGAAAATCGTGAAACTTTTTGGTCCCCGCTACTATCGCTAACGCCTCCCTGTCGGTCTGTCCACAGCACGCCATCCCTGAGGGCTAGCTCCAAGTTCTCCCACTTGCAGGGGCTGGCAGCTAACCTCATGGCCGCTACGAAGGCTTCAACCGACTCGTCCGGCGCTTGGACTCGCCTCCAAAACGCGCTCCGAGCGAGAAACATTGCCTTCGAGGGTCGAAACCGCTCACGCAGCAGCTTCATGATGTCATCGGCTTTGAAATCGCTCACCTTCTTCGGTGCAATGATGCTCACCAGCGTTCGCTTGGTTTCTTGCCCAAGCATTCGGGTGAGGATGGCCCTCTTCTTTGCCTCGTCCTTTACGTCGAGTTCTACCAGTGCTCCCTGGAAGTCCATCTCAAAGAGCTCCCAGTCTTGCGGTTTGTTAATGTTGAAACCGCTCTGTGTCCTGGCTCCTTGGGGATCCAAATCCCATCCTCGTCGCCAATTTAGTGTATGAGAACCAAGACACCGGAAAGCAGCCAAGGGCTGGTTTAACACAGGTTTATTGCATAGTGGTCAGAGGGAACATGAGGTAATGGCGGATGTGTAGCTCTATATATATAGTAGTAAAACATTTGAACGTGGCTCCACGATAGCCCATTGGCTACTGTCCGCGTGACGTCATTGCTGGTCACGCCCTTCTTGTCCAGGTGTAGGTAGTGGCGGGAAACTTCCCGCGCTGTGGCACTTTGATGAGTTTGGACCAAGAGAGCTTGGACGCTCGCTGCTGCCAGCTGGTGGTCATTAGCTCGCGTCCTATTACAGAGTTTATAGTGATACAGCTGAAGGCTATATTGTTATCCGTAGGAAAGGTTACATTGGTTAAGATACATTGTTATCACATGTAGAAGGTTACACTATTAGAACACAACAAGAACCAAACTGCTATAACTGTGCAGTGTGTACATAGAGTGGAACTCTGGATAACGACAGCACTGGATAAGGACAAATCTGCATAACAACACGTCATAATGCACCACGTGATGCCCCGCATAAGGACACAAATACGCCCAAAAATGTCATTATGTGGGGCATTGGATATCGATGCTCCAGATAACTGCATTGTTGGGGGGGTTTTTTGGCTTTTTTCTGTCGTTATGCGGAGCATCTCCCATAGGGACTGCATAATGACAAAAACTGGACAATGACACGACTTGTGGAACCAAGTTTTGTCGTTATCCGGGGTATTACTGTACCTTCTTTAAGAGTAAGACGGTCCATGTTCTAAAACACGAAAGTTATCACAGCTGCTTGAGAAATCCCCAAAGTCATTTCACCCACTTCTGAAGAGCTGCTGAGCCAGAAAGTCCTTCTAGGCTGATCCAGAAAGGTCAATCCTTAGATTGTTGTGTGTACAGTAGTTCACTGTTATCTTTAAACTTCCTATGCAGTGCCTTGTCTCTTTTTGTTTTACCAGTCATCACAAATGGAAAACTTTGCCTGCTCAGTCCACATAGCATCTTAATAAGTATCATCCTCTGAACAGATATGAGCCTCAAGTCCACCCGCTCAGATCCAGAAAGAGCTTTATGGCAAGAACAAACATTCTTGAGGGTGCAAAACCAAATTAAAAAATGGAGGAACAAGATCACTGGGCAAGGGATATCATTAAAGGAAGATATAGCTGAGGAACTTAGTCTCCCCTACGTCACATGGAGGACCCTGAATAGGCTGAGGGACGAAGTCCCTAAATGTAAGACCAACATGCTCAAGTGGGGGTTGCTGGCAGATAATAACATGTGATGTGAATGTGTAGAGACACAGAATCTGGCTCATCTACTGGTCTGCCGATTACTGACAGAGACATGTACTGATGAGGACTTAAGTTTGACCAATGACAAAGCCAAGAAAGTGGCTTCATTTTGGGTTTGATCAGAAGAATAAGAATTACAAACAACTACATCAACTTTTAATTAATTTTGAAGTGTCCATCCATGTCTTCTAGCTGTTTTCTTAAGTCATAATAGGCCATGCACTGTGCAAATGGGCTTTGCTTTTTGTGTCAAACCTCTTCTAAGTCTTTGTCCCTAATACACTAATTGCCTTTATCATATCTGTTTCTAGAGTTTCTTTAACAAAACCACCTATGGCGGGTTCCTCCCTGTTACATTCCAAGATAAGAGTATCTAATTTTGACTTCTAACTACAAACATTTGTCCTTGGCATCCAGACAACACTACTATTCTCAGGACGCTTTCTGCTGAACATCCTGTCTATATAAATCGTACTCAGGGAGTCTCTCGGTTCTCCAGCCTGTTTTATCCCCTCCCAGAGCTTCTTCTCCCCTTCTGTACTAAGCAATTACTCTTATTAATTATTCTGGCTAACAGTAATTATCAGCAGTCGGCACCCCAAGCCACATTAATAACAGAGATCTCTAAGACACTGAGGAATTGTACAGAAAGATTGACTTCACCATTTGGATTTCTTAGCCTCACAAAGGAAGAGATTCAGTTTTGCTCCTCTCCTTCTGTAAATACATTCACATAAGCATGGAAGCAACATGCTTAAACTGGCTGCAGCATTAACCTCCCCCCTTCCCTGCCAAATACTATAATGTAGAAAAGTATCACTACCCTTTGGGGGCAACTGGGACATGATTCCAGATGACAAAATTTGGAAATGTTTCCACATTTGAGTATCTGTTAGACATATCATTAATAGTTGGTAAAGGTTTCCCTTGCTCAAAAGCCAGTCATAACTGACTCTAGGGTTCAGTGCTCATCTCTGTTTCAAAGCCAAAGAGCCAGAGCTGTCTGCTTCTGCAGACTTTTCTGTGGTCACGTGGCAGGATTGACTAGTCACCGGAGTGCACTGGACGCTGTTATCTTCCCACTGAAGTGGTCCCTATTTATCTACTTGCAATTTCTTGCTTTCAAATTGCTAGGTTGGCAGGAGCTGGGACAAAGACGGGAGCTCATTCTGTCCTGCAGTACTTGGGAATTGTTAGATCCGACCCTTATAAGCATGAGTCCAGGACAACGATGAACAAACAGCAACAGGCTTTATTATAACAGTCAGTAGAGATTAGCTTACAAGGTGTTCCAGATCCCGAGATGGCTATACAATTCTAATGGAGTCAGTCCCTCCGGACTCTTACCCATCAATGGGCAATAAACTAGCTACTGAGAATTGTAGCATAATGGAGGGACCCAGGCTTAGCGCTACCCATATGGTGTAGGAAGGATAGATCCGGTCCGGCCCCACCCTTGTTTACCCATGGGGCTTATATAGTGTCTCCCTGGCGGTGGCTATTGGATACAAGGTTGCGAACTGCCGGACAAATATAAATAACAATTCAGTACAGGGAATATATGAAGGTAATCAATGGAGAGCAGGATCCAAAACTGTTACCAATGATAGGGTTCAGATTAGCATAACTAGCGTGCCCTTTTGCAGGGATTTCGCACCACTTAAGGCTTCTAATTAGGATGGTGGGAAACCGCCATTTTCTTATTGCAAGAGCGCTCCCTGGGCTACTTGCAATAGTGCCCAATACAACAGGAATTGAACTGCTGACCTTCAGCCTCCCAATCAGCGTCTTAGCTACTTGAGCCTCTATGCTTATAGTTGCAGGTTTGGGGCCTATTGGAAGTGCAGGAACTCACAATGTCTTATACTCAATGCAATCTGCTGTGTCAAAATGTTGGCCCACATAGTGCTGTCAAAACTGGGAGCAACTCTGTGAGTTCTCTATTTTGTTTTGTTTTATAACCATACCTGGTGTCTTCAGGACTGCAGCTGCTAAAGATGTTTATTTTAGTACAACACAGTACAACAAAATGAAATATGGAAGTGAAACTTTGAGTGCTAATTGAATTGTTATTTATACCAGGGTGTTTGATTAGTCATGTTTGTCACTTACTGCCATTTATCTATTTAAAGAAACTTTTCACCAACACAAATGATCTAAGGCAGGGGTGCCCAAACTTTTTGGGCCATGGGCCAGTCACGTGGTTGAGTGTGCCAGTCACGTGGTTCCTCCCACTGGAAGCAGAAGTAAAATGCACATGCACATTTTACCTCCACTTCTGGGAGTGGTAAGGTTGGTGTGGGATGGATGCAATGGCGCCACGGGCTGGATCCAGCCTGCGGGCTATAGTTTGGGCACCCCTGATCTAATGTTTTCATATTGCTGCATTTTGCAGGTTCTTTTCCTTGGATGAAAGTGAGCAAAATAGAAACATACCTCCCTCTCTCTCTCTCTCTCTGTGTTGATGTTACAAATGGAAACAAAGATGAGAAAAGCAAAAATCCACATCTAGCACTATTGCATATGACATTAATATTGGCATTTTTGCTTTCCTCAATAATAGTTATGATTGGTAAAACATTCGGACTGCAGAAAAATGCCTGTAGATATTTGATATAGAAAGACACATAATCCAGATGTTACAATGGCTATAGAAAATAGAACTATACATTTCTTGATCAGCAGTGTAGGATAGCAAATGAGAATAATGAAGGCTAATTGGGAGGGAAAGTACATAAAGCAATGCAGGAATGCTTCCTGTTTTTGCCATTTGATACTTCAGTTTAATGCCAGCCATAAACAGACCACCACAAGGGCACATCTGATAGGCAAGTGTGGAAAAGGCCATCCAGGATGCCAGCTATTCACACCACTACCTCCGAAATTATTCTTGTATGAGAGAACTGATGTACATTTTATTAGTACAAATAAAGGGAGTTAGCTCCCACTTAGATATATCCAGAAGGGCAATAGGCCATAAATCAACTCATGGCATGATTTTTCTTTGCCAGTCCATCAGCATAATTCTTTTGGCTGTCAGTGCTGCTCTCAGGAGTCATCTCTCGTCCCATTTATGCAAATTATGTAGAGAATTGGTGCATCATCTTACCCTCACTACAGCAGATTTGTCTAAATTGATTTTCTAAGAATAACTCAATTTGTCTAAAAATTCAGTTCCAGAAACAGGCTTGTGTCTCTTCTAGGGTCCAAGAACTGGAAAGTACCCCAGGAATTTTGAGAATTCTTCTGGAGCATAATAAGTTGTGAAACAAGAGACAAGAGATGATTACCTCAGTCTATTTCTATCCTTCCCCCTTTTCCTTGAATAAATTTTTGGCTTCATTCAGCATTAGTTCTCCAGTGACAATGGGAAGAAAAGTAATTAGAGAAGCCTTATTTAGAAGAAACATTTCTCATAGCTCTTGTAATATAATTTGGGAAACACACATACAGTAATACCTCATACAAAGTCCGCTTCGTACAACATCGAATTCATACAACATCGCCTAATTCCTTGGAAAAAGTTGCCTTTGTATGAGGCATTGGGGTTTTTCCCAGGTTGCATTATGCCTGGGCAGTATAAAAGGCAGGACGCATGCGTGCATTGCTCTTGTGGGTTTTGCACGAGGCGAGGTGAATGGGGGGGGGGACAATTTTTTGGTGGGGTGGGCAATTGTTTGGTGTTTGCTGTTGTGGTTTTTAAAAACAGATTGCATGCTCCATAATTTTTCTTATGTTAGTGTTTTTTTTGGGGGTGCACTGTTTGGTGGGGTGGGCAGTTGTTTGGTGTTTGCTGCTGTTTAGACGATTAACACTGTGCTGCATGATGGGACATGTTGGCATCCATTTTGTCCTTGATTCCATCCAGTAATTGTTTACAGTAGCTTGTACAAAATGGATGATCGGCTGCATGGCTGCAGATTAACACTGTGCCGCATGATGGGACATGTTAACTTTTAAACCTGCACTTCATAAAGTTTTCAAAAGTTAAAAACTTGTTGTATGGTTTGTCCCCTAAAATCAGGGTTGTTTGACATGTTTTTGTAATGTATTTAGCCTTTAGACAATGATTGCTTAAAGTTCTGTCAGTTTCCTGTCTGTTTCCTTGACTTTGCCCTGAAGTCTGTGCTGTTACAGTACAATGTATCTCTATGGAAATGACGTTGTACGAGGCATCGCAGCAAGGATTTGGATGTTGTATGAGCCATCGCGGCTAGGATTTTGCATGCCTCATACAAAGTCCAAAACCGTATAAAGTCCAAACTTGTGGAACCAAGTTTGGACGTTGTATGAGGTATCACTGTAACTTGCAGTTTATCTCCCAAGTTTTGTTCAAACAACTTGTGCTAGATTGACATGCCAAGTGCTGCACTCTCTTCTTCTGATTTGCAGATACTACATAGGGGGTTCCCAGGAGACCTTCACAAAGTTTTAAAAAGTAATTTTTCTAAATTCTGATCTCAACAATGCTTAAAATGACTAGATATCTCACTGAGTTAGGTAACTGGCTGTGAAGAAAGAGTTTAAGAACTCAATTCTTTGCTGTGCATCCTGAGAAAAAAGCAAGCCTATGTAGCCCTGGGCAAGGTGCACAGAAGTATTGTCAGAAAAAAGGAATGGTAAACAACTTCTGATGACTCTGTGTCTAGAAGACTCAGGAATGGTTACCATGTCAGAATTGACTTGGCAACACATTATTCTTATTCTCATTCATGTACAGCATCCACCAGATATTTGGACCAAAGATTTGGAACCCCACTGCTTGGGTCCTAGCCCAAGACCTAAGTCATTGAGATATTGTTATGTATGTTAACTGTGTTTTCTGACAAGAGCAGAATGTATCTTTTCTCATGTATCTATTCTTATGCAAATAAGTGGATCGAAAATGTGCACGCTCTGTCAGCCAGTGGGCTTGTTGTATTATTGTTACTGTTACTGTTTATAGTGTATATAAGTCCGAGTTTTGCCCCATCCAAACTGTGCTCAAACCCCACTGTTAAAGAGCTGAATTTCATTACTTCACTCGTCTGCTTCTTCATTCCCTGAACACGAAAGATATTGCCTGATTATATAGCTGGTACCTAGTAATGCTACTCTCTGCAACTGCTCTAACATGAATTTATCAATGCTAATTGCATTCAGATTTTCCCCCAACCTTTTGGAATTGATCCAAGTACTCCTATTACTATTGGTATCACTGTTGATTTTTCTACCAAAGATGCTGTATTTCATTTCTCAAATCCTGATATCTCAATATCTTTTCCATCTCTTTTTCTTCACCAGATCAACACCTGGGATTGCCATATCAATCATCTTAACCAAATTTTTCTCCTTCTTCTTCTTTGCTTCCTTCTGGAATATTGTACTCAGCTTCTTATTGGTTTGGATTTTAAAGTCTTATCCTCATTCTTAACCACCATGTCAGGTTTGTGTTCCCACCAGTACTTCAAAGATGGTGTTCCATAATTCTTGCATATATTCCAGCATAGCAACTTGGTAATTGTATCCTTTGTAGTCAGTCTTCTTAATTTCCTTAATAATAGTTGTTAAGGAATAGAATAAATGCTTGGAATAATAAAAAATTACATGCTCAATATATCGAAAATATTGAAGGTAATAATAATTTTGTGTCAGAAATAATTCTGGGTTGAAGGATTTTTGCTCATTCCATCATGCAGTACTCTGGTCTTGAACTGCCCACTTGCCGACCTTCCAGCTAAGAGGCCGAGTTTCTTAACCATAGTCCCATAATCTTGAAGGTAAAGTGGATAGGGTCAACAATTTCATATGGCTAAAATTTGCTATGACTGGATGACAAGTGGTCATTCCTTTTTGATTATGAAAGATAACGATAAAGGAGTGGTATCAAGCAATTATAGATCTATAGCTGGCTTACCGACAATGTTCAAACTGTTCACAAGTATATTAGCAGGTTTTGTTTATCAGTATCTGGGTACATAGAATCTTATAGCAGAAGAACAAAAAAGGAATTGTCAAAATTCACATGGAATGAAGCACCAATTACTTATTGATAAGATGATATTGAGGAACTGTAAGAGAAGGTAACCCAATCTGCATGTTGTTTGGATTGATAACAAAAAGTGTCTGATAGCCTGCAACATACTTGGATAAATGAGAAAATCCAGATTTGTGGAAACAACAACATCAGCAGATGCTTGACAAGAATGATGATACAAAGGAATACCCTAATGACAAATGGTACTGAGTTAGGAGAGTCATATTTTAAGGGGATTCATTATCACCTTTGGTTTTTTATAACAGCCATGGTAGCATTGATGACACTGCTGAATAATATGGCTCATGGATATCAAGCATCGAAAACATCTGGAATGATTTTGCACCAGTTGTCAAAGGAGGACCTTAAACTATATGGGAAAACATGCAGGAAATTGAATCATTGGTACATACAGTCTGAATATTCACCGATTTTATTGTTATAAATCTTGGAAAAGAAATGTGTACAACTTTATCAGTAAGCAAAGAACAATTTGTTGAGTCAAAAGGAATACAGCTGGCAGAGGGAAGAACCATACACTATTTTGGACATGATAAAAACTACGTATTTGTTGTGTATTGAGGCATGATTGCAAGTTGTGCAGGCAGCGCCTTGCAAGAAGAAAATGGCAGTTTCCCACCATTCAAATTAGGAGCCAAAGTTGGTATGAAAACCCCCCATCCAGGGCACGCTCATTATGCTAATCCAACCCCTGTAATTGGTTACAGTTTTGGATCCTGTACCTCATTGGTTAATTACATATATACCCTGTTATGATTGGTTAGTTATGGTTGTCCGGTGGGTTGCTACTTTGTATCAAGGAGCCACCACCAGGAAGACACTATATAAGCCCCATGAGTAAACAAGGGTGGGACTGGGCCAGATCTATACTACCCATTCTGCACAGGTAGCCAGCAACGTGCTAAGCCTGGGTCTCCTCCATACACTACCGCTTCTAGTGTAGCTCAGCCCTTGCCTCTTCTACAGCAGACTCCGGAGGGACTGATTTCATGGGATTGTATAGCCATCTCTGTGTCCAGAACGCCTTGTAAGCATAACCTGAAAAGACTCTAGTTGCTGTTCTGTTCATCGTTGCCTCGACTATTACTTATAAGGGCTGGATGCGACAGTATTTGAGAATTTAACAAGCAAATGAAGTAAACCATGCAGCAATGAAAAGGAAGAGTAGTGTAGCGTATTTAAGGAGAGTAAGGAGATCCTGAAATCCAGTCTGATTGGCAGAAATGCCATAAAGGCAATTAATACCTGGGTGATACCAGTGATAAGATATAGTGTTGGTATTGTAGATTGGGATGCACCATGGAGAATCGAAATCCTAACCTCTGGCCCTTCAGCCAGATACCTACATCATTAGTGAGTTAAATATTCTTTTCTCCCTATTGAAAAACAGCACATGAAGAGGATATTGGCAAAATTTCCCTTAAGTAAATTTGGGCTTAGTGGTTATGACACTGAACTTGATGACTGGAAGTTCAGTAGGTCAGCAGTTTGAGACCCGAGTGCTGCACAACTGAGCGAGATCCCAGCCCCTGTCAACATAGCATTTCGAAAGCAAGAAATTTCAAATAGATAAATAGATACCACTTTGGTGGGAAAGGAAAGAAAGCATTCCATGTGCTTTGGTGACTAGTCATGCCTGCCACATGACCATGGAAATGTCTGCAGATGCAGACAGTACTGGCTCTTTGGCTATAAATAGAGATGAGCACCTCACCCTAGAGTCAGATATGACTGTTTTTTTAACAAGGGTGATCTTTAACTAAATTTGGGATAACAAGCTGTCAAGAAAAGGTGGACATATTCTAGATGCATGATTAAGCTTCTTAACATCTCACTGACACCAATGGGCTTTCAGTTTCCTAATTATATATAGGTTTGAAGCCAGTGGATTTTGGACTACCCCTTTACTAGCTTGAAAGAGAATTAAAAAAAAAAAGAAGAAGCCCTTTTAGTAGAAAATTTGGACTGCTAACCTAAGTCAGTCACATTCTCTCAGTGTGGCCTGCATCACAGGGTCATTGTTAGGATGAAGTGGTAAAAAGAAGAGCTGGGTCTGCTGCCTTGAACTCACTAATAATAATTGTGTGTCAGAAATTATTCTGGGTTGAGAGGATTTTTGCTGCTGAAACTCCACTCAGGGGACACTCAAATGAGGCTCCTTTCATGTCCCCAGGATCTTTTCCCCACCCCCAAGTGGTCCCTATTTATCTACTTGCAATTTTTTTGCTTTCAAACTGCTAGGTTGGCAGGAGCTGAGACAGAGGCAGGTGCTCAAACCTTCATTCAGTACCCGGGTCTCGAACTGCCACCTTGCTGGCCTTCCAGCTAACAAGGTGAGCTTAACCACTGAGCCACCTCAGCCCCTTTGAACTCACTGAAGACAAGACAGGCTGTGAATGAAACAAATGAACAAAATAAACAAACCCTCAACATTTAAGACTAGGAAATGAATGTATACGTACATACCTTTCAGAGTGCTTGATACCTGTACGGAAAAACTCAACCCCTATTAAAGTAATTTGCATACCGCTGTGAACAATTCAGAGCAACCATTTCATAGCATCCTCAGTGTTAGCAACTTTGAAATGCAGAGGCCTGGGCTTCTTCTGATCCTGTTCAGGTCTGTCACATTAGAGCCGTTTGTTTCACATTGGCTACTGCCATTTTCCTTTCATGTGCAGTTTATAAATATCTTGTGAAGAAGAGACGAATTTCTGCTTAATGTTTGCTGCTCCCAAGCGGATCTCTGCCTTATAGAATAACTTTCTGGGCTACACCCTCAGGGATTGAGGAACCATTTAAAGTCTCTGAAATGCGGGGTTTTAACAAGGATTTAATTACAAAGGTAAGTGTATGCACCTGCTAAGGCGTTCCTAATTATTTGATAATGGTGCAATCTTTCTCAATACAGCCCGCCTTTGTGATGGCAAGGCCTCACTAATGAAGCACACTGAGAGAACTAATTCCCCCAATGTTGGAGGTGCTTATTTAAATAAATAAATAAATAAATAAAAAAGGGAGGATCTGCCACTAGACCAAACTTGTGGAAAACTGAGGGACCTTCTAAAGCAGGGGTGCCCAAACTTTTTTGGCCGTGGGCTGGTCACATGGTTCAGGGGTTCCCAAACTATGGCCTGGGGGCTGGATCTGACCCCCAATGCCATTTCATCCGGCCTATGCCACCCTCATTGTTCCCAGAAGCAGAAGTAAAAACACGCCCATATGTGAGCATTTTACTTCCACTTCTGGGAGCAATGAGGGTGGCATGGGCCAGATGAATTGGCATTGGAGGCCTGATCTGGCCCCCAGGCCGTAGCTTGGGCACCCCTGTTCTAAAGCAATCCTCAGGCTTTGGCTTTTGAATTATGAAATTGTCCTGTACAGTTCAGATGGATAATAAATCCAAGTCAAGAGTCTTGTAAACTTCCTTTGAATAATCTCATTACATCTGCTCACATCACATATTTGTGGATTTCAAGGCATCTTGTGGTTTTGGAAGTGGTATCTATGTCTGCTGACTTGTGGGGGAAATGGCTTTGGTGTTTCTTTGGTGTAATTGAAGATAATTTGGGTGTCTGGCCAGGTTAGACTGCTATGGAAATAGAATAGAATAGACCATACTGCCAGTGATTCAATGCCGAGTGTCAGGCGGGGGTTAACTAAGCTGACAGGCCTCAGGACTAATGGCCTTGAGTGGCGAAGTCCAAGGGAAGGGTGATCATTCCCAAGTGGATTAAATCCCACTTGAATACATCTTGATGGACAGCAGCAACTTTATCAATACCGGCAGGCTGATGAGGACTTTGCATGCCAAAAGGGCTCAAGACCAGAAAATGACTCACAAAACTGGATCACTGGTATAGGAGTCATGCTGTAATGTAAAAGGCAAAAGAAAGGTCACTGAATTATATTGTCAGGACAGTCTTCATGGCTGATTGCCATGATGATCACCTATATTTGAATTCAGATACGGCAGAAAAAGAAGAAGACCTGTTGACTTGTGGGAAATGACTTTGGGGTTTATTTGCTGAAATTGAAGGTCCCCCTTGTCTTCAGCTGTTCTGCCTACCCTTGCATGGACTTGTGTTGGTAATGCATTTTTCTTTCACAGATTTACACCCCGAGCTGCAGTCCATTGAACACTTGCTGTCAATTTGCTATTGCACGAGCCAGGAGATAAACTGTAGCATTATGATTTCATCATCTTGGGCAAACAGGAAAAAACATGGGGAAGGTGGGGAGACTACTCCATAAACCAGATGGATTCCAATGCCCTTGTCAAAGGCTATGCTGTTATGCATTGCTTGTTTTTCCCCCAGTAGCTCAGAACATGGCCATATGCAAAAAGCAAAAGCGTTTGACAACCTCTGTTCCATTACAGCTTCCAGTCATCTGCTTTATTGGATTTTGAAGGAATTTAGCCAGAATGCTCCATTTCGACTAAAATGTTATTAAAGCATGTTTTGTAGTTCACTCAGAAACTCAACTGTAGGCAATTTTATTCTACAAAGAATGAAATTTTGATTCTATTTCTTGTTTTACTCATTTTACAGACACATGCAGTTCTGCAGACAGGAAAGACAAAGTCTGACAAGCCTAATAATGCAAAGAGGAAAGTTATACTCTCATATCTTAGCCATGCATAAATACATTAATAACCAATGAGATCTCTATCAGCACATCACTAATATGAAAACTGAACCCTAAATATAAAAAGTAGAACAAATGTAATATATGTAATGTTTAAATCAGTGGGACTTTTAGTTCCATCCTGTGTATGTCTATTGAACAATCAGTCATGATACATTCATTGCAGTTTACTCTGATGTGTGCACATATGACTGCAGCCTTAAACATATATTTATCATCATCATCAGTTTATTTATATCCCGCTCTTCTAGTGCATGCACCACTCAAAGCGGCTTACAACATAATAAAAGAAAATTAACAATAAATAAGCAATAATAAACAGTATACAATACAGAACATAATAAAATACAATGCAGTACATAGCATCATACAGTATAATTACACATAAAAAGAGATTTATGCTGTGATCATATCTGAAAGTATGACTTCAGAAGGACTTACTTCTAAATATACATGTATAGTAAATGTGAAGGTCACCCTACATAGGGTTGTACTATTACTATTCTGGAAGCAGCCCTACTGAATACAATTGGACATTTGTGTATATGTGAAGGGACTCAGTGATGGGCCAATCCTATGATTTCTGCAGAAGCCCCCCCACCCCCACCCCCTCAGGAGTACCCAATCCCTGGAAGGTGGCATTTTTTTTGCTGGCAGGGAAGTTAACAACTTTGCTGGAGTCATTGATGTAAATGGATGACAAGGAAGGGATGGCATGGGTGTTCCAAAGGGCAAGGAACGTTCTAGAAGGGACTAGACCCAAGGGTAGAATAATCTGCAAGGTTGGAGGAGGGAGAATCCAAGGCTATGAAAGAGGAGGGAGAAGGCTGATAGGAGAAGGACAAGTGACAACAGACACTTGAAGAGTAGAATGAAACAGAGGTGGGAGAAGATAACATTGGGGAAACCTGTGATGAGGAATTGGAGTGGCTCCACTTAAGAATTCCTACAAGCCTCATGCTTCACCTGACTGAGTTAAGCTAAGAGTGGGTTCCAGGCAGTGATGTGCTGCAAATTTTTTTACTACCCCCACTCTGGGCATGGCTAACTCTATGGGCCACACCCACTAGGCCAGCCATACCATGGCCTGGGGTAGGGAGGTAGGTGTGGCCAGCCAAATGGGCATGGCCTGGGGAAATTTCCGCTACCGGTGCCCGCGCACTTGTGGGAACCGGGAGCAGCACATCACTGGTTCCAGGAATATCCTATGGTTCCTGCCCCAACAACACCTACTAAATCATAGCTGCAATGGTGGAGGAGGTGGGCAATTTGATTACCTCTGACAACTTGAATGACATCTTCTTCCTAAAGCAGAAAGCAGTGTTGAGCAGAGCTGTGAATCCCTAGAGATTTGTAATGGAGGTTGAAGTAACTTTTTCCCATCTTTGGATATTAATGCAGCCCAGAATCAGATTGATTTGGGTGGAGAAAAACTGCATTTAAGTGATCAGAATAGTTTGGAGTTGCTTTGTTGGTTTAGTTCAGTGTTTCCCAACCTTTGGTTTTTGGACTTCAATTCCCAGAAGCTCAAGTCAATTCCCCAAAGCACTGATCAGCCAATGTACTGACTTAGGCTTCTGTGAATTGAAGTCACCACATGAGGTGTGTGCCCCATGTTGGGAACCACTGCTCCAGATTTTTTACAAGACAAATCCCAATACCTCTAGCCAACCAGTTATGCCTGTTAGTTCACTATCTGAGAAATAGTGGCAATCCAGCACAGCTAAAGTTTGGGAAACGCTTTGTGTAGGTCTGTGGGAGTGTGGTTTTATAGGACTTTACACACATATTATTTATTTATTTATTTATTTATTTATTTGTACCCTGCTCTCCTGATGTAAACACCACTCATAATAAATCTGAATAAATCAAATATGGAAACTATTTACTGTAAGTAATTAGTATAATGCATTCTGAAAGTAACCAGAGCTTTAGCACCAATTATATTAACAAAGAGGAGTACATGTTTACCACTGGTTTATCATTGGTACTTTAGTAGCAATGTAGCTAAAAGACACAAACAAAACCATAGCAACTTTTCTGCCTGCCAACGTCAGACGGATGAGGAGTTCTATGGTCACTGCGTGGCCAGATGTCTGGCTATGCAACTCCCTGGCACTAAAATGAACATAGAGACAGATCTATGGTTGAGATCTATTAACATTATAGTTGCCATCTGACAACTGTTTATTGGCCATAGCCCACTTCCTAGAAGGCAGGTGTTCACATCACCATGCGCACAGAAAAAAAGTCACTATCACAACCGCTACTGCTAATTGATGAGACCATTGGCAGTCATGGCAAGAAAGGATAGGGGACTGCATTAACACAGAGAAAGAAGCACTCTCTCAACTCAGCTGGAGTGCATCAAAGGCTCTCTGGAAATATAGGGTCAGAAGTGTATTCCTCTGCTGGGTATCAGTATGGTTCTCCAAGTGAAACATATAGACCTCTTGGATACTATGGAGGCATCCCTGGCTACCCACAAAGCAGTATGAACTCCTGATCTGTTCCTCTGTCTCCACATGCCTCCCCATGGTTAATTGGTCAAGTGCAGTGAAACAGTTGAGCAATTAATGAGAAGGCGGAGGTAGAGAAGTAGGAAGAAAACAGATATTAGCTAGGGCCCTATGAACACATGTGTTCCAAGTCAAACATCACAACTTGGATAGTGACTTGGAATATGTCATCCTCCTGTGGTCAGTAAAATGAGTACCCAGCATGTTGGTGGCAAAGTGCTAATTAACTTGTGA
This sequence comes from Bradypodion ventrale, assembly GCA_035047345.1. Lineage (NCBI taxonomy): Eukaryota > Metazoa > Chordata > Lepidosauria > Squamata > Chamaeleonidae > Bradypodion > Bradypodion ventrale. The sequence goes on along the minus strand of JAWDJE010000004.1, from coordinate 260,327,381 downwards.
GCCATCCAGTGAGTATACTAAGCGCCATGAGATGGTATATCTCACTGGATACTCACTGGTCGCACCCCCGTGAGCCGCCCCCACCGGGGGTTCCGGCCCACGGCGGGCGTCGGAGCTCGCGGCAGGCATCGAGCTCTGGGGCCACACCTGACTGCTTCCCACCGGCAGATTCGAACATGCGGGGAGCTGCGAGGCGCCAGCTTGGGCTGGCCTGACGGCCTCAAGCAGCTCGACCCTGTTGGCGGCCCGCTGGAGAGTCACGGCCGACGGGTCTGAAAGTGACGAAGGGGCCATGCCCGAAGCAGCAGACAAACCCCCTTCAGGAGGTGGATGGGCAATGCCCAGCGAAGCCTCTAGCACCGAAATACGTGCAAGAATGGCATCGACAGTCTCCGAGCCCCCAGTATAAAGTGGGCCGGGCGGGCTGGGTGGGCCGGACGGCCCTGTGGCCAGTTGTTGAGCAGGAAACCCAAATGGGGATCCAGGGCCTGAGTAGGGCCATGCCCGGTCCTATTGCTATTGCTGCTAAACATACATTTTAATATTTTTCACAAAAAACATATTCCATTGAAAATGAAATGAAATAAATAGACTGAAAGCGCGGCGCCAAAATGGCCACCGCGCTCTTTGCAGCCCCCCACCCCACCCGGACTCAGACATCCGGGTGAGTTAGGGGGCATGGCCACCCCTCTATAAAAGGGGTGGCCACAAGGCAGCCGAGCTGCCATTTTAGAAATGCGACGGAGCGGAGAAGTTTTCTCTGCCGCATTTCTGCTTCTTCGCCCTTCGTACCTTTGCCTTTGAACAGAGTTCGCTCCTCTTCATTACCACGGTACTCAGGGCACAGGAACTGATCCCTGGCCAGGGATCCATTGCTTCTTTGGGAGCCATGGCTCCCAAGCGCAAAGGCCCGGCGGTCAAGCCGCGGCCTGGGGGAAGGGCTTTCCCGCCCCCTCCTTCTACTGGGGGGCAGCCATTGGGTCGGAGGACTCGGGCTGCACCCCTCCCCCAACTGGGCAGCGGGACGGCCCTGCCTGCTGCTGCCAGTGGGGCTGAGCAGGCTTCCACTGGTCAGCCGGGCACAGGCCTCCAGGCTGGGCCGGCTCAGGCTGGCTCCTCGGGCATCCCAGCTGCTGGCTGGGATTTCTTTGGCGCAGGACAGCGTGGCCCGCTTGGACTTGGTGGCGGTTTCCGCCCCACCATTCCTCCGGCCCCCCATGGGCCGGAGTTTGGGCATGGCCCTACTCAGGCCCTGGATCCCCATTTGGGTTTCCTGCTCAACAACTGGCCACAGGGCCATCCGGCCCACCCAGCCCGCCCGGCCAACTTTATACTGGGGGCTCGGAGACTGTCGATGCCCTTCTTGCACGTATTTCGGTGCTAGAGGCTTCGCTGGGCATTGCCCATCCACCTCCTGAAGGGGGTTTGTCTGCTGCTTCGGGCATGGCCCCTTCGTCACTTTCAGACCCGTTGGCCGTGACTCTCCAGCGGGCCGCCAACAGGGTCGAGCTGCTTGAGGCCGTCAGGCCAGCCCAAGCTGGCGCCTCGCAGCTCCCCGCATGTTCGAATCTGCTGGTGGGAAGCAGTCAGGTGTTGCCCCAGAGCTCGATGCCTGCTGCGAGCTCCGACGCCCGCCGTGGGCCGGAACCCCCGGTGGGGGCGGCTCACAGGGGTGCGACCAGTCAGTATCCAGTTCAATTTAGTGCACCGACACTGTCCAGTTACACTGGGGGGGGGGGTGCAGTGGCCATGGCCACACCAGATTACTGTGGGTGGGCAGTTGCTTTCTCACTGCCCTGTTAATTCCTGGTTACCGAATGGCCCCATGGTTAGGACAGGGGTGTCCGCCCCCGGGGGTATGCCAAGTGTCGCAGGGGCTATTCAGGGCCCGCTGCGCATACCCTTCATTCAACAGGTGCCAACGGCGGCTCTGCCGACGGCTGGTTATTCCCTCCCCCTGGGTGATCATCTTTCACAGGCTACTAGGGATAAGATTTGGAGAGGGGAGTACGTTGATATTTTTTCCCTCCTGAATCGTGAGCCCAATAAGGAGGAGAGGGAGGGACAGGATGACCGGGATAAAGAATTGTCCCATCGTCGTAAGCCACCGCGTACCTGGGCCAATTGGTTGCCGGCCTATCTTATATATATATGGCCGTGTACCTCAGGGCCCGGCCTGATTTGGCCATCCCGATGGTCCAATATCTCGACAATATTATAGGGCGATGGTTGACTTTCCTGGCCTGTGGTGGTTGGCTTACGACAAGGAATTTAGGATGAGGGTGGCCCTACATCTGAGATGAGGTGGGATGAGCCCTGCCAGCAATTGTGGCTCTTGTATATGACTCCCACGCGTCCGGCGCCTGGTGATAGGTACCATTGTGGCCATGCTGTGCAGCGGGCGGCTGTAACGCAGGTTCCCCACCAGCTGGCGGGGCAGGGGGTTCCAGCCCCCCTGCTGTGTTGGAGCTTCTCAGCTAGCGGCGTGTGCAACAAGCGTCAGTGTCGTTTCCGACACAAGTGTCCCTCTTGCTCTGGCCCTCATGCCGCCTCTGCGTGCCCGCGAGCTGGTGGGTCACGAGGCAGAGGTAGGGATGGGCAGGGGGTGGTCAGAGCTCCCTCTGACGGTGCTGGCCAAGCAAAAGGCCCCCTCCCCAATTAATATTCCCATGTTCGGTCAATGGCTTTCTACTTATCCTAGACGGGATGATGCGAAGTACCTGCTGGAAGGCTTCCAGTTTGGCTTTCATATACCATTTAGGGGTGTTCGGGGACCGCAGGACGCCCCGAACTTACTTTCACTAAAGGGCAATGAGGAGATTGCTGCACAAAGCATAGCTAAGGAGTTGCAGGCTATGAGGGTTGCAGGGCCCTTTGATGAACCACCATTCCCCAACTTGAAGGTCTCCCCTCTGGGGCTAGTGCCAAAAAAGAACCCAGGTGAATTTCACCTAATACACCATCTTTCCTACCCTGCGGGTTCCTCGGTCAATGATGCTATTCCTGATGACCTTTGTTCGGTCAGGTATACTTCGTTTGATCAGGCCCTACAGATGGTACGCGCCTGTGGTCCCGGGGCCCTCTTGGCAAAGTGTGACGTTAAATTGGCATTCTGATTACTGCCAGTCCACCCCGAGGACTTTGAGCTGTTGGGTTTCCATTTTAGGGGGAAATTCTATGTAGATAAGGCCATGCCTGTTGGCTGCTCTATTTCATGTTCGGCATTCAAACGATTTAGCACTTTCCTTCAATGGGCCTTTGTTCGAAGGTCAGGGTCCCGGTCTGTAGCCCATTACCTCAATGACTTTTTGTTCAGGGGTGAACGGGGCTTGGACATGTGTACGCGTCTCCTTACTACATTTCAGGCCCTTGTGCGGGAACTGTGTGTCCCCTTAGCGCCTGAAAAGACCGAGGGCCCAGCTACCAAGCTCACTTTTTTAGGCATCGAAATTGACACTGTCGCACAGGTATCCAGGTTACCCGTGGACAAGGTGGCCCGGATCTCTGCGGCGATTCAGGCACTGATTTCTAAACCTAAGGTGTCCCTCCATGAGCTACAGGTACTGCACGGCCACCTCATTTTCGCCTGCCGGGTGGTGACACCGGGCAGAGCTTTTGCCAGGCATCTGTGTGATGCCATGGCTGGCCTATTAAAATGCCACCACAGGGTACGGCTCACCAGGGGTATACGGGCAGACCTTTCGGTTTGGCTCACATTCCTACAGGAATTTAATGGGGTTTCTTTTTGGAGATCAGACCTTATGGTCTACCCTAAATTTCAAGTCCAGTCGGATGCCTCCGGCTCTCTGGGTTATGGGATATATTTTGAAGGGAGGTGGGCATATGGCCGATGGCCTCACGCATGGCAGGGCACGGATCGTCTCTGCGATCTTACTTTCCTGGAATTTTTTCCCATTTTGGGGGCACTAATGCTATGGGGTGATAAGTGGGCCAACTCAGTGGTCCATTTTTGGTGTGACAATGCTGCAGTGGTGCACATTGTTAACGCTCAGACGTTCAAATCCCCTAGGGTCATGGCATTGGTCCATCAATTTGTCTTGAGAAGCCTACGCCTTAATGTGCTGTTCAGGGCCAGACATGTACCAGGCATTAATAATGATATTGCTGATGCTTTATCCCGCCTGCAGATCTCCCGGTTCTGAGCCTTGGCTCCCGAAGCAGAGGAATTCCCCTTGCCACTCCCGGCCGAGATTTGGACATTTGGCGAGGAGAGGTGAACCGGGCGATCGGCATGTCTTTGGCACCTCGCCCGCGTAAGGCGTATCAACATGCTTTCGTACAATTTAGAACTTTTTGTGGCCAACGACGGTTACCCGAAGTGTGGCCAATACCTGTAGACCAGATTTTGCAATACATGGTTTATCTTCACGGTCATGGGCTGACCCCCGTACTATAGCCTCTAGGCTTTCGGCACTGGCATTTATGGCCAAGGTGCGGGGCTTCGCTGACTGCGTGAATGATTTCCACATACGGCATGTTTTGGAAGGGCGGACACGTGAACGTGGTCGCCGCCAGGACACACGCCACCCTATTTCACCAGAGGTTCTTACCCGCCTTGCACGAGGCTGGCATAACTTATGCTATGATAGGTACGAGGTGGCTCTTTTTCACGCAGCCATCACTGTAGCCTTCTTTGGAGCGCTCCGCATCAGTGAGTTGGTACCACTGTCTAAGGCGGATGCGTCTCGTAGGGCACTGGAACTCGACAATGTCTATGTTACTCAAGAGTGAGCTCAGTTGAGGATACGGTCCTCAAAGGTTGATCAGCAAGGCGTACGCAGTGGAGTCAGACTGCTACGATGTTCCATTGAAGACATCTGTCCGTTTGGTGCCCTACATGAGTTTTTGGCAGTGCGTGGTATGCACCCTGGCCCTTTTTTCTGCCACCAGGATGGGTCTCCCCTTACTAAATTCCAGTTTTGGAGGGTGACCGGCATGGCACTTACCAGTGTGGGCCTCCTTGGGGTTCGTTACAGCACCCATTCATTTAGGATAGGCGCCACTTCTACTGCGGCTGCGTCTGGGTACTCTGAGGCTGATATACGCAGGATGGGCAGGTGGGGATCCATGTGCTTTGCATTGTACGTACGCCCCCTCCATGTGTGAGTACCAGTTATGTCATTAATTCTTTTTTCTTCTTTTACAGACCCTGTGTGTCCCCGGTGGTAGTATGGCTGGTGGGCCACACCGGTGGTAGCATGGCTGGTGGGCCACAGTTACGTGAACTGGGCAGCGCAGTATGCTGCGGCGACAGAGTGGGGACCCCATCTCGGGCTACGTGCAACCGCACATTTGTGATGGTACGGTAAGCACAGTATGAAATGGTGGGAACTGTTGCCATTCCTGTTTTCCATCAGGGATGCTGGACCGCCTGATGTCCTCATCCTGCATCTCAGTGGCAATGACCTTGCCCAGGTCACTGGCCTCTCTTTAAAGTTCACGATTTGCAGGGACCTAGCCTATTTGCATTATGTATGGCCGTCCACGCGGCTGCTATGGTCGGACATGGTGCCGCGACATACTTACATAGGAGGCGTTGACCTCCATGCCCTTGACCGCGCTCGCCGCTCGGTGAACAGGGCTGTTGCCCGTTTCCTGGCAGACAAGGGCTTGGGGACAGCCATCCGGCACCCTAGGATAGGCTTACAGGATTATGATCTCTATGCAGGAGATGGGGTCCACTTGTCGGCCAGAGGTATGAACCTCTTTCTTGAGGATATGCAAGCAGACCTGGTGACTGAGCTGATGGTCTGGGGGGGGGTGTGTGTGTGAGTCATCATGGACGCCTCCCCGTGTGGCGGGTAGCACTGGTAAGGTAAAGATTTATGACCCATAGGTATCCGGCAGGTTCGCAATTGACTGGCCAACACGTAGACAGGTACAGGGGAAATAGGTTTGGCCGGTCAAGGGCGAACCAGGCAAGGGGTGATGGCAGGAGCTTTACAGCCTGCATCACCTTGATATTTAACGGATACACGTCATAGGGTGGGGTCAGTAGATAGTTTATTGACTCCGGTCAACAATTTGTTTGTGCCAACAAACAAATTGATATAAATAGTTACATGTAGCCAATTGCCATTGGCATTTTAGGAGGAACCTTACCAGTGTTACTGCGGCCTGCTTGCCTTAAAGAATTACAATTGGATGATTACACCAATTGAAAGTTATAATTTGGACTAGGGCATTATTCAATAAAAGTGGCCCGATGCCTTTATCCATATACCGGTGTCTGAGTCTTTCTTTGGGGGGTGCGCCTGCAATGAAAGTGCGGTGCCAAAATGGCCGCCGCGCTCTTTGCAGCTCCCCCACCTGGACTCAGACATCCGGGTGAGTTAGGGGGCATGGCCACCCCTCTATAAAAGGGGTGGCCACGAGGCAGCCGAGCTGCCATTTTAGAAATGCGACGGAGCGGAGAAGTTTTCCCCTCCACCCCCTCCCTTGTTAACAGTGTGATTTTTTGGTCGCTTCAGGGCCGGGTGGGAATTTTTGGCTTGAACCCACAATTGGCTCTTTGGTTCTTGCTTTTTTGCCCATCCCACACTGTTGCTAGTGTTTGAGAAAAGGGGTAAGTTGACTCTGGTCACTTTTGCCGGGTAGCACTGGTAAGGTAAAGATTTATGACCCATAGGTATCCGGCAGGTTCGCAATTGACTGGCCAACACTTAGACAGGTACAGGGGAAATAGGTTTGGCCTGTCAAGGGCGAACCAGGCAAGGGGTGATGGCAGGAGCTTTACAGCCTGCATCACCTTGATATTTAACGGATACACGTTATAGGGTGGGGTCAGTAGATAGTTTATTGACTCCGGTCAACAATTTGTTTGTGCCAACAAACAAATTGATACAAATAGTTACATGTAGCCAATTGCCATTGGCATTTTGGGAGGAACCTTACCAGTGTTACTGCGGCCTGCTTGCCTTAAAGAATTACAATTGGATGATTACACCAATTGAAAGTTATAATTCGGACTAGGGCATTATTCAATAAAAGTGGCCCGATGCCTTTATCCATATACCGGTGTCTGAGTCTTTCTTTGAGGGGTGCGCCTGCAATGCCATTTAGTAGATGAAAATTACATGAAATACAAATGGACTTTATAGGTTGACTTTAACTAATACAAATCAGCAACTCAATACAGTGACTACCTTATCAATTAATTTCTGAATGAATGGTTTCTTTCCAGCACATACTTATGTAATATGGAGGTGTGTGTTTGTGTGTGTGACGGAAAAATCTCAGGGTCAAAATGCACATTAAAAGAGGACTTGTCAGGAATGCGAATGCACTCTCCCACTACTTAAGTTATCCAGTAGTTGGCATTGAGAGGCATACATGATTAGTAAGTATTGCTACCACCAGCTTCTCTGTGACTACTTACAACAAGGAACAGAACCATACATTTTCCTGTAAACCATTTTCTTAGATAAATATAGCATAGGTGTGCACCTTTCTATTAGTCTAACCCAGACTATTTTTTAATAAAAGAAAGTTAAACCTTTATAAGTGGCCATCTATCCTATGATTTATCACAGCCTTTAAGCAAGCAAAAGCACCCTTGTGACTCTTGTCATCTCCACACCAATGTATGGTGCTTTGTACACATATTTATATAGACTAGGTCCCACTGAGTTCATTGCAGCTTACTCATAGGAAAAGTTGCATAGTGTTGCAATAAGCTTATTGAACAAGAAAAACAGAGACGAGTTCCTGCTGATGTTTTGAAGCAGCTCCCATTTATTTCAGTGGGGCTAGAGTAAGGGAACTTCCCAGGTCCTATTTAAACTGGAATTTTTATTTACAGAGTTCCCTTTTCTTTAAAAGGAATTGTAAAGTTGCTAGTATCCTTGAATCCCTGTGGTGGTGCTGACTACAAATCTACATTAAGGAGCATCAGAATCTCTGTCACTGCTGCTATAGTTTTGTTACCAGAGAAATGATCCAAATAAAAGCTCATGAATGAAGCTTCTACTGCTGATGCTAAGCCAACACATGGCATTATAACCTTCCTAGATGTGGGAATACCATTATGCTTATGCTGTGGGGGTTGGGTTTTTTTTTGGTTTTTTTTACAAGAAGGGCAGAAAATAACTAGATACAGAAATAAGAAGATAAGAAGATTTGTGCTGAATCAGATATTGTCTACCTCATCCATCATCGGGCTTCTATAATGAGCTACTGGATGTGTAAGGGAAGTCTACAATATATCCTGTGCTTACTAATTCATTCATTCATTGCACAATAGGAATGGACGGATGGATGGATAGACACAGCATCATGTTGCAGTTGTAGACTGCATTCAGTAAAGCAGCCTATTGCAGAGGATCTTCCTCTCTGTGGCAAGTTAAGAAATGTCTTTTACTCAGGGCAAGATGCTTAAGGAAAGCTTGGTATTACAAGGCAGTCTATCCTGTTCTGTGTACAAACTTTAAATTGTCATAACATAACTTAACTTCATTCAATTCAGTGACATGTAGGGCTTTAGTCAAGGGATTGTCATAGTTTACAAACACAACCTGTTGTTGTAGTCTTTGAAGTTTTCTGAAACCTGGTTCCAGTTTTAAAGATGATCATATAAAACGAAATATTATAAAACATATTTGTATATTTGCTCATTCATTTGGTTGCTCTATTAATTCAGTCTTTATATTCAGTAAAGACTCACGAGAGTCACACTTGTGAAAATCCCAAAATCAGAGAAGACTCCTCATATGGCCCAAAGATGTTCAGACTAATACTGAAGTATGCATACTGTGCTATTATGTTGGTATGGATCAGCTCCGTTGAAAGAATATTTATTCATTAATAAAGAAACCAATATAAATCCCCTACTACACTTTAAAGCTTTATGTTGCCATGGACCACACTGTTATCATTTAATTTGGCTTAGGTATCTAACCAAAAGAAAGTATACAGTAAAAAAAAAATTGTTACAAAAATTTTGTTCCAGATAGCAAAAAAATATCCCAGAATCTTGCTAATTGCTTCTGAATATTGTGGGTAACATTTAAGGATGAGTGGAAAGCCAACAATTTTAAGAACATAAGGGCACAGTAAAGGCCATGCTAGATCAAACTCATGTGCCATTCCTTTCCCACCATACCCCATTGAAGGCCTACAAGCAGGATGTGAACACAATAGTACTCTTGCATGTGCCAGAAGCTGGTGTCATGAAACATATTTACCTTGAAACATTTCGTGTTCAGGGAATAAAGAAGCAGACGAGTGAAGTAGTGAAATTCAGCTCTTTAATAGTGGGGTTTGAACACAGTTTGGACGGGGCAAAACTTGGACTTATATACACTATAAACAGTAACAGTAACAATAATACAACAAGCCCATTGGCTAACAGAGTGTGCACATTTTTGATCCACTTATTTGCATAAGAATACATGAGAAAAGATACATTCTGCTCCTACAACAAGCCCATTGGCTAACAGAGTGTGCACATTTTCAATCCACTTATTTGCATAAGAATAGATACATGAGAAAAGATACATTCCGCTCCTGTCAGAAAACACAGCTAACATACATAACAAAACAGGAGGCATATAGTGATTAGGAGCCATGTCATGACCATCACACTACATTGTGCAAGCAGACAATAAGAGATACCAAAAATCCATCCATTCATTCATTCATGGAGCAGCATAATGCTAATAGCACTAAGCCAGTATCCTCCTATAGAACAACAGTGAGATGATCACATTTGTTACTAGCACCAAATTGTTTCAGGTGGGTGAAGCAAAAGAAGACAGTTAAGAACTCCAAAATAACTTTTATAACCTGTAGCAGTAAGCATTAAAGTAGCTAATAAGGGCAATATAGCGAGATAATTTTGATGAACTCATGATAGAGTCTCAAAATTGGGTGGATTGGGGGCAGGTTGGGATGAATTGGCCAGATCAACATGCATACCAAACCCACTCCAAATAGCAAGCCATATGCCTCTGTAGACAGCCTCTAAGTTTCTACGTCAGCAAGCACAAAGTGATATATATATATATACTAGATATTTTGCCTGGCGGTGCTGGGCTCTTTAAAATGGTTTTGGAAGGTTTTTGTTTTATGTTTATGCAAATGAGGTTAGTTTTTAATTGTGTTTTTTAAATTTTTATTTTTACGCGTGGGCTGTTATAAGAACATAAGAACAGCCTTGCTGGAACAGGCCACAGCCCATCCAGTCCAGCATTCTGTCTTACACAGTGGCTCACCATTTCCTTCAGGGTATTCCCAAGGAGATGCCTTCACCTGTTTAGGATTCCCTGGAAATGGCATTGGGAGATATCCTTCCTATCTTTCCAACCTAGAGGTTGTCCTTAAGTATCCATAATTATAGCCATTGATACCCTTGTCCTCCATGAACTTGTCTAATCCTTTCTTAAAGCTGTCAAGACTGACAGCTGTCACCACTTCTTCTGGCAGGGAGTTCCATAGACCAGTAATCCTCTGGGTGAAAAAGTACTTTCTCTTATTTGTTTGAGAACTAGTACCCAAAAGTTTCATGGAGTGTCCCCTAGTTCTAGTGTTGTGCGATAGGGAAAACAGTTTTTCCTTATCTACTTTGTCCACACCGTGCATGATTTTATAAACTTCAATCAGGTCACTTCTTAGACGCCGTCGTTCAAGAGTGAAAAGGCCCAACCGTTGCAGCCTCAGATGGTAAGGAAGGTGTTCCAGTTCTCTAATCATTCTGGTTGCCCTCCTCTGCACTTTCTCCAACTCCATAATATCCTTCTGGAGGTATGGCGACCAGAACTGTACACAGTATTCGAGATGGGGCCTCACCATAGATTTATAAAGAGGCAAAATGACACTTGCTGACTTATTTTCTATACCCTTCCTAATGATCCCTAGCATTGAGTTTGCTTTTTTCACTGCTGAGGCACACTGGGTTGACACCTTCATTGAGTTGTCCACCAGGACACCAAGGTCCCTTTCCTGGTTTGTCGCAGAGAGTTCAGACCCCATCAGTTTATAAATGTAATTGGGGGTTTTTGCCCCAACATGCATCACTCTGCACTTACTAATGTTGAAGCTCATTTGCCACTGTTTTACCCACTCCCCCAGTGTCAAGAGATCCCTCTGGAGCTCCTCACAATCTCTCACAGTTTTCACTACCCTGTATAATTTAGTGTCGTCAGCAAATTTGGCTACCTTGCTTTTTACTCCTACCTCTAGATCATTTATGAAGAGGTTGAAAAGCAGGGGTCCCAGTACTGAACCTTGGGGGACCCCACTCTTTACTTCCCTCCACTTGGAGAAGTGTCCATTTAGTGCTACCCTCTGTTTCCTGTTAGCCAGTTGCTGATCCAGGACAAGACCTGTCCCTTTATTCCATGTCTGGTAAGTTTATTCAAGAGACTTTGGTGTGGAACCTTGTCAAAAGCCTTCTGAAAGTCTAGATAAATAATGTCAACTGGATCCCCCTTATCCACATGCTTGTTGACACTCTCAAAAAATTCCAACAGATTAGTGAGGCATGATTTGCCCTTGCAAAAGCCATGTTGGCTCTCCTTTAGCAGCGCCTTCTCTTCTACGTGCCTATTAATTCTATCTTTTAGGATGGTTTCCATCACTTTACCTGGGACACATGTCAAACTGACAGGTCGGTAATTTCCTGGATCACCCCTGGATCCTTTTTTGAAAATTGGTGTTACATTCGCTACCTTCCAGTCATCAGGCACAAACCCTGATTTGAGGGAAATATTATATATTTTGGCTAGGAGATCAGCAATTTCATCTTTAAGTTCCCTGAGAACTCGTGGATGGATGCCATCTGGTCCTGGTGATTTGTTAGTGTTTAGCTTAACAAGACATGCAAGGACCTCCTCCCTGGTTATTTCTATCTTGCTTAATTCTTCGGTATCCCTCCCTACGAAGATAGGCTCTGTTTTGGGCATGTGGCCTCTGTCTTCTTCAGTGAATACTGAAGCAAAGAATTCATTGAGTCTCTCTGCAATCTCTGTTTCCTCTTTAATAACCCCTTGCCTTCCATTGTCATCTAATGGTCCAATGGCCTTCCTAGTTGGGTTCTTACTTCTAATGTACTTAAAGAAGTCTTTGTTATTTCTCTGTGTATTTTTAGCTATACGCTCCTCAAAGTCTTGCTTTGCTTTCCTGATTGTTGCCTTGCATTTGTTCTGCCAGAATTTATGTTTCTGCCTGCTGTCCTCATTTGGACAAGCCTTCCATCTTCTAAATGAGCTTTTCTTGCTCTTGATCACTTCCCGAACAGCTCCTGTAAGCCACATTGGAGTCCTCTTGGACCTGGCAGTGCCCTTTTTCCTTTTGGGTATGCATTCCAATTGAGCCTCTGTTATTGTTTTTGTAAATAGCCTCCATGCCTCTTGGAGTGTTTGGACTCTCTCAGTTTTCCCTTTCAGCTTCTTTTTTATTAGTTTCCTCATCTTTGGGAAATTTCCTTTTTGAAAATTTAAGGTCTCTGTGTTAGATTTTATCAGTGACTTGCAGTCTATGATCAAGTTAAACATAATTGAGTTGTGGTCACTGTTCCCTATTGGATCAGTCACATTAACATCTTGCACCAGATCCTGAGTATTACTCAGGATCAAGTCAAGGATTCTTGTACCTCTAGTTGGGTCTTCAACCATCTGTCCCAGGTTGGTTAAAAAACTGTGATTTTTTATTTTTTGGTTTTTAAAAAGAGGAAAGGATGATATAATTTTTTATAATTATTGTATTTAACCAAATAATGTGTTACTATGTGAATTTCTTTAAATAGTTGTACCTTGGATAATAATTTTTAAAATGTGTAAGAATATGTTTTTTTAATCAATGTTTCTATACTGTGTTTAGATGTTTTGTTTTGTTTTTTGAGTGAAAACTTATTTTTTAAATTATTTGTGATTAGTGTGAATATTTTTGAATGTTTTGATAACTTATTTCAGTAATTTGGGAATTATTTGTAATTATTTTGAATATTTTTGAATGTTTTTTCTCTTGTGGCCTCTGGGTGGGGCTGGTGAGCTTTTCTTGTATTTTACTATTTTTCTCTACTGTCCTCTGGGTGTTGCTTCTTCTTCCGGTAAGTAGTCTCTTTCTTTCCTCAGTTTAGTTCCGATCATCATGGAGCAAGGACGTCTCCTGGTAAGGTCTTTGGTTTTATTTTTTGGGTGGTTTGTTTTGGGTTTGTGGGGGTCTGTGTGTTTTTTCTTGTTTGTTTTTGGATATTTTTGTGTTTCCTTTTTCTGTTTTTATTTTGGTTTCGATTATTTTTTGACTGTTTTTGGATTGTGTTGTTTTGTGTTGGGGGTGGGGTGCAAAATTCAACCCGACAGTTACCTGTGAACCCTGGTTGGGTGAGTGCATGGAGGCTCGGACGGGGCTAGTGGGGCCTGGCTAAACATCCTTTGTCACATTCCAAAGGTTAACACACCATTTTATAGGTATAGATATATATGGACCAAAATCCTAACTTCATATATACAGGTATCTTGATGCGGTCTGAGCTTATTGTGTCTAAACAGAAAACTTTGGTGATGGGTAGCACAATAGTGATATTGACTTGACACATAACTGCTGAGAAAAATGTGAAGGGCAAGAAATTGCAAGTAGATAAATAGGGACCACTTCAGAAGGTATCAACGTTCCGTGCGCTCCGGTGTCTAGTTATGCCTGCCACATGACCATGGAAATGTCTGCAGAAGCAGACAGCGCTGGCTCTTCGGCTTGGAAACAGAGATGAGCGCTGCACCCTAGAGTCGGATTCAACTGGCGTTCGAGCAAGGGAAACCTTTACCTTTACCTTTATTGTTAGAAGAGGGATTAAAAATGAAACCACCAATTTCATAAATCTATTTTAAAAGTCTGTGGTTCAGCACATTTTTGAATGCTGTAAAGAGTCCTGATTGCCATATTTCGAAAGGGATATTATAGATAGAAATGCACAGAATGAGTAACAAAAATTACATGGGGATTGTGAGCTTCCCTATAAAGGCTGGTGATTTTAGTTTAGTTACTTTAGAATTGGATAAGGTGCATTGTCATGGAGCTGTCTACCAATGTGTGGACTCCTCGTTGAATAATGACTCCAAGTTATTCAAGGTAAGGTATGAAAGTATGCATGTCATTGAAATGGAAAGATGATTCACACACACACATTTTCATTAAACTAGAATGCAGTGACATCCACTGAAACTGCATTCCACTATAATGCCTGTTATAATGCCTTTATAGGTGGATTTAAGTTTGTCAGAGAAGATTAATTTGGCACATTATCCCAAATTGCTTTGGATTTGAGTTAGCTATCCCTAAAATGGATGTCACCTGGTAAAGCTGTTTGCAGAGTATGAATACTGTGCTTTAATCTAAACACAATTATCATACCAAATGATGTGGTAAACTAGATAAAATTAAGCACTCATGCTTTCTCTCTGACCACTTTTAGAATTTGCTTGGGATATCAAGGAAAAAGCCCTGTCATTTAAGTGATGAATTATCAAACAGGTTGCAGAGGAGTTTGTTTGCAAGCTCGAAGAGCCATTTAATTGTGCAGAATCTCTTCTATTAATCACTTCATCTTGCCTTATAATGCTCCAAGGAAATAATATCCCATATTCAGCCAATTCTACCCTATCCACTACCACTCATTCATGACTATGAGTGTCTTGTTTATAGTTTATTATATTTCAACTGACTTTATTGATTTCAAATTGCTTTAGCAGGCACAGCATAATTACACCTAAGAATGCCAATCCTGCATGTAAGAAGTGCAATTTGTTAAGAGGTGCTGGACATTTGATGAACTGAGGCAGGGAAAGCTAAATGAAATGAAATTGTGTAATTCAGCATTGAGATTTCCCAGTTCTGTCTGTTTAGAGGATAGAAATAGCATGAGAAAATGTACCCTATTCCACATTTCCATCTGCAGTTCTAGAAGATGAACAGAATGGAGTCAAAAGTATTTCTTCAAACAAAAGTGCTTATATGGTAAACAGCAGTAGACCAGAGGATGCTAGTCGCCTGTTAGCTTTCTTTGAAAGACATAATTAACATTAATTTTGACAAGTAGCCTTTCCTAGGGGAGTCTCATCTTTTTATTCCACAATCATTTAACTATGGAAGTACAGTAATCCTTATTTGTTGGAAGACTCCTTGACTGATAGGATTTGACTAATCCTAAAATAAAAAACACTTACTTAAAGGTGGATGATTTATTTAAGATTAAGAAAAACAAAAAGAAACAAAAAGCTATACTAATATGAGGTATGCAAGACCATTATTAGACTAATCCTTTCACTAAACCTGTTTCAAAGCACGATCCAAAGCAAAACAAAAGCCTGCTGTGGTTCATTAATAGATGGCTTTGAGAAAGTGTGCCTTATTATGTTCATCATCATCATCATCATCATCATCATCATCATCATCATCATCATCATCATCATCATCATCATCTAGGACAAATCAATCTATACCTATAAGGCAGAGGTGTCCAGGAAAGGCTCCCGCACCCCTGACGCTATCCCCGTCACAGCCAGCACACACTCACCTTTCCACTGGCAAACAGGCCCCATCAGGGTCCTGGGCACAGAGGTGGGGTGCAGGCCCCACAAACTGCAACAAAACAACTGTGCATGTGCTTGAGTCCCAGTGAGGAACAGGCGTGCACAGAACCATTGTGTTGCGGCTCTGGCACGTGACGGTCCGTACACGTTCGGAGGGGGAAGCGGTGGACAAAGACTACACATCCCATAATCCAATGCGTTGTGCTGTGGCCAATCGGAGCGGCCAAGCCAAGAGCAGAATATGCGGAGCAATGGCCATGCAACAGGGAAAACAATGGACTCAGCCAACGAGGGATACGGTGGGGGGAAAACTCCGGCACCCAAACCCACAGAACACAGAACAGCCACAAAAACCACACCGGCACCGGCATCAAGGAAGAAAACAAAAAACGACAAGGCAGCCGCCGACAGAGACATGTGGCAATGGACGAGCAGCAGCCCACACCACGACCACACACAAAAAACGGGAACTGCCAAAGGAAAAACCAAGGCATGACACAAGGAAATGCAAGGCCACTGTGACCATGCCATCGACGATGCCAACAGCCCACACCAGGAGGCCATGGGCAAGGCCACGACAGACACGACAATAGCGATGGACCACCTTGGGGACAAGAGGGCCAGCCTCAGCAAACAGATAAGACACCGCCCCCCAAAAATGCAATGCAAACCACCACAACCACTGCAACCCCAGGAGGTAGGACGGAGCACCCCACCCACCTCCTGGGTACAGTGGGCGAGTCTCCCCTGACACCGCTACCTGCTCCAACTCTGGGCCACAAAATAATAATACTCCCCAAATTAATCCCTGCCTGGCCAGCCCAAGCCCTCACCACTCTTCTTTTCTACTTCCTCTGCCTCCTCCTTTCCGCTCCATCAACGGCAGAGATTGAGGTGGAGAAAAAGAAGGGCTCCCAGGTGAAAAAGTCCCTGGATCCCCCCTCTCTCACTCTTTGTGTGTGTGTGTGTGTGTGTGTGTGTGTGTGTGAGAGAGAGAGAGAGAGAGAGAGAGAGAGAGAAAGACAGAGACAGAGAAAGAGAGAGAACCTGATCCCCCTCCTCTGTGTGTGTGTGTGTGTGTGAGAGAGAGAGTGTGTGTGTGTGTGTGTATGTGTGTGTGTGTCTGTGTGTGCGTGTGTGAGAGAGAGAGAGAAAGAGAGAGAGAGAGATGTGCAAGGCCGGGTACTCACGGAAAAAAAACCCGGGGGCTTAGCAAACCACACACCCCACACATCCCCAAGCGAAGCCGGGCAAAAAGCTAGTTGATATATAACACAGCTTTGATAGTAACAAGGGACCTTGGATATAAGATCAACAAATTGAGGATAGTGAATAGTGAAGGAGAGACAACCAAAATAGAAATACTGTACTGTCTTAGCCATAAGCTAAGTAACATCAGGAAATAGGCATGCTAGTTTAAAAGTTTGAAAGACAGGACACTAAAAAATTAAAAGATTTAAATGGCTGTACCACAAAAATATCAGCTAAACACAGTCACCATTTGGAAACAGTCAAATAGCAGGTAACCACTCTGGCAAAAAAAGATAGAACAGTATTTAATGAAAATAAACCAGAAGTGAGGAGCCTAACAGAAAAAAAAAAACACACTCTGAACTTTGGGGGAAAAGAATATGTGGGAAAACAATAAGGAACATAATCAAAATTCAAAATGGATCAAGCAGGTTGAAAATCTAGTAAAAATAAATAAATAAAATTTTGTGTCAGAATTTTTTTTTTGGTTAAGGATCTTTGCTGGAGAAACTTTGCTCAAGGGACGCCCAAATGAGGCTCCTTTCATGTCCTCAATATCTGTCATGTGGCACTCAGGTATCGAACGCCGATCTTCCAGTCATCAAGCTCAGCGTCTCAACCACTAAGGCACCGTCATGCTGTGGTAAAAGCACTGGAAATGGAAGATATTCAGATAACAAAATAAATAGTACAAGAACAATCAAAGAAGATCAAGAACTGGAATTTTCCTGGTATAAGGAACTCCATGGATTCTGGCTAAAATTGCTAAATAACTTACATGCAAGGCTGGCAAACCAGATAAATCAGGTTTTGGAAACACCAGAAGGCAAAAAGTAATTAACAACTGAAAGGACTCTTCTAATGCAGAAGGATAAAGGAAAGGGAAATGTGCATGAAAACTATAGACCGATGGTTCTAATGCAGGGGTTCCCAACTTTTTCAAGCGAGGAGCCGGGTCATGCTCTCTCAGTTAGTTTTGAGGGTTGGATGGCCATTTTGCCCTGCCTGCATGATGGGGGTGGCCATTTTGTCCCAACAGCTTCAAAGGAGTGGCCATTTTGTTTCTCGAATAGCCTTGGAGGGGTAGGGGGCACATGAAATGGTGCTGTGGGCTGGATCCAGCCCTTGGGCCTTAGGTTGGGAACCCCTGTTCTAATGCATAATGGGTGCTGTAAAAACTCAAGAGGTACCAAAGATCAGCTATTAATTGACAAACTAGTTTTGAAGAATTCAAAGAAAAGGTGAACACATTTGTTTATTTCTTGGATAGACTATAAGAGAGATCTGATTCTGTTCTACATACCGTAGCTGGGTTGAGAAATGCCTTTTGAAAGTCAGTGGGGCTTTCCACACATGGAATGGATATTATTATGCTTAATCTGTTATCTCTCCCTTGTTCTGTAACCAACATGTAAACTGGCAATTACAGAGGATTTTGAAATCAGTATCTGGCAATTCTAATTATCGTCAGCATCATAATATGTAACAAACAAAATTAAATTTTTTTATTTATTTATCTACAAGTTCATATAAAGGGTGCTGTGGCAGAGGAATGCATTATTAACAGTAGTAATGAACTCTGAGAGTGCTGATTATACAAACATCTTGGCTGTCAAGATGTACAGGGGGAAACAAGGAGGGTCCAGCTCCAGCTTCCGAGCTGGATGGCTCTTGCCTCCAGTTTACTCCTGGGGCTGCCTAAGTGTGCTCCCAAAAAAGGGAAGGCTTACTTAAGCAAGCTCTTGTGTGGTCCTGCAATTCCAATCATAGCTGGTTTGAGCAGTACTTGCTCTCCTTTTGCTACAGCTGGGCCTAAGAGCCAAGGTCTGGATCTAGTACCACACATATGGTGACAGGAACAAGTCCAAGGATGCAGAATGTGACAGGAACTGTTGTGTTCTATTACTGTACCTTGTACAATGTATCCATTCACGTGTATCCAATGTAACCATGCTTGTGTAACATAACCAGCAGCTGCTTAACTGTAGCCCTTACAATAGGACGCGAGCTAATGTCCACCTGGTGGCAATAGCGAGCGTTCAAGCTCTCCTGGCCCAGACCCACCAGCAAACAACAGCACGGGAAGATTCCCGCCATCACCTACACCTGGACAAGAAGGGCGTGACCGTCCATGACGTCACGCGGACAGTAACCAATAGACTGTCGAGGAGCCACATCCAAAATGTATAGCACTGTATATATTGAGCTACCCATCCGCCATTACCTCATGTTCCTCCGGATCATCATGCAATAAACCTGTGTTAAGCCAACCCTTCGGCTGTTTCATTGTCTTTGGTCCCATACACTAAAGGAACTACACTAATATGAAGAAGGAAAAGGAAAATGTGCAGCCACCATCCTCGTTGGAATGACACCCATAAAAATGAATACAGTAGGCTCACTGTATCCATGGGGTATTGGTTCCAAGCTTCCATTAACCAGTGGTGGCAAATCTATGGCACATGTGCCAGATGGAGCACTCCCAGCCCTCTCTGTTGGCACGATCCCCGCCCCTCTGCCCAGCAGCCCAATGGGAGTGCTTGCTCCCTCCCCTCAGCACAAAGTTCACCATGACCCTCTTCTACCCAGCAGTCCAATGAGAGTGTTTCCTCCCTCCCCCCAACACAAAGTTCGCTCCACCCTTCAGTTTGGGCACTTGGGCTCTAAAAGGTTTCCCATCACTCCTATAAACAGTACAGGCCCTCTAGTGGCCACCAATATGCATTGCATATTTTTGGAATTTTTCATTTATTTTTTGGGAAGCAGTGGATAGCTGACACTGAGGATACCAACTCTACATATACATTGGGCCTAACATACAAAGTCATGTCACTATAACAATAAATCAGTTTTATTTACCACACTTTATATGATATGCATCATACACCCAACCTCATCTGATTTTAGAAGCCAAACAGTTATTTTGGTTAATCCTTAGATGAGAAATATCTGGAAAATATTTTAGGAATTTCCAGGTAGTGCTAGGAAAGTGCAATCTTGCATGCACATGAACATAGAATATAAATGGGAGGGAGATTTTACAACCTGAAATGACTCTCTTTTGCCACTAACCCATTGGTAAAGTTTTATCTCCTGTCTCTGGATTGCCCCCCCCCCTCTTTATTTTTGTTTTCTGACTTCCATTGTTTTCTTCTCTCTCTCCCAACACCAAGCTTAGTACAGCATACATGGAAAGATGTCTCTCCCTCATGACAGATACTCCAGTCTTTTTTCTTTTATTTTTCTAACTGTAACTACAGAGGATAACTGTAAGTAAAGATACCTTTTCTTTACTCAAATGTTTCTAGAGTGAATTTTTAATAATACAAATTGGTTAATCACTGTGAGAAAGAGATTAGGTCTGAGACTTGGGCTATTCTCTGTGATTATTTTGGCTTCTGTCTCAAACTATGTTAACTATGTAGAGCAGGGTTGGCCAACCTATGGCCCATGGGCTGGACTCAGCCTGTGGCACCATTTCATGTGGCCCATGATGCCAATGCACCAGAAGCGGAAGTGGATGCAAAGATGCAAACGTGTTTACTACAGCCGTGGACGCATTTTACAGCAGTGTTTACAGCAGGGGGGGGGAACCACATGACTGGCCTGCTTAGCTGTCCAGGGGGCATGGTAAGGCCCACAGTGTAAAAAGGTTGGGATTTAGAGGAAAAACAAACAATTCAATAACAGAAAGAATCATGCATGAAACCCAGGAAAGTCATTGCTACCATTCAGGGTTGATAATATTGGCTGTTGGGAAGGATGTGAAGGAATGGTATGAATGAGTGGTGTGAGGGACTGGCGTTAAGAACTTGGGGGCAGACATAGCCCCATGGCCAGTCTAGGCCTTGCACGCTCAGGCGTGAAATTGGGGGGCTTCTTTAAATGATTGACTCTCTTTTTTCGTAATGTTTTATGGCAGTTGTGATTTCTTGATGTTGTGATTTATATGATGTTGTGATCCATTTGTTATAATGGCATTGTATTTTATTATATTGTGATATATATATATATATTACATGATATGTACAGGTATAATGTGTATTGGATGTTCTATTGTTGTGAGCCACCTGGAATCGCATTGTAGTGTGAGCGGCATACAAATACAATCATCATCATCATCATCATCTTGGGCTAGTTGGTCTAATACCTTTCTTTTTTCTGTAGTCAGCCCCAGAGGACATGTCTAACAGTAATCAGTAGAGTCATATTAAAGACTCTAAGGGAGGGAAAAATATCACAAACTTTTGATTCTTCTTTAGGGCCTAGGTAAAGGTAAAGGTCACCCTTGCTAAAAAGCCAGTCATATCTGACTCTAGGGTTCAGTGCTCATCTCTGTTTCATAGCTTCTGCAGATGTTTCTGTGGCAGACATGACTAGACACCAGAGTGCACGGAACACAGTTTACCTTCCCACCAAAGTGGTCCCTATTTATCTACTTGCAATTTCTTGCTTTCAAACTGCTACATTGACAGGAGCTAGGAAGATTTAATTAGGGAGTAGGGGTGGAGTCCTCTAGTCTTCAGAGTTGCATTCATTTATGGGTCAAGACAGGCTTTTTTCCTTGGCTACTTCTGACAATTTTGAGCCCAAGGTATTAAAATATATTGCTACTCTGGATTCTGAGGCATGGCAGACACTCTGTGGCACTCAGAGATGCCAAATGCATTGAGAAATGTCTTTGTTTAACATATTTTCCTCACACCAGTCCATTAGTGCAAATAGTGTTGTTTTAGGAACAGAGCAAGTACTGAGTTTTCTGCTGCTCTTTTCTCCCCCGCCCCTCATCCTTTTATAAATGATAGATGGCACATCTTGTAGGGCAGCAGCTCTATTCTACAGCAGGCAAGATAATGGGGTAAAGTGAAAGAATACTTAATGGTATATTCCCATGAGTGAGAGATGACAGCGTATCTCTCAGGTGGCTAAGCAAAGTGGAGCCACAAGTAGGTCAAGTGAGCACCAAACATGCTATTCTCTTTTCCATCCTCCCTAAGGGACTTGCTTCTATCCATTTGATATATATTTATTTAACATATCTCTGAAAATAATGATGCAGACCTTTGTGCTACATTGTCTTCTGTAATATCAAGTGATAGTAAGAATCCTTTCTTCTGTGAATTGGGCTTCTTTCCCACCCATCCTCTCCGCCCCTGGAATAATGCAAACATTTCAGCTGAAAGCTCCTTATGCAGTAATAAATTTATCATCACAGAGACACTTTCAGTTGTATTCACTTGATGCTTCAGGGTCTCACTTCCAGTGGATTACTTTTTGTATTAAATCTATTCATATATGTGATCCCAGATCTAAGGAAATCAAGTTTTGTACCAAGGTGAGCAGGACGTGCGTGCGGGCCGAGCCCAGCTTGCCTTGGAAAGGAAGGGAGGATCGCTTCTCCCCTTCCCTCTCAAGGTTTAGCTGAGGTGCGCACCGGCTAAGCCCGGGTTGCCTTGGAAGGGAAGGAGGGATTACTTTGCTCCTTCCCTCCCAAGGTGATCAGGGAGTGTGCACGGGCTGGTTTCCTCCAAAGGAAGCTGCGGATCAGAGCCTCCCATTCACATTTTCTATTGGGGGAAGGTGGGCAAGCACACTCGTCCCTGGCTTCCCCCAAAGGAAGCTGGCTTTTTTAAAACATTGTGCGATAAATGTATCGCACAACGTTAAAAACCACATGTTGTTGAAGATTGTGGAACCAGTCTTTAAGGTTATGTGGGGTATTATTGTACTGCTGACCATCTTTTCTACTTTCTCTAATGCAGCAGCTGCATAGGTGGGGATCGAGCTTATTCCACAGTAGCAAGAGAGGACTACCTGCTTCTTTGGTCAAAATGTGGCCAGTGCTCCCAAATCTTTCATATCCAAGAAATGTGCAGTGTCAATGGATCCTAGCAACAACTTATGATATACAGCAGGGGTTCTCAAGGTTTTTCATCCGTGGGCCAGACTACACCCCTCACACAGCTGAGCGGGCTGGACTGGTGCTGTAAAGCACATCCATAGCCATCATAAACATGTTTACGATGGCCGCAGACTCATTTACAGCTGTAGTAAACATGTTTATGATGGCCGCAGACTCATTTACAGCTGTAGTAAACATGTTTACGATGGCCGCAGACTCATTTACAGCTGTAGTAAACATGTTTATGATGGCCGCAGACTCATTTACAGCTGTAGTAAACATGTTTATGATGGCCAAGGACTCATTTACAGCTGTTGTAAATGTGTTTATGTGGCCATGAATGAACACACGGCCAATTCTGGCAGTGGTGGCGGTAGCTGTGGGGGCAGCTGGAGCAAGGTTGGGGGCCAGATTATTTTGTACCACAGGCCAGATCCAGCCTGTGGGCTGTAGGTTGTGAACCCCTTATATACAGTGTACCTGAGTTCTGTTGGCCACTTATACATCACTTAAGGAAATAAAACAGATTAGTCTTTGGTAAAGTTTATTGTAGGAAAAATCAACAATATATGCCTTAGTATTTTAAAAATATTAAATATACGTTTTTAAAAATCTAAGAATCTAGCAGTTACTGAAATCACTCTTGAGCTGAGAACATGAACATTCTCCTAAGACAGTGACCAAACACTTAAAAAAAATAATGGTGGTCTTTATACTACCTACAAAAGCAACTAAATTTAGGTGGAATATAATTAACTTCTTAGGTGGAACATAGTCTCACACTTTGCTGAAATTTTGTAGTTTCTCAAAGTGATATCTTTGTAAGATTAAAAGTAGAAGATCTCAGAGATCTTACATATTGGGTGTGTCTGGTCATGACCTTGATCAACTGGATCAGAACAGATGATAAGAAACAAGATTTACATAATTTTGATTTAATTCAAATATTCTCATTAACATGATGAGAAAAAAATCTTCAAAAATATTTGTATTTTCCATTTGTATATTCATGATTTAACCAGGGAAGGGTTTTGTTTTTTTACCTCCACCATTCCAAAATCAACCTTACTCTTACTAGGACACAGGCTACTCCTGATAATATTAGTAGTAAGGCAGAACCATCACACCTGGCTTTCTTGTTGATATTTTTAGTTTCCTACTTTACCTGCAGGGATGAAGTCTAATCCTAATTATTTTCACAGGATTGCAGATGTCTTTCCAGAGGAGGAGCTATGTTACTCTGCAGCACAGTCAATGAAGAGTGTAACAGGACCTTGAAGGCTCACAAATTTACTATGTCATAAGCCAGTGGTGGTGAACCTATGGCATGTGTGCCAAAGAGAACACTCATAGACTTCTCTGTGGGCACGTGCTTCATCACCCCAGCACAGAGTTCACCCTGCCCCTCTGACCAGCAGCTCAATGGGGGCACTTCCTCCCTCCTCCAGCATGAAGTTCATCCCACCCCTCTGCGCAACAGACCAATGGGAGCACTTCCTCCCTCCTCTCTCTGGGGAAAGGTGGGCGGCTCACGTGGCATGAGTGTGCGGCACAGATGGCAGCCTGTTGAGTCTGTGGTGAAGGTGAGTTTGGGCACTTGGTCTCTAAAAGGTTCGCCATCACTGCCATAAACTAAGCTATCATGGTCTGCAGTCCACTTCTTTGGATGCTTTCATAATCCAAAATATGTCCCACTTTATTTCCATTTGGATATATACATTCATAAAAAAATAAGAATTGAAGCTAATAGGGCAAATCAAAACAAAAAGGCAAAGGAAAACTCTGCAACAAATCAATCAAATTGCATCCCTCATGTTCATATTCCACCTAGGTCATGCAGAAGATACAAAAGTCAGCCACAAAAATTTGCACATTATGATGATGATGATGATGATGATGATGATGATGATGATGATGATGATGATGATGATGATGATGATTGACTTATATGCCACCCCACTCGCGAAGTGCAACTCTGGGCAGCTTACAAATACGGTTTGTAAAAAAAATCAGCACAATAAAACACAGTTTAGCACAATAAAATAGCAAGTAAATAACAAAAGTCCTTTGCTTTGCAGGACCTGGAGGTTGGAACGTCATCAACAGAGCCCGGAGCTCAACATCCTCTGTCACTTCGGTGGCTCTTAAAGCCCTCCACTCTAGCCGTCAACAGGGGCTTGGAGGAGGACGTCCAGTGTCTCACTACTACTTTACACATGCCTTCATTTCAAAGAAAGTGGGTCTTGTTTTGCAAAATGTCCTACATTTGCGTGAGTTTTTCCAAGTTCGGAATCAATCCAAATATCGATCCATACCTGTCAAGTTTTGGGAAATTTCTGTCAAATAGGGAAAATTTCCCATCCAAAATGGGAAATTGGACAGCTATGCTTATCCTGTGTTGGCCTCCAGTCTAACTCCAGTCTAATTGCAGTCTAACTAATACAGGATGATGGCGGGAAAGAGTGTAAAATTCAGGGGTTTGACAGAAATTTCCCAAAACTTGACAGGTATGGGGAATACATGATACACAACTGGAGCACGCATTATCTTGC
Organism: Bradypodion ventrale; assembly: GCA_035047345.1. NCBI lineage: Eukaryota > Metazoa > Chordata > Lepidosauria > Squamata > Chamaeleonidae > Bradypodion > Bradypodion ventrale. Next base: position 260,302,131 of record JAWDJE010000004.1, on the reverse strand, counting down.
CAAAACATGGTTTATTTTAAAAACAGCCAGCAGGGGTTGTTTATTTCATTCCAATTCCTAAACTGCTATGTGCATGCTTCTTGTAAATTGTGCCTCTTGCCCCATAAAGTTTGCAGGATTTCCCACACCCTGTAAATGTTTCCTCTCCTGAGCCTTACTGTTATAGTGCTATGACAGTTCAGTGGTCAGATGTGATGGCAAGGAAGCATTGTAACCATTTTCTTCTTCTTTGCTTCCTCTTTTACTCTTTCAGGTGTCAAGGGAGGTACAAGGTTCTTGCTCTGGCACTGCTAGTGGCCTCCATCAGCGTCATTTGGTGTTCTTGTAATATGTCTTTGATGTTGTCTCTACACCTTCCTCTGGGTCTGCCTTGTGCTCTTTGTCTTTCCCTTCTTTTCACATATGTCTTGTATGTTATTTAATTTCAAGAATTTACTTCTCAAAGCCCAACTCCGCATCTGCATCATGAGAGGTGGAACATGGCCAAAGTAAGGGATTGCTATGATTGGGCAAAGTATGGTGTTGCCTTGCACCACAGGACTGGTATAGCATTCATGAAAGCCATCCTGGTTCATCCTGAAACGGTCCAGCTAAAGAGGCTCTGGTGAAGTTGTGATAGGCCCAGCAAGCTGGCAATGTACCACTACAAAAATCCAGGAGGACTGCAGTGGCTTAGTGGTTAAGATGCTGAAATTGATGATTGGTAGGTTGGCAGGTCAGCAGTTCAAGACCCGAGTAATACACGACGGAATGATCACTCGTCTCTATCCCAGCTCCTGTCCTGCCAACCTTGCAGTTTGAAAGGAAGAAATTACAAGTAGATACAGTGGACCATCGCTTAACAAATGGCTTGCTTAACACAAAAATCATGTAACAAAAGGAAATCCATTTTTAACAAAAAAAATCAGAATGGATTAATTGGTTTTCAATGCATTCCTATGGGAAACCACATTTTGCATTACAAATTTGGTTTTCAATGCATTCCTATGGGAAATTCACTTTGCAAATGTTTTGTAGTACAAAAGGTCCTGGAGAATGCATTAAATATGTTAAGCTAGGTTCCATTGTAAATAGGTACCACTTTGGTGGGAGGGTTTGGTGTACTGGAACCAAAACAATAGAAGCAGCAACAGAGTATGGCTCAACACATCTTTATTTGCACACCGGTAGACTGAACATGTGGTAATGGCGGAGGTACAGCTCCTTTTATAATGCAACAATACATTTGAACCTGGTTACACAGTAGCGTATTGGCTGCTACCTGCGTGACGTCCTCCTGAGTCACGCCCTTCTTCTCCAGATGTTCCTTGAACGGGAAGGTTCCCGCGGCTGAGGGTAATTGGGGAATTTGTACCATGTGAGCTGAACGCTCGCAGCTGCCCTCTATGGGTAGCTAGCTCGCATTCACTTAAACAGCTGAGATACATTGGATACATTGTGATCATTGTTAGGTTACATTCGGGCATTGCAGTAACTTCATTCATTCTTAAAGCGATACAGTTTCATACACAACACTCCTCCCCCCTAGGATGGGATGAAGTCTCTCAACCATTGTGGCTTCCCGCATGTGCGCTCGGGGCGAACGACTGCTTGGCTGAACTCAGGGAAACTAGAGGCTTCGAGTTCCACAGACTCTCATCCTGCAACGGAAAGGGGGGACTCATTAGTCGTCTGGCGGGGACTCTGTGGCAACCTTGCGTTTGGAGAGGGAAACGGGAGGTGTAACTGAAATGTGAACCCCTGCCTATCACTCGTGGCACCTGGTGATCCCCCCAACATGAATCTAGGAATCGTCTCGCCCCGATTTCTTGCGCCTGCAACTGGCGTACCTGTACTACCCCCTGCTGCCTGAGTGGGGGGCCTTGGTGATTGGGTGAACATACTCCCCCCTGCTGCCTGGGTCGTGGGTCTTGGTGATGGGGTAAACTCTAGAACAAAAGGACTGGAAATACCAGGGGCTGAACTAAAACCCCTCTTCTCACTCGGACGGGTGGGGGACCACTCCGCAACACCCCCCTGGTATGGTAACATAAGATTAAACTCATCAGGTGACTCCTCATCCCACTCTTTCAAAGTATCCTCCTCCTCGTGTGAGAATCCAGGGTATGCATTTGTACTTGGGGACGTCCCCGCATCTCCCCCTTGGGCTAAACGGGTGGGGGGGGACCCTAATGTTGACTCTCTTTCACTGGTAACATGCCTTCTGAGTTGGTCAGCGTGCCTTCTCCACAGCAGACCTGTACTTGTTTTAACCCTGTAAGACACTGGCCCCGTTTGCTCAATGACTGTTCCTGGAACCCACATTAGTCCCGAGGTTGCGTAATTCCTACAATGAACCGGGTCCCCTACTGCAAAGTTTTTGGAGCTCTCTGTCTCTATATTTCTTCCCCCATCCTCCACCCTGGTCGGATCCAACCGATCAAAAAGTGTTACCGGCTTCCTCCGCATGAGGAGCTCAGCCGGCAAAAGTCCTGAAACCAGGGGAGTTGCCCTATAACAAATGAGGAATTGGCACAGCTGGAGGTTCAATTCACCAGGACCCATGTGCCACAGTGCGTCTTTCATAGTGCGCACTTGGCACTCTACCTGACCGTTTGTGGCGGGGTGAAACGGGACAGAGGTAATGTGCCGGATGGCATTCCTCTCAATGAATGCCTTGAATTCCGCAGACGTGAAAGTACTAGCGTTTTCGCTCACAAGCACGTCCGGCAGGCCGAAACAACTGAACACCTTGCACAATTGTTTAATGGTTGCGGCAGATGAGGTGTTGGATATGGGAATGACCTCTAGCCATTTGGAATACGAGTCTACTATCAGCAGGAAAAGGGAACCCCAGAAAGGGCCAGCAAAGTCGACATGCACCGCGGGCCGTGTCCCATTCCCTGTGGGGCAGCCGGGACTCCTCGGGCCAAGAGCTCTGGCATGTGCCCACCAAATGCTCGATATCCACGTCTATCTGGGGCCACCAGAAGTAGCTCCTGGCTAGTGCTTTGGAGCGCACTATTCCCGGGTGGCTGGTATGCAGTAGCCTGAACACCTTTGCTTGTAACTTCTCTGGGATGACCACCTGCTGGCCCCAGAGGAGGCAGCCCTTTCAAGGGAAAGCTCTACCCTGCGCCTGAAGAACGGTTTGAATTCCTCCTTGGGGGGAGTTGTGGGCCACCCTTTTCTAACCCAGGAACTGACTTGGGACAGGACTTTGTTGGCCGCCGTAGCTTTGGCGAGGTCTGCGGGAACAATGGGGGGTGAGTCTTTATATATTTATTTATTTGTCGAGTCGAGAGACTCGATCAGCAGGACTTGGTGATCCTGCTCCACCTCGCATTTGGGATCTCCTAATTTAGGGAGGGGAGATCGGGACAGCGCATCTGCATAGGAGATCTCCTTCCCTGGGCGATGGACCAGCTCGTACTGGTAGGCGTTGAGGAAAATCGCCCAGCGCAGTATTCTGAGGTTAACCTCACCCAACGGTTTCATGTATATGTTAAATAGGAGAGGAGAGAGCACCGAGCCCTGAGGCACCCCATACTGTAGGGGCCTAGCACTGGACCTCTCACTCTCCAACCACACCGACTGGGTACGACCCTTCAGAAATGAGGAAAACCAGGACAGCACAGTGCCTTGGATCCCCAAACCTTTGAGCCATTCCAGAAGGATACCGTGGTCAATGGTATCGAAGGCCGCTGAGAGATCCAGAAGAGCCAGGATGGATGGATGACCCCCGTCCCGCTCCCGCAAGAGGTCATCAACCAGTGCGACCAATGCAGTCTCAGTACCATATCCAGGCCTGAAACCCGATTGAAAGGGGTCCAGATAATCCGCTTCATCCAGGACCCCCTGCAACTGCCGTATCACCACCTTCTCCAGTACCTTCCCTAAGAAAGGGAGATTGGAGACCAGCCCATAATTAGCTGGAACCGCTGCAGGGTTAAAAAAAATCTGTTAGGGCAAAGTTTCTCAAAGGATGTGGAAAGTGGGACAAGCACCATGTGACTTTCACCCAATTTAAAACAAAACAATTAGAACCTTGGTTCTTTGAACAGTCAAGATGTAACCAAAGAAACAGCATCTTCCTGTACAGGTAGATTTCACATTTTTGTTGTAGGGGGAAAGGGGAAGGAAAGAAATTCTGAATTATATTTTGATCACTGGCATTAATCATTTTACAAAGTATGCCTGCCTATGTGAAAGCGGTTAGATGCAAAATATAAAAAGGTATCATGCATTCAGGGCAACTGAATAAGGAGAACCACTGGTTGCATTATTAAAAGAAGTTGTTCTTCTATTATTATTTTTCCTGCGGCTGACAAAACCAAAAGACCCCTCACAAATGTCAAAATGCCAGTGTTGTTGAATTTCATATAGAAGACAAAATTCCCAGTGCTTCTACAGGTAAAACAAACTTTAAGAAGGATTCCAGCACTTTTGTAATGATGGAATACAACCTTAGGCGATATACATTCATAATCTCTCAGGACGGATGGCCTTTAAAAATGCAACAAATTACCCCATTCATGATTTGGGAAAAAGAGTTTTTCTGGCAGCCTTGTAAAATGCATGTAAGACAGCGTGGAAAAACTGCATGTTAGCGAGCTCCTTTCATTAGCAATTAATTCTCCATGCCAACTCTGAACAGCATCAATTATATTATTAGAACAGTATTTTAGACCAAGAGTCTCAGTCCTTCTCGCTACCTCTTAGCTTGAATTGTTTGCTCAACCAGAAAAAAGCATCTCGAAGGTACACTGAAAGGCAGATATTGATTTCCCCAGTGATGGGAAATCCTCCCACTGCAAAAAGCCAGCATGCCTAATGCTATGGGCATAGCTGTGCAGCAAACTAAAAATGTGTTTTGTTTTTCTGATATTAGGAATGGGAACATAAAGCCTACAGTGGCTTCAAATGAGCATTCTGTTTTGAAAAATGGCCTTTTCTGCCTTCTATCCTGAATTTCCAACATCCACAACTGTACATATTAATTTTTAAAAACCATGAGTACTACATAGTAGATTTTATTATTATTATTATTATTATTGTGTGAAGAGAATTATGTTTCTAAAATGTGAATGTATCCATAATCCATCTTTTAGGAAAGTGGATAAACAAACATACCTGGAATATTAGGTGATATTTTTCCCATCCTAGTACTCTCCTCCAAAACAACAAAAGTCGATTATGGGTACAGCTTAATTTTTGTAACTGCATTTGGTTTAGGTAACTAAGACTCCGGGTTATTTCAGTGCCAGTGTCCACACTGGCTCATAAATCTGGTGTGTTTTGACCTGTGCTTACAGCACCCTTCCTTTGATACTGCCCTCCTGACAATCCATGGTTTTCCCTTTATGGTCTGCCATCAAATCATTAGAACTGTTTAAAAAGGTTGCATAGCAGTTGGGGAAATTGACAGTTTTCCAAGATTCTACATACATACATACATACATACATACATACATACATACATACATACATACATACATACATACATACATACATACATACATACATAAGTGATACCTCATACTACGTCCAAACTTGGTTCCACAAGTTTGGACTTTATACGGATTTGGACTTTGTATAGAGATACATTGTACTGTAACAGCAGCACAGACTTCAGGGCAAAGTCAAGGAAACAGACAGGAAAACTAACAGAACTTTAAGAAATCATTGTCTAAAGGCTAAATACATTACAAAAACATGTCAAACAACCATGATTGTCCAAGAACCTGAAGAATGCTGCAAAAATCCCAGGAATGCTTCTAAAAATTCTGACGAAAACATCCAAAAAATTATCCAAAATTGCGCTCAAAACCACTTCTAAACACTCTTTACCTCGTGCAAAACCCACAAAAGCAATGCATGCATGTGTCCTGCCTTTTAAACTGCCAGGCACAATGCAACCTGGGGAAAACCCCCAATGCCTCATACAAAGTCGTAGCAAAAGGAGTTTTGCCTATATTGCTACAGGTTTCCATGCAAGGAATATTTCATATTGCTGCTACTCCCAGTAGATTGGTAGTGAGTTTTCCACAAACTCAGCCTTATCATAGAAACATGGCACATGCTACCTGTAGCATGTGTGCTGCAAGTAAAGACAACACAGCATGTAAGCCTCACTTCTCCTCAAATAACTTGTTGAAAATCTGTCAGAGGGGTTTTGTCCCCAACTCTGAATTGCGCTGTGACCCTGTTTAGCTGGGCTTTACAAATTCTGGGCCCATTTAGCTGAATCTGTTTCCACAATCAACTGGCCCTTTTATTCCTTTTAATAAGCATTTGAGGAAGGAGAGGTTGTCCTCTCTAGCCCATTCTGTCCATAGGCCCACTGACCTACATGTGGCTGTTGATGGTGTGAGACAGAGTCTTCCATTTTCCGTGTGATATGGAACTCCATATGATATGGAACTCTGATTTTGCTGAACTCTAATTCATCTCAGTGAATTAGCCTCCACGCATGGAGGCCAAGGAGGTGACACTAGAGGGACACATGGCACACATTCAGCTGAGGAGCTGAATAACTTCTCGCCCAATTTGAGGTGACACCAGCAGTGGATCCAGCAGTGTTGCCAGAGTCATCGTCATTACTCCCCATAGGGAATGTTGCCAGGGTGGAATAGCGAGAAGTGAGGCAAATATTAAAAGGGATAAACGCGAGCAAGTCTATGGGTCCTGATGGAGTGGCTGGTAGGGCACTGAGAGACTGCTCAGAACAGCTGGCAGAAACTTTTATGAAGATTTTTAATCAGTCTTTGGCCCAAGACACTGTCCCACCTTGTCTGAAATCCTCTACTATTATACCTCTGCCTAAAAAACCTAACATAGATAGTCTGAATGACTTCCGCCCTGTGGCGCTTACACCTGTCATAATGAAATGCTTTGAAAAGTTGGTGTGGAACCGTATTATGGCTTGTTTACCAGTTGGACTTGACCCTTCTCAATTTGCATATAAGAGAAAGAGATCCACGGAGGATGCTGTGGCTACGGCCCTACATGCTGTTCTGACCCATTTGGAGAAACAAGGGACTTATGCGAGACTGTTATTTGTAGATTTAAGTTCTGCATTTAATACTATTCTTCCGCATAGACTGGTGCCCAAATTATTAGATCTGGGGCTTCCGCCATGCTTATGCAGGTAGATACTAGATTTTCTATCAGTTCGTTCCCAAAGGGTCACGATGCGCTCTCATGTTTCTGCGGATCTCAGTATAAGTACGGGGATGCTGCAGGGGTGTGTGCTGAGCCTGCTTCTGTACACGCTTTACACATATAGATAGATAGATAAATCTTTATTGTGATTGTGTTCCCAGTTACCCCAGCAATAAGATCATCAAGTTTGCAGACAACACAATGGTGGTGGGTCTGATTACTGCTGGGGAGGGGGAGTCGGCTTACAGGAAGGAGGTTGAGATGCTGACAGAGTGGTGTAGGGAAAACAATTTATTCCTCAATGTAAAAAAGACAAAAATAGATCATTGTGGACTTTAGAAAATACAAATTGAACATCCAGCCACTTATTATTGAAGGGAACTGTGTGGAACAGGTCTTGGTGTTTCGATTTCTGGGAATGGAGCTGAGGGATGATCTAACATGGGGAGCAAACACCAAAGATCTGATGAAGAGAGCACAGCAGACGTTATACTTCTTGAGAATCTTCAGGAAGAACAATCTTTCAAAGGACCTGCTATTGGCATTCTACCACTGTACCATAGAGAGTGTGTTAACCTATGGTTTGTGTGTATGGTTTGGGAGTTGTACAACTAGGGAAATAACAATGCTGTCCAGACTGCGGAGGGGATAATCGGGCGTACTCTTCTCACTCTAGATCAAATCTATGCCACCAGGTGTTATTAGAAAGCTGTAGAGATTGCACAAGATAGTACGCACCCCGGAAATGATCTCTTTCAGCTTCTGCCTTCTAGAAGAAGGTATAGGGTCATAAAGACCAGGACCAGCTGCTTGAGAAATAGTTTCTACCCCGAAGCGGTTCTGGCTTTGAATGCAGTGCAATGCAGTCTATGAGGGAGCTTCTGTATATAGTTTTTAGAGTTTTAGAGTTTTTAGAGCCTTAGAGTTTTTGAGCTTTTTAGGGATTAAATGTGTATATGTGGGGTGGGAGTATGTTGATAATTTTGTATAGTTGTATTTTGTTTAGGTTTTGTTGGGTTGATAAGTGTTTTCCCCCCCAATCTTGTTGTTCTGTGCAGGACAATGACAATAAAGATTTATCTATCTATTCCGCTTTGTCACATGTTTAGCATACTTGCTTAAAGAATGACTAAATAGGGTTTTGGCCATCCTGTTACATATTTTTGTATTTTAAAAATATTATGTGAACAAAGCTGAAAAAAACTATAGTCTTTTTAGTCTACTATATCTGAAAAAGTTGAGGTGATCTAGTGGGATTAGTTCCACATAATTAGTGTTACCATTTTCACTGGCACATCAGTCCTCTGTGCTGAACAATTCATCATATCAAGTCCCACAATAGTTTTTAAAAATCCTGGTGAATTCCTATGAGCCTTTCCGTCTTTTCCTCTCTGTGAAGGCAGCACTGGCAATGTATAAGAATTAAGCACATTCTGTACAACAGCTTTTTTGTTTAAAAATTGAATTCTGCTGGGGAAAAATCCTCATGTACATGCTGGTAGTAAACTATTCTACAATTTCTATGTTCAGAAAAATGGGAGGACAATTACAGTCAAAGCACCGAGAATTCCAAGCAGAACAGGACACTTAACAGCCAAATCACACAATGCTAGAAGTATTTAATATATTTGTACAACAAAATTATAGTCTACTTTTCTGCTAAAACTTTTGATTTCATAGATGCCTATTTGAAATTGCAACACCTTCCTATAGATACTTATTCCAAAGTAAGTCCCATTAAAGTTCAGTTAGGGTTAAATGTACTGTCAAGTCAGTTTTGACTTATGGTGACTCTTTCCATATCTTTCTAGGTAGAAAATATACACATGGTTTACTATTCATTTCCCTGGGACTCGGCAGATTGCCCAAGGACATACAGGCTGGATGTTCTCCTGGGAGGCACAGTGCAGGGCCATACCCACGATTCTAGATTTGGCGGGGGAGATCAGGGGGAACAATGTCACACACACATATATAACATTGGCATCCTGGGGTGGGGTGGGGGTGCGGGCTGTTAGCTCAGGAGGATTTTTTGGGGGGGCCTGGGCCCCCTCTGGCTAAGGCACTGGCACAATAGGGAATCAAATTCCCAACTTCAGCTCTGCAGCCCAATACAACTTCAACTCTGCAGCCCAATCCAGTCAGACTGCCAGGTAAACAAATTGAACATTGCAGTCTTAGGGAAACAATCACATGATGACTTTAATGTGTGTCATGCATCTTTTTTGTTGTGTTACTGTAATGTGACTGCATCACTGCTGGCAATTCAAAACCTTTAAAATCAATATTGAAAAGTAACCCACATTTTAAAAGGGGGGGGGAGTTGGAATCTAAGCATCCTGTGTCCAATTAACCTGAAATGAATATATTCAATTTTCAGATCTAGGATAGAAGTTGTGTGAATCAACAAGACCTGAACCTACCCAACTCCAACAAAGTTTCAAATAAAAAGAGAAAGGGGAAAAAGAAGAAAGGAACTAGAAATAAATCTAGTTCTACCTAAAGCATTAACCTTTCTAAAGAAAAGAACTTTTCCCCTTTACTGCATAATAGTGTTATGTTTAGTCTGTGACTGTCTGGCCAGGTTATACTGCTATGGTAATAGAGTAGTCTATACTGCCAGCAACTCAACACTGAGTGCGAGGCAGCAGCTAACCTGACAACCCTGAGAACTAACAGCCTTGGGTGCCAAAGTCCACAGGGAAGGGTCATGGTCCCCAAGTCAATTAAATCCCACTTGAATCCATCTTGATGAAAGGCATCAGCTTCATCAATACTGGCCTGGGAAACTGGATCAGTGGTATGGGGGTCATGCTGTGATGCAGAAGGCAGATGAAGGGCCACTGCATTATATTCTCAGGACAGTCTTCATGGTACAGGTACACAGAAAGAGCCTCCTTGAAGAAATATAAATTCTGGCAGAATAAATGCAAGGCAACAAGATACATGGTAGTGGGCCAGGGTATCTTAGAGACCGCATCGCCCTAAGGACGTCTGTCCATCCAACCAGAGCGGACCAGAGGGGCTCTCTAATTGTGCCATCAGCCAGGGGGGCTCACCTCTCTGGCACAAGGAGGAGGGCCTTCTCCGTGTCCGCACCGGCCCTTTGGAACCTCCTGCCTGTGGAACTGCGTCTCCAGACGGAGTTGTTGCCCTTTAGGAAGGAACTAAAGACCTGGCTGGTGGGCCAAGTTTGGGGTGTGAGTGGGGATGGGGGTACCGTTGGGTGGTTGGTATAGAGAAGTGTGCCTTCCCCCAAGGTCCCTTCGGTTCTTGCGCACCTTTTAGCGGTGGGTTTTTTAACTTTTAACTTTGTTTTATCATGTGTCTTTTATGTATTTACTGTCCGCTATGTAAACCGCCCTGAATTGGGTTGTACCTGAGTGGGCGGTATATAAGCATGAATAAATAAAACAATCAGGAAAGCAAAGCAAGACTTTGAGGAGTGTATAGCTAAAAATACTCAGAGAAATAACAAAGACTTCTTTAAGTACATTAGAAGTAAGAACCCAACTAGGAAGGCCATTGGACCATTAGATGACAATGGAAGGCAAGGGGTTATTAAAGAGGAAACAGAGATTGCAGAGAGACTTAATGAATTCTTTGCTTCAGTATTCACTGAAGAAGACAGAAACCACATGCCCAAAACAGAGCCTATCTTCGTAGGGAGGGAAACCAAAGAATTAAGCCAGATAGAAATAACCAGGGAGGAGGTCCTTGTATGTCTTGTTAAACTCAATGCTAACAAATCACCAGGACCAGATGGCATCCATCCACAAATTCTCAGGGAACTTAAAGATGAAATTGCTGATCTCCTAGCCAAAATATATAATATTTCCCTCAAATCAGGCTTTGTGCCTGATGACGGGAAGGTAGCGAATGTAACACCAATTTTCAAAAAAGGATCCAGAGGTGATCCAGGAAATTACCGACCTGTCTGTTTGACATGTGTCCCAGGTAAAGTGATGGAAACCATCCTAAAATATAGAATTAATAGGCACATAGAAGAGAAGGCGCTGCTAAAGGAGAGCCAACATGGCTTTTGCAAGGGCAAATCATGCCTCACTAATCTGTTGGAATTTTTTGAGAGTGTCAACAAGCATGTGGATAAGTGGGATCCAGTTGACATTGTTTATCTGGACTTTCAGAAGGCTTTTGACAAGGTCCCGCACCAAAGGCTCTTGAATAAACTTACCAGTCATGGAATAAAGGGACAGGCCTTGTCCTGGATTAGCAACTGGCTAAGGGACAGAAAACAGAGGGTAGCACTAAATGGACACTTCTCCAAGTGGAGGAAAGTAAAGAGTGGGGTCCCCAAAGGTTTAGTACTGGGACCCCTGCTTTTCAACCTCTTCATAAATGATCTAGAAGTAGGAGTAAATAGCAAGGTAGCCAAATTTGCTGACGACACTAAATTATACAGGGTAGTGAAAACTGTGAGAGATTATGAGGTGCTCCAGAGGGATATCTTGACATTGGGGGAGTGGGGAAAACAGTGGCAAATGAGCTTCAACACTAGTAAGTGCAGAGTGATGCATGTTGGGGGAAAAAACCCCAATTACATTTATAAACTGATGGGTTCTGAGCTCTCTGCGACAAACCAGGAAAGGGACCTTGGTGTCCTGGTGGACAGCTCAATTAAGGTGTCAACCCAGTGTGCCTCAGTAGTTAAAAAAGCAAATTCAATGCTAGGTATCATTAGGAAGGGTATAGAAAATTTGGTGTCTTGCACGGAAGACAAAGAAGGAGTCGCAGGAAGGACTAACACAGGTTTATTCATTGATGATCAGCATGAACATGTGGTAATGGCGGAGGTACATCACATTATATACAGTAGCACAATACATTTGAATCTTGTTGCACAGTAGCTCATTGGCTGCTACCGGCGTGACGTCGTCCCAGTCACGCCCATCATCTGCAGGTAGTGATAGTGCGGGAGAAGTTCCCGCGGCTGTTGGTGATTTGGGGAATGTGAACCATGTGAGTTGAACGCTCGCAGCTGCCCTCTATGGGCAGCTAACTCGCGTTCCTTTAACAGCTGTGCTACATTGTAATTGTGGTCAGGTTACATTCATACATTTCTTAAAGCAACATTGTACATACATAACATCCCTCCCCCCCCTAGGATGGGACGAAGTCCCTCAACCATTGTGGCTTGCCGCACGTGCGCCTGGGGCGTGCGGTCGCTTGACTTAACACAGGGGAGCCGGAGGCTCCTGGTTCCGCGGAGTCCTGCCCTGCAACGGAAAGGGGGGACTCATTAGTGGCTCGGTGTGGAGTCTGCGGCAACCTTGCATTGGGGGATGGGAATGGAATGAACAGTTGGGAAGTGAACCCCCGCCTACCGTTCGAGGAGCTTGGGGTTCCCCCCAGTACGAACCTCGGGACCGACGAAGAGACCCTCGTGGCCTCGCCACCCCCCGTTACCTGCCCGGGAGTTCTGGAGACTGTGGTGGCCGGACTTCCCCCTGTCTTGGGGGTGTTTGTCTCCGGGGGGCTGGAGCTATGGTATATTCTAAAACAAAAGGGCTGGGGGGACTGGAAGTACCAGGGGCTGAACTGAAACCCCTCTTCTCGCTAGGACGGGTGGGGGACCACTCCGCGACACCCCCCTGGTACTGCAACTCATAATCAACTTCATCCCTCTCTTCTAAGGTATCCTCCTCTGCGGCTGAGAACCGAGGATATGCATTTGTATCCGCGGGTGCCGCCGTGTCTCCCCCTTGGGTAACGCGGGTGGGGGAGGACCCTAATGCTGATTCCCCCTCACCGGTGACTCGCCTTCTGAGCTGGTCGGCGTGTCTTCTCCAGAGTAGACCTGAGCTAGTCTCGACCCTGTAGGATACCGGCCCCGTTTGCTCAACAATCGTCCCAGGTACCCACGCTGGCCCCGAGGCCGTGTAGTTCCTGCAGTGAACCGGGTCCCCTACCGCGAAACTTTTGGAGCTTTCTACCCCTACATTTATATTTCTCCCTTCATCCTCCACCCTGGACGGATCCATCCGGTCAAAAAGTGTTACCGGACGCCTCCTCATGAGGAGCTCGGCTGGGGAGAATCCTGAAGCTAGGGGGGTTGTCCTGTAGCAGATGAGGAACTGACACAGGTGAAGGTTCAACTCACCGGGACCCATGCGCTGCAGTGCGTCTTTCGTAGTGCGCACTTGGCGCTCTACCTGACCGTTTGTGGCAGGGTGAAACGGGGCAACGGTAATGTGCCTGATGGCGTTTCTCTCAATAAACGTCTTGAACTCCGCAGACGTGAAGGTACTAGCGTTATCGCTAACAAGGATGTCTGGCAGGCCGAAACAGGCAAAAAACTTGCGCAACTGTTTAATGGTTGCCGCAGAGGACGTGCTGTTCATGGGGATTACCTCCAACCACTTGGAGTAGGAGTCGACTACCAGCAGAAACATGGACCCACGGAAAGGGCCAGTGAAGTCGACATGAATCCGGGACCATGGCCCGCGGGCCGTGTCCCATTCCCTATGGGGCAACCGGGACTCCTCGGGCCGAGAGCTCTGGCAGCTCTCACCCGTGCCCACTAAACGTTCTATATCTGCATCTATCTGGGGCCACCAAAAGAAACTCCTGGCCAGAGCCTTGGAGCGCACGATCCCGGGGTGACTGGTGTGCAGTAGCTTCAGTACCTTGGCCCTTAGCCTGTCTGGGATAACTACCCGCTGGCCCCAGAGTAAGCAGCCCCTTTCCAGAGAAAGCTCCACTCTGCGCCTGAAAAATGGCTTGAAATGCTCCTCGGGGGGAGTAGTGGGCCACCCTTTCCTAACCCAGGAACTAACTTGGGCCAGCATCTTGTCGGCCGCCGTGGCCTTGGCGAGGTCGGCTGGGACAATGGGGGTGAGTCGAGAGACTCGATCAGCAGGACTTGGTGGTCCTGCTCTACCTCGCACGTGGGGTCCCCTAAACTAGGGAGGGGAGATCGGGACAGTGCGTCCGCATGGGAGATCTCCTTCCCTGGGCGATAGACCAGCTCATACTGGTAGGCGTTGAGGAAGATGGCCCAACGCAGCATCCTGGGGGATAGAATTTTCGGGGTGGGTTTGCCGGTAGTGAAGATCCCCAGCAGTGGCTTGTGATCAGTCACTACCGTAAACTCGCGGCCGTATAGGAAATCGTGGAACTTCTTCGTTCCCACGATTATGGCCAGGGCCTCCCTATCTGTTTGCGCGTAATTGCGCTCGGCCTTTGAGAGGGACCTTGAGTAGTATGCCACCGGGGCTTCCCGCCCGCTCTCCAACACGTGGCACAGAACCGCCCCCACCCCCACTGGGGACGCATCACAGACTAAAACCACTGGTTTTTTCGGATCGAAGTGGGTCAGGACAGCATCCGAGGATAGGAGTGACTTAAGCTCCTTGAACGCTTTCTCCTGCCTGTCCCCCCACCGCCAAGCCGCGTCCTTTTTAAGTAGCGCATGTAGTGGCTCCGCGACCGATGCCTTCCGAGGCAGGAAGGAATGATAAAAATTTAGGAGCCCTAGAAATGACTGCAGCTCCGGTTTTGCGGTGGGGTGAGGGGTGTTTCTTACAGGCGCAACTTTGGACTCAGAGGGTTTGATCCCGTCTGGGGTTACCTTAAAACCTAGAAACTCGACCTCCCTTGCAAAGAATACACATTTGTCCCTCCTCAATCGAAGTCCTGCCCTCTCGAACACTGAGAGGACCCCATCTAGCCTCTTTGCTAACTCTAATTCGCTCCCCGCTGTTATCAACACATCGTCGAAGTATGGAAGGACGCCTGGAAGCCCGTTTAAAAGGCGTTCCACGAGGGACTGGAAAATTCCGGGGGTCGAATTCACGCCAAACTGAAAGCGCGTTACCTTAAACGCCCCCTTGTGTGTCACGATCGTTTGCGCGGCGGCAGCAGCCAGGGTTACAGAGAGCTGCTGATATGCCTGGGCCAGATCTAGCTTGGCAAAACACCTCCCCCCATGTAACGTGGCCAGCAAATGGCTGACCACGGGCACCGGGTATGCATTTGGCCAAATGGCCTTATTTATCGTACATTTATAGTCCGCACAAATCCTGACCTCCCCGTTTGACTTGAGGGCTGTAACAATCGGCGTTTCCCACTCCGCCGAGTCAACTGGAACCAAAATCCCCTGCCCCACCAATTTGTCCAGTTCCGCCTCGATCTTGTCCTTGAGGGCGAAGGGCACTCTCCTTGGCTTGAGGCGGAAGGGCCGGATTTCTGGGTCCAGCTCAAAGGAAACCGGGGGCCCCTTGTATTTCCCGAGCCCCTTCTTGAAAACATCCGGGTGTGCGTTGCACACGTCCCGCATTGGGTCAGTCTCGATGGCGTTGATGCCGGACAGTTCGATTCGCAGGGGAGCAAACCACTGCGTTCCCAAAAGGCAGCACCTCTCCCCTTTGAGGACCACTAGGGGCAGTTTCTCGGAGTAGTTCTTGAACTTCACCTTGAAGTTCTCCACCCCCATCACCGGGATCCCATTTCCCTGCACATCCCGTAGGTGAGATCTCATGGCCCGCAGTTTGGGCCGCTTCTCTGGGGGAATACGCATAAACTCTTTTTGGGACAGGATGGAATAAGATGACCCCGAGTCTATCTCCATCCTCACTGGGACCCCCTGCAACAGTACCTCTATGAAAAACCGCCGGTGCTCCAGGCCCACTCGGTTCACGCCTTCCTTGCTGTAGCTGGCTGAGACCTTCCTGGTGCCGGCCGCCTTTCATTGGTGCGTCTGGGAATGGCTGGAACTGCTCTTGTCCTCGACTCGCCCGCGCCTGCATACTCAGGCGATGTGTCCTTTTCGGCCGCAGTTGTGACACTCGGCCTTTCGGAACGGGCACCTCGTGCGGTCGTGGGGCGCCCCACAACCGTTGCAGTGGCGGTCCTGCCATTCGCGGGTCTGTCGCTTCTCCCCTCGCTTCTTGATCCTCTGGACGTCGTCGTCCTCGCTGGAGTAGGGGTCCGCTGTCGTGGACGACTCCTCGGAGGACGGTGGTGTGCCGGCGGGCGGCTTGGGGGCCCGCCAGGCCGCCTTCGCTGGTGTCCGCCGGGCCGCCTGTACTGGTGACTTGGCCCTCTCGGACGTGGTCCCTCGGGACCTGAACAGTCTGACCCCGCTCCTGGCCTCCTCGGCTGCTTGGGCCTCCCGCAGTACCTTGTTGAACGTGAGGCGGTGGTCGCGGGTCATCAGCCTCCTCTGAAGCTCCTCGTCCCTCAAACATGCGGTCTCGGAGGGCCTGGTCCAGGTCATCCCACTGGCAGTGCACCGCTGCAAGCCTGAGGGCCGCCGCGTAGGCGGACACGGATTCGCCCGGTCGCTGGTCTCGCCTGTGGAACGCGACCCGGGCTGGGAAGATCGAGATGGGCGGCTGGAAATGCTCGCCCAACCTCTCCAGGATGCGGTCGAGGGGCACTTCGTCCACCTTCCGGGGGGCCACCAGGGTCATCAGGATACGCAGCGTGGCCGGCCCCACCTGAGCCAGGAAGTGGGAGCGCATTTTCGTGTCATCGTCGACACCTGCGGCTTCCATCGCGTGCCGAAACTGGCACTCGTAGAGCTCCCATTGTTCGGGCTCGCTGACATCGAACTGGTACGGCTTGACCTTGGGATTCGCCATCGATCCCACCTTCGTCGCCAATTTGGTGTCTTGCACGGAAGACAAAGAAGGAGTCGCAGGAAGGACTAACACAGGTTTATTCATTGATGATCAGGATGAACATGTGGTAATGGCGGAGGTACATCACATTATATACAGTAGCACAATACATTTGAATCTTGCTGCACGGTAGCTCATTGGCTGCTACCGGCGTGACGTCGTCCCAGTCACGCCCATCATCTGCAGATAGTGATAGTGCGGGAGAAGTTCCCACGGCTGTTGGTGATTTGGGGAATGTGAACCATGTGAGTTGAACGCTCGCAGCTGCCCTCTATGGGCAGCTAACTCGCGTTCCTTTAACAGCTGTGCTACATTGTAATTGTGGTCAGGTTACATTCATACATTTCTTAAAGCAACATTGTACATACATAACAGAAAATAAGTCAGCAAGTGTCATTTTGCCTCGTTATAAATCTATGGTGAGGCCCCATCTGGAATACTGTGTGCAGTTCTGGTCGCCATACCTCCAGAAGGATATTATGGAGCTGGAAAAAGTGCAGAGGAAGGCAACCAAAATGATTAGGGGACTGGAACACCTTCCTTACCATCTGAGGCTGCAACGGTTGGGCCTTTTCACTCTTGAACGACAGCGTCTAAGAGGTGACCTGATTGAAGTTTATAAAATCATGCACAATGTGGACAAAGTAGATAAGGAAAAACTGTTTTCCCTATCACATAACACGAGAACTAGGGGGCACTCCATGAAACTTTTGGGTACTAGTTCTCAAACAAATAAGAGAAAGTACTTTTTCACCCAGTGGATTACTGGTCTATGGAACTCCCTGCCAGAAGTGGTGACAGCTGTCAGTCTTGACAGCTTTAAGAAAGGATTAGACAAGTTCATGGAGAACAAGGGTATCAATGGCTATAATTATGGATACTTAAGGACAACTTCGGGGTTGGAGAGATAGGCAGGATATCTCTCAATGCCATTTCCAGGGAATCCTAAGCAGGTGAAGGCATCTCCTTGGGAATACCCTGAAGGAAATGGCGAGCCACTGTGTGAGACAGCATGCTAGAATGGATGGGCTGTGGCCTGTTCCAGCAAGGCTGTTCTTATGTTCTTAAGATTGTGTCATTTTTGAATCACAATCGGGTGTACCCTGGTAACAGTAACCTTTTGTTGCTGGCTAATCTTTCTTGCACTAGGTCAGGTCAAGGAACTGCAGGATGGACTCACCAAAAGGTGCCTTCATTTTGGCAGTTTCACATCTGGCTAAGAAGAAGAAGAAGAAAGAAGAAGTTGTTTAGCCTGTTTTGCTTTTATCAAAATATTGCATCCCATTAAATTGATGGGACTAGTATACAAAGTAAGGATGTTTCCATTTAGCCACTTATGTTTGTGATAACATGATTTTATAAAAATCTCACAGCATAGTAACTGCTTTCTTTTATATTTTGCTTCCTGAAAAGAATTTCAGGAAATACACAAATGTATGTGTACACGTAAGGTGCAGGGAGACAAACAGGAAAACACTAAAGGAAGCCCAGATCTACATGAAAAAGTGGTAACCAAAACTGGTAATGCCACAGGAAAAATGCCTATTAGAGTAGATGGCTTCAGCGATCTGACACTATAATGTCCCTATCAATATTAAAGAGGGTGTGCTGTAAGAAATGTACCATTGTTTGGAAAAGTTACTTTTTTGAATCCCTCTAGCCAACATGGGTACCAGTGCTTTCCATGCAGTGTTAAAGCCATTACAGTCATCTACCATTTAGCATTTTACTGGTTTTATTTCTCACACTATCCCATGGAGGCATGTTGGGCTGAAAAAGTGCCTTCTATAAAGCTGCATTGTGGACTTTGAGGTGAAATGCACGCTGACTCTGAACCAGCTGCCCCAACCACTTCAGGTTTTATCCTACATTTCCCTTTCATCTTAATAAAGTTGAATGGCTTGCAGAGACATAACTAGAGAAGGTGCTGTAGATATTTGGTCAGCCTTTGTTAGTCTATTGCTCAGGAGAGTTGCTCAATAAAGGTCCTGACTGGGAGTACTATCTATTTGAATAAAGCAAGAATTTTATAACACACTTTCAGTTTGCAAAATGGGGATAAAGGGACAACATGTGCTTCCGCTATGTTACCTACACTCTCCTGCCTGGAACAATTCACCAAGATACTCAATTGATAACTTCCACCACTGTATAATAAGTTCTCAGTCCACAGTACATGTGGACATTCAAGGTTTAATAAATCTTCAGAGGACAGTCCAGGCCAGAATGTGTAAAGCAGAGAATTAAGGTGCTTTACCTGGCATTCCGATTAGGGTCCCCCCCCCCCTCCTCAGATGCTCATTTATTGATGCAAGGTTTGGATTTAATGCCATAACTTTAAAGCACAGCTTAGCTTGCTTGTGTAGAGCTAGTTATCTCCTGAGGTTTGTTTCGGAAGTGCTGGAAACCAATTTGCCTTACTTGTGCAAGAGCTTCAACTCAAACTGGCAAAGTAATGGGTTCACATCACAGAATCATTTTTATAGCTGGTGTATGAGAATAAAATATTAAGAGCCCTAGGCTTACTTTTTGTATATTCGTATGTGTGGGTTTTCCCCCCTCTTCCTTATGAGCATCGATAATGTGGAGAAAACAGAGAATTTTGTCTTTGACTACCAAAAGGATGCAAATTGAGAAAACTTCAAACCTTTCCCCTACAGTGCACCTCTGGACTGAGCAAGCCAGAGACACACAGAAAGAGGCACGCAAGGGAAGAGACCTTGAATTTTCTTTTCAAAGCTTTCTCTAGCTATCCCTCACTGCTAGCACTTGGGATATTCTGTTCATCACAAACACATCAGCTAAAAAGAACTTGTTATCCTTATTAGGAACAAAACTGGGTGAACACACTCTGAAAAATACTACTATTGTTGCCATACATGGCTTACTTTCCAGAAACTAAAAGCAAAAAGAAAGAAAAAGAAAAAAGCAAAGCAATCACACTTACCGTATTTGCTGATATATAAGATGCATCAGAATATAAAACGCATCCCGTTATTACCAAAATAGCCGACTATAGGCCACTATATACAGTACAAGACACACTCCATTTTTCCAGGGTATTTTAAAGGGGGAAAGTGGGTCTCATACACAAGTAAATATGGGAGATACCACCCCATAGCACTTAATGCACTCTCTGTGCGGTTTACAAGTTAATTAGCATTTTGCCCCCAACATACTTGGTATTTATTTTACTGACCTTGGAAGGATGGAAGGCTGAGTCAACCTTGATCCCTGGTCAGGATCAAACTCACAACATTTTGGTTGCAGGACAGCAGTTTAACCACTGCACCACCAGGGCTCCTAAGCTAGGCCTCCTCAAAATGACGGCTTTCAGTGGTCTCAGAGTGCAACTCCTATCATTCCCCTAAAAACGTCTAAACAAAGTTTAAAACATACAACTGTGGACCACAGAAGTGCTAAGGTGAAATTCTCCAAATTAGAATTTTATATCCACAAATGCATGCAGTTCTGTCTGAAAAGAGATGATTAACAATAATAAAGTGGATCACCAAAAACATTAAACTAAAAGCAGAATACATAAGGAAAATTCATCCAACTCTCAGGTATTCACATTTGTTGTGAACAAAATGTGGCAGAACCTTTACCGTTCAGGGATTCTGACTTTATCTCTACATTTACTGCTCATATTAAAGTGTGTGTGTGTGTGTGTGTGTGTGTGTGTGTGTGTGTGTGTGTGTGTGTGTGTGTATGTTCTCGTAGTTTCTCCATTCTTAATGGTTTTCATTTATAATATGAGGATAAAAACAGACCACTAAGCTACACAAAAATTGCAATGTAACTAAAAGAGATCGTGTTCTCTGATCTTCTAGTACTTGGTATATAGAAAAACCTCTTTTTTAAAAAAAATGGCAGCCTTACACCATATTCAAACTACTGGCATGGGGCTAATCTACATAGTCCTCATAAGGGATCCTAGTTCAGTACAGAAGTGAAAGAAACAAGCTTCTGCCAGAACAGCTTGGCAGCATCTACCACTTTACCCCCATCTTCCTCTTCCTCATCCCCAGTGAAGTATTTTCATCTAGACATTCAGCTTCTTTATGTCAGAAAAATCTGTGTTCTTTTATCTAAACACCAAATAGTATTTTGATAGTTTTGCAGGAAATACATGGATTCAGACAACAAATCTTTTCAAATTTTGAAATATAGCGTTATCAAAAAAACAAAAACAAAAAAAGAGAAAATGTTTTGAAATCCAGAGCCAGAAAGAGACAGCTGTTAATGTTGGCAGAAACAGTATACAATAAAATTGGGTGTGATCTGGCCACGCAGAACAAAGGGCAGAGCAGGGTATTCGGAGGACCTAAGGCGCTATCCATCTTAGGTCGAAAGCTTAGACTGAAGTTTATTGTGTCATTATTTGGATTAATAATCCCCAGGAAAGTGATAACTAAGTTTGACATTATACAATATGAACAGAGTTCATTTGTGTCAGAGTGGGATAGCCAAAAGCTCGCACAAGTAAATTGAAAAGCTAACCTGTCTTTAAATCATACCATTGTGTTCAGTTATTGCCTATATCTCCCAGCACAGCATGATCTTATATATTGTATGCAGCAATTAGGCTGAATAGTGTAAGCACAGGATACATTGGCAGTGAAACTGGGTTTTCCTGCTTTTATCATAGCAATACTTCCACAACAATGCCCTCTTTTATGGACCAGCCCCCTGATGTCCTTATGTAAGAAACAGATGCTCCCTGTAACATCAGCACCCGACATATGTGAAAGGAGTCAAGCCCTGCAATATTCCTTTAAATTTGTTAACCTCAGCATAGAAGAGAATGAAGGAATTTGTTGTGAATAATGCCATTCTTTGTGACACACCAGGCAGAAACTGGAGTCTGTGTACAGAGATGTTTAAGAGTGTTCTGGACAGTCATGACCAGTTGCTTTGTAGGTAGAGTAGTCTCTTCAGGCCACAGAGATGGGTGCAGAGAGCAGTGGCAAGTTGTGGAAGGTTATAGCCAAAGATGCTACCATTACCAAACCAGGTCTTTGGGTTCAAATCAGGATGCAGTTCTCTCCCCAGTGTTGAAGTAAGGTTCAGCTACTAGTCAGATCGCCTTTCATGCAGAAAGGACGTGCATGTGGATGTCATTATGGATTTTTCTTTCAACAAGATCATGTCTTGGACTACCCTGTCATTAGCCCTAATCCCAAGTTTGTGCAAATTGCTTGGATGTGCCCAAAGAGTAGCTGAATTTACTCATAAACCCTTTTCTTTGCAAGTAAAGGATACACAAACAAAGAATGTCTGGAAAAGATTTTTAGAAGGTAGGTGAAGGTAAAGGTCACGTTTGCTTGGAAGCCAGTCATGTCCAACTTTAGGGTGCAGTGTTCATCTCTGATCACAGCCAAAGAGCCAACGCTGTCTGCGTCAACAGATGTTTCCATGGTCATGTGGCAGGCCTGACTAGATGCCGGACTGCATGGAATGCTGTTACATTTAGTGGTACCTATTTATCTACTTGCTTCTTGACTGTTAGGTTGGCAGCAGCTGGGACAGATGACAAGAACTCACTTTGTCATGCAGCACTTGGGTCTTGAACTGCTATCCTGCTGACCTTCCAGTCGTCAAGCTCAGAGTCTTAGCCACCACAGCCTTTAGAAGGTACAGACATATGAATACAGATGTAGATAATATAAATATAGATGTAAATGTCAGTGCAGATGTATATCACCTCTCATAGCCAACTCTGTAAGCAGCCTAAATGTGTGACAGCCACAATGATAAGAGGGGCATTTTTGAGGGGGATAGTCAATTCCCCCAACCTTGCTGTTGGAAATGATGTTAAGACCAGGCAAGAATAAGGACTCTCCATTCAGTACTTCTCCGTGGTGAAATTATATCTCAGTTTATATAACGGGCTAATGCCCCAGACAGACCTGGCATGGTATTTGGGGGTCCTCCTGGACTCATGACTACTGCTCGAAGAGCAGGTGGCAGTTGTGGCCAGGAGGGCTTTTGTGCAACTTTGTGTCATCCGCCAATTACACTCGCTACTGGACTGGGACTCCTTACTTTCGGTCACCAATGCACTGGTCACCTCCAGACTGGATTATTGTAATGCACTCTACATGGGACTGCCCTTGATGACCATCCAGAAGCTACAGCTGGTTCATAATGCAGCTGCCCTGGTAGTGACGGGGTGCAGGTGTTACGCCTGTGCCTCGCCGCTGCTACGGGAGCTGCATCGGTTGCCAGTGTTCCTCCGAGTGCAATTCAAGGTGCTAGTTTTGACCTTTAAAGTCCTTCATGGTAATGGGCCATGATACTTAAGAGACCACGTCACCCCAAGGTTTTTGACCCATCCTACGAGAGCAGACCATAGGGGCTCCCTAGTGGTCTCATCAGCCAGAGAGGCACATTTCACTGGGACCAAGAGGAGAGCCTTCTCGGTATCTGCTCTGGCCCTATGGAACCTCCTGCCACTCAGAAAGGCCTTAAAAACATGGCTATGCCAGCAGGTGTGGGGTACAACTGGTTCCACAACCCAGCCCCACTGGCTTATTTAGCCCTGCCAGGGTTGTTATTTACTCCTGTCCAGGTGTCCTTCTTTTTAAAGGGGATTGGGGAGGTTTTATGGACGTTTTTAGATAGTTTTATAGTATTTACTTTTAATTAGTATTGGGTATGGGCTTTAATTGATGTTGTGAGCCGCCTTGGGTTGCTTAGGTGAAAAGGGTGGTTATATAAATCCAACAATAAATAAAGAGAGAGAGAGAGAGAGAGAGATAAATGTAGTATGAGCACTAGGAATTAAATGACTAATAAATTATATCTTTCATTTTTAAGGGATGCTAAAAATAAAGTGAACAATGGGGTGTAAAACAAAATAGTTTATGACTTAACTAAGTAGAAAATTAGTGCAAGAACCTAGTTACTCAAAGTTATCCTTTTAATTTCTATAATCATAACATAACCTCAATACAAAACCAGACACAAGAGTGTGCTGCAGTATAACCGTAGCCAAACATTTAGAGACAGTGATGCTTTAAAAATAGAACCATGATGGCGAACCTTGGCACTCCAGATGTTCTTGGACTTCAATTCCCAGAAGCCCAAGCCCCCTGTGAATCTACATGAATAGGTTTACTGAGATTCATCCGGACCATGCTGCCCTCATCGGTCCTGGAAGCGGAAGTAAAACACGCCCATACGGAGGAAGAGTCTTAACCGTACGGGCACATTTTGCTTCTGCTTCTGGGAGCAACGACGGCAGAGCGGGCTGGATGAATCACAGTAAACCCATTCGTGTAGATTCTCAGGCTGCTTGGACTTCTGGGAATTGAAGTCCAAGAACATCTGGAGTGCCAAGGTTTGCCATCATTGTTTTAAGGTGTTTTGGGGTGGGGGTCAGAGTACCTAGAAACTACCTGTATACTTGAAAATAGTTATGGTTTCCAGGTTTTACCAGAACTAAATAAAAATAAACAGTGAAAGAGTCCATACTTCCTTCTTCGGCTGTTTCATCGCACAGCCTTTTGCTATTTAACACAGCAACTGAAATGGCATATTCTGCTCAAATGATGCATGTCTCTTTCTCTTTACTGGTTGCTCAGGTTGCTCACTTTCTTATGATTGGCTATCCACACAACTTACTACTTGCAGTATTTCCCAGATTTCTTCTTTTGCACCTTCCCACGCGTGCAAAAGAGCTGCGGTGGCTCAAGTGGTTCAGATGCTGGACTCGACGACTGGAGGGTCGGAGTTCGATTCCCAAGTACTGCACAATGCAGTGAGCTCCCGTCTCTGTCCCAGCTCTTGCCAACCTAGCAGTTTGAAAGCAAGAAATTGCAAGTAGATAAATAGGGACCATTTCAGTGGGAAGGTAAACAGCATTCCATGCACTCTGGTGCTGAGGCATGCCTGCCACTTGTCCATGGAAACATCTGCAGAGTCAGACAGTGCTGGCTCTATACCTATAAACAGAGATGAGCACTGAACACTAGAGTTGGATACGACTGGCTTTCAAGCAAGGGTGACCTTTACCTTTACTAATTAGAACATGTTTGGTTTTTTCCATTTCTCAAAGAGAAAATTGGCCACAGGAAACTCTTATTTTCTTTGGACTGTAATTCCGAGGAGGTTAATTGGATTTACTTGTGCAAAGTTAACAGAAGCCATTCCTGTAATTGTTTTATCATTCGCAGAAAATTTAATGTTCATTTCAGCAGAAGCAATATTAGTAAATTTAAAATAAATTCTTCCCACTTGTTCACTTTAATTTTAAAAAGATGATTTTGGGTTGCACTTGCTTTCTTATTTCTTTGGCATTGTACTGAGTTTCTTTTTCACTGCTGAATTTCTACCATGTGTTAATTTTTTAAAAAATTTCTACCATGTTTTAATTCCAGTCGTCAAGTTCAGCATTTTAACCATTAAGCCACTGCAGCCACCAATTATATGATTACTGAACTATTAATTGCTACAAAGTCTCTGGATCTCTTTTGTTCTGTACCTTCAGCTTGCAAGGTCTTCCCTTCTGGTTCTAAAATCTCAAGAACTTTCTTCATGAATACTAAAGAAAATGAAAAGTGAAGTGGTTTGTTTCAGGCCAGGAAGTTGGTTTTCATTAGGAACAAAATCATATTTGTTAAAATTTCCACTTCTTGACTTTATAATATAACTAGCAGAGGTTGCCCGGCACTGCCGGGCTGTTTTAAATTGTGTTCTAAGGGATAATTTTTTTGGTAATTTATGTAAAAAAGAGGTGTGTTGGTGGTTAGGGGTGGTTTTGGGTGTGCACAACCACTACCACCCATAAAATACCACTCCAACCACCAACACACACATTAAAAATTCCTGGCAAGGCAGGAGTGTCGTGTGTGTGTGTGTGTGTGTAAGAGAGAGAGAGAGAGAGAAGCAGTGTGTGTTTGTGTGTGTATTGTCCCCCCAAACCCAGGGGACCCTGCAGAGAGGGAATCCCCCGCAGGACACCCCGTTATTAAAGAGAATAAACCAAGCTGTTTCTTCTCTTTTAAAACGGAGTTTTGGGGAGGGGGGTTGGATTCAATCCCCTCTCCCTGGTCCCCATGGCTTGGTAGGGTTTGGGGGACAAAAGGGGTCTGTCCTCCCAACCCTTCCAGAGCCAGGGGACCCAGCAGAGAGGGGATTGTCCCCCCCCAAAAAAACACTCCATTTTTAAAGAAAAGAAACCAAGTGGTTTCTTCTCTTTAAAAATGGAGTGTTTGGGGGGTGGATTCGATCCCCTCTCCCTGGTCCCCTGGGTTTGGTAGGGTTGGGGGGACAAAAGGGTTCTGTCCCCCCAACCCTTCTGGACTCAGCACCTTTCATTGCCTCCCTCACCCACTCCCTAACCCCCACCAACCGCACTTACCTTTTCCTGGCTCCCTCCAACTGGGTCTTTCAAAGTCTTTCCCTCCAGCTCCCACCGTTTTTTTAAAAGTCAGTGTGCGTGTTCCCAGCCTCCTCTGTGCTCGTATCCCTCAGCCTGATTGGCTGAGGGGTTGCACAGTGCAAAGGACGTTGGGACATGAAGTTTAATTTGTGATTTTACCGATCCTACATTGTAATATTTTTTACCACTTTATTTTGATTGGCCGCGGCGTGTCTCCCAACATTCTTTTTGCTCGTGCCTCTCAGCCTGATTGGCTCTGGTACGGCGCGAAGAACGTTGGGAACTGAAGTCCCTTTTCTTTGTTTGCATTTTTGGGCTCCTGCCCCACTGACGCAGGAGTGGGTAACAGCGTTCCGTGCAGTCCGGTGTCTAGTCATGCCTGCCACATGACCATAGAAACGTCTGCAGAAGCAGACAGCGCTAGTTCTTCGGCTTTGAAACAGAGATGAATACTGCACCCTAGAGTCGGATATGACTGGCTTTTGAGCAAGGGAAACCATTTCCTTTAAGCTTTTGTGAAGTGGGCTGTAGTCCATGAAAGCATATGCCACAATAAAATGTGTTAGCCTGTAAAGTTCCACAAGATTCCTCATTGTTTTAGCTAGAGGCCATGCACATAACTGCATTTTCATATTGACTGAAGGGGTTGCGATGGCTCAGTGGTTAAGAAGCTCACCTTGTTAGCTGGAAGGCCAGCAAATCGGCAGATCCGAATACTGCATGACGGATTGAGCACCTGTTTCTGTCCCAGCTTCTGCCAGATCGAAAGCAAGAAATTGCAAGTAGATAAATAGGGACCACTTTGGTGGGAAAAGATCTTGGCGGCATGAAAGGAGCCTCATTTGGGAGTCCCCTGAGTGGAGTTTCTACAGCAAAAATCCTTTCAACCCAGAATAATTTCTGACTCGAAATAAAAATAACTGTTATTATAAAGATCAACCATTTGGTTCACAGTCGAGGACCTAAAAGTTGTTAAGGTAATGCCTGAGTATATATGCAGTCCCCAGTTGAGTTGTTTTTTGGAGAGTTAGGATGTTCAAATCAGATAAGTCCAAAATTTCCAATCATCTAGGGAGTCCTTTAGGTACTGCTACAAGGGATCGGATCACTATGGGAACAACAACAGTTTTCTTCTGTCATAGATGCTTGACTTCAATTTGCAAATAATATTTTGTGATATTCTCCAGTTGTTTGTCCTTAATTTGTGCATCTCCTGGTATAGCAATGTCAATAAACCAGACCTTCTTTTCCACAACAGTTATATCAGGTGTGTTGTGAGGCAGATGCCTATCTGCTTGAATTTTAAAGTCCCACAGGATCTTGACTCTCTCATTCTCTAAAACTTTCTCTACTTGATGTTCCAAATGATTTTTACTGCATTCAGATCCAAACTTCTGGCAAAGTTTCCAATGGATAATTTTTGAAACCCTGTTATGACAGTGCAGATAATCAGTCTGTGAAATTTTGCTGCATCCACTGATCAGATGATCTACTGTTTCATCCTTTCCATTACAAAGCCGGCATTTGCTATTGTTGGATATGTGCTGTATTTTTGTCTTCATGAAATTTGTTGGCAAAACTTGTTCCTGAGCTGCCAAGATAAATCCTTCTATTTCCTTATTTAAAACTCTTGCTCATAACCATCCCCATGTCAGTTTTGTATCAGTCTTCTATGTTTTTCAAATATTGACCATGCATTGGCTTGTTTTTTTCAGTTTGCAGCTCAACTGTCTATCCTTTCCTTTCTGTATTCAGCTTTCTTCCTCATTGTTTTTAAAAGTTCTCCTTTGTTCACTTCCTGAAGCATAGGCTCTTCACTTTTCTTAATGTAGTCATTCATACACTTTTCTTCCTCTACTGTCTGTTTCACCTGTAGGAGTCCTCTGACACCCTCAGCTCTTAGTAAGTACAAATGATCGACATCACTTTTTGGCTGCAGGGTATGATGCATGGTCGTTAGTTTCCTTGTTTTTCGGTTTAGGCTGTCTAATTCCATTTGGGTCCAATCAATTATCCCAGCTGAAAAAGTATAACAGGCACTGCCCAGGTATTAATTGCCTTGATGATATTGCCTCCACTCAGTTTTGACCTCAAGATTTTTCCGGACCCGTTTTATGTATTTTGAAGAAGTAGTTCTTTTGACTTGGTTGTGTAGTAGGTCAGAAGCTTCCAGAACTCCCAGGTACTTGTATTCCTCTTCTGATGTTATTGCTTTGATATATTCTCCATTGTTATTGTTATTATTATTATTATTATTACTACTACTACTACTACTACTACTACTACTACTACTACTACTCAGAAAAATGGAATCAGAGCCTCATATCTTATGTACTGACAAGGTCGTGTAATTGTCAGATTAACTACAATGTATGCCAAATTAAGGATTTATTGTAAGAGTACATTCTTTTTATTTTAGCTTTCTTTAGAATTTAGTGATTTGGATCCTCTCTGTTCTTGACATGGTAAAGTACAAGCTTCCTTGTAGGTGGCCATATGGCCTCTTTTACATTCTTCTGAAGTGTATCCAGGCCAACTCTGGAATAAAAACAGAAGAGCAAACAGGAGCCTTGAAGTTCCTCATTGATGGTACCTGGGCAGCTGATTGAGTAGATGCTTAAGCCACATTTTGGTTTTTATATCCCAAATCGTGGGGGACTCTAACTATGTTCAGGGATACTTTGTGCCCCTATATGCCTTCTCCACCAGACAAACCTTCACACATTCCATTTAAAGCCCTACAGAGGAGATAGCAATTTCCACTGTAGTGCAGGGGTTCCCAACCTACAGCCCACAGGCCAGATCTGGCCCACAGGCTGAATTGTGGCCAATGCTGGAAGTGCCCTGACATCACTGGTGTCAGGGGGTTTCTGGACTCCTATGAGGCTTTGGTTGGGCAGAATGCTGTATTTAATGAAATCTACCACAACTCCCTTCTTCCAGCAACTGACAGCCTCCCAGAATGACCTAGAGACCCTCTGAGCTTACCAAATCCTGGGGTGTGGATTTCCAGTAGTAGCGTGGATGTCTCAGTTTCAGTGTGTCAGCAGTGTGTGTGTTGAAAGCAGAGAGCCAAGTGCCAGTGCTGCTATGCCCCAAACAGAAGACAACTGGTAAAAGTCCCAAACAGAACTTTATTTTCTATTCCATTAAATGTAGAAGCAAAGCTGCAGAGAATAAAATCTCAAAGAAATAGCCATCAATCTATTAGAATGTCCATAAAGTTGTAGAACCAAAGAAATTTCCAAAATCCAGGAAAATAGCAAGGTCCAAAAGATGTTCCAGGCAAAGCATCTTTTCAAAGTCCAGTCCAAGCCCTAATAAGGCTCATACAATATCTCCAAAGGTGATGATTTAAATCAGTCTTCTTAGGAGTCCAAGAGAGAACTGAACTCTAGGTCTGAAAAGCTCTGGCTTATATAGGCAAGGAGACTATGGCCCCCACCATAGGGTGCATTAGGTAATGGGTTTACCTCATAGAAGTTCCCCATATTAAATCTTCCAGAAGTTTGCAGAAGCAGGTAGGAACTTCTATGACCAGAAAGTTCTTCTCCCGCCTCTTAGGGATGCTCCTTATCAGATAGGAAGGCCTTATATGGACAGTGAGCTCTTTCCTCCTCCTCCTCCTAGGCAGGCAGAGATGCTATGAAAGTTTACCTGAGTTCATTTGGGACAGTAGAAAGGCCAGTCTTGGAAATTTCCATAACTGGTGCTCTTCCCCCTCCCTTCAGGAGTTTGAGAGAAAAGAAAATTTTAACTGCGCCATTCAGAACTGGCTGCTTGAAAGAAATGAATCCAGTCTGTCTAAAATCTTACTCAGCAACGAGCTGACAACCTCTTGCTTGACTAAATTACTTCTATCAGCTAAATTAAAGTATTTTATTCAATTCTAAACATTCTAAGCAAGGTATCCTAGCACACATAAAAAGTAGAAGAGCCTAAACATTAAATCAGTAGTCTCAGAATCATGACAACTGGAAGTGCTAAATTGTTGCGTTATTGCATCGAAACACCGCTAAAACATGGTGAAATAGCATGCAAATGTTCCTCTCTCACCCCATCCTCCAAGGGACGCAGCAGAGGTGGGGAAAATGTCCAGAAATGTGGCACAAATGCATGCACCACTGCCAGTGGTGGGAAGAACCATGTGACCAGCCCCTCAGCTGACTGAGGGAGTGTGGTCAGGCCCCTGGCAGGAAAAGTTTGGGATCCCCTGCTCTAGTGTTTGGTTCAACTTGCTTATATCACTCCCATGATTACAGAATGGAATTGCTTTCAAAGGACTCTTCAGAACTTCATGCTAAATATATGAAGTTCTGATGGACGTTAGGAGGAACTTAGAGCGTTTCCACCCTGTTTCCGGTTACAATGCTGGCTACTAGTTATCTACCTGTATCCACCTTTACAGAAAAAGATATTGCATCCCTGTTTCAATTACAACAACAATTTTGAGACAAGCATCTAGATCTGTTAATTAGTATATCAATTTTTAAGCAAATCTATATCTTCTTTCATTCTCTCTCTTGCAGATATATGAGTGGCTATCCTAATTCCTGGACATCAGAGCCAGATTATTAAAGTTTATAATTGTGAATATGAAAGGAGAAGGACTGTGGTGGCTTAGTGGTCAAGATGCTGAACTTGACGAACAGAAGGTCAGCAGGTCAGCAGTTCAAGACCCCAGTGCTGCGTGACGGAGTGAACTCCTGTCTCAGTTCAAGCTCCTGCCAACCTAGCATTCATTCATTCATTCATTTATTCGATTTATATCCCGCCCTACTTAGCCAGGGCCAACTCAGGGCGGCTTACAACAAGTAAATTAAATACAATATAACAAGAGAAAACAATATAAACACACAAAACACAATAGTATACAATTACAAATCAACAACTGAAGAATTAAATATACAATCAATGCAAAAAAAACTAGTGTATAAACAACAGCGTCCTAAAATATACCACAAAAATTCCAACTAACAAAGCAGCACAGCACAGAATCAATATGCATTACAAAATTCAATATACAATATATATAGCAGTTCAAAATAAATAAATAGAAGTAGATAAATCGGTACCACTTTGTCGGGAAAGGTAGCAGCATTTTGTGCACTGGTGTCTAGTCATGCCTGCCACATCACCACGGAAATGTCTGCAGTCACAGACAGCATGTGGCTCTTTGGCTGTAAACTGAGATGAGCACTGCACCCTAGAGTCAGATATGACTAGTTTTCAAGCAAGGGATACCTTTACCTTTATATGAAAGGAGACAAGAATAGATTTGGATGACTTATGACTGGGGCATACCTGTCAACCTTCCCGGATTGGCCGGGATTTCCCGATTTTCAGCACCAATTTGGGCCATTTCCCACCCGCAGCTGCCAAAACCCCGGAATTGGCAGTGGGGGAAAAAGAGGTACTGCACATCCCTTCTGCGCAGATCGCCTTCTACGCATGCGTAGAAGGCTTTTATGCTTGTGTAGAACCCTTCTACGCTTGTGTAGAACCCTTCTACGCCTGCGTAGAAGGCGATCTGCGCAGAAGAGGATCGTAAAAGCCTTCTATGCATGCGTAGAAGGGTTCTACGCATGCACAGAAGGGTTCTACGCAAGTGTAAAAGCCTTCTATGCATGCGTAGAAGGCGATCTGCGCAGAACCGTTCTGCACAGGTCCCGTATTTTCCGGAGCCACGGTTGACAGGTATGGGCTGGGGTGCTGAACTAAGTTTGCCACTTTGAGTTTAGTCCAGGAGTTCTCAACCTTTTAAGCCGAGGACCAGGTCATGCTCTCTCAGACAGCTTCGGGGGCCAGATGGTCATTTTGCCCTTCTTCCACCACATGGCACTTCCTAGTGTGGTGGAGGTGGTGGTTGGACACATGAAATGGTGCCATGGGCAGCATCCAGCTGATGGGCTGCAGGTTGAGAATCCCTGGTTTAGTCCTTCACTTAGAACTAGGGATAATAGAAATCCTTGGAAGCCTCTATGTGTGTCATGAATTAGAATGAGTATAAATCTTTCTGACATAACAGTTTTGCCTGCAGGTGTGGTTTTCAGGAGTACTTTCCTCAATGATGAAAACCTTATGTGCCAAAGAGCTTCAGACACACTTCAGAATTTCTTCCAAACAGAACTATCCAATTTTGACACACACAATAATATAGTGAAATATTATGTTGCTGTTGTTCCCAGACAAAGTGAAGCGGTTTAGTCACTAAAATTTCTAAAAGCTCTCCGTAAACTGTAAACAAGGTCGAACAGACAGGATTGTAATGAGAAAGTTCTCAGCAGAAGTGATGTTCATGCAGCAAGGAACCCCTCTGTTCACTAGATATATATCTCACCCTATGACATGCACCCCCTTTCTCACAAGATAATTGCCATGAATCCACAATGGTTCCACATCATGTACAAGCAGCTGTACATGCACACAGTGTATACTACACCCAAGTTTGAGTGTTGTCATTAAACAATGGGAGAGGCAGCAATATGGAGTTTACGGTGCCTTCCCAAAGCCTCACTGAATGAGGTTAGGAACAGCTTCAGATTGCAACTGGCTCTGTGTGATTCTGAAAGTTGCACAGTGTGTCTGTCAGGAGTTTAGTAATTTATAAAACTTCTCATGAAATATATGACTAGACAAGTCAAGGTAATAATTAATCCTCTTGAGAAAATGCTCATTTTCCCTCTGAAAAAAACTGTTCTCAGAAAAGAAAAGAAATCATGAAAAGCTAGGAGATCACAGTGTAAGCTAACTGCCAATTAAACCTTTGTGGAGTTACAGAGGTAAAACTGAAGAAGGCAATATAGCTTCTGACTTGGGGGGATTGAATTTCTCAAATAACCTACGAAATGCAGTGCTTCACTCATCCAGAGTGCTGTTACCTATCTGTCCTGTTGAATACATTTGCTTATGTAGTCCACACTGCTTGTTGTTGTTCAGTCGCACAGTCGATTCCGACCCTTTGCGACCCTATAGACCATTTTTCTCCAGGCGCCTCTGTCCTCCACCATCCCCCTCAGCACTCCCAGTTCTGTACCCATTGTGTCTACAATCCCATCTAGCCATCTCATCTTTGGCCTCCCCCTTCTTCTTTTGCCCTCCACCTTTCCCAACATCAAGGCCTTCTCAAGCGAATCCTCCCTTCTCATTTGATGTCCAAAGTACTTCAGCTTCGTCTTTACTATTAGACCTTCCAATGAGCAGTCAGGGTTGATTTCTTCTAAGATTGACCTATTTGTTCTCCTCGCTGTCCAGGGTACCCTCAAAACTCTCCTCCAACACCTAACTCAGCCTATTTTATGTCTCTTGACCGTCATTGTTCCTGCCTTTTGCTGGTCTTTGTTTGTTTGGCAACACGTAAACATGTGAAGAATAACATAGGAACAAAGAGGGAGAAATGAGGGATTATCAGGAACAAATAAGATTGAAATAAAACTAGGTGGCATGTATCCAAGTAATTCTAATGCCAGCACACCTGCTTTAGTCACATAGCGTAAAAAGTGCTGTGGTAAGGGGAATACAGTGGCTTAGTGGTTAAGATGCTGAACTTGATGACTGGAAGGTCAGCAGTTTGAGACCCAAGTACTGCACAACAGAGTGAGCTCCCATCTCTGTCCCAGCTCCTGCCAACCTAGAAGTTTGAAAGCAAGAAATTGCAAGTAATAAATAGGTGCGACTTTGGTGGGAAGGTAAACAGCATTCTACGCACTCCGATGTTTACACATGCCTGCCACATGTCCACGGAAACGTCTGCAAATGCAGACAGTGCTGGCAGCACTGATTCTTTGACTATAAACAGAGATGAGCACTGAGTCCTAGCGTTGGATATGACTGGCTTTTGAGCAAGGGTGGATTTTACCTTTACTAGAAAGTCCATACTGCTAACTCTGCCTACTTTACGTTTCTTGATCCTCATTGTTCCTGCCTTTGCTGGTCTTTGTTTGGGGATACCATAATTATATGAAGAATAACATAGGAACAAAGAGGGACATTGAGGGGTTATGAGGAACAAGTAAGATCGAAATAAAACTAGGTGAAATGTATCCAAGTAATTCTAATGACAGCACACCTGCTTCAGTCACATAGTGCAAAAAGTGCTGTGAGAGTCAATGGGAATCCACAACACTCCACAGCAAATGCCACTTCTCACAGCAGAGGGAAGGTCATCCTCTGGATTCACCAATCAGGCATATTTATAGCCATCAAGACTTTAGGGCAGGGATTCGCTAACTTTTCAGTCCATGGGCCAGTCACGTGTTTGAGCGGGCCAGTCATGTGCTTCCTCCCACCAGCAAGTAAAATATGCCCATTCATACACAAAACACTGCTGTAAATGCACCTGTGGCTGTCATAAATGTGTGTATGACAGCTGTGGGTCACTTACAGCAGTATTTTGCGCATGCATGGGCGCATTTTACTTCAGCTTTTGGGAGCAGCGAGGACGGCATGGGCCAGATGATTTGGTGCCATCTGGCCGATGGGCCATAGTTTGGGAATCCCTGCATTAAGGTAAAACACAGTTGTAGCAAGGTCTGCAACATTTTATTGCCTGCAGCATGTCATGAAGCAAAAGCTATGCCAGTCAGATATCAATGAAATATCATATATTCAAAAGCATCTTACATGACATATCTCTAACTTCACTCCAAGTAATGGCATTGGGAACCAAAAACATAAAAAGCTGTTTGGTTCACTTGGCATGAGAAAAGCTTATTCTGTTCTATGAACAAAAATAAAAATAAAGCACAATAGAAATAGTGATAAGTGATTAGCTAAATAATCTGCACATTATTCATCCTATGCCTAACATATTTGAGCTGAGAAGCATGTACTGGCAGTACCAAACCCCACTCTCCAAAGGTGCTAGTCCATAAGAGAGGGGTTTCTCAGAGCCCTCTCTGTGGGCATGTGCGCTGTCACCCCAGCACAGAGTTTGCTCCAACCCTCTGCCCAACAGCCCAAGGGGAGTGCTTCCTTCCTCCCCCCCCCCAGCACAGAGTTCACCCCACCCCTCTGCCCAGGAGCCCAATGGGATCGCTTCCCCCCTCCCCATCTGGGGTAAGACGTGTGTCTCACATGCAGTGTAAGGGTGTGGTGCAGACAGCAGCCTGTTGAGTCTGTGGCGAAGTTGAGTTTGGGAACTTGATTTCTAAAAGGTTCGCCATCACTGCTCTAGTTTTTGTGGAGAGAACCATTCATTTGTTCAGCCATTCTGTTGCAATCACAGCCTAAAGAGGCCCTCTTTCTGAAAAAAGGAAAGAATGATTCACTTCCCTTGGATGTTTTCATTGCTGGCTTCACAAACATGAACACTTTCTCCAGTTCTGCTCAGGCTACATTGAAATGCACCTCTAGCCACATATATATGGTGTAATGGATGCCGGAAAGGTGTCTATAAAGATATATAGAGCATTTTGAGATGAGATGAATTTGGCTGAGAGGAGTTGGGAGAGAGGTAGACTGGTATTACTAGTACAGAACTGTATTCTGGAATGATCAGTGTGCCTGCATTTATGATGATTTACCACAAGACACCTGTCTTAAGCTTTGTTCAGACAGCCTAAGCCAAAGAGTACAAAAATACCTTCAAGCACTGCTGCTTCACGTATCACATTTACATAGAGCTTGTGTTCCTACAAGCAGCATCACTAAAATGGTTAGGAAATTGACCAGGTGTAATTTGCCAGTTCATAGTGCTTGGGGACCAACAACTTGATATTAAGTGAAAATAAATTAATATCCATATAATGTCTGGCTGGACATCCCACTACCGTAATGGAGTAGACCAACGCTAAGTGTTGGGCGGTGGTAAATAACCTGACTCCCTAAAAGGGGGATATGGCTATGGGTGGATCATATGAGCCCCTTTAGGTCGTTAATAGCCCCCTCAGTGGAGGAAATGCCACTGGAAACCATCACATTGGGCCCAACAGCAAAATGAGCAGAAGAGGAACTCTGATTCTCAACAGTCATGGAGGCAGAAGAGACCATGCCAGATGGATCACCTGTGAAGCAGGGGTGTAGCTAGGGGTGGCCCCAGGAACACAGACGGACACGGACGGACACACACACACACACACACACACACACACACACACAATTGGAACTTTGCCTGGGGTCAGGGGAATGGGCTGTTAGCTCAGGCGGGGCTTTGTATAATGAAAACCTCCATAGGGATGCATTGAAAGCCATCCTGGGAGATAAGTTGCTTTGTATAACGAAATTTTCACTATATGAGGCAACATTTTTTCTTCTAATTCCTTTCATTATACAAGATTTTTATTATAAGAGTCCTTCATTACACGGGGTTTTACTGTACATGAAATAAAATACAATTACAAACATGCACTCCTCACCCAGGGATGGCCTGTTCTTATTTATAAACTCTACAGAAGCAATGTTGGGTCTTCTCCAGAGCTGGAAAAAGTTATGTTTCTGAACTAGACTTCCCAGAATCTAATGGCTATCCTGACTTGACTGGGGTATTCTGGAAGGGCTCCCCCATTCCACATACACACCGAAATCACTTCCTTAACTGTCGGATTTGACAGATATCAGTATTATCTTCCTATTTGTCACACTGCTTTTGGCATGCTGCTTGAACACCTCTTTTCCGCTACCGTAACATTCCCCCTGCTGTGCTTCATGCTGAATTTGTATCATTGCACCCCTTCATCTCATATTATTTCTTAACATCTGCCAAAAAAGACATTTTAAAAGGAGGCTAAGCCTGCCTACTCTGTGTCCTCACAGTCAAAAACCAGCTGTTCTACTATCCTATAGCAAAATGGGTTCTCTTGTCTTTTTATTTTTAGGGCACTCTTTTGGCACACTGTTTTTAATTTGTTCATACAGTGGTTCTAGAATGTAATTGTGCATATGTAGTATTATTTAGGAGAGGAGGTG
The DNA here is from genome assembly GCA_035047345.1 of Bradypodion ventrale. NCBI lineage: Eukaryota > Metazoa > Chordata > Lepidosauria > Squamata > Chamaeleonidae > Bradypodion > Bradypodion ventrale. The sequence goes on along the minus strand of JAWDJE010000004.1, from coordinate 260,265,051 downwards.
GAACAAAAAAAAATTTCAGTCTTCAGATTCAGAGAAGAATGCATACAAATTAAGAAAAGCACAAACCTTGTATACCAAGACAATAAAGAATAATTATGAAATGAAATGCAACACAAAAGATGGTCTGGTCAAAATCTTTGTAGCAGACAAAGGTGGCTAAATACATAATTAATGTTAATGTTCACAGGCTCAGAAGGAGTAACCAAGCTGGAGCATGTTGGCTCTGTGTGTGTGTGTGTGTGTGTGTGTGTGTGTGACTTTGTCAGGTACATTCTTTAGGGTACACAAAGAGCCTCCTCAAATATTGTGGCATTTTTGAACTACAGGCAATGGCAACCTTGTGTTGCCAGCTCATCTTTCTCACACTAGATCTGATAAAAAGAACTGCGAAATGAATTCACCAAAAGGTAGCTTCATTTTGGCAGTTTAAAGTCTGACCTGGACACAAACGAAGAAGGTACATCCTTTGCCCCCTCCAATTATCTAACCACAGTTGTGATGAGGAGAAAGAAAAACTCAGCATTTGAATTCCAAGGCTTTCTCCCCTCAGTTACTTACTGCATAAAGGCTCAGTGGTTAAGAAGATTGCCTTGTTAGCTGGAAGGCTGGCAAGTCGGCAGTTAGAGACCTGGGTACTGCATGATGGATTGAACACCCGTCTCTGTCCCAGCTCTTTGGGACATGAAAGAAGCCTCATTTGGGTGTCCCCTGAGTGGAGTTTCTCCTACAAAATAATCCTTTCAACTCAGAATAATTTCTTTCCCAAAATTATTATTAACCCTTGTCAGTCATCCTCCACCCTCTCTGCTTCTTATTTACAATAAAGAAAGTCCCATATTCCCAGAACACCAATAGCTGGCATAAAGGATTGTCAAGCATTACATGCGTCCACAGCTCACTGGGTTTCTCAAGAATCTGGCTGTGTTGCAGGGAAATAGTCAAGAGATTCTCTTGCAATGAGTACTTAGGGTGCTGTAGCGGCCTGCACCTCTTGTGGAGCAGGAGGGGAGAGGAAGCTGGCAGGACAATAGCAATAGCAATCACACTTGTATACCGCCCTATAACATTTAAATGCACTCTCTGGGTGGTTCACAGAGTAATTAGCATTTTGCTCCCAACATGCTGGGTCTTCATTTTGCCAACCTCGGAAGGCTGGGTCAACCTTGATCCCCAACAGGATCAAACTCACAACATTCTGGATGCAGTACAGCAGTTTAACCACTGTGCCATCAGAGCTCTCTCCAATGGTGGGGGAGAGAAGGAAGAACCAGCCACAACCACCATATTAAAAGTCCACTCCATTCACATTGAATTACAGTGGTACCTTGGATAAAGTCCGATTCGGGTAAAGTCCGATTCGGATAAAGTTGCGGTTTTCATGCACACGTGATGCATCGCATAAAGTCCAAAATGGCTAAAAAATGGACATTATCTGAGGTATTCAGTATAGGAACCTCGGATAAAGTCTATTTTGGATGTTATCTGATGAATCGCCCATTTGATTCAGATAAAGTGGAACGGAGTTTGGACTTTATCTGAGGTTCTATTGTAAAGTACTGCTGGGGGGGGCTGGGGGGAGCCTTTTAAGAGCTTTTCATATATTTGGTTCACTTGTTTTTTTTTAAGTGGTGAAAAGGTAATGAGTTTGCATGGGGCCTTTTGCTCTTTCTCTATATGAGATTTGGTGCAACAGTGGTTAAGCATAACTTGTAAAACAGGGATTCCCAAACTATGACCAACCTGGCCCATGGCACCATTTCATGTGGCACACTGCCACTACCGCTGCACCCGGAAGTGGAAGTGGACATGTTTACGTTAGCTGTAAAATGCATCCATGGCTGTCATAAATGCAGAAGTGGGCACATTTACTTCTGCTTCCGGGGGCGTGGTCTGGTCCATTCAGCTGTCTGGGCTGTATGGTCAGAACCATGGAATAAAAAGCTTGGGAACCCCTGTTGTAAAAGAAACAATTTAATTAAATAAAATCTCCATACCCAGAGATAGTATAACCATTGATTCCAGTTTTTAAATTCCTGAGGGGAAATGGAAAACGGAAGGCTATTGCTACAGCTAATTAAAAATGCAGTGACCACCTTGTTGTCTGGCATGTGCTGCAGGACCAATAGCACTAATTTTGACCAACTGCACTGGCCCCCACTTTGTTTCTGAGTTCATTTCTAGGTGCTGCTTTTGACCTATGTAGCCACAAATGGTTTGGAGACAGGATATCTGAAAGACTCCATGAGCCTCCCCATAATTTGAGCTACTTCATGGAAACTTTGCTGTGTGGCCAAATACAGTAGACCCTCACATAATGACATTACTTGGTTCCCCAAGTAGCGTTGCTAAGTGATTTTTGTTGTTATGCAGATTTCTATGGAGTTTCCCACACAACAATGTTTTTAGCGGATAATGACGGTTCTTTTAGCGCCATTGTCTGGACGACGACACTAAAAACGTTGTTATGTGGGGGGACACGTGGTGCATAATGATGTGTTGTTAAGCAAAAATGATGCTATTCGAACGTGTTGTTATGTGAGGGTTGACTGTACAATGAAAAGCTAGGCTGGCAGCTAGATAGGACGGTTAAAACTGTGGAAATGGTTTTAATCATTTCCCACATTGTGCAGTGTGTGAGGGATGTATTCACTATGCAAATAATGAAATAAAAGCCTTTGACCAAATTTTGGAACAATATATAACCAAAGATTCCATTTCTTATTCTTAATGCATCAGAACAGAAAGTCAAATTTCTGCTTGGGCCTTATCTATGGCCAGAATATATCAAAACAGATGTTGTTTCAGCAGATCAGTGTCCGTCCAAATTGCCTAAACAACAGAATTATAAATGCTCACAGCCCTACTTCAGTTCTCAAGAAGCTTTTTATCTTAAAAGACTAGATATTTCATTCTTCAGTTTCTAGTATCTGTGCTCTCCTCCCCACCCCAACACACACACACACACACACACACACACACACACACACACACACACACACACACACACACACACACACACACACACAGAACTGAAGTTCTTCTCCACGATTTTAAAAGAAGGGTTGATCTTTAAGAAATGCATGTGATATTAGTTTTCCGTTTTAAAATAATCACGTTATTGCAGACATTTTAATAGCTGTAGAGGTTGCTATGTATTAACATGATTCATGGTCCTTGACAGCAGTGTCTCCAAGAATCCCACAGGAAAGCAAAATACAAAACTCCACACACGTTCAGATTTTACTGCCTGCAGCTAAAAAAGGAGGAAAAAAATCCTTAAAACTGTTAAAACCCGTCAACTTTAAAAGCATTAATAGATGGTCCTAGGGGATTAAATCTAAATCTTAATGTGTAAAAATCAAGTTAATAACCACAGAGATTAATATAGTTGCATTTGATTATTGTGATAATGCAAACAATTAGTACTGCTAAAGTGAGATATATTAGCTTCCTACTTGCCCCACACATCTGCAAAGTACTAGAAATAAGTGGGGGTGGGGAAAAACTCTGTGCAAAGAGAAGGATTTTTTTTTTGCCTTTGTCTTATTCTCTGCTTTTTTGAATAATTTTTTAATTATAATTTTCAGTGCCAATTGTTCAAGCTTTCCCTTTGGAAAATAAAATTAATATGAAGTAGATTTATGTACAAAAGGGCATGTGTTTGCTTCATATTTTTGAATGACAATTGCAATAATTGTTTGCCATCAAGTCAGTTTTGGCTTATGGAAACCCTTCTTCAGGTTTCCTATAGATCAAGTGGGTAAACTTAGAAGTGGTTCTCCAATAGTAAAAGTTAAATGTGTGAAGGGGACCTCAGTAGTTCTGATAATAAAACTGTAATAATAATTTTCTATCAGAAATTATTCTGGGTAGAAAGGATTTTTGCTGGAGAAACTCCACTCAAGGGGTGCCCAAATGAGGATCCTTTCATGTCCACAAGATCTTTTCTCACCAAAGTGGTCCCTATTTATCTACTTGCAACTTCTTGTTTTCAAACTGCTAGGTTGGCAGGAGCTGGGACAGAGACAGGCGCTCACTTCTTCATGCAGTACCTGGGTCTCAAACTGCCAAATTGCTATCCTTCCAGCTAAAAAGGTGAGCTTCTTAACCACTGAACCACAATAGCTGATGAATTCTTGTTAATCTAGCATTAACAGCAGAGGCTTTCAAGGTTGACAGAATGACCTGAAGATGCATCTTTCATTTTAGATCATATTTGATCCATTTTAGAATGGAGCAAGAGATATAGAAACGCTCCAAAATCGAACTGACTCTTTTTGAACAGAGAAAAGACATTATCAAATCATTTTCAAGTTTGATCAGAAATCAATCTGTGGGTTGTGCCACCCGTGGGCTGTAGGTTGGCCACTCCTGATGTAGACGTTCAATGGGACTTTTTCTAAGGTGACAGTGCACAGGAATACAGCCAACAAGTACTTCAGTTTTGCTGGGTTATGCTCATAAGATTTGGAAAAGTAAATGAGATCGAATGTGGTGGAATCTATGCATTTTCTTTACCAGATACTTTAAGTAAGGCAGATTATTCCATTGACTTGCAAGAAATAGAATTTTAGAGATGGTGATTAAGTTGATTTAAAAGAGAAAGGGCAGCTGAACAGGGGGAAAGGAAAAGATTTGTCTACAATTTCCTGGAATCACAGGGCAAATGTGTATATAAAGCAGTAATAGCTGTTGACAGAAAAGAAACACAAACAGCTGTATAAATTTGCAAAACCTCACAATTATAGAGGAACTGTTCCATTTTTGTGGTTCAAACTCTTGTACCCTTCAAATGTAAGTTACTGATTATATCCATTTACTGTGCATAGGCACCCAAAGGTCACTGGGTACATTTTTATTGCTGATCACAACAGCAATAATAAACATAAGAAAATGCATAGAAATATTTCAGCAGTTGTCCAAGGCTTATGGTGCCTTTTCATAATCAAAAACATAAAAAGTGAACTAAAATAGTTTCATGGAAAGAAGGAGGGCAGGAAGGAGGGAAGGAAAGAAAGAAAGAAAGAAAGAATGCAAGCGCGGCGCCAAAATGGCCGCCGCGCCCTTTGCGGGCCCCCCCCCCACAGGACAGAGAATCCGGGTAGTTAGGGGCGTGGCCAGCTCCCTTATAAAAGGGGTGGCCACGAGGCAGCCGAGCTGCCATTTTACCTCAGCGACGGAGCGGAGAAGTTTTTTCCCCTGTGTCTCCGTCGCTCGTTAGCTTACCGGGAAGCCTTTTGGTAGCGATTCTGCCTTGCCGGCTTCCCTTTTCTGCTTCGGAGGAGATGCCTTCGAAGAAGAAGGCGGCTTCGAGTTCAGCTCGCGCTGTTAGGAGGCGCAACCCAGGTTGGAGGACCGCGGTGCCGCCTCCTCAGCAGCCACCTTTGCTAGCCCCGGCCGGGGCCAGCGGAATGGGGTCTATTGCCCCTTGGCCCGGAGTGGGCGATCAGAGTACGGGCGCGGAAGGGGTTCCGGCCCGCGGCCCACGAGCGGTGGACACCGCTCCTGCTCCTGCCCACTCTGTCGGGCCTACTCCTCTTGGGCCGCAGCCTCTCCCTGGGCCCTCTAGCCTTGGGGGGTGGTGCGGCCCCCTGCCTTGGCAAGTTTCTCCACCAACCCTGCCGGGCTTCGGTGCTGGCCAATGGCCATATGTGGGTCCCGGGGTACAGGGACCTGTACCCATGCCTGGACCAGGCGGGCCGGCCGGCCCTTTGCCCATGGTCAACGTGGACACCTTGCTGGCCCGCATTGCGGCCCTGGAAGCCTCGTTGGCTCGGGCCAGTCAGGCGGGCGCCCCCTTCGGGGTTCCTCTTGAGGTGCTGTCGGCAGGAGGACAACAGCCGGCGGGGAGGGTCGAGCTGCTGCAGGCGCGTGGCCCGGTTTCGGCCACTGCCTCGCAGCTCCCCAGCCAGCAATCAAGTGCGGGTCAAGCCCCGGTGATGAGCTCTACGTCGGTCGTGAGCTCCGACGCCCCCAGTGGGCCGGAACCCCCGGTGGGGGCGGCCCGCGGGGGTGCAGCATGTGAGTATACGGTGCAAGCGAGTACATCCACACACATTCCCAATCAAGGGGGGGCCTTTCAATGGCCTTGGCCTCGCGCGGGTGGTGCGGGGGCCACGCTGTCGGCGACCCACCCGGCGACGACGACTGCCACCTTGGGCACTGGGGTGGGCATTGGTCCTTACACTGCAGGGAATGTTCTGGGGGTGGCTGGGTTAGCTCAGGCCCCTTTTGCCAGGCCGGCTGTCCCCTTTTCGGCTTTGCCGACGGCAGGGTATTCCTTGCCATTGGGTGATCACCTGGCACAGGCTACCAGGGAAAAGATATGGCGAGGGGAGTACGTGGATATCTTCTCACTCCTGAACAGAGAGCCCACCAAGGAGGAAAGGGAGGGTCAGGATGAGAAGGACAAGGAGCAGGCACGCCGCCGTAAGCCGCCGCGTACCTGGGCCAACTGGCTCCCCGCGTATTTGATATACATGGCGGTATATTTGAGGGCGCGGCCGGATTTAGCTATTCCCATGGTCCAATATTTGGACAACATATACAGGGCGATGGTTGATTTCCCGGGCCCCTCATGGCTAGCATATGATGAGGAATTCCGTATGAGGATTCCCCTCCACCCCGAGATGAGATGGGATGAGCCGTGCCAGAGGCTCTGGCTTTTGTATATGACACCCACACGCCCTGCCCCGGGGGATAGATACCATTGCGGACATGCGGTCCAGCGAGCGGCTCCAGCGCAGGTTACCCGCCAGGCGGCGGGGCAGGGGGTTCCAGCCCGCCTGCTGTGCTGGACTTTCTCGTCAAATGGTTCCTGCAATCGAAAGAACTGCAGGTATAAGCATGAGTGTCCCACATGTTCTGGCCCCCACGCAGCCTCTGCTTGTCCCAGGCCTGGGGGGGCGCGAGGCAGAGGGAGGGGTGGACAGTGGGCTGGCAAGGCTGCCACGGATGGAGCTAGTTCTCCAAAAGGCCCCCTCCCCAATTAAGGTGGACATGCTGGAGCGCTGGCTCGCATCGTACCCGAAGGGGGAGGACGGGGAGTATCTCCTTCAAGGTTTTAAGCAGGGATTTCGTATCCCTTTTATGGGTGATAGGTCCCCTCAGGATGCTCCCAACCTTTTATCCCTCAGAGGTAGGGAGGAGGTTGCTGCGGCCAGCATTAAAAAGGAGTTAGACGCGGGCAGGGTCGCTGGACCTTTCCCCGCACCCCCGTTTCCCAATCTTAAGGTCTCGCCACTGGGTTTGGTCCCCAAAAAGTCCCTAGGTGAGTTTCGCCTTATTCATCATTTGTCCTACCCAGCCGGCCGATCGGTCAATGATGCTATCCCTGATGACCTTTGTTCAGTCAGGTATACATCGTTTGACCATGCGCTGCGCATGGTGCGCTCGTGTGGCCCGGGTGCCCTGCTGGCCAAGTGTGACATTAAGTCAGCTTTTCGCCTCTTGCCAGTGCACCCGGGCGACTTTGAGTTGCTGGGTTTTAAATTTAAGGGGGAATATTATTTTGATAAGGCCATGCCTTTTGGCTGCTCCATATCATGCTCGGCTTTCGAGCGTTTTAGTACCTTCCTAGAGTGGGCTTTCGTCCGCAGGTCAGGGTCCCGGTCTGTAGCCCATTACCTGGATGACTTTTTATTCGGGGGTAAACGGGGCTGGGACACGTGCGCACGTCTCCTCAACACATTTCAGACGCTAATGGAGGAACTTGGTGTCCCTTTAGCGCCCGAAAAGACCGAGGGCCCATCGACCAAGCTAGTATTCCTGGGGGTTGAGATTGACACAGTAGTGCAGGCTTCTAGGTTGCCGGGTGATAAGGTGTCCAGGATAGTGGCCCTTATCTCGGAATTGCTGGCCAAGCGTAAGGCATCCCTGAGGGAACTGCAGGTGCTACATGGGCACCTTAATTTTGCTTGCAGGGTGGTCGCACCGGGCAGGGCTTTTGCCCGGCGCTTATGCGACGCCATGGCAGGGTTATCCAGGCCCCACCACAGAGTCAGGCTTACCCGGGGTATCAGGGCAGACATGTTCGTCTGGTTGCAATTCCTGAGGGAGTTTAATGGGGTCTCATTTTGGAGGTCTGACCTCCTGGCATCCCCCAATTTCCAGATCCAGTCTGATGCCTCAGGATCCCTGGGTTATGGGATGTACTTCAATGGGAAGTGGGCCTATGGTGGGTGGCCACCGGCATGGGCAGGCACAGGTCGCCTGCGGGATCTCACATACCTGGAATTTTTTCCCATTCTGGGGGCTTTGATGCTATGGGGCGAACAGTGGGCTAATTCGGTGGTGCATTTCTGGTGCGACAATGCGGCTGTTGTACACATTGTCAATGCACAGACTTCCAAATCGCCCAGGGTCATGGATCTAGTGCGCCATTTTGTGCTGCGCTGCCTGCGCCTCAACGTCTTGTTCAGGGCCAGGCATGTCCCAGGGATTAATAATGATATTGCTGACGCTTTGTCCCGCCTGCAGATCTCCCGGTTCCGCGCCTTGGCCCCGGATGCGGAGGAATTTCCCTCGCCACTCCCGGACGAGATGTGGACTATTGGCAAGGAGAGGTGAACCGGGCGATTGGCCTGTCACTAGCGCCACGCACGCGTAAGGCGTATCAACAAGCATTCAATTCGTACAGGGCATTTGCTAATCAATTTCTCTTGCCAGAGACCTGGCCTATCCCGGTGGACCATGTTCTGCGGTTCATGGTTCACCTGCATGCACAGGGCCTCGCACCTTGCACCATAGCATCCAAGCTCTCGGCGTTGGCTTTTATGGCCAAAGTGGGGGGTCATGTGGATACCACCTCTGACTTCCGGGTGAGACATGTTTTGGAGGGATGGGTGCGCGAGCGCGGGCGTTGCCCGGACGACCGGCACCCTATTTCCCCAGGGGTTCTTACCCAGTTGGCCCGGGGCTGGCCAGGCCTCTGTTTTGATCATTATGAGGCAGCCCTTTTTCATGCAGCCACAACGGTGGCATTTTTTGGAGCGCTCCGCGTCAGCGAACTCGTGATGCTGTCTAAGGCGGATGCAAGTGGTAGGGCACTGGAACTCGAAGATGTCTATGTTGCCAAAGACTGGGCCCAGTTGAGGATACGCTCCTCTAAAACAGATCAGCATGGTGTAGGCAGTGGTGTAAGACTGCTACGTTGTTCTTTGGCAGACATCTGTCCGGTTGGTGCCCTACAGGAGTACCTGGCACTGCGTGGCATGCACCACGGCCCGTTTTTCTGTCACCAAGATGGGTCTCCCCTTACTAAATTTCAGTTTTGGAAGGTGACGGCCAGAGCCCTCACCAGGGTGGGCCTACCAGGTGCCCGTTATGGCACACATTCGTTCCGTATTGGTGCAGCCTCTACAGCAGCTGCTTTTGGGTACTCTGGGGCTGACATACGCAGCATGGGGAGGTGGGGCTCGCAATGTTTTCAGTTTTATGTGCGCCCACTCCCGCCATGAGTACCAATCCAGTCACCTTACCGCCTTTTTTCTCAATTTTCTTACAGACCCTGGGTGTCGTATTACACCGGTGACAGTATGGCTGGTGGGCCACAGCTATGTGCACAGGGCAGCGCGTTACGCTGCGGCGACAGAGTGGGGACCCCGACTGGGACTGGGTGACCACGCCAGTCTCGCATGGCATGGTAAGCCTGGGATGTTATGGCGGGAGCTGCGGCCTTTCCTTTTTTCTGGCCTGGGTGCTGACCCGCCTGACATTCTAATCATCCACCTGGGGGGCAATGATTTGGGCCAGGTCACCGGCTTATCGCTCAAGCATGCGATTTGCGAGGAACTCGCCTACTTGCATTATGTCTGGCCTGCCACAACCCTGGTTTGGTCGGACATTGTTCCGCGCCATTCTTACAGAGGGGGCGTTAACCTCCTGGCCCTTGACCGCGCTAGGCGCGCGGTCAATAAGGCAGTGGCGCGGTTTCTTGCCACCAGGGCTTGGGGACGGGTTAGTCATCACCCCGATATTAGTCTACAAAATTATGACTTGTACGCAGGGGATGGGGTCCATCTGTCGCGAGGAGGTATGGACCTCCTGTTGGGTGATTGGCGAGCAGGCCTGTTGACCGAGCTGACGGTCTGGGGGGGGGGCGTCAGGCCTTCTTTGAAGCCCCTCCGTGTGGCGGGTAGCACTGGTAAGGTAAACAGTATGACCCACAAGTATCCGGCAGGTTCGCAATTGACTGGACAACACTAGACAGGAATAAATTAGTTAAACGTTGTCCGGTCAACGACGAACCAGGCGATGGGGTGATGATGATTGCTAACCAGCATGCATCACCCCTGTGATTTCACGGATACGCGTCAGAGGGTGGGGTCATAAGTTAGTTATTGACTACGGTCAACAATTTGTTTGTTGTCAACAAACAAATTGATACAAATTGATACATTGTAACCAATTGCCGTTGGCAATTTTGGGGTGGTACCTTACCAGTGTTACTTCGGCCTGCTTGCCTTAGGAATTATGATTGGTCGTTTTACCAATACAAATTTATAATTCGGACTAGGGCATTGAATCAATAAATGTGGCCCTATGCTGTTATCCACTTTCAATGTTGTCTGTGTCCGTTATTGGGGGGGTGCGCCTGCAATGCAAGCGCGGCGCCAAAATGGCCGCCGCGCCCTTTGCGGCCCCCCCCCCCCCACAGGACAGAGAATCCGGGTAGTTAGGGGCGTGGCCAGCTCCCTTATAAAAGGGGTGGCCACGAGGCAGCCGAGCTGCCATTTTACCTCAGCGACGGAGCGGAGAAGTTTTTTCCCCTCCACCCCCTCCCTAGTTAACAGTGTGATATTATGGTCGCTTCGGGGCCGGGTGGGAATTTTTGGTTGGGACCCATATTGGCTCCGGGTCCTGGCTTTTTTGCCCATCCCACACTGTTGCTATGGTTTGATATAGGGGTCTTTCTGTGTTCCTACTGTTGACTTTGGTCACATTGGCGGGTAGCACTGGTAAGGTAAACAGTATGACCCACAAGTATCCGGCAGGTTCGCAATTGACTGGACAACACTAGACAGGAATAAGTTAGTTAAACGTTGTCCGGTCAACGACGAACCAGGCGATGGGGTGATGATGATTGCTAACCAGCATGCATCACCCCTGTGATTTCACGGATACGCGTCAGAGGGTGGGGTCATAAGTTAGTTATTGACTACGGTCAACAATTTGTTTGTTGTCAACAAACAAATTGATACAAATTGATACATTGTAACCAATTGCCGTTGGCAATTTTGGGGTGGTACCTTACCAGTGTTACTTCGGCCTGCTTGCCTTAGGAATTATGATTGGTCGTTTTACCAATACAAATTTATAATTCGGACTAGGGCATTGAATCAATAAATGTGGCCCTATGCTGTTATCCACTTTCAATGTTGTCTGTGTCCGTTATTGGGGGGGTGCGCCTGCAAAGGATGGACATTGAAGGTTCCATTGCTGAGCGTTGTATTTTCACAGCAAGATATAAACCTCACAAATTCAAAAATGATTTCTGAATATGCCATCTTATTTTGTATAAATAAATAAATAAATAAATGCTGCTGGCAGTCATTGGACTAGAATTGCTCACAAATATAGTTTAAACTGGAGAAGTATATGAGCAAGTGAAAAAAAATATGGCAAATAGAACTTTGGTCTAGGTAACCTAATCCAGGTTAATTAAATTTGGACAATCTAAAAGGGCGGAGAAAGGCAAAGAATAAATGTGGAGGGAGCCAGGATATTTACACAATCATTTTAACTATCAGAGGTACTTTTTCTGCAATCTTCTTCATACATTCTTTTCCATGACCTGTGGAAATAGACGAAGGTTCTATTCATCTTCCCTCCCTCCATTCCCCTCTGCTATATGATATCTGCATGTGCAGCATGCAAAATCAAAGGGGTGCTTTTATATGTCTACAATTAATTGTTGCACATCTCCCATCTTCCTCCAGTGTAGATAGGTAGAGATCCTGATTATACAAAGTGCGTATGTTTGGACAAAGTATATGCAGAAGATCTTGTTTGATGCTGAATGATGCATGGCCAGAAAATGTGAGTCAAGGCCAGGAAGTATAATTTTGCTCCTTCTTTGCACATATTCAGTGAACTGTCCAGAGTAGCCTTTTGAAGAGATGGACAGTATGGAAATGGAATTGATGAATTAAAACCTACTTTCACTGAAAGATTCCAAACAACCAAAATCTAGTGAGTTATGAGCTGATATGAGACAGTGAAAGAGTCTCATCTCACAACCATTTCCACACTCTGAGAAGCTGATCCTGATGGCCAAAGATGTTTATATTTATCTGTAATGTCCCATTGTCATCTTAGACATGAGAACAGATTTGGGAAAAGAAAGGGGAAATTGTGAAATGCCTAATTATGGTGTGTCCTTAAGAACAACTGAAATTTGTTCACATTGTGCACTGACCCCATTGATGCCAACTTCACATGGCAAGCCTCCAACCTGGATCCTTATCCCATCTACCAATCTCTGCTGTGGGTGAAAGTGGGAAATGACTGGGTTGTACATAAACACATCCCACAGTGACTAGCAACCATTTACAAGATTGCATTAGCATGACAGGAGAAAACACATGGAGAGACGGCAAATACAATTGAACCAAAATGGAGAATTATGGACTTTGATTATTCAAAAGTACAGTTAAAACTAGAGAAAGGGATGCAAGGCAGAGCTTGACAGCTTACATTTTAAAAAATTGTTACCCATATTCATTACTGTTTTTAAAAGTCACTTTCCCCATCACTGCAATTAAAAACAAGACACTAGATTGCTTGTGTTATGGGCTACATTTTAGCACTGTTTTGGAAAGAAGTCCATTTACACAGTAAGAAAATGGCCTATAGTTGTGAGAGGGAAAGAGCCTCAATGTTTCTCTCAGAAGCATTTTGCCTTTCAAAAAGTAGTGAATAAATGTTAACAAGTAAACATGCCTCAGTGGCCAGAATCCTATTGGTTAGTAACTAGAGTGTAAGGGCAGTGGTGTGAATTGCAACTGCAATTTGTTGCTAGTGAACAAGTCAATGTTTGCATCTCTTGTTACGTGCCAGTTGCATAAGTTTGCATGTGACAAGAAATACCATACATATTTGAGTATAAGCCGAGTTTCTTAGCCCCAAAAATGAGCCCAAAAATGGGGACTCAGCTTATACTCGGGTCAATGACCACGAGGATCCCAGAACCATGCCAGATTGAGATGTGCCAACAACTTAATTAATTTTACCATATTTTCATGCATTTTGATTATAGAAACTCACTAGCAGCTACTGCATTTCCCACCCTCAGCTTATACTCCGGTCAATCTATTTTCCTGGGTTTTCAGGTCAAAATAAGGTACATCAGCTTATATTTGGGTTGGCTTATACTCGAGGATATACAGTATAAATATCAATTTGTCATTTCATCACTATAATTTACTGTGCTTGTGCTGTCATACTGGCCTCTATGTAATGTCAATTTCAGCAGAAATGGAGTTGCCTGCTCCTTACTCCCCTAAACAACAGCTCACTTCCAAGCTCTGGAACAAAGCACTGTTGGTAAAGACTCATGCCTGTGGCAGGACCTAAACATGCCTCAGTGGCCAGAACCTGAGGCTCTGAGGCCTGTCCATTACCACCTACTTCTAGCTAAAGGAAGAAACTGCAGGAGGACCAACCATGACAGAAAACTTCTTTGCAGTAACAGGACCGAAAAAGCCACATAATATTCCCTGACCAGTATATAGGTTTCTCAGTTAGGCTCATATTCTGATTTCCACACAACTATTGCCAGTTGTGTAAATTCCAATTTATAATCACTTATTACCTTCTATTTCATTATTTATTATTTTAAATGTATATACTGCCACCCAACTCGAGTGAGCGACTCTGGACGGCATAACAACAACATAAAGCAATACAATCTTAAAACCCTTAATAAACACTAAAATTGCCCCTACTCCATCAATAATTTAAAAAACACAGTTAAGAAAAACAGCTTTAAAAGAATAGCTAAAAAGGCAGAGGCTTACACTATATGAGCCAGCAAAAGGAGAGGGGGGCTGTCACCATGCCACTGGTGGTATTTTTCTATTTTAGGCTACATAATGCAATGAAAGTGCGGCGCCAAATGGCCGCCGCGCTCTTTGCGGGGGCCCCCCACCCGGACTCAGACATCCAGGTGAGTTAGGGGGCGTGGCCACCCCTCTATAAAAGGGGTGGCCACGAGGTAGCCGAGCTGCCATTTTGGAAAAGCAACGGAGAGGAGAAGTTTTCTCCGTCGCTCTTCGTCTCTTTCAGAGAGCCGCGCTCGGCTGCAGAGCTTTAGCGGGATCTTTGCTTATCAATCTTCGGCTTTCCAGCCATCGGGTTCTGATCCCTGGAAAGGGATCGTGTTTTCGTTATGCCTCCTAAGAAGAAGGCTATGGAGACTCAGGCTCACCCAAACAGGAGGCAGCAGTCGGGTTGGAGGACCGCGACTGCGCCCCCGCAACAGGACTCCTTACCGGAGGCACCCACCGGGACCGGTGGGATGGGGCAGCTTAGGCCATGGCCCGCGGATCTCCAGCCTCAGACTGGCCCTACAGGGGCTTCGGCCCCCGGCCCGCAATTGCCAGCCATGGGCTTTGAGCATGGGGGAGGGCCTGGTGCGGTTGCACAGCAGGGCTGACCCCCGGCCCCTCATGGGCCGGAGTTTTGGGCATGGCCCTATTTGGGGCCTGGCTCTCAAGTCGGGGGCCCTGGACCATTGCCCAGTGGGCCGTCCGGCCCGCCTGGCCCCCTTTATGCAGGGGGATCTGCGACGGTGGATGCATTACTGGCCCGCGTAGCCGCGCTAGAGGCATCCCTAGGGATCACCACTAACCCCAGGGGGGGGGCTTCATTGCCATCTGGGGCCCCCTTTTGCCAGCCTGCTACCATGACAGCCGCCACTCTCCAGCAGGCGGCCAGTCGGGTTGAGTTGCTTGAGGCGTGCAGGCCTGTGCCCGCCGCGGTCTCGCAGCTCCCCGTACATCAGGAACTGCAGACAGGTAGTGGTCGGATGTGTCCTCAGAGCTCGATTTCGGTCACGAGCTCCGACGCCCGCCGTGGGCCGGAACCCCCAGTGGGGGCGGCTCACGGGGGTGCACCCAGTGAGTATCAGGTCCAAGCTAATGTCCCCACATCACACCCAACTTCCGGGGATAGGTTTCAGTGGCCATGGCCTCGTAATGTTGGGGCGGGGGGCATCAGTTCCCAGCTTACCCGGGTGCAGCTTGGTCCCATACTGGCATAACATTGGGCGGGGGGATTTCTGCCCCCGGGGCTGCACCGGGTGTCGCAGGGACGGTCCAGGCTCCTCTCCTGATACCCCGTGTTAATACTGTGCCGGTGTTGGCATTGCCGACGGGCGGGTATTCCTTGCCCCTCAAGGATCATTTGGCCCAGGCCACAAGGGAAAAGATTTGGCGGGGGGAGTATGTCGATATTTTCTCCCTATTGAACAGGGAACCCACCAAGGAGGAGAAAGAGGGGCAGGATGAGAAGGATAAAGAGCTGTCTCGCCGTCGCAAGCCACCACGCACCTGGGCCAACTGGTTACCCGCATATCTCATCTATATGGCGGTGTATCTCAGGGCTCGGCCTGACCTGGCCATTCCTATGGTCCAATATTTGGACAATATTTACAGGGCAATGGTGGATTTTCCTGGCCCATCGTGGTTGGCTTACGATGAGGAATTTAGAATGAGAGTGCCCTTACACCCGGAGATGAGGTGGGATGAGCCATGTCAAAAACTGTTGCTTTTATACATGATCCCCATGCGCCCGGCGCCTGGGGAGAGGTACCATTGTGGCCATGCGGTCCAGCGAGCTGCTCCAACACAGGCTCCCCGCCAGCTGGCGGGGCAGGGGGTTCCAGCCCGCTTACTGTGTTGGAGTTTCTCGGCCAATGGTGTATGCAATAGAAAACAGTGCCGATACAAACATGAGTGTCCCTCTTGCGTGGCCCCCACGCCGCCGCTGCGTGTCCGCGAGCCGGTGGGTCACGGGGCAGAGTTAGAGGTGGACAGGGAGTGGGCAGACCTGCCGCTGATGGAGCTGGTCACTCAAAAGGCCCCCTCCCCGGTTAATGTAGCTATGTTGGAACGGTGGCTCTCGACCCGAGGAGAGAGGATGCTAGGTATCTCCTTGAGGGTTTCCAGCGGGGCTTTCGCATCCCATTCAAAGGGGAGCGGTGCCCCCAAGATGCCCTAATTTATTTTCCCTGAAGGGTAGGGAGGAGGTGGCCGCCCTAAGTATTGCTAAGGAGGTTAATGCAGGTAGGGTTGCTGGCCCCTTTCCTATGCCACCCTTTCCCAATCTGAAGGTTTCCCCTTTAGGGTTGGTGCCCAAAAAGACCCCTGGGGAGTTTCATTTAATTCACCATCTGTCATACCCGGCGGGCCATTCAGTCAATGATGCCATTCCTGATGACCTTTGTTCGGTCAGGTATACATCATTTGACCAGGCCCTGCGCATGGTGCGCTCTTGTGGCCCGGGTGCACTTCTGGCAAAATGTGACATTAAGTCGGCATTCCGTTTGTTGCCAGTGCACCCGGGTGACTTTGAGTTATTGGGTTTTAAATTCCAAGGAAAATTTTATGTTGATAAAGCCATGCCTTTTGGCTGCTCTATTTCCTGTTCAGCATTTGAACGTTTTAGCACTTTCCTTCAGTGGGCCTTTGTTCGCAGGTCTGGGTCCCGGTCTGTAGCCCACTACCTCGATGATTTCTTGTTCGAGGGTGAACGGGGCTGGGACAGGTGTACGCGTCTCCTCAATACATTTCAGACGCTAATGCAGGAACTCGGTGTCTGTTTAGCGCCCGAAAAGACCGAGGGCCCATCAACTAAGCTCACATTTCTGGGTATCGAAATTGACACGGTCTCGCAGGCATCCAGGTTACCCATGGATAAGGTTACCCGGATCACTGCGTTGATTTTGGCCTTAATGGCCAAACGCAAGGTGTCACTTTGTGAGCTCCAGGTTCTCCATGGTCACCTTAACTTCGCCTGCAGGGTGGTCGCGCCTGGCAGAGCTTTTGCTCGACACTTATGCGACGCCATGACCGGCCTATCCAGGCGCTATCATAGGGTCCGACTGAACAAGGGCATGAGGGCTGACATGTTGGTTTGGCTTAAGTTCCTGAGGGACTTCAACGGGGTGTCATTTTGGAGATCTGACCTTTTGGTTTCCCCTAGGTTCCAGGTTCAGTCGGATGCCTCGGGGTCCCTGGGATATGGGATTTACTTTGAGGGGAGGTGGGCCTACGGCCGATGGCCTCCAGCATGGAGGGGCACGGATCGTCTACGCGATCTTACATTCCTTGAGTTCTTCCCGATACTGGGAGCTTTGATGCTATGGGGTGAGGAGTGGGCCAATTCAGTGGTTCATTTCTGGTGTGACAATGCTGCGGTAGTGCACATTGTCAATTCCCAGACATCTAAATCACCCAAGGTCATGGAGTTAGTTCGCCAGTTTGTGTTGCGCAGCCTACGCCTCAATGTGCTCTTCAGGGCCAGACATGTACCAGGTATTAATAACGATATTGCTGATGCTTTATCCCGCCTGCAGATCCCCCGGTTCCGCGCCTTGGCTCCGGACGCAGAGGAATTCCCCTCGCCGCTCCCGGACGAGATTTGGACGTTTGGCAAGGAGAGGTGAACCGGGCGATCGGCATGTCGCTGGCACCCCGCACGCGTAAGGCATATCACCATGCATTCAGTCAATTTAAAAAAAATTGTGCGCAACTCCGGTTGCCCGAGGTGTGGCCCATTCCAGTTACACACGTTCTTCAATTTATGGTCTATCTACACAGTCAGGGCCTAGCTCCCCGCACCATAGCATCCAGGCTGTCAGCACTGGCATTCATGGCAAAAGTGAGGGGCTCTGCTGACAACACGAATGATTTCCGGATACGACATGTTTTGGAGGGGTGGACATGGGAACGTGGACGCCGCCCGGACAATCGCCACCCTATTTCTCCAGGGGTTCTTACCCACCTTGCACGAGGCTGGCATGACCTGTGTTTTGACAGGTATGAGGCAGCTCTGTTTCATGCGGCTACCACGGTGGCCTTTTTTGGAGCACTCCGCATCAGTGAGCTGGTGCTACTGTCTAAGGCGGATGCGGCTCGTAGGGCACTGGAACTCGAAGATGTCGTCTCCAATGAGTGGGCTCAGTTGAGGATACGTTCCTCAAAGGTTGATCAGCATGGTGTAGGCAGTGGTGTTAGACTGCTACGATGTTCCATTGCAGACATCTGTCCGGTTGGTGCCCTACAAGAGTTCCTTGCAATGCGTGGTACGCACCCTGGCCCATTTTTCTGCCACCAAGATGGGTCTCCCCTTACTAAATTTCAATTTTGGAAGGTGACCGGTATGGCACTGTCCAGTGTTGGCCTCCCCGGGGCTCGTTACGGCACCCATTCTTTTAGAATAGGAGCTGCTTCTACTGCGGCTGCATTTGGGTACTCTGAGGCTGATATATGCCATATGGGGAGGTGGGGATCGAAGTGTTTTGAATTATATGTTCACCTTCTTCAAGTATGAGTACCAGATAAGTCACTGTCCTGTCTCTTTTTTATCTTACAGACCCTGTGTGTCCCCGCACACCGGTGGCAGTATGGCTGGTGGGCCACAGCTATGTGCACTGGGCAGCGCAGTATGCTGCGGCGACAGAGTGGGGACCCCAGCTTGGACTACGTGCATCCGCATGTATCAGGTGGTATGGTAAGGGCTGAATGTTATGGCGGGAACTGTTGCCATTCCTTTTCTCCATCAGGGATGCTGAACCGCCTGATGTCCTGGTGCTGCACCTCGGGGGCAATGACTTGGGCCAGGTCACTGGCCTTTCTTTAAAACATACGATCTGCAGTGACCTAGCTTATTTGCATTATTGTGGCCTGCCACAACGCTGCTATGGTCGGACATCATACCGCGTCACGCTTACAGGGGGGTATCAACCTCCAGGCCCTTGACCGCGCTCGTCGCTCGGTGAACAGGGCAGTGGCCCGGTTCTTTGCTGACAAGGGTTTGGGGCGGGTCATCCGACACCCCACCATTAGTCTCCAAAATTATGATCTTTACACAGGGGATGGGGTCCATCTGTCGCCCAGAGGTATGAACCTCTTTTTGGAAGATTTGCAAGCAGGCCTGTTGACCGAGCTGACGGTCGGGGGGGGGGGGCGGTGAGTCTTTATTAAGCCTCCCCGTGTGGCGGGTAGCACTGGTAAGGTAAATATTTATGACCCACAGGTATCCGGCAGGTTCGCAATTGACTGGCCAACACTAGATAGGTACAAGTTTGTTAACGTTGACCGGTCAACGACGAACCAGGCAATGGGGTGATGGCAGGAGCTCTTCAGCATGCATCACCCCGTGATTTTACGGATACACGTCAGAGGGTGGGGTCAGTAGATAGTTGATTGACTACTGTCAACAATTTGTTTGCTGTAAACAAACAAATTGATACAAATGGATACATTGTAGCCAATTGCCATTGGCAATTTTGGGAGGAACCTTACCAGTGTTACTGCGGCCTGCTTGCCTTAAGAATTATAATTGGCTGAGTACCAATTGAAATTTATAATTCGGACTAGGGCATGAATCAATAAATGTGGCCCAATGCTGTTATCCACATATACCGGTGTCTGAGTCTTTTTGGGGGGGTGCGCCTGCAATAGCCTAAGTAAAAAATAAACATTAGTGGCATATCTAGGATGCTAGAAACATAATGTTGCATTATGTCTGAGCAAACCTTGTTTTAGTGAGAACATTCCTTCCTGTTTTAGGTGCTCTTTTCTACTTTCATTCTTGCTTTCAAAATATGTAGAAAATCACTGAGACATCAGCAGTTGCAACTCTGGAATACTTGTTCATTAGTTTTAAACAAAGTTATATAAACATCTAGGAAATAGATGAAATAGTTGTCAGTGACAGTAACAGACCTGGTGACAATAACTATCAGCAGATTTAATTTATTTACCCTAATTGTGTGTGTGTGTTATTTTAACTTTCTTCTTCAGAAATGCAAGTTGGTTCCATACAATGCCTGTTTGCATTGTACAAAAATTAGATAATTGTCACATGTGTACACAATGTTATATCATTGGCTATTCCAATGAGCCAGATTGCTTGGTGGTTATTCACCAGTGTGTGAACATCAGTAAAAATGTAATTACTTTTGGAGAACAAACTCATGTAGCAATCTAGTCCTCATTTCGTGTTTGCTCTAGAAAATTTGATCCCTTTTCTTTCTCAGCTTACCTCTTCCATTCATCTCTGGAGGTTAGGAAATTGTTCCACTGTCTTCTAGAATACAAGTTTTTGCTTGTAATCGACTTGACTATACAAAATAAGATGAATTTGGGAACTTTTAGGTTTGAGTTTGATCAGTTATTATTCTGTTCTGTTTCATTTGCATTTAATTTAATTACCATTTAATGTACACATACGTCCTGTACCATTTATATCTTATTGGTGAGAAATAAAGATAGAATAAATTGCTCAATATCTCAATCTTCCTACTTTGCAGGCTCAAAAAGCAGTACTTTTATATTTATTTTCCTTTGGGCAAGTTGTGTTTCTCATGTTCATGGTGTCCTTGGTTTTCCTCTTTCAGAGCTGTGGGTTACGTACAAATAGGAGGGTCTTTCTCTACAACAGGAATTTAAGAAACTATCCTGAGGCACAAATTGAGAACTCTTCAAATGTTCTGGACTTTCAGTGATCAGTGAAGTTATGTGGAGCGCACTGTGACTCTCGCCTACTTCCGATTTCAAGAATGACATAGATTTTGCTCCTGGTGAATGGGGGAACAACTGGATGTTTACATAAATGTACAGTCTAATTTGCTGAGCCAAAAATGAACAGGCATTTATTTATTAATATATGAGGTGTCTTTCAGCTCAAATAGCTCTCACAACATTGTGTACAATTTTGCAAGATGAGAAGTGAATCTGTGGCCTATTGTACAAAAATTGTGACCCTTTCTGCAAAACTGCTCTGGAGGTAGAGTGTGTACTTGGGAAGAAAGGGAGGAGACGTTGCTCTGGCCAGTAAATACCGGCAAGTGATAAATGATATTAACCACTTCTACTGACAGTTACTTCAGACCTTAATGCTGGAGTGGGATATCTTTGAATTGAATAGAGATTCTCATAGAGTGAGAGGACTCTGCTGAATGGCCTGAAAAATGATGTGTGAAAGTATGAAAGGGCCTTCCAAAAGTTACACAGAAGTATCCTTCATCAGTGATGTCTTTTGCTAGAAGGCAGATCTTTATCCAACCCCATGATTGTACTACTCAATGTGATCTAACATTCTATTAATGCCATCTCCATTTTCAGCTACATGATGGGACTATAGACCTTCATTGCTCAAAAAGCCAATCATATCTGACTCTAGGGGGCAGTGCTCAACTCCATTTACAACCAAAGAACAAGTGCTGTTTGTGCCTGCAGATGTCTCCATGGACATGTGGCAGGCATGACTAGACACTGGAGTGCATGGAATGCTGTTACCTTTCCTGCTGTAGCTATTTATCTACTTGCAATTTCTTGCTTTCAAAATGCTATGTTGGCAGGAGCTGGGACTAGAGTTGCCATATGTAACGGAAAACCATGATTTTCACATTTTGTAACTATCTTGCTTGGTTCAATAAAAACCATGAAAATTTAATGGATTTCAAACCACTTGATTTTGAAGGAAAAAAATTCTTGCACTTCTATCGGAATGACCAGTAGGTGGCAGCAGCAGAAGCTTGGTAAACAAGGGGGTGGGGAGAAATGCCCCTGCCCTCTGTTCTCTGTAGCAGCAGCAGTTCGATACCGAATACTGCAGAATGGAATGAGCTCCCTCCCGCCTCCCATCTTAGTTCCAGCTCCTGCAAACCTAGCAGTTTGAAAGCAAGAAATGGTAAGTAGGTAAATAGGGACCACTTGGGGGGGCAGCATTCCCTGTGCTCCAGTGTCTAGTCATGACTGCTGCAAGACCACAAAAATGTATACTCTCATCTCTGTCCCAGCTCCTGCAAACCTAGCAGTTTGAAAGCAAAAAAAAAAAAGGCAAGTAGATAAATAGGGGCCATTTCAGTGGGAAGGTAAGCAACGTTCCATGCACTCTGGTGTCTAGTCATGCCTGCTGCATGACCACGAAAACTTCTGCAGAAGCAGACAGCGCTGGCTCTTCGGTTTGAAACAGAGATGAGCACTGAACCCTAGAGTCGGATATGACTGGCTTTCGAGCAAGGGCAACCTTTATTTCTGTCCCAGTTTTGTGAGAAGGTAACCTTAGCTGGGACAGAGATGGGAGCTCACATTTGTTGTGCAGCACTCAGGTGTTGAACTGCTGACCATCTGGTCGTCAAGTTCAGCATCTTAACCACTAAGCCACTGCAGTTCCTTGGTGATACTATAGCACCTAATAAAAGGAGGCACTTGAATGGAAGGAGCAGCCCATGGAATAGATACAATAGGAAGGCCTCTTCTGTTTGCTCCTTCTAGTAGTAAACCTCCAGGCAACAAGTCTGAGACATTTTTACTATAATACCCCAAAAAATTCCAAAAACAATGATTTGCCCTTGATTATGCTGAGCATGCCACACACAGGCAGGGGTTCCCAACCTACAGCCCACAGGCCAGACCCGGCCTATGACACCATTCCAACCAACCCATCACTGTCTCCCCCGCACCCAGAAGTACAATAAAACCCCTACTTACAAAAAAAGTCCGTTCCATAGGCTTTTGCTTAAATCAATTTTTTTTGTAACTCAAAACAAACACATAGGAAAAATGAAATTTTTATGTAAATCAGAGCAAACCCATAGGGAAATAATTATTTATGTAACTCACAGCAAACCCATAGGAAAAATAATCTTTATATAACTCGAAGCAAACCCATAGGAAATCGTGTAAATCGGGACATGGTTTCAGCACAAAATCATTATGTAAGTCAAATTTTATGTAACTCGAGGCATTTGTAAGTCAGGGTTTTACTGTAGAAGCAGATATGTTTACATCAGCCATAAAACTCGCCCGTGCATGCGCACGGCTGACATAAATGCAGATCTGGCTTGCTCAACTGTTCACCATGGACGGGCCCACGGTGCAAAAAGGTTGGCCACTCCTTATCTGGAGTCTTTGTATGCTGGCTGTTACATCTGCAGTTAGTTCTTTGTGTTAACTTATCACAATGAAAATGGTTGTTTAAAATAATGCTAAGTAGAAGCAGTTTTATGGCATGGGCCGATGTATTACAAAAGTACAATTTTTGAAAAGGTAAATCATCAATTATGTTTTTATTTATGTTGAAGAAATTAATGAGTATCCCTTTTATTTATTTTATTTATTATTAATGTTTACATACTGTCTGATTTAGTGAGAACACTACTCTCCTCCTCCTCCCAGGTTGTCTTACAAAGATTGTTTTAATGATATTGCAGCTTCCCAGAATGCAACCACTGTAAATGGCACTTTGCTGTATTAAATAGATAATCACGCATCTTCAAAGAAGAATCTAAAATCAAGGCTGCCAGAAGGGAAATTCATGAGCACAATTTTCCCTGCCATAAAGTTACCAGGTCAGTGGGCAGTGCAAGAGGTACCCATCCTTCTTAAAGAAAGAGGGTTTCCTGCTCAAAATCTCTCTCTTTTTTTTAGCCCAGTAGTGACCTAGAAGGAGTTTAATGATTCCAAAGAATGACTTTTCCCTTAGGGAAAATTTAATCTTCTCGCCCTTTTTTCTCTATCTGCCCATTCCCTCCAAGTCACAGGACCCCATTTACTTAGCTTACATCAAGCTGTTTTATTTTCTTCTAAAAGCATGGATAAAGTGATTTCTTTTTCTTTCATTTAACCATTGAACTGTGTGCATTTCTAAATTTAAGTGTTCTCTGTTTCCAGAGTCTAAAATTGTTTCCCAATTCTATATTTGCCTTCACCATGTGAATATCAGCCTTTAAAGTGTATTTTACGACTGATTACTTCAAAAAGCAAAACACAAGTCTTTAGTGTAGTTTTGCGAAGGTATTACATCAATTTAAATTGTGGATAGGTGGCTGAGAAGTAATAGGGATAGAAAAGGGTTATTTTTATTTTTAAAAATTCTTTTGAAAAAATCTTTAGTAAATACAATGGCATCTTAAACTGTTTACTATGCCTATTGTGCCCCCCCCTGTATATCTGAGGTCCTGAAAAGTTGCATCCTTAGACTGTGAGCCTGTGTTTTTGTTTGAACTTTGTAGACAGTTGATCGAACACATTATAAGGCAGAGTAAATAAAATGGTAGCTACTTATTATTCTTAGAGGTTAGCTGTTTCAGTGCAAAGAGTTCTGTGGGGTAAGTGGAAACAGACGTCTACTTCCTTTTGCAATTCAACATGCCTTTTCCCTCAACTTCATGTGATTCTATGACTGCTATTGTCGTAATAAATTTCAGGATTCTCTGTATTTGCAGTAATTAGGTGAAGCAGACTAGTGCAAGTTACTAACAGAAATGCATACAGAAACACAACAAAACAAGCCAGTTGGCAATCAGCTTTTGCTGATTGGAATATTTGAATAGATTGTACCTATTTTGTTTTTATATGCTAGATTAGGGATTCTCAACCTGGGGCCCATGGGCTGGATGCGGTCCACACCATTTCATGTGGACCACCACTAACCTCCACCACACCAGGAAGTGTCATGTGGTGGACGAAGGGCAAAATGGCCATCTGGCCCCCGAAGCTGTCTGAGGGAGCATGACCCAGTCCCCAGCTTTAAAAGGTTGAGAACTCCTGTGCTAGATGTTAGTTGTAGATGTCTAAAAATTTTTTTGTAAACTCATAGAGAGATTACTATCCCCATTGCCAGGAAACTCTTAGGAGAGAAATCAAAAGGGCTCTCTCTCTCGGTTGTAGTAGTGGGGTCAGCACTCTTAAAGCAATGGCCAACCGACTGCTATAGAATCATTAGAACCATAAGGCTGTAGAAATCCAACATGCTTAGATGTGAACTATTTTTGTGGTTGACAGGAAAACTATATTCTGAGTATCCTATTATGGTGGTGAACAGATAGTCTGATAGAAAGTTTTCTTAGAGCTACTTTCAAAGAAAGGAGCATTCATGCATGTTTTTAAAAAAATTATTGCTGTCCAAAGAAGATTTGAAAGCAGCATCAAATCTTATTTCAATCCAAATTCCTGAATGGTGGGCTTGGACTCTGAAGCTAATATTGGAGAAATCACTATTCTTATCCTTGTATCTGTGATGCCACCCATTTATTCAGGACTTTATTTATTGTGGGGTGTTTTTTTTTAAAAAAAAACAATATTTAGCTCACTTGCAAATATTACATGTGGAAGGTCAATTGAAAACATTACTATATGACAAACTTCCCTCTATTCAAATTAAAATAATTTTTGCAGAAAGAGTAAGGTTTAACCATTGTGTTTTGAATGTGTGTATCATTTAACAATTGACACCCCCCACCCACCCTACGTTGTCATTAACTATGTCACACAACATCACTAATACACTGCTATTGATCTCTTGGATATTTCATTAACCTCTCTCCCTGTGATGAATTGGTTATCCCTTTATTTTCCTGTTCTAATGGAGAAATTTAGGTGCCCTCGGCACACTATGTCAACAGCTCTAAAACACCTGCATTCCATACCTTGTTCTAGTGTTATTTCCTATTACCACATTAGGTAAGGCACCATTTAAATCTCAATCATCCATGTATAAAATAATGTCAGTTAACCCTATCATGATAGAAAGCAGGTCATTTATGTCTAAAAGTCATTTTGAAGGCATTAGATACAATTTCAAGTATCCTTTGTTTTGTATTTTCTGTCTGACTTCTGGTCCATGACTTTTGGTTTATACTCTGATCATTAACATTGTGGGATAAATCTCACTGTTAGTTCCAACCTATTCAAGCAACATATTAAGGCAACATTTATCCGACACCAGATGAATGTATGGTATACTCTAGTTTTGATTTACAAATGGATTCAGTCTATTTTCTTGGAAGTCACTGCCAATCTGATGTCTTGCAATTCAGCTATAAGTATATTTGCTTGAAAGAAAGCCCAAGAAGGCAGGATCCATGTACAGGATTGTAATTTACTTGGAAGTAATCTGCTGTTCACAGGGCGGTATACGGCTCAATAAAAATGCCATTGGCTCAGCTATTTACCATTGCAGGCGCACCCCCCAATAAAGGACTCAGACACTAATGAAAGTGGATAACGGCATTGGGCCACATTTATTAATTCATGCCCTAGTCCGAATTATAAATTTCTATTGGTAAAACGACCAATCATAATTCTTAAGGCAAGCAGGCCGAAGTAACACTGGTAAGGTACCACCCAAAATTGCCAACGGCAATTGGTTACAATGTATCTATTTGTATCAATTTGTTTGTTGACAACAAACAAATTGTTGACCGTAGTCAATATCTAACTAATGACCCCACCCTCTGACGCGTATCCGTGAAATCACGGGGTGATGCATGCTGTCTAGCTGTAGCCATCACCCCGTCGCCTAGTTCGTCGTTGACCGGACAACGTTTAACCAACTTATGCCTGTCTAGTGTTGTCCAGTCAATTGCGAACCTGCCGGATACCTGTGGGTCATAAATGTTTACCTTACCAGTGCTACCCGCCCATGTGACCAAAGTCAACAGCAGCAACAGAAACCCCTATATCAAACCATAGCAACAGTGTGGGATGGGCAAAAAAGCCAGGACCCAAGAGCCAATGTGGGTCCCAGCCAAAAATTCCCACCCGGCCCCGAAGCGACCAAAATATCACACTGTTAACTAGGGAGGGGGTGGAGGGGAAAATCTTCTCCGCTCCGTCGCTTCATAAAATGGCAGCGCAGCTGCCTCGTGGCCACCCCTTTTATAAGGGAGCTGGCCACGCCCCCTAACTACCCGGATGCCTTCGTCCGGTGGGGGGGGGCCACAAAGAGCGTGGCGGCCATTTTGGTGCCGCGCTTGCATTGCAGGCGCACCCCCCAATAAAGGACTCAGACACTAATGAAAGTGGATAACGGCATTGGGACACATTTATTGATTCATGCCCTAGTCCGAATTATAAATTTCTATTGGTAAAACGACCAATCATAATTCTTAAGGCAAGCAGGCCGAAGTAACACTGGTAAGGTACCACCCAAAATTGCCAACGGCAATTGGTTACAATGTATCTATTTGTATCAATTTGTTTGTTGACAACAAACAAATTGTTGACCGTAGTCAATATCTAACTAATGACCCCACCCTCTGACGCGTATCCGTGAAATCACAGGGTGATGCATGCTGTCTAGCTATAGCCATCACCCCGTCGCCTAGTTCGTCATTGACCGGACAACGTTTAACCAACTTATGCCTGTCTAGTGTTGTCCAGTCAATTGCGAACCTGCCGGATACCTGTGGGTCATAAATGTTTACCTTACCAGTGCTACCCGCCACACGGAGGGGCTTCAAAGAAGGCCTGACGCCCCCCCCAGACCCTCAGCTCGGTCAACAGGCCTGCTCGCCAATCACCCAACAGGAGGTCCATACCTCCTCGCGACAGATGGGCCCCATCCCCTACATACAGGTCATAATTTTGTAGACTAATAGCGGGGTGACGACTGACCCTCCCCCAAGCCCTGTCGACAAGGAACCGCGCCACTGCCCTATTCACCATGCGTCTAGCGCGGTCAAGGGCCAGGAGGTCGAAACCCCCTCTGTACGCATGGCGCGGAACCATGTCCGACCAAACAAGGGTTGTGGCGGGCCAGACGTAATGCAGGTAGGCGAGGTCCTCGCAAATCGCATGCTTCAGCGATAAGCCGGCGACCTGGCCCAAATCATTGCCCCCTACGTGTATGATGAGAATGTCAGGCGGGTCAGCATTCTGGCCTGAAAAAAGGAAAGGCAGCAGCTCCCGCCATAACATCCCAGGCTTACCATGCCATGTGAGACTTGCGTATGCACCCAGTCCCGGTCGGGGTCCCCACTCTGTCGCCGCAGCGTAACGCGCTGCCCTGTGCACGTAGCTATGGCCCACCAGCCATACTGTCACCGGTGTAATACGAAACCCAGGGTCTGTAAGGAAAAACGAGGAAAGAAGCTAAGGTGACTAAACTGGTACTCACGGCGGAAGTGGGCACACATAAAACTGAAAACATTGCGAACCCCACCTTCCCATGCTGCGTATGTCAGCCCCGGAGTACCCAAAAGCAGCTGCAGTTGAGGCCGCCCCTATTCGGAATGAATGGGTGCCATAACGGGCGCCCGGGAGGCCCACACTGGCCAGCGCTTTGCCTGTCACCTTCCAAAATTGAAATTTAGTAAGGGGAGACCCATCTTGGTGACAGAAAAACGGGCCATGGTGCGTGCCACGCAGTGCAAGAAACTCCTGTAGGCCACCAACCGGACAGATGTCTGCCAAAGAACACCGTAGCAGTCTTACACCACTGCCTACGCCATGCTGATCCGTCTTAGAGGAGCGTATCCTCAACTGAGCCCAGTCTTTGGCAACATAGACATCCTCGAGTTCCAGTGCCCTACGACTTGCATCCGCCTTAGACAGCATCACAAGCTCGCTGATGCGGAGCGCTCCAAAAAATGCCACCGTTGTGGCTGCATGAAATAGGGCTGCCTCATATCTATCAAAACAGAGGCCAGGCCAGGCCCGGGCCAACTGGGTAAGAACCCCTGGGGAAATCGGGTGGCGGTCGTCCGGGCAACGCCCGTGCTCGCGCACCCACCCCTCCAAAACATGTCCCACACGGAAGTCAGTGGTGCTGTCCACATGACCTCCCACTTTGGCCATAAAAGCCAACGCTGACAGCTTAGATGCTATGGTGCGAGGTGCAAGGCCCTGGGCATGCAGGTAAACCATGAACCGCAGAACATGGGTTACTGGGATCGGCCAGGTTCCTGGCAGTTGAAATTGGGTACAGAATGCTCTGAAAGAATTAAATGTGTGGTGATACGCCTTACGCGTGCGTGGCGCTAGTGACAGGCCAATCGCCCGGTTCACCTCTCCTTGCCAATGGTCCATATCTCGTCCGGGAGTGGTGAGGGAAATTCCTCCGCATCCGGGGCCAAGGCATGGAACCGGGAGATCTGCAGGCGGGACAAAGCGTCAGCAATATCATTATTAACCCCTGGGACATGCCTGGCCCTGAAAAGAACGTTGAGGCGCAGGCTGCACAACACAAACTGGCGCACTAGGTCCATAACCCTGGGCGATTTAGAAGTCTGTGCATTGACAATGTGGACAACAGCCGCATTGTCACACCAGAAATGCACAACCGAGTTGGCCCACTCCTCGCTCCATAGCATCAAAGCACCCAGGATAGGGAAAAATTCGAGATATGTGAGATCACGCAGGCGACCCGTGCCTGCCCAGGCTGGTGGCCACCCACCATAGGCCCACTTCCCATTGAAGTACATCCCATAACCCAGGGATCCCGAGGCATCGGACTGAATCTGAAAATGAGGGGAAGCCAGGAGGTCAGACCTCCAAAATGAGACCCCATTGAACTCCCTCAGGAACTGTAGCCAGACCAGCATGTCTGCCCTGATACCCCGGGTAAGCCGAACCCTATGGTGGGGCCTGGATAATCCTGCCATGGCGTCGCACAAGCGCCGAGCGAACGCCCTGCCCGGTGCGACCACCCTGCAAGCGAAATTGAGGTGACCATGTAGCACCTGCAGTTCCCTCAGTGATGCCTTGCGCTTGGCCAGCAAGTCCGAGACAAGGGCCACTATTCTGGACACCTTATCCCGCGGTAACCTAGACGCCTGCGCTACCATGTCAATCTCCACCCCCAGGAAGACTAGCTGGTTAGATGGGCCCTCGGTCTTTTCGGGCGCTAAAGGGACACCGAGTTCCTCCATTAGCGTCTGAAATGTGTTGAGGAGACGTGTACACGTGTCCCAGCCCCGTTCACCCCCGAATAAAAAGTCATCCAGGTAATGGGCTACAGACCGGGACCCTGACCTGCGGACGAAAGCCCACTCTAGGAAGGTACTGAAGCGCTCGAAGGCCGAGCATGATATGGAACAGCCAAAAGGCATGGCCTTATCAAAGTAATATTGACCCCGAAACTTGAAACCCAGCAACTCAAAGTCGCCCGGGTGCACCGGCAAGAGGCGAAAAGCCGACTTAATGTCGCACTTAGCCAGCAGCGCACCCGGGTACAATGTGAGCCAACGCTCCAACATGTCCACATTAATTGGGGAGGGAGCCTTTCGGTGAACTAACTCCATCTGCGGCAGTCTTGCCAGCCCCCTGTCCGCCCCTCCCTCTGCCCCGCGTCCCTCCAGGCCTGGGACAGGCAGAGGCCGCATGGGGGCCAGCACAGGCGGGACACTCATGTCTGTATTTGCAATTCTTCCTATTGCAGGAACCATTGGACGAGAAAGTCCAGCACAGCAGGCGGGCTGGAACCCCCTGCCCCGCCACCTGGCGGGGAACCTGTGCTGGGGCCGCTCGCTGGACCGCATGTCCACAATGGTATCTCTCCCCGGGCGCGGGGCGCGTGGGCGTCATGTACAAAAGCCACAGCCTCTGGCATGGCTCATCCCACCTCATCTCGGGGTGCAGGGGAATCCGCATACGGAATTCCTCGTCATAAGCCAACCACGATGGGCCCGGAAAGTCAACCATCGCCCTATAGATGTTGTCCAAATACTGGACCATCGGAATTGCCAAATCCGGCCGGGCCCTAAGGTACACCGCCATGTATATGAGGTAGGCCGGCAACCAGTTGGCCCACGTACGTGGTGGCTTGCGACGACGTGCCTGCTCCTTATCCTTCTCATCCTGCCCCTCCCTTTCCTCCTTGGTGGGCTCTCTGTTGAGGAGTGAGAAGATATCCACGTACTCCCCCCGCCAGATCTTCTCTTTGGTGGTCTGTGCCAAATGGTCACCCAGTGGTAAGGAATACCCCGCCGTCGGCAAAGCCGACACAGGCACAGCAGGAACTGCTGGCATCTGAAAAGGGGCCTGTACTAACCCAGCCACCCCCAAAACATTCCCCACAGGGTAGGAAACACCCCCCACCACGGGGCCCTGGGTGGTAGTTGTCGTCGCCGGGTGGGGCGTCAGCGGCTGAACCGCCGCCCCACCCGCGCGAGGCCAAGGCCATTGAAACCCCCTCCAACGTGGCCACGTGTGTTGGTGCACTAGTTTGGACCACATACTCACATGCTGCACCCCCATAGGCCGCCCCCACCGGGGGTTCTGGCCCACTGGGGGCGTCGGAGCTCACGACCGCCGTGGAGCTCGTCGATGGGGCCTGACCCGCACTGGTCTGTTGATTGGGGAGCTGCGAGGCCGTGGCCGAGGTCGTGCCACGCGCCTCAAGCAGCTCGACCCGTCCCGTTGCCTGCTGTTGCCCAGCAGACGACGCGTCGAAATTAATCCCAAAGGGAGCCCCAGAGTGGCTAGCCCGGGCCAGGGATGCCTCGAGGGCCGCAACGCGGGCCAATAAGGCTTCCACGCTGACATGGGGCAAAGGGCCAGCCGGCCCGCCTACTACAGGCATGGGTACAGGTCCCTGTACCCCGGGGCCCGAATAGGGCCACAACCCCACACCCGGGCCCGGTAGGGCCGATGTAGCAACCCGCCAGGGAAGGGGACCAGACCACCCCCCAAGGCTGGAAGGCCCCGGAGCGAGCTGCGCCCCTATAGAGGAAGGCCCAGCAGAATGGGCAACACCAGGAGCGGTGTCCACCGCTTGCGGGCCGAGGGCCGCAGCCCCTACTGGACCCGTGCGTGGGCCCCCATTCTCCGGCCAAGGGGGAATAGACCCCATTCCACCGGTCCCGGTGGGTGCAGGCAAAGGCGGCTGCTGGGGAGGCGCAGCCGCGGTCCTCCGACCCGGATTGCGCCTCCGAACCGCACGAGCCGCGCTCGCAGCCGCCTTCTTCTTCGAAGGCATCTCAGCCAATCGATGGGAAGCCGAAAACGAGAAAATTCAGCAGCCAAAAGGCTTCCCGGTAAAGGTAAAAGCGACGGAGGTAAGAGGGGAAAACTTCTCCGCTCCGTCGCTTCGTAAAATGGCAGCGCAGCTGCCTCGTGGCCACCCCTTTTATAAGGGAGCTGGCCACACCCCCTAACTACCCGGATGCCTTCGTCCGGTGGGGGGGCCCCGCAAAGAGTGCGGCGGCCATTTTGGCGCCGCGCTTGCATTGTTTCTCTTGGTTGTTTTTTTTGTAAGAGCCTGTAGTATGGAACTTCATCAAAGGCTTAAAAAAAGTTTATAGAGTACCGACTCTTTTACACGGTATACATTACAAACCATTATATTAAGTTTTTGGACAAAAATTATACATTTGAAAAGCAAATGTGTAGGCGTTGAACATTTTCTGAGACTTTTATTCTTTCTCTCAAAAATCTTTGTTACCGAAATATGAATTACCAGTGTTTAATTCTCAGGAGTATCATTAACACCTTTTAAAAAGATGGGTACAACCTTGGCCAATCTCCAGTTTGCTGGTAGAGTAGCTGTTTTCAGTGATAAATTACATATTTTTGTTAGCAGCTAAGTTACATTGGTTTTAGTGCCTTTAGAGCTCTCCAGTGAATGCCATCTGGTCCTTGTTGATTGATTGCAATTTAATTTCTTTAGCTGAGTTTTTAAAAATTTGTGTTTTTGTCAGTGCGACTTTCAACACCTATGAAGAATAAAAGTTGGACATGTCACTCATTTTCTTGGGTGAAGAATAGCACAAAATTAGGTAAAGGTAACAGTTTCCCTTGCTCGAAAGCCAGTAGCATCCGACTCTAGGGTTCAGTGCTCATCTATGTTTCAAAGCTGAAGAGCCAGCACTGTCTGCATTTGCAGACGTTTCCATGGTCATGTGGCAGGCATGACTAGACACCGGGGCACATGAAACGCTGTTACATTCCCACCGAAGTGGTCCCTATTTATCTACTTGCAATTTCTTGCTTTCAGACTGCTAGGTTAGCAGGAAATGGGACAAAGACGGGAGCTCATTCCATCCTGCAGTACTCGGGAATCGAACTGCTGAACTTCCACCTCCCAATCAGTGTCTTAGCCACTTGAGCCATTTTTCCTTTAACCTTTTTAGTGTACTATGCAGATAAAGAACAGAATAGTGAATGTGAACCTTTAGACCTTCCTTGTTTTTACAAATTTTGAAAAATGATTTTTAATTAATAAAAGTAGCTGTAAAAAAAATCAGGCAATTTGTGGCAGTATGTAACTCTTAATGAATCCTACAGGATTATTACTGGCTGCCTCAAACCTACCCCCACAAAAAAATTATATTATTTGTTGACATTGCCCTTCCGGAAGTTTGCCAGCAGATGCTAGCCAAATAACTAACAAAATAAGGTAATAGAGCACCAAACCTATACACTTCATGGATACCAACTCTCTACATGACAGTTAAAATCAAGGATAAATTACCTGCACATCTCTCAGCCTCTAAGTATTAAACTAGAAGAAACTAAGCTAAGCCCGTTGAGAGCAAAAGCAACACCCCTTGCAGAATAGATGACTGCTGAAGAGCATCTCCTGCCAGGACAAGATTCTGTCCAGACCTTCTGGAAGCCACTTAATAGACCTTAAGGCAAAGTAAGATAATCAAAGAATAATCGAGTAAAATGGGGCTACTTTGATACAGGACAAATATTCTATAAATGTAGGGAAATTCAATCAATGCAGCATTTTGTGCATGCAATTTATGTACAAAAGCAGACCCAGTAAGCAGCCGAGATAATGCTATTGAAGTAGCTTGCTTCTGGTCAAGTATCATCTAATCAACTCATTTTAATTTGTTTGAATTTTATCTATATTTTATATACATTCACAGTTTTAAATTATGACCAACAGTCTGATACTAATAAAGAAAGAAGTGCTTTTGATTGTAATTGATATAGCTAAAGTCATTTCTTCTATCCTTAATGAATGGAATTTGTAATTACAGCATAAGAATGTCTGCCAGCGCAGTGGTTAAACTGCTGTACTGCAACCAGAATGTCCTGAGTTTGATACTGATGGGACACAAGGTTGACTCAGCCTTCCATCCTTCTGAGGACAGTAAAAGGAGTACCCAGCATGTTGGGGAGCAAAAATCCTAGTTAACTTGTGAACTGCCCAGAGAGTTCTGTAATCACTATGGGGCGAGTCTTCTTCTTCTTCCATGTCTAAGCCAGACATAAAACTGCCAAAATGCAGCCACCTTTTGGTGAGTTCATTCTGTAATTCCTTTTGCTTGAACTAGTATGGGAAAGATTAGCTGGCACCGGTGGCCGTTGCCCAGGGTACCTCCGATTGTGGTACATAAATAACAAAATCTTCGAGCAGGCTCTTTCTGGTAATAGAAGTGTAATTGCTAATTGCTCTGAAATTAGCATTTTTAGTTATTTATGAAATCGAGCATTTTGTTCATGCTGAACTTTTTTGTGGGATTCAGAAAAGTAGAGGAATTGTAGAATGACAGTAGCTGAAGCAAGAACAAATATGGCAACTGAAAATGAAAGATGAAATATAACAAATGGTTGCTTATTTCCCCAGTCCATACATTTATCTGTTCATCAGCTCCACCTTCTCATGCTGTCTTGATTTGCTATGTTTTCTGCCTCCTTTAGATTGTCAGCTTTTCTGTAAAGCTCCAGACACATCAATATTACAGTTTAAATCATGAAACCTGAGCATTTTAACATATCCTTGTTCAAATCAAATGTAGCTATTAGTTTGAAACAGCCTCAGGAGCTACCCCAGCAAACCTGACCTTTCAACCTGCAACCAGACCAGCCAAGTTTATAGTGTCTTGAGGTCAGGTCTCCTATTTCACATGACTTCAGGGGTTTTAAAACCACACTGTGTTGAAGAACATCTCAGCGAATTTTGTGATAAGTAAACTTTGCACTCCTGCCGTCCATTGAGACATAGCAACATGATTCTAATGAATTGTGGTGGCACAATATGCGCAGACAAAATTCATAAAAGATAGGAGAGGAGATTAAAAGAAAGAGAAAAATAGCTCAGGATGTAGTAACCTGTAGTGAGACCAGTGGGTTAGTTACTTTCCCCACCCCCAGCGGTTTGAACCTCAAGACTGCAACTTTGTCACAATGATTTGAAACCTCTCAAAGGGATTTATGTTTTGCAGCTGACATTTTAAATTGAGGATTTTCTTGGACTAGTATTGAATATTTCTTAGTTCTTTGAAGGTCACATATCATGATTTTTTTACTCCTCTTTAATCTGGTTAAACCCATAATTTGTAGTGTCAGATATAAATATGTGAATATTTATAAACATTGTTAAGGAAAACTCCAACCCTCTACCTTAGGTAAAGCCAAATGAGATTTTCTTTAGCTAGTTCATGTCTCCTAGGTTTTAACTATTAGTAGAAAATAAAACAGTGAATGGCATATGAGAGTATACAAATCATGCATCAATAACAAGTGAAATACATTTCAAGAGGGTTTTTTTATTTCTATGTCTGTAGGACTGGAGGGGAATGTGTATGTCTTTATGTGTGTGTGTGTGTGTGTGTGTGTGTAAGATTATCCAGGTCATGTTCAGATATTGCCTGAAGCTTATGGAGAGCTTTATATTTTGCTCTTCTCTAGTTTTTGT